>JACAVU010000001.1:86828569-88028569 GCA_014183005.1 Castanea mollissima | reverse complement strand
TCAAAAGGTTTACTTGTGTTAATATATGCTCACTAAATAGTCTTAACTTATTTTTGAAATATAAAATTGGTTAGACTTGTTTTGTGTGTGTGTGGTGTGTGGTGTGGTGTGTGTGTGTGTTTTGGATCTAAATGTATGTCATTTTTCTTGGTTGAGAGATGATTTTAAGAGCTTAAAATGTTGGTTGGATCCTTGGTTGAACAACTTGCTTGATTGCACTCATATTTGTGTTTTTTTTTTTCTTTGAAAAACTATTTTTAAGCAATCTCGATAGCTCTTGACAGATAAGCTATTTATCAAGACCCTTCAGCTTCTTTTATCCTATTCTCGATAGCTCTCGATAGCTGGTTTGATCCATCGAGGAACTTTCTGTCTCCTTGATAGCTACCTTGATCCATCGAGCTTCTTTGCTTTGGAAACCTCTTGTTAGATCCTCGATAGTTGGTTTGATAGCTAAAAGGCATGTTTTAGACCTCGATAGCTTCTTGATAGCTCTCGATCGATCGAGGTTTATGAAGTTCCTATATATAGCACTTCGCGATTTATGATCCATTCTCCTCAATCTCTCTTAACTAATTTGAGTCTTTTCACCTCCTAAACATCTCTCACCCTGTCCAAACTTCATTCCCAAGCTTTCTTTGACCTTAATCTTGTTTTTCTTCACTGGTAAGGTCTTTAATCCCTCTCTTCATCATGCATTTCATATGTTTGACCTAACTTTTGGGATTTTTGGAAAGTTTTGAGATTTTTCAAATTCAATGAAGTTTTTGCTCAATTTTTGGGATGGGTTTTGTTAAAATGATCTTTAAACTTCATGCCTTGCATCACATGTGCATTATAACAATGTTTCATGCATTTTAGATGGTGTTTACTTTGTCGCTATGTTGTGTGCTGGTAGGTTTGGATTGGGTTGAGCCCACGATGAATTTATATTAGCATGTCACATGTTCATGCATTCTCATGCATACGTACCTTCAATTCTATATATCTTGATATATTTGTTGATTGTTACTTTTCTGATTGTCTCCCTCTCTTTCTCTCTTTCTCTCCCTTTTAGGTTAGTTGCATCATGGCACTTAAACGTAAATCCATTCCGTCTCAGAACCCTCTTCATTCTGGGGCATCTTCTTCTTCTTTTCCTTCTGACCCCACTCCTTTTCACATACGATTCCATGATGAGAAGGCCAAGTCAGACTTCTTTGAGAACTTTTCATGACGAGGCATTCATTCGGAACGCCAAGTCATTCTGTTATATTTTTCTAATACTAACCAACCCACTGTCATTCACAGTAGGGGTTGGGAGTCACTATGTGGCATCCCGATCACGTGCCCTTCCGTGATCACACAGGTGTTCTACTCCAATATGCATGGATTTGATTATTTTATATCCCAGTTTGTCACTTGCATTCGGGGAATACGCATGGTAGTTACTTCGGGTATTGTATCTGAGGTACTACACGTTCCTAGGGTAGCGCATCCTGACTACCCTGGCTAGGAGCATTTGTGGACAGTGTCCAAAGACAAACTCTAGTCTCTTTTCTGTGAGACACCTTCTTGGGGTGACCGTCAGTACACTTGTTGGTCAGCCATTACTAAAGGTCTGAGGTTCATTAACATGGTGATGACCTTTGTTCTCCATCCTTTGTCTCACTATAACACTATCATAGAGCCTTATGCTCGCTTTTTGCTTTCCCTCATTGAGGATCTTACCATAGATTTCCCTTCTCACTTTATACTTTCCCTTATAGATGTCTATAAGGACATGACAACTTGTGATAAACTCATTTTTCTTTCAGCTATCACACGGCTCCACCATTTTTCTGTCTCCTATCCTAAATTTCCCCACTTCAAGTTCATGTGCATCATTGATGCCACTACTGTTAAGCGGAGTTTTGCACAGCTTCGCTCAAGGCAGACTCAGACCGAGACGGCTGCTCCTCTAGCTTCTATCGCTCCATCCACCTCCGCTCCTTCGTCTTCAGCGGGTGGAGTGACACTTGAGGCCATCATGGCATAGTTTGTGCACATGGATGTTCACCTTGACACACTTATTGATGATTTGTGATAAGTGAACACTCATGTTGGTCGTATCGCATGACAACAGGCTGTCATGGGTGGTTTCACGGTTGCTTCTTTTCCATCTCCACCTGTGTTCGAGAATGAGAGTGACGATGGCTCCGACAGTGATGATGTTGATGAGGATGATGATGCTGGCTGGCCTAATGATGATGAGATGTCTACTTGATGTACTTAACCCTTTGTCACTCGTGACAAAAAGGGGGAGTAGTTTTGGATATAAGAGTAGTCATACTTATAAGGGGAGGGTTAGTTTAGGAGATAGGGTGAGTGTTCATTTTTTTTTAGGGTAGTGAGGATTTTATGTATCTATTTCTTTTCTTTCTATTTTAGATACATTATCTTTTGTACATGGGTTGTGACCATTTGACATACATTGTACTTATATTTGGTTTATATATAATTCGGTGTATGTTTTTTCATCTATCTCTCCATGTGTTGTTTCTCCATGTGTTGTTTCTTTTCTCTCTTTATACACATGTTTCTTATATTTTATATGCAATATTTTATTTCTGTCTCACACTAAGATACCTTGATGAGTTTTGTTTAAGTGGTTCAGAAATATAGGTTGTTAAAGTCTTCTTGCCATGAATTGTCTTTTTGCAAAGTTTTTCAAGAGTTTGTGTTAGGATAGATTTTATTGTATTTAACAAGTGAGTATGAGTTGAGTGATTTATGACTTCTCTTATATGTTTATTTGTTTGTTGTGGTTTTGTCACGGATTGCCAAAGGGGGAGATTGTTAGCATATATGTGATTTGATGTTAGGAACATATGTCAGCATATTATGTAATTAGCTAAACCTTTGACAAAACACACTTTACTTGTAATTGGAGATCTAGGATGTGTTTAATACTTCAGGAAACAAGGTTTTAAGTTCAAGTGTTAAAACTATGCAAGTTTGTCCAAGAATCAAGTAAGGAAGTGCTGGATTTTAAATCTCGATAGCTAGAATCTATTGACGTTTAAAAACTACTGAAGTCCATGGCTCGACAACTAGCTCGATAGATGGCTATCTATCAAGGTTTATGAAACTCAATTTTTCAGAGCTGTTTTTCATCAAATCCGTGAATGTATGTTTGTACTTTCTTTTCTCACAACCCTAAACATATATAAGGATTATTTTAAGGGCCGTTACACAGAGCATAGTTGCACAAGAGCACAATTACACAAGCGTGAAGGAAAATGTGACCGAAAACCTAGTTGCCCTAGTTCATCTTGAAGAAGATGTTGTGTTTGTACACTGTAGGGTTTTGTAACCAAGAAACTTTATGATTTTCATCATGTAATGAATTGAAGAACTTTGCAGCCAACATCCTTCTCAAGTTGGTGATCAAGTCGCGTACTAGGATTTGCGCATCTTTTGGTTAGTCACGTACTGGGAGCCGTACAATACAAGGAGAGATTGTCACTATAGAACAAGTCCAATTGGGTATTGGGGTAAGGGTTCAACTAGAGGTTGGTATAAGGTATTGTGATTCCTTTACTTGTAACTATTTGTTTTGATAATAGTGGACTCTCGGGAGTGGTGACCTTAAAATCACCTGGTGGGGTTTTTGCCTAGGAGGTTTTCTCAATTTGTAAAAAAATCACCGTGTCATTTAATTTCAGCTTCATATTTAGTTATTTAGTTAATTAATCAATTAATCCATCACTAGGGGTCAATACGTTTTTGGCCTATCAATGTGGACGGATCGTTGGCTGCCAAGTCCCTCCACCTTCCGCGTCCTTACACCCCCGACCTTACTGCCTGGAAATACAACAATAGATTCTCTCATGGACCAAGAAAGTGGTGAGTGGAATCTCAACCTGATCAATCGAGTTTTCTTCCATGAAGATGCCACATCACAAGCCAAGGGACCGCATGATTTGGGCTTTCATTCCTAGGGGGCGTTTCACTATCAATAGTGCATACAAAGTTGCAAGAACCATCACCCCACTTTCTACCTCAGCCGAGACATCTCAAAGCAATGAGCAAACCCGGTTTTTTCTCCAAGTTTGGAACCTGCACATACCCAACAAGATAAAAAATTTTACGTGGAAAGCATGCAACAACATACTTCCCACAAAAGCCAACCTCTACCATAGACGGGTTATCGACGACTCCACTTGTGAGGCTTGCACACTAGCACCTAAAACGGTTGAACATTTATTTTTGGAGTGCAATGTTGCGGAGGAACTTTGGACCCTCTTGGACATACCATTAGAGAGAACTAGGATCATTCATAGGTCTTTCATGGATCTCATCTAGCATCTACTCTTCAAACTGCACATGGACACCACACTTATCAAACTGGCAGTCACAATAGCATGGAGTGCATGGTTCAACCAAAACAAAACCCGCCTGGGGGAAGCACAACAAACTCCACAAGAAATTTTGAGAGAAGCTCGCTCCATATTACATGACTTCCAGCTTGCACACCTACGGCCCACTCAACTCAAAGAAGCCATGGATGGCTGTTGGGTCCCACCTACGTTTCCCTGGTACAAGGTTAACGTAGACGCTGTAGTCTTCTCCCAGCTTGGCATGATCGGCGTCTATGTGATCATTAGGGACCACTTTGGATTTGTTGTCGTAGCTTTAAGCAAACGCCTCCCTCTTCCATTGGATCCTTTGGAGGCAGAAGCGAAGGCAGTGGATGAAGCCACTGTTTTTGCATGGGACATAGGAGTCAAAGATGCCATTTTCGAGTCAGATTCTACGCTGGTTTTCCATGCTATGGAGAACCCCACTGACGCCCTGGTCTCTATCTCTACCTTGGTCTCAGATTTTCGCTCTAAACTTCCTGCGTTTCATACTTTCCAATCATCTCACATGAGGCGACAGGGAAATAGACCAGCTTATACTTTAGCTGCTTTTGCAAAGAATATTGACTCTTTTGTAACTTGGATGGAAGAGCGTCCACCTTTCCTTGTATTTTCGGTTTCTCAAGATGTTATGTACTGTTTCACAACTTAATAAAATGAGAGTATTTCTTCTATATAAAAAAAAAATGAAGAGCTCTATTATCTTATTATTATCCACAAAAAGAAAAAAAAAAATCTATAGTTTCTACATGTTACTTTTTGTAAATAATTTTTTTTTTTTAAATCTCAAAAATAGAAATGGCACCTAAAGAAATATTTTTTGTTTTTAGTATTTTGAAAATTGTTCTCAAAAGTGGGAGCCAAACATGTAAAATATAGAAATTATTATTTGAAAACTAGTTTCAAGTTCAATTTTTTAAAAATTGTTTTTATATTTTTTTAAAAACAAAAACAAAAATCCTTCTACCAATTCTTCTACCAATTAGGCCCTTGTACTCCTATGAGATACCATTAATAATATGATGTGGGGGTATTGTTGAGACTGAGATGGTTGAAACAAAATTGAAGGGAAACGACATAGCAAAACTACAAAGTAAAAGAAAAATGACAAGAACAAGATTAAAGGAACAGATTAAAGAGAAGAAGGGAAACGGCACAATTTTGATTAATGAAGGCACGTGCCAGTCGTGTGAATAGAGCAGGACAAAGTTAGTTGTAATATAAGCCAGCTGTCATACATCCAATGGTCCACTTGTACTTTCGATAGATTAGGAAATTAGTTATTTTCGGTTTTGCTCTTTCCCTCCTCTGTTGGTGTATATATAGAAACAGGGGCTTAATTAATTATGTACTTTTTACAATTTTCTAAAATTGATCAATGAGAATTTTCCTTTTCTCTCCAAAACCTCTCTCCTTTTAATTCTAGAAGTTTCATTCTTAACATGGTATCAGAGCATGGTTCTCTTTGATATTCTTTCATTTTCATAGTTACCAAACAGTGTTTTAGGTTTTCAAAATCTTTCTATTTCTTCTTGATTTTCTTGAAGCTTTTCATTCATGGCTTCTGATTCAACAACCAATCGAGCACAGTCTTCTACATAATCTCAAGCACAGGTTGTGGCAAATGAATCTGTGACCATCTCTATTTTCTTCCAGTACTGAGAGTCTAGGGATAGTTCTTACTTCATAACCTTTAACTAGTCCATAGAACTATCTGAGTTGGACAAGATCAGTATTCTTGGCTTTAAGCTCAAGAAACAAATTTGGTTTTGTAAATGGTTCAATTCCACAACCAGATTCTTCTTCGCCATTGTACAATTCTTGGTGCAGATGTAATACCACTGTGCTTTCATGGTTGACCAACTCTCAGCATGGATCTCAAGGCAAGTGTGATGTATATCAACATAACAAGAGATTTGTGGATTGATCTCAGAGATAGGCTTTCACAAGGCAACACTCCAAGGCAATTTGAGCTGCAAAAAGAAATTGCACGCCTTTCTCAAGGATCACTCTCAGTAAGTTCATATTTCACTAGGTTCAAAATGCTGTGGGATGAATTAGTGAATTTCCAGCCTTTCACTGTATGCAATTGTGCTTGTACATGTGGTTCTAAGGCTTCTCAATTGGAAGCACAACATAAGGAACATGTTTTCCATTTTTTGATGGGGTTGAATGATAGTTATGAGAATATCATAGGCCAAATCTTGTTGATTGAGCCATTTCCATCCATTAGCAAGGTCTGTTCTTTGATCTTGCAAGAAGAAAAAAGGAGTTTTGGTCAAGAGTTAATGTTTTATATCCTACTAAGGCTACTGCTATGTTTGCAACTCATGCTAAAGGTTTCAATGGTAATCACACTGGTAATCAGGGGTAGACTCAAGGGAATTGTGGTGCTAAAGGTCATTTTAAGAAGGAAAAACCCACTTGCACTTACTATGGCCTTAGTGGTCACATTGCAGATAACTGTTATAAGTTGCATGGGTATCCTCCAGACTACAAGCATAAGGGGAGTAATCAAGCCATGGCTCATCAAGTTTCATCAGTTTTTCCTTCAGGAAACTTTGGAAGTATGGATGGTTCTGGTTTCCCTAATCACAACTTGCAATCTAAAGTTGTTCTTGCTCCACAGACTTCCTTTGGTACTCAATTTGCCTCACAGCAAGCATCTACTCAAGGTTCTTATCCTCAGTGTCCTATTTCTCAAGTTCAGTGTGAGCAACTACTCAATTATTTGAAAGCAGTCATAGCTTCTGGTTCGAGAATTGGTACTTCTACTGCTCCTCAAGTTGCCACTGTTATGGCATCTACTCCTATGATTCAACCTATTTTAAACCCTACCTCAACTTCATCTTCCAATGTTGATTCCTCAAACTGTTCAAGTAACCCCTTTTGCAATCCACCAAATTTGTCACATTCAGTTTTTTCTGCTTATGTTATTGATAGAGATGTCCTCAAGTCCAATAATTGGATATTAGACACTGGTGCCACTAACCACATGGTCCACTCAATGTCTTGACTCACCACTATTACTTCTACTATGCATTCTTTTGTCTTCTTACCAAATGGGGATCAAGCCTTAGTTACACATATAGGCACAGTGCAACTTTCACCCACTTGGACACTCACTAATGTTTTGTGTGTTCCCACTTTTAGTTTCAATCTCATTTCCATTAGTAAGTTTACAAAGCATTCTTCTTGTTGCCTTATTTTCCTTGGACATTGGTGTTTTATCCAGGACCTTGCTCAATGGAGCATGATTGGTCTAGGTAAGGAATGTCAAGGACTATATCTGCTACAAGTACCAGCTTCTCAAATTGTTTCTACTGTTTTAACTGCAAATGCTAGTCAATCTTCTTCCAGTTTATGGCACAACAGATTAGGTCATCTTTCCTTTTCAAATCTTGCATTGTTAAATAACCATGTTGGTTCTAAAGCTTTGAATAAACCAGATTGTTGTGAAATATGTCATTTTTCTAAGCAGAAAAGGTTACCTTTTCCTTCTAGTAATCATGTATCTGCTCATCCTTTTGAGCTTGTTCATTGTGACCTATGGGGTCCCTTTCTACTTGTACTATTGAAGGATTTAGGTACTTTTTGACCATTGTTGATGACTTTTCTTACTGTACTTGGGTTTATCTTCTCAAGAATAAATTTGACACTTAGTTTTTCATTCATAACTTTGTCAATATAGTTCACACTCAGTTTCATGCTTCTATTAAGACTATTAGGAGTGATAATGGTATTGAATTTTTCTTAAGGGATTTCTTTCATTCCAAAGGTATCTTGCATCAATTGACATGTGTTGATACTCCTCAACAAAATGCTATTGTTAAAAGGAAGCATCAATATATCCTCAATGTTGCAAGAGCTCTTAGATTTCAATCCAACCTGCCTTTATGCTTGTGGGCTGATTGTATTCTCACTATTGTTTACCTGGTTAATAGATTGCCTTCTAAGTCTTTAGGTAACAAAAGCCCTTTTGAGTTGCTTTTTAAGTTTCCCCCATCTTCTAATCATCTAAAATGCTTTGGGTGTTTATGCTTTATTTCCACTTTATCACATAATAGGCATAAGTTTGCACCTAGAGCCAGAAAATGTGTTTTCTTAGGCTATCCTCATGGCATTAAGGGTTATAAAGTTCTTGATCTTGAATCCAATTCTGTTCACATTTCAAGGGATGTCATTTTTTATGAACATTTTTTCCTTTTACTGTTTCAGACCATCCTTCCCATTCTTACCTTGATTCTTTTGTGTTTCCTCATTGTGTCTCTGATGCTTCTCATCTTTCTGGTGCTTCTCCTGTTTCTAATTCTCCCACTTTTTCTTCTTCCTCTGGTGCTCATATACCTGATATTAGTTTAGTTCCTTCTAATTCTGACTCATTCCTTCCTCCACCTTCTGGTGTCTCTGATGAGTCGGTTTTGCCTGATGCTACTTTAGAACCTGTTCTCAATTCTTCCTTGCCTATTTCCACTTTATCTCCCATTGTTGATTCTACACCTATTTCTTCTCCTTTACCTACTTTAAGTAGGTCAACAAGGCCTCACCAACCACTTGCCTACTTGTCAGATTACTCTTGTAAAGCAGTTAGTACCAAACCTGTTTCTGGTTTGCCTTATGAAATTTCAAATGTGCTTATCTACTCCTATCTTGGACCTAAGTTCTCTTCCTTTGTCCTGGTTGTTAGTTCTGTTCCATCAGAACTTGTTTCATTCTTTCAAGCAGTTAAGTATCCAAAATGGAAGGCTGCCATGGACAAAGAAATTGAGGCTTTGGAACTTAATGATACTTGGACATTAACTCCTTTACCTACTAGTAAATCTCCCATTGGTTGTAAATGGGTTTATAGGGTCAAATATCACTCAGATGGCACCATTGAAAGGTACAAAACTCGATTGGTTGCCAAGGGTTTTACCTAAAAGCTTAGTTTGGATTATTCAGAGACCTTCTCTCCTGTTGCTAAATCTTTTTCAGTCAGAATTGTCTTATCTTTGGCTGCTGTGAATAGGTGGTTCCTTCACCAAATGGATGTTAACAATGCTTTCCTACATGGGGATTTGGTTGAGGATGTCTATATGTCTTTGCCACCTGGTTTTCACAGCAAGGGGGAGCATTTGGTATGTAAACTGAATAAGAGTCTTTATGGACTGAAACAGGCTTCTAGAAAATGGTTTGAAAAGTTTTCATCAACTATTTTGCAAATGGGGTTTATTCAGTCTAAGTCTGATTACTCATTGTTTACACATACTCAATGAGCTTCTTTTACAGTTCTTTTGGTGTGTGTAGATGACATATTGTTGACTGGAAATAATCCAATTTGTGTGCAAAGTTTGAAGAAAGTTCTTGATGATAGATTTGGTTTAAAAGACCTAGGGTCTTTAAGGTATTTCTTAGGTCTTGAAATGGCTAGAACTGATGCAAGTATAAGCTTAAACTAACGAAAGTATGCTTTGGAAATCTTGAAGGATACATGTTTTCTAGGTTCCAAACTAGTCAAATTCCCAATGGAGCAGAATCTGAGGTTGTCTAAATATGAAGGCAAGCAAATTATAGACCCTGCCTAGTATAGAAGGCTCATTGGAAGGCTATTGTACCTCACATTGACTAGACCAGACATCACTTATGCTGTTCATAGGCTGAGCTAGTTTGTGTCACAGCCACAAGAGCCACATTTACTTGTTGCTAACAGGGTGCTCCAATATATAAAAGGCTCTCTAGGAAGAGGTATCTTCTTTCCAAGCAGTTCTGATTTGCATATCAAGTCATTTTGTGATCCGGATTGGGCTGGATGCCCTGCTACTAGGAGGTCTCCGACTGGCTATGTTGTTTTCCTAGGAGATTCATTGATTTCTTGGAGGTCTAAAAAGCAGGGAGTTGTCTTAAGGTCCTCAGCTGAGGTTGAGTACAGAGCCATGGCAAGTGTAGCTTGTGAGATAACTTGGGTGCTGTAAATTCTTAAGGATTTAAACGTTAATCATGCAAGGCCAGCTATGTTGTTTTGTGACAATCAAGCAGCCCTGCACATAGCTGCAAATCCGGTCTTTCATGAAAGAACAAAGCACATAGAGATAGATTGTCACATGGTCAGAGATAACATCATGGAGGGTATGATTAAAACATTTCGTGTGCATACTAGTTTTCAGGTAGCAGACATATTCACCAAAGCTTTGGGTTTTCAAGCTTTTGCAAGACTTTCTAGAAAATTGGGTCTAAAGGACATATTCACTCCACGAGATTCACAGACAATAATCTCAGTCTCAGAACTTGAAGTTCAGGACTTGAGGGGGAGTGTTGAGACTGAGATGGTTGAAATAGAATTGAAGGGAAACGACAAATCAAAACTACAAAGTAAAAGAAAAACAACAAGAACAAGATTAAAGGAACAGAGTAAAGAGAAGAAGGGAAACGACACAATTTTGATTAATGAAGGCACATGCCAATCATGTGAATAGAGCAAGACAGAGTTAGTTGTAATATAAGCCAGTTGTCATACATCCAATGGTCCACTTGTACTTCTGTTGGATTAGGAAATTAGTTATTTCTGTTTTTGCTCTTTCCCTCCTTTGTTGGTGTATATATAGAAGCAAGGGCTTAATTAATTATAAACTTTTCACAATTTTCTGAAATTGATCAATGAGAATTTTCCTTTTCTCTCCAATTCCTCTCTCCTTTTAATTCTAGAAGTTTCATTCTTAACAGGTATTCATTAAGAAAAATGCTAATGTAATTTTTTTTTTAGAAATAAACATACACAAAGGAAAGGAAATGAGGTTCTAACATAAAAACAAATGCTTACTAACAATTAATTTAATTGGTGTCACATTGATAACATAATAAAAAAAAAAAATTCTTTCATTACTCTTTTTAAATTTAAAATTTGGCACATCAATTTGAAACCTCCTCGCACATAAAAGTGAGTCCTATCTAGAGATCCTACTCATGAAACCCACTTTTATATGAGAGGAGATAATATTGTTGTACAATATAATTTTTTAAGATTTAAGTCTTTCTTTCTTTCTTTCTTTGAGGGAAAGTCTATCCTCTTTTTTTTTGTGTTTTGAAAAAATATAAATAATCAATTAAGTGAAAAATTAAAATTGAAAAGCTAATCCAAACAGATTTGAATTCAAATTTCAAATTTCAAAGCTAAAGCAGGGATAGAAATGTGAAAATACATACAAAAGGAGAACTGACGTGTTAATGTTTACATTTTGTAGATTGGATGTTACTATGGATATTCATCTCAGGCTTCATCTTCTTTGCAACAAATGTGCGAACCATCTATTTATCAGTAATTGCATTATACTGAATTAGTCCCTTGTGTTACAACATTATGCAAATGCTTTAGTAGCTACATTTATCCTCATTCAAATACATATACAAATACTGAAATACACACACGTCTTGTAGTTTCGTCTGGAATTTTCTACCAAGTGAAAAAAAAAATGGAACTCTGGCTAATTTTTTTGACCCTTTTTTCTGGTTTCTGCTTTTCTTATTGAGAATTGGCAATTTCAGAGATGATGACTACGCTAATTTGGACTGGGATAATCTTGGATTTGGTATAATGCCAACTGATTACATGTACCTTATGAAATGTTCTAAAGGAGAGGATTTTGAACAAGGCCAACTTAATCATTATGGAAACATTGAGTTGGGCCCTGCTGCTGGAGTTTTGAATTATGGGCAGGTAAGCTAAAAGTGATCTCTTTGTTACAATATTCACATCTTTGCATGCTAGCTACAATACTTTGGATGGAAGTCTATTATCCAATACAAATTCTTAGTAACTTGAAGTTGAATCACTTGGTTCTAATTGCCCGAGTAGGAAGCCTTGTACTTACGAGTTTTAATGGGTATCCAGTGTCATGTCATTTAAAATTTTAAATGACATAGCACTCTATATACTATTAGATCGAGGAAATAAACTTTTTTGGGTAATCTTCTTCTATCTTCAAGAAAATGCTGAACCATTAACTTTTTATTATTATGGATAAATAGAAAAGGCACACCAACGTTGGGCTTTGTGGAGACTAGTTTGTGTTTGATCCGGTTGACGATCCGACCCGACCCAAATAATGTTCCGTAGCCGCACTTTGCATTTTCCCTGATAATAATGAAATCCCTACAACTTCGTGGACGTAGGTAAATTGCCAAACTACGTAAATACTGTCTTGTGCGTGTGATTATTTTTCTTTGGCGTGTGTTTTTCTCTAATTTTGTTTCTCACAGGTTTAGGAATTCGTAGAAATTCCTACAATTGGTATCAGAGCCTAGGGTTAGGTTTAAGTGGGAGCAATGGCAAAGGAAGCAGGAAAGGTGTCTGGAATAGAAAATTTCAATGGCACAAACTTCGCGTATTGGAGGATGCAGATTGAATATTATCTCTGTGGAGGAAATTGCATCTGCCGCTTTTGGGGATAAAACCTGCGACTATGAAGGATGAGGAATGGGCTCTTCTTGACAGACAGGTACTGGGAGTTATCAGGTTAAGGCTGTCTAGGTTTGTTACACACATGTGTGAAGGAGAAGACCACTGTAGATCTGATGAAGGCTTTGTCTGGTATGTATGAAAAGCCGTCAGCAAACAACAAGGTGCATTTGATGAAGAAACTATTCAATCTAAAGATGGTAGAGAACGCATCAGTAGCACAAATCTGAAATGAATTTAACACTATCACAAATCAATTGTCGTCTGTAGAAATTGATTTTGATGATAAATCCGTGCACTGGTCGTTTTAGCTTCTTTGCCAAATAGTTGGGAGGCAATGATGATGGTAGTAAGTAATTCTATAGGAAAAGAAGAGCTGAAGTACAACAACATACGAGATTTAATTTTGGCTGAGGAGGTTCGCAAAAGAGATGCAGGTGAAACCTCAGGATCCGATTCTGCCCTAAACCTTGAGACAAGAGGCAGAGGTAATGAAAGAAATTCAAATCAGGGCAGATCAAAATCCAGAAAGTCTAACCGGAACAGAAGTAAATCTAGATCAGGCCAACAAGTACAATGCTGGAACTGTGGGAAAACAGGTCACTTTAGGAGGCAATGCAAAAATCCTAAGAAGAAGAATGAAGATGACTCTGCTAATGCTGTAATAAAGAAATATAAGATGCACTACTTATTGCAGTAGACAGTCCACTTGATGATTGGGTTCTAGACTCAGGATCTTCGTTTCATACCACTCCACACCGAGAAATCATACAAAATTATGTTGCAGGTGATTTTGGTAAGGTGTATTTGGCTGATGGTTCAGTCTTGGATGTTATGGGTATGGGAGACGTCTAGATATTGTTGCCCAATGGCTTGTTTGGTTACTGGAGAGGGTTCGACATATTCCTAACCTAAGGAGGAATTTAATTTCTGTTGAACAACTTAATGATGAAGGGCATGCAAATTATTTGTTGATGGTACTTGGAAGGTTACAAAGGGGCTACAGTATTGGCTTGTGAAAGGAAGACTGGTACTCTCTATATGGCCTCAAGTCCAAGAGACACAGTTGTAGTTGCTGAAGCAAGTACTCATACAAGCCTATGGCATTGTAGACTTGGTCACATGAGTGAGAAAGGCATGAAGATGTTGCTGTCAAAGGGGAAACTACCAGAATTGAAGTCTGTTGATTTTGACATGTGTGAAAGTTGCATCTTAGGAAAGCAAAAAAATGTGAGCTTCTTGAAAAATGATAGGACACCGAAGGCTGAAAAATTGGAGTTAGTACACACTGATTTGTGGGGGCCTTCTCCAGTTGCATCCCTTGGAGGTTTAAGGTACTAGAACACTTTCATTGATGACTTAAGCAGAGAGGTATGGGTTTATTTTCTGAAAAATAAATCTGATGTTTTGAAACTTTTAAGAAGTGGAAGGCTATGTTGAAACAGAACAAGTTTAAAAGTAAAATTTTTAAGGTTAGATAATGGAGGAGAGTACATAGATGAGGGTTCAGTGAATATTGTGCTGCACAAGGAATTAGGATGGAGAAGACCATTCCTGGGACACCATAGCAAAATGGTGTGGCTGAGCGCATGAACAGAACTCTCAATGAGCGTGCTAGGAGTATGAGGTTGCATGCTAGACTACCAAAAACTTCTGGGCTGATGTTGTTAGCACTGCAGCTTACTTGATAAACCGAGACCATCAGTTCCTATAGAGTCAGACTTCCTGAGGAGGTTTGGAGCGGTAAAGAGGTAAAGTTTCCCATTTAAAAGTCTTTGGCTGTGTTTCTTATGTTCATGTTGATTCTGATGCTTGTAGTAAACTTGATGCAAAGTCTAAAATATATTTTTTCATTGGCTATGGTGATGAGAATTTGGTTATAGGTTTTGGGATGAACAAAACAGGAAATCATCAGAAGTAGAATTGTGATATTAATGAACATGTTATGTTTAAGGATAGGTCAACTGTAGTGCCAGATGTTACAGGGATATATCAAGATAAATTTGAGTTTGTCAACTTAGATGAATGACTAAAAGCACTGTCTAGAAAATGGGTGAAGAAGATAAGGAGAATGTAGATTCACTGGTAGATTAAAGTACACCTGTAGCTAAAGTCCGCAGATCTTCCAAGAGAATTAGACCTCCACAGTGTTATTCACCCGCTTTAAATTATCTCCTGTTGACTAAAGGTGGTGAGCCGAATGCTATGATGAAGCCTTGCAAGATGAGAATTCAAGCAAGTGGGAGTTAGCCATGAAGGATGAGTGGATTCCTTGTTGGGGAATCAGACATGGAAATTGACTGAACTGCCAGTAGGAAAGAAGGCTTTGCACAACAAGTGGGTATATAGAATAAAGAATGAGTATGATAGTAGCAAACGTTACAAGGCCAAATTAGCTGTTAATGGGTTCCAGCAGAAGTAGGGCATTGATTACACAAAGATATTTTCTCTAGTTGTGAAGATGTCAATAATTAGACTGGTATTGGGAATAGTGGCTGCAGGAAATTTACATCTTGAGCAATTAGATGTGAAGACAACATTCCTTCATGGTGACTTGGAAAAGGCATTTACATGATTCAACCAGAAGGGTTCATTGTTCAGGGAGAAGAGAATCTAGTTTGCAAACTGAGAAGAGCTTGTATGGCTAAAACAAGCTCCTAGACAGTGGTACAAGAAGTTTGACAGTTTTATGCATAGTATTGGGTTTAAGAGATGTGAAGCTGATTACTGTTGCTATGTTAAATTTTTTGACAATTCTTACATCATTTTACTGTTGTATGTGGATGATATGCTCATTGCAGGGTCTAGCATTGAGGAGATTGATAATCTGAAGAAGCAATTGTCAAAACAGTTTGCAATGAAGGATTTGGGAGCTGCAAAGCAAATCCTTGGTATGAGACTTATTAGAAACAAGGCTAATGGTACATTGAAGCTTTCACAGTCAAAGTATGTGAAGAAAGTTCTCAGTAGATTCAACATGAATGAAGCTAAGCCAGTGAGCACACCCTTGGGTAGTCATTTCAAACTAAGCAAAGAACAGTCATCGAAGACAGAAGAAGAGAGGGACTATATGAGTAAGGTGCCTTATGCCTTAGCTATTGGCAGCTTGATGTATGCTATGGTGTTACAAGGCCAGACATTGCACATGCAATGAGAGTTGTGAGCAAATTCATGAGTAGGCCAGGAAAGCAACATTGGGAGGCAATCAAGTGGATTCTGAGATATCTGAGGAGTTCATCAATACATGTCTTTGCTTCAAGGTGCAAGTTTGAACTGCACAGTTATGTAGATGCTGATTTTGCTAGTGATATAATAGTAGAAAGAGCACTACTGGGTTTGTATTTACTCTGGGTGGTACAGCTATATCTTGGGCCTCAAATTTGCAAAAGATTGTTACTCTGTCTACTATAGAAGCTGAGTATGTTGCAACAACTAAAGCTGGAAAAGAGATGATTTGGCTACATGGCTTCTTAGATGAATTGGGTAAGAAGCAAGAGATGGGCATTCTACATAGTGACAGTCAGAGTGCAATTTTTCTTGCTAAGAATTCAGCTTTTCATTCAAATTTGAAGCGTATACAGACAAATATACCATTTTATTTGGTACCTTGTTAAAGATAAGCTGGTAATACTTGAGAAGATTTGTGGATCTAAGAACTCGGTAGACATGTTGACTAAGGGTGTTACTATTGAGAAGTTAAAGCTGTGTGCAGCTTCATATGGCCGTCTAGCTTGAGGACAGGAGGATGAGTTGCAGGGATGAAGGATTGCTTTTGGAAGATAGTGGCTGATGTTGGTGATTGAACTAGTCTCCAAGTGGGAGATTTGTTGGGCTTTGTGGAGCCTAGTTTATGTTTGATCCGGTTAAAAATCCGACCCGACCAGAATAATGTTGCGTAGCCGTACTTTGTATTTTTTCCTGATAATAATGAAATCCCTGCAACTCTGTGGACGTAGGCAAATTGCGGACCATGTAAATACTATCTTATGCGTGTGATTATTTTTCTTTGGTGTGTGTTTTCTCTATATTTTGTTTCTCATAGGTTTAGGAATTCGTGAAAATTCCCTACATCAACCATATATAACACATGCACACAGTGACAAGCATATATTCACTGAGTGAAAATCCAAATGTTTAAAACATTATGGGGTAAAACCTAAATCCAACTCAACAAGTCCACTATTGAAGGTTGTTGCAGTATATACAACTTTCACGTGACTTCCCATACATATATTTAGGCTTAGTACCCAAGCTCTCCTCTTCTACTAGCAATTGCAAATAATGCATTATGTCTTCAATGTTACTATCTTGTTGCCGCATGTTAACCTATTGACAACAAGACCGATATCTCAATCACTTTAAGGCATTTTGAAGATTTGGTATCATCTCTTTTGATTTCAAACAACTACTCCAAAGCTAGTATTGTGATCTATGTGTTTGGAAGTATAAACCTCTCTAAGGTGTATCAATGAGAGAGAAAGGAAGAACTAGAAGGCTTTCTCTAGGTTTGTATTAGTTTAGTGTGGTCGTCTTCCTCTCTAAATCATTAAAGTTTCATTGTAGTTTAAAATTAGAATCGGTGTAGGTTTCTAGGGTTGGTTGGTTACAGAAAAGCTATGAAAGCCCAGGTCAATGATTTTCCTTTATATGTTATCTAGACTGAAAGTTGCAAAAATGTATGCTGAAACTGTCAATTCGATCAATTGATCAAGCAAATTTGCTCCACTAAAAACTACATACCAACACCTTCAACAACAACCTTTTTAGTTTTTAACCTTGATTACACCACACAATTACAATTATACATATTTGAATAATTAAATAAATTTATCATGAAATTAGCCATCACTAAAAATCCTAATATATAATCTTAAAAAACAAAAATGCCCCAGATAGGCTCGTGTTAGAATTTAGACCCCAGTAAAACTAGATTGTTTAACCTAATTAATTAACCAAGTAAATACTTAGGTTTATTATTCAGATCTAGGTTAAAACAATAACAATCATATCATGCAAAGCAACGAAAATAATAAATAATACAATGATATGATGACCTAGGAAAACCAAACCGGTAAAAAACCTAGGGAGGATTTAACCTAACTATCCTCAAGGTAAAACTGAATTCACTATGAAAGAATTGAAATTTATACAATAGCGACTTAGACCACTAACATCCTATTGCTACCCACCAGTAGAAAACTTACTGACATGACCACGTGCAAGCTCCAAGACCATGGACTCCTTCTTTCTTGGATTCTCCAACAAGTACAAGCACTCCCACTTGTATATCTTTAAGCTCTTTAATGTAGCAACTGAATGATCATCAAGTTCTTGACATAATCTTGATTCTTGATAACCCTAAGTATATGTGAAGGCAAACACCTTTAGATCTCACAAGAGATTCACATACACAGCATAAACAACAAAAAAACTCTAGAGAGCTTTTGGGTACAAACCCTAGATCTGAAAAGAGGCACACTCTTCTCTCTTTGAGAAGCCTTTGAAAACGTGCTTAGGGTTTTCTTTATATAGTGGGAAAAGTATATCTAAAACCCTAATCCTTAATGGGCTTGGGCTGAGTTGGAAAAATCTGCAGAAAAACAATATGCATGACTTTCGATCGGTCGAGTTAAATTCTCGATCGATCGAGCCAGGCAGAATTGCACAGTAAATTTGCAGCAACTTGATTCCTACTTTACATATAAGACACATACTTTGAGCATTCCAAACAATACTAAAATGTTTTGATCATGGTTTGCCAACATTACAAATTAGTGTTCTAATACATTTAAACCTAAGTTCTTAGAACCTAACAAACTCAGTTAAATTGTATGTAGATGTTATAATTTTGAAGTTTCAACATGCTTCCTCCCCCCCTCATCTTCTCTAGATGAGTCAATTGCATGGTCATTCGTATTATAATTACTCTTAAACTCAAGTGAACTTATGTGAAATTTTTATTTTAAATAGAGATAATGCAGGTTTCATTACATGTTGTCCAATATATATATATATATATAATATATATATATATATATATATATATATATATATTTTGGGGAAAGGATACTCTCCATTTTTTAGTTTATATATTTTATTTTATAGATCAATAATATACAAAATGTTATGTAATTCAAAATATTAAATGGTATAAGATTGAATATATCTTCTTCTTTTTTTGATTTGTAATAGTTAATCTGAATCATGAATTGATTAATTTTAAATTTAATTTGAACCATAATTTTCATTTTCCCTTCTCTTCGAATCAAAATTCACTTGTAAGAAGAAAAAAAATAGCAATAAAAGAAACTAACGTATATAGAAGACAAATATGGAGCAATCCACTTTATTAATTCTTTTTTGGGTAACTTTATACTTTTATAAAGTTACAAGTGGACCTAGTTTTTGACACATGTATAGAACAGCTAATAACAGTCAATCCTTAATCCCAGCCAAAATTGTGAGGTCGGATTTGGAGACTAATCAAGATCGGTCACATGCATTTTTTAACCATATGTAATAACTAAAAGTAATTGTATAAATAAAAAAGTTTCTTAATATCAATTAGTCTTCCTGCAATTGGTTCTGATCTCTCCTTTTGAGCCAGTAAGTGGGTTGAGGTTTCCCATTTTTATCATGGCACACCCAAAATCATAGAAGAACTTTGCTGAGTTCTGGCTATAGGTGTTCACTTGGGAAACTGTGGAGCCACCATTGAAGAGTTGTTGATCTGAGTGCATAAGGCCCTTTTTTTTCACTAAATCCTTGAAATAAGTGTTATCAAAAACTCTAGCAGTTTGGTCAAGAGGAGATAAATTAGTATCTCCGCCTGTACTCGGGCAGTTTTTCTTTATTGATGCCGAAAAGTTTACATCTATATTTTTCTCATTATAGATACGACTCCGAATAATTTTGCATTGTACTTGACCTATGGTGTGCCCTCCTACAAAGAAAAAAACAAAAGGGAAGTTAAAAAAAAAAAAAGAGTACATTTGTTATAATTTGGTAAAAATTCATACACCCAAAAAAGCAATTGTAAAGAGAGAGGTGAAATTAAAATTAATTTTTTAAGTTAAAACTAAGGGACAATGTTAAAAACACAAAAATATTACTTTTACATGGACGGATTGACCGATTATGGGCAACATTTTTATTATGAACCAACTATAACAAATCGTATTAACAATTGTGAAAAAATTTTGTGCGTCTAAATTTGTTGTTACCTGAGAGAGTCACCATTTCTGAAGCAGTAAAACCCTTCTTACGGAATGCAGATTTAAGAGCACTAAGATCTAAATTGGGGGAAGGGAGGTCCTTTGAGGCATCATTAAAACTGGCTGTGGTTGCATCTCTTCTGCCTAATGGAACGGTCCATGTAGTGCCACCCAACTGAAGAATCATACACAACAAAAGAAAAGATAAGAAAGGTAAATAATTAAGGGGAAATAGTATATATCATAGACCAATTAATCGGTATGTCCTAGTCATTAACAATATTAAAAATTTATCTACTCATAATTTTTAATACGAAGAATTACAATTTTTTTTCTTTTTTGAATGTAAATAAAAGCTGCTTGCCAATCTTTTTATTTATTTTTATTCTTTAAAATTTTTATTTTATTTTATAAATACAATAATTTGAATTTATGGAGTCCGTTCCATAATAAATATCTTTTGACATATATATATATATATATATATATATATATTATATATATATATTAAAAAAAATCATATCATTGCTAGGGTTACCATATCTTTGCTAGGGTTACCTAAAGAGTAGATATTGCACGGTCCAAACTAAAAGACAATAGAATAGAACTTATAATGAGACAGTTATGGCCAGTTTGGCTGGTGGGTGCTTAGAGTAGAGTTGGCCATAAATTATTTTGGGCCAACTCTACTCTACTCATCCTACCTTCCTCTCCATCCAAACTAGCCATTAAAAGTGATAGTTATTCTTACATTTCTGATAGCTATATCTTAGCTATGATATGATAGTTTTTACTAATGATAGTTTTTCATATTTTTGAATGAAAATATATGATAGTAGTAAGAGATTTTGATGATAGCTTACCTTAACAACAGAATCACGAGCTGCAACAGCTAAAATGTCAGCACAAGACACAACTCCAGGGCATTGCCTTTCAAGTTGAGATTTAATGGCATCAATCACCTCATATCCTCTCAATGATTTCTTATTGGGCACCGCCGTCTTCTCTCCTTTGAGATTGGTGGTGTCATCCAACAACACAGATGCATCACAACCCTGTTTACAACATCACAATTTATATATATATATATATATTATATATATATATATATATATGACAATTAGTAATTTATCATGGTATCAAAATAGTTTGTTTTTAAGTTTGAACATGATCTTTACTCTACTTTTTATTTAATGTTGAAAATCACACGTGTTAGGTTCCATTTAATAAATAAGAAAAAAAACCACACGTGATGAAATGTATTAGAATTATGATTAAATTTACCCAGTCCTAAATTAAGTTTTTGGAAGAACAGTAATTTACCATTTTTATTCAAATTTTTTTTTTTTCAAAAAGTTATTCAAAATAAGTTAGTGTCAAAATGTGAAAGATAATTTAAGGTGGCGTTTGATTGCGTTTTTGCGGCCACGTTTTGTGTTTTTTTTTTTTAGCTGAGTGCCTTTTACACTGTTCATTGTCTATTAATAGTAAATTTAGGCATGTGAACAGTAAAAATTTTGTGAACAGTAATTTTTTTATTATTTTTTTTATTGTTTTCAGTTTTCAGCGAAATAAGCAGTATCCAAACGGACCCTAAATAGTTATAACTATGTGTAAAACATAGGTATGGAGTTATATATTTTTCTTTTGAGTTGGATTCTCAAAAGAAAGAATAATTAGTGATTGATGGTATACAATAAGTGAAATTACTACCTTATAAATGCGATTGTGTGTAGATTTAAATTAAAATAGAAAATAGTAAAATAATTACAAATTTTATTTAAAAGGACATACAAATAATGTGACAATAAATGTGATTAATAGAATGAGTTGATTTAGTAGTTTCTAATCCTAAAGCCTCATGATATTCATAAAGTTTTGAATTCAAAACTTTTAGCCAGTATTTTGGGATTATCCTCAAGGATTTCACATCATAATAACTTGGGGGCCAGGTGTGTATGAGATGGGGGAGGGAATTACCATAATTGAGGGAATAGTTAGGTGCTCGAACAATTCTAAAAAGAAAATATTTCTAATTAAGAAAATAATATTTAGAAGAAGGACAAATTATTATATGTAAGTTAATTACATATACATACATATATATATATATATATATATATATAGATATATATATATATAGTCTTTTGAACACGTTGTGGTGGGTTAAAGATGAAAGCTAAAAGATAGGAATTAAAATAAAAATGATATAAGACTTGCATTGACAAAGCAATCATGGAAATGGAGGCGGAGTAACGAGGCCCCCTAACGATTCTCTTTGACACTGCAGTGTTTACAGCGCCTCGAATTATAGAGAGAGCCTTAGGGCAAGAACTCGAATAGAAGTTGGATGATAGTTGAGCAGAAGCTATTCCCAACATAAACAAGAATAAAGTAGAAAAGGAGAGAATAAAGGAGGAGAAGAAAGCCATGACTTTACTAAAACAAGAAAACCTTATACCTCATAACTGGTTAAATCCTACTGATATTTATAGCCATTAGTGCTGCAGTAGTGAAACCGCATTTTTCTTTCTAAAAATAATTAATTTATGTAAATATTGTGGAGTACAGAAGGGCATCCAGTCAACCTCTTTTGCATTTAACGAAAATGGTTTTTGGTAGAGGTTAAAAGAAAGTGCATGAAGCGACAAGGATTTCTCAATATCATAAATAACGGGAAATTGACAAAAAATATGAGTTTCATTTTATTTAAGGTTTTAATTTATATATATATAAGACATAAACGAAGAAAAGAAAAAAGAAATATAAATACATGCCAGTTTTTTTTTTTTTTTGAGAAAAAAATACATACCAGATTATTATGAGTTTTTCAAATCAATTATTCTAGACTAAAATAAGGTATATGTAAGATATCTCATCTCTCTCTCTCTCTCTCTCTCTCTCTCTCTCTCTCTCATTAGTTCCAATTTAGTAGCATATTGTATAATTTTCGTAAGAAATTATAAAAAATATTATAAATTGCTTAATATATTTAATATACTTTTTTTTTTTTCAATTTTGGTCGAGTTTTCAAGCAAAATAAACATATGATTGCTATAATAAAAAAATTTAAACACAGAATTGAAAAGTGTGTATTCAATTTAGTAACATAATTATAGAATTTTAATGTAATTTCATAAGATATTATAAAAAAACCAACTACTCTAGGGACACTAATTAAGTGAGTTGTGTGTGTCTATATATATATATATAATATATATATATATATATATATATATATATATATATATATATATATATCAATTTTATTGGTTGAATTTTCAAGAAAATAACATCCATTTGCTATAATAAAAACACGGAATTATAAACTATGTATATTGTGATAACGGTATTGACACAACTTGGACAAGAAATAATTATAATGGGATAAATTTGTAGTTAAATATTGGATTATTTTATACAAATATAATACATCAAACATTATATTTTTGTTATAAAAATGTATCTTTTAGAGTATGTTTATTCATACAATAAATATATATTATATATATATATATATATATATATATATATATATAAAGCTAATACACTTATTTTTTAATAAATTGTTACAACAAGAAGGAGAGATGTAGATTTTAACGCTAGTGTAAGTTACAAAAATTGTCGGCACAAAATTTTTTTTTTTTCCTTGGGTGAGGAAATTTGAACACTAGTAGTCATTGCCACTTCACATGAAGAGCACTTCACAAAAATACTGAATTAGAAAGCTCAATGCAATTTGTAAAACAGCTTCAAAGAATGTCAAAGTTTGTGCATCAACATCGCTGGACTGTGTACGCAATGGCACGCTGGCTACGTCATACTTCCATTACTTCTCTGCCTTGAAATTATTGAAACATTAAAAAGAAATAAGAGAAAGAGAGAAAATGACTGATAATAATTGAATTAGTTGTAAAAAGATGCTGGACACACAGATAATACAAAGGATAAGAAGGAAAAAAAAAAAAAAAAGGCATGGGATTTTTAGAGATTCTTAAAAGGATGCGTGGGTCTAATTCTACACTGTGGATTTTTCCAAGCTCATAATTAATCAATCTCTAAAACACGTACAGCCAAAGCAGTTTCAACAGCAGGGATTTTTGGTATATCCCTTCAAATTGGCTTGTAGGAATCTGTTGACGTTCCAAATTGCCAAACCTCAACACCAACTATCAGACAAATTAAAGGTGGCCTAGTGGGTGATTTGTAGTTTCTAAAAGTCTATTCTCATGCCTAGAAATTTCAATTTCATAAGGCTAATGCATTAATGAATCTAAGCCATGCAATTATCTCTTGCCTTAAAAATTAAAAATAAAATAAAAAAATAAAAAGAGTTGGTACAATGTTGGTTATTGAACCCCCAAGAGATTGAATTTTTGGCATTTATCTCGCATAGGTCGAAAATAGAACATGGCAACAACACACAAGTTGGCGAGACATGCACAATGGATTGAGATGAAGAAGAAGTATGGATGGATGAAGTATACATTTTCTTGCAAAATGTATTAACAATTTAGCAGTAGATAACCCAGTAAAAAATGAATAATTAAAGAGGTCATCTTTTCTCTTAGAAAAATAAAAAGGAAAAGCGCTCGTACGTGTTATTATAATATTTTTGAGAAAATTCAGTCAAGCCCACGTGTTATTTATATGTAGCCCAGCAAAAAAAACCAACAACAGCAACAAAAATGTTTTCCATTTGGAGGGTTTAGGTTCTTTTCTTTATCTATCCATGCTATCTATAATAAAATTCTCCTCTTTAAACTGGATTTTTATGTAGCTTAAAAATGCCCCTAGACTTTACATTTAATAGGAACAAAACTTGAAAACAATCCAGTAAAAATATATCTCAAACTCCACATAAAATGACTACAAAATAGAACACTCTCTTATTAATTCATGTTTTCAAAACAACTTATCCAAAATTAAAATTTAGAAAAAAAAATTTTGCAGTCCACTTTAATATTTCCTTAAGACCACGTTCTAACTAAAAAAAAAAAAAAAAAAAAAAAAAAAAAAAAAAAAAAAAAAAAAAAAAAAAAATTTATAAAGACTCACCTATTCTCTTTATTTTTATTTTTTGATTTCCCGTTGGTTTAATTCCCAAGCTCACGTACATTAGACCCCCAAAAACAAGAGTCTTATCGCTATGCAAAGTGCTCGACAAATGTGTCATCTATGACAAATAGATAAAAGGGATTAAGGAGTGAACAATTTCGATACCAAATAAGAAACAAGTGGCTAATCCCAAATGGGAGAGAAAATGATACTTCTGATTATAACAAATTTGCTTGAGTTATATGAATTTCTTTTTTTTTACCAAAAGTAAAATGATTTTTTTTTTTTACACATTTGTTCATGTACACTCCACACACACACCACACACCACCACATATATATATATATTAATATCTATATTTCACATGTGATATTCTATTTTTTTAAGCATATTCCCGTTTAATACCTGAAATGAATGATGTGCATGATGATGTATAATAATGTGCATGCAGTAATAATAAGTGCCAAAAAAATATGTCTATAAATGTGTATATGTATATTATGATTTCATTGCTATTTAATCTATTTGTTGGTGGTGTGCAATTTATATTCATTCTTTCTTTATCTAAAATTTTCTCAATTTTAGTAGGAAAATGATCCCCTCTCATTTAGCCACACAGATAAATAGGGTTATAGGATGGGGCGGTACAAGTACAACTAGACCTGCTGCAAGATTTGTTAAGCATTTTGGCCTAAAAAAAAATTATAAAATAGACTAATGAGTTTGAAATGAAAGTTCCCGCAGAGAAAAATTAACTACGGGCCATAAATGGCCAAATCAGATGTTGAGTGGATTGAGCTTGACATGAATTGAAATGCCAAGATCATAGTAAATGACAACTATTAAACGAACAAAGTTTCTCTCCAAACTAGTTTGGAGAGAAACCTTACAAACTCATCATATATATTTATATTGAGTGTGAATTTTGAAAATCTAACCGTTAGATTGCATGTTCTTATTACATCCTTAATGCTTACAAAATTTCAAGAAAATCAAAGATTAATTGTTATGTCATCAAACAAATGTTATAATTTCAAGTTTTTGTAATCTAAAGTTGTATATAAAAAAATAAGTTAATTGATCAGATAGTAAATAATATCCGATTTGAACGAAATTTGATATGCATGTTAAGAACATAAGGAACATGAAATTCAATGGTTAGATTTTCAAAATTCACATCCAAAAAATAAATACATGAGAAGTTTGAAGAATTTTTCTCCAAACTAGTTTGGAGAGAAACTTTGTTCCTATTAAATAATGATGGATGGAGGCCAAAAGATGACCATTGTGGCTAGAGGACAATGCACCAAGGACTAGAGGATAACAACAGAACGGTGGCTTAAGGATTGCATATGCATTTAAGACAAACATTGACGATAATAATGGACAACGACGAATAGTGTGTTGGAAAAACTAGTTTTGTATCTCATACATAACACACAATGGAAGATTTGTCAAGCATTTTGGCCTAAAAAAAAACATTATAAAATAGACTAATGAGTTTGAAATGAAAGTTCCCGCAGAGAAAAATTAACCACAGGCCATAAATGGCCAAATCAGATGTTGAGTGGATTGAGCTTGACATGAATTGAAATGCCAAGATCATAGTAAATGACAACTATTAAATGAACAAAGTTTCTCTCCAAACTAGTTTGGAGAGAAAACTTACAAACTCATCATATATATTTATATTGAGTGTGAATTTTAAAAATCTAACCGTTAGATTGCATGTTCTTGTTACATCCTTAATGCTTACAAAATTTCAAGAAAATCAAAGATCAATTGTTATGTCATCAAACAAATGTTATAATTTCAAGTTTTTGTAATCTAAAGTTGTATATAAAAAAAAAAAGTTAATTGATCACTTCTCTGGGTAATCAGGAATGTTTATCCGATTTGAACGAAATTTGATATGAATGTTAAAAACATAATGAACATAAAATTCAATGGTTAGATTTTCAAAATTCACATCCAAAAAAGAAATACGTGAGAAGTTTGGATGCCTTTTGTACACACATGGTTCATCAAGATTTTGTTCAAAACCAATGATTGATTACTTGATCAAATCTGATGTTCCATGACCTAGATGCTTGCTTAAGTCCATAAATGGACCTTTTCATCGATGTCTTCCGGTTGCATCATATAGATTTCTTCTTCAATATTGCCATTAAGAAATGCAATCTTGACATCCATTTGCCAAATCTCATAATCATAATGAGCAGCAATGGATAAGAGAATTCTGATAAGTTTAAGCATGGCTACTGGTGATAAAGTTTCATCATAGTCAATACCTTCTTTTTTTGTATACCCTTTCGCCATTAGTCTTGCTTTAAAGGTTTCAACCTTTCCATCTATCCTTCTCTTCCTCTTGTAAACCCATTTGCAACCAACAAGTTTAATACCATTAGGCGCCTTTACAAGATCTCATACTTGATTGGAATACATAGAATCCAATTTAGATTTCATAGCTTGGACCTAATGATGTACATCTATATCATTCATTTCCTCTTCATAAGTGTAGGGATTCGATTCAGCCTCTCTGGGATAGCTTCGTAAATTTCTCCCAAACCTATAAATCTTATAGGAGGCCGAACAATTCTCCCACTATAACGAGACACTTGTGTACTAGTCATCTTATGAGTAATGTCTTGCGGTGTATCTAATACATTCACATCATCCCTAGTTTCATCCATTTGTTGTTCAACTATAGGTTCATTCATTTCAACCCAAACAACTCTACTTCTAGGAGTATAATCATTCATATAGTCATTTTCCAAGAAATTGGCATTTGTGCTAACAAACACTTTATTATCCTTATAACTATAGAATAAATCTCCAACAGTTCCTCCTGGATACCCTACAAAGAATACCACTTCTGTTTTAGACTATAACTTGTCAGACTTTCCTTTCAACCCATGTATTGGACAACCCCAAATATGGAGATGTCTCACACTAGGCTTACGCCCAGTCCACAACTCTATAGGTGTTTTAGGAACAACTTTGAAAGTATTAAATTCAGAAGATACATTGTAATACTCAAGGCATATCCCCAAAATGAAATTGGTAGAGTCGAATAACTTAATATGGATCTAACCATATCTAAAAGAGTCCTATTCCTTCTTTCTACTACACCAATTTGTTGTGGAGTTCCAAGTGCAGTCAACTGGGATATAACTCATTTTCAATCAAGTAATCCTTGAAATCCCTAAGAAGGTATTCGCCACCTCGATCAGATTGAATGGCTTTTATACGTTTACCTAATTGATTCTCAACTTTAGCCCTAAACTCTTTTAATTTTTCAAAAGCTTTGGACTTCCGTTTCATTAGGTACACATAACCAAATCTAGAGTAATCATCAGTGAAGGTAATGAAATACTCATAGCCACCTTTTGCTTGGATTGACATAGGACCATATACATCTGAATGTACTAGTTCTAGCAACTCTTGGGCTCTTCTACTTTTTGCATTAAAAGGTCGTTTGGTCATTTTACCCTCCAAACAAGATTCACAAACTGGAAAACCATCAAAGTTCATAGGCCCTAAGAGTCCATCTTTGATAAGTCTTTGAATTCTATTTAAATTAATATGACCTAAACGCAAGTGCCAAGGATATGGATCACTTGTAGAAGGAAACTTTCTCTTGAATGATTTTACATGAGAGTTATTATCTAGTTTAGAATTGTATAATTCATGCTTATCAGGAGTTAAAATATAAAGACCATTTATAATATTGCCAAAGCAGATAAACATTTTATCCTTCTTTATTACAACATTGTCTTTTAGGATGACATAATATCCAGTTTTACCTAAATAAGTTGCAAAAATCAAATTCCTACTAACATTAGGTACATACAAATAGTCTTCTAATATTAAAACTCTAGATACAAAACATAAATTAAACACTCCAACAGCCACAATTTGAATCCTGCTCCCATCAGCCAATATAAGAAACATTTCCCCTTCATTCAGCTTCCTAGTCTCTTGGAACCCCTACAAAGATTTGCAGATATAATTAGTACAACCTGAATCTACAAACCAGGAATCTGTGAGATTCTGTACTAAACATGTTTCAAGAAGGAATGTACTTTTCATACCTTTATTCTTGGCAGCCTTAAATATTGGACAATTCCTTTTCTAATGTCTTTTCTCACCACAATGGAAACACTTTCCTTTGGTTTTCTTTCCTTTGTTGACAACTTCTAAGGCAACTTGTTTACCATCTTTCTTGGCGAAGTCTTTCTTCTTCTTCTTCTTTTTACCCTTGCCTTTCGACTTAAGTTGAGAAGTAGAAGCTTCAGTCATATTGGCATCAATACTAGAAGTATCAAGGATGCCTTTTGCTACTACCAAATCATTCATCAATTCAAATAAAGAATAAATCTTTTTGTTCATATTATAGTTAAGTCTAAATTCCTTGAATGATTCTAGTAGTGACCGGAGTATCATATCCACTTGTCGGCACCTAAAACTTCCAATGTATTCACATTAGAGATCATCCTAAGACAATGCTCCCTCACTGAAGTACCTTTAGCCATTTTGGTATTATAAATCTGTCTCATAGTTTCTTGCCTTGTAGAATGACCTTACTTACCAACATCTCCTTCAGACTTAGCATTATATCCGAAGCAAGTTCTTCATCTTGCATTTGATGTTGTAGAACATTTGAAATAGATGTTAGAATATAGCATTTAGCCATCTCCTTAGATTTCTGCCAACGATCATATCGCTGTTTTTCCTTAAAAGGAGCATCTAATGATGGAAAGCTAGGACATGGTTGAGTAAGCACATATTTGTACTCTTCAGCAGTATGAACAATGTCCAAATTTCTTTTCCAGTCAACATAGTTGGATCCAGTCAGTTTGTTTTAATTAAAAATAGCAACAAGTGGGCTAAATGATGCCATGATTCTAAATCTAAAAATAACAAACATGAATATAATTAGTAAACTAGACATTATCAATTTAGCATATAAACATATAGTATGGAACCTTAATAAAACCATAATATAAAAAAGGCAATGACAACCCAATCCTATATTCAATATCCCTCAGCATAGAGTGAATATTAAATACTATGATTGGTTGAGAACTATTCTCATTATTAGTGCTATCATGATAACTCTTATCAAACAATAATAATATGCTGTTTTACATTTAGTCTCTAAGTAATAATAGTAAGAACTCAGTATAGAGGATACTATAATACTTAATCTAGTGTATACCATTGTCTAGAATCATGTGTAGCCACATTTCATCTCCCTTAACAAGTTTATTTTGTAGTACCATGATACAAAACATCCTCCGCATGGAATGCAAAGCTTTAAGGCTAAAACAAGGTGCTTGATCAAACCACTATAAACCAAGTAGTTCAATCTTGTAGCATCATGAAATAAATACTATCCGCATGGAATGTTAAGCTCGAAGCAAAGAAAAAGTATATATTTCATACTACTATGAACAGACAATAGAAGCCATGAGATCCAACCCTTGTATCTCTCTCCCACTAGATATTTTAAATTAAAGGTTTTTAAGATCAAGACTCATAATAATGCTAGAAACCCTTGAAAACATAATCCTAATCTCATTAGGAATAAATTTCATTAAACAAAAACTTTAATCCTAGCAATAATATATATAAATATATATATAATGTAATAATCAATTCATGAAGTAATATAATATATGGATTATTACATTTTATATAACTTACATGGAAACCTATATGATTTCAAGATGGCCATCAAGGCAATAACTATTAAGTTGTCTTTTATAGCCAAGCGGTGCAAGAAAGTCCAACCAGTGCAATCACATTACAGTTACAAAACAGTTACTTCAACAATCAATAACTATATCCAAGCAACTATTAAGACAAGGCACCATTAACTAATGGACATGATCTTGTTGGCATCATTAATAAGAACCTCTTTTGAAAGAAACATCATGTGATAATGTATAACTTAGACTCATATACTCACATGAATCCACATATATAGAAATATACCAATCCATTCCAAGAAAACAAGAGACCGACACATCAAACTCTATCAATGAATTATAGGTTTATGTGCTCGTCTCTAATACAAAGACTATTGTGTTCATGTCCAATACAAACACCATCATAACACGCCATATATGGAGAGACATAATCTGGACCACTTTGAATAACATGAACTAATATATATCACATATACAATAAATGGCATGTGGGTTAAAAAAAAAGGGTGATTACATAGAACAATCACTGCAAATTCAAGAATCCCATAACACCAAGAAAATGATTTTCTTTAATTCTAAAACTCAATCACATGTTATACAAGCATAAGATGAAAAACCTGGCTCTGATACCAATTGTTGGAAAAAATGGTTTTGTATCTCATACAAAACACACAGTGGAAGCAACAAATATGGATCTATTTCATTCATGATTAATAATATGCACTATGTAAATTTCAAAATTTAAGAACAAGATAGCGTACCTTGGTGTGGTGAAATTCAAAACAAAAGATTAGAAGTACTAGGGAGCACTTTTAATCTTCACTCCAATTCTACTTTACGCCCAAGAAGTGTGATCTCTCAATCAGTTTCCAAGGGAGAATAATCGAGTTGCTTCACTCACACATACACAACATTTCACAATGATGTGTCTTTTTTTTTCTAATAAAATTTTTTGTATGTTTCTCCCTTTAAAACCAACTGATTATCTAATTGGGCTGGCCTATTGGGCCTTTTCAATTGGGGTTTAGTGTGTGGCTTGGAGTGGGACCAAAAGCGACCAATAAGACACACTAGCTCTAATGGGCCTTGGGCTTTTCTGTCAACTCTTGTTAAGTTCAAAGTTTCCATTAATTATATTTTAATTCCACTATATAAATATAATTGTACTCTAGGCCTTATTAATGAATTATATCCTAATACATTATTATACATGTAACTCCTTCATAAAATATTTGTAGTAATTCAAAGTCATGAAAGTAGACTGCCACTTTGAAGATTACTACATTTTAATCATTGAGTACCCGGTCTAATCTTTTAAGTTATTCATCATATATTTATGAAATCCAAATTTGATTGTAATTTTGTTCAATCATATTTACCCTGTATTTTATATGGGATTCCATTGTATGGGTTGTGTGTAAAAGAGAGTGTGAAGACTCAAGTTTTTATTGAAGACAAAGTGGATTTCGCGAGAAGTTTTGCGAGAAGTCTTCCTATAAAGTGAGCCACATGTAGAGCACATGACTGGAATGCGAAGAATCATGACAGCTGGTTTTTGCAAGTAATTCGCGGGTAAGGTCTTCCCGCGAAATACTTGCAAAACATTTTGTTTTGATATTTTGGTATACCTGCTCCACTACATCTTCACCCATATTATACATACCCTCATTACCCACGTATTATAATGAGTGATTTTCAGAGAGAAAACCTTAGCATACACACTTGAGAGTTAGAAATTGTTATACCGACAATCATCTACACAATATTTTGTGGTTTTCCTCTACTCCTACCTCTCCATATCCATATCCTTGAGAGATTGATAGCTCAAACACTTACCATACCCATTTTGAGTGTCAAGTGAGGTTTTGGTGCTACTAGGAAGTATTGGAAGAAGCCAAGCTTTAGCGGATGCAATTGGGCTGAATTACGGGATTCGAAAAGTTAGACAAGGCACGGTTCTAAGAAGCCTTATTGGAGTAGGAGCTTGGAGAGGTTAGGTGCATTGGGTAGATTAGGCTTGGAGGGTCTCTTGCTATTCGTATATCCCAACTTATTTTCTAGTAGATTGATTTACCGTTTGGAGGGCAACAGAGAGGTTTTTCGTCGAGTTCTTTGATTTCCTCTTTGATAACACATCGCCGTGTTATCTTACGTTTGCATTCTTCTTCCCTACTCTTTTAGCTTTCATTTTATTGTTGATATATGATGAATATGGCTTAGAGTAGTTTTATTGTTTGTTCACTCGCATTTACTCTATTCCGAACTTAGTTAAGTCAGAGTAAAATCAACCGAGCCATAATCCTTAAATTTGAGGGTCTAAACAGCTCTTGTATTTTTAACACAAATTCGAACTTTCAATTGGTATCAGAGCGGGTGCACTTCTTGTGGTTTTATTACTTAAGTGCGATCCTAGACCCCTTTTGTGATGGATCGATCATAATCACTTAATGCTCCACTATTATTTAATGGGAGAAACTATGCGCTTTGGAAAGTTTGTATGAGGGTTTTCCTTTGTGCTATAGATGAGACGGTATGTGATTCTATTGAGAATGGGTATGATAGACCCATTACCGCTAAATCTGAATGGACAAGGCAGCTCTTGTTTTGGCAAATGCCAATAGCAAAGCAATTAACACTATTTTCTATGGTGTGTTTACTTATGAATTTCATAGGATATCTCATGTGAAGACTGCCAAGGAAGTTTGGACAATTCTTAAGACTACCTATGAAGGTACTAAGAAAGTCAAGGACACAAAGCTCCAAATGCTTACTACCTACTTTGAAGAGCTCAAGATGAGTGACGATGAGTCGTTTGATTCATTCTATAGGAAGCTCAGTGAGGTCGTGATTGCCAAGCTCGATCTCGGAGAGAAGATTGAGGATGCTAAGGTGGTGAGAAAGATTTTGATGTTTACCGGAGAGCTTCCATGCAAAGGTCACAGCTATAGAAGAGAGCAAAGATTTGGATGAGATCAAGATTCAAGAACTCATTGGATCTCTCCAAACATATGAGCTCGGACTACCTTCCCTTAAGCCAAGCAAATCACTTGCTCTTAAAACCATCAATGAGAGATTGGATGACTCCTCTGAAGAAGATGATGTGGAGAAGGAGGTAGCGTTCCTTACAAAGAACTTCCAAAAATTCCTTAAGATGAAAAACAGTGGGAAGTCTTTTAGGAAAAGGAAGTTCTCATCCTCCAAAGGTGTTAAGATGGAGTTCAAGAAGAAAGATGGGAAGGATTCTCAATCTCCTTAAGGAATCATGTGCTACAAATGCAACAGTCATGGACGTCTCAAGAAGAAATGTCCTAACTACTTGAGAGGGAAGGCTAAAGTGTTTACCACTACCCTTAGTGATTCTGAAAGCTCAAACTCTGATGCAGAAGGAGAGTGTGATAGTGACGAAAATTATATAGCCTTCATGGAAATTACCTCCATTGACTCTAAAGATGATTTGAGCAATTTGGTTGATGAGCTTGGTGTGCATTCGGACAGTGAAGAAGCTGAAGGTTTGGATGATAAGGATGTGTGCCTTAATGAAGGTGAGAAGAACCTTCAAGAAGTCTATGATGCTCTACTAGAAGATTGTGACAAATTGAAGAAAATTGAAGAAGAGTATAGGTGCACCCTTGTGCAACTTAAGGAAGCGAAGTGTGAAGTAGAAGGGCTTAAGGGAGAATTGGTGAAAGCATATTCTAAAATCAAGTTTCTTGAACTTGAAATTATTCAAGCAAATGTCAAGGTTGAGCCCATTTCCACCAAGAAACTTGATAGTGTGCTATCTTCACATGATAAGACCGGTTTGGGCTATACCGGTGAAGGAAGCTCTAGCAACAAACCCAAGACGGAAGTGAGGTTTGTACCGACCAAGAATCTAGAGAAACTCAAAGAGGTGAAGCCTAAGATTGAGACCCCTACTGTTGCAAAGAGAACTATTGGTGCAAAACCAAAGGATAAAGGGAAGTCATTACCTAAAAATCAAAGGGGACCTCAAGTGAAGCATTGTTGCCATCATTGTGGCGTGCAAGGGCACACAAGGCCAAATTGCTTCAAGCTTCATACACTAAAGAAGTTTGATTTTATGCGTGGCCAAGAAAGTTCAAGAAGAATACCAAAGGGAGCACAAGCTAAGGGAGAAAGTCAAGGACAACTCATTGGAGACGTTATGGAAATGTTAAAGAACATCTCTTTATGCCTTGCTAGCTTCACCTCGAGTTTTGAAAGTTATGTTGGTCGTACCCCTCCATCTAAGGATCTCACTCAAAACTCTCGTAAAGTGTGGGTGAAGAAGGGTACTCATGCATGATCACTCTCTATGCTCCATGCATTAATATTTCCAATGTTTAGGGTCATAGGTTCATGCATCATGACATACATAATCTTCTTGTGTCATTGCTTCCGGTTCTTAGCATGTTTCTTTTCAAGTTTTTGTACTTGTTGTTTTTGTTCATCTTACTTTACTTGTTCTATTTTTGAGTGTGTTGAAAAATTCAAAAAACCATAGAAATTGAAAAATCTTTAAAAGTTTGATCGCTTGTGTTGTGTTTATCATATGTAAGTTTGGCCTAGTACCTTCGTACTAATGGCGTAGTGCATTTACGAGCTTAGCTTGTTATGTATGCACATTTATCTGTGTGGGAAAAATCTTGAAATCTATGTCTAATTGTTGTAAATTGATCTTCAAGCTTGTCATGAATGATTAGCCAATAGTCTTGTTGGTTTTGATACAGGCATAGACTTGTGCCTATATATTTTCCCACTTTTTATGTTTTTGCTTAATAGCTCAACAATGTCAAATCTCAAAAAGAAATAATGAGCTGCAAAAGCCATTGCACATAATAGTATTTGACTAGGAAAAAGGGAAAGTGACTTGTATTGAAATGTCTGGTGCCTCGAAAAGCCAAAGGCTTACTCTCAAAATTGAAATATAAAAAATTTCATTGATCAAACTCAAAAATATTTTTGAGTATTTTATATGTTTTTGAAATTGTTTTTATGCTTTTATGTTTTTGACTTTTTGTTCATATTGCATGTTTAATGTTTTTCATCAAAAACTCCATCAAAGGCATTTTCACGGGGAAGAGCTTACTCATGAGCTTCTCACAAGAATGAGAAAGGCAAAACTTGAAATCACAAGAATTTTAGACAAAAACTTTCGTGACTGTCTCGCGAGTAAACCTTACTCGCAAAATTTTTTGTGCTTTAATGGCATTTTTCGCGAGTAACTTCACGAGAAGCTAACCCTTGAAAAATACATGTTTTCAGTTTTTAAAGGGCTGAACAAGACAGTTTTTCAAACTCACACCCTTTGCCTCCCTCGACCCTCTCTCAACCCTAAACCTATTTTCTCTCAAAACCCCAACCAAAACTCAAGAAAAATCATCTCAAAGTCTTCTCTAAGGTATGTTTGATCAATATTTTCTCTTCATTTCTTAAGATTATGCCTTCAATTTTAGGTTTTGCATGAGTTGGGTCTATTTTTGACAAAGGATTGGAAAACTTCATTTTTGTGCGAATTTTTTTCATTTTCTTGATTGGGCTCTGTTCCATTTGCTTCGTTTGTGTTTGTGTTGGCCCCTTGTGGTATTTTAACATGCATTTAGGCAAGATTTACACATGTTCATGCATTAATTACATGTTGTTTATGTTGGTGCATACCAAGTGTGTAAAGTTGTGATTTACAACTGTTTTGTATTGGCTTTAATTTCGTGCTAAATTTGATTGTAATTTTATTCAATCTTTTATACCCTGTATTTTATGTGGGATTTTATTGTAAGATTTGTGTGTTAGAAAGAGAGAGAATGTGAAGATTCAAGCTTTTGAAGGTAGAAGAATTCTCGTGGGTATCTCGTGACTAAGCATACCGCGAAGTGATGCATGTGCCCTGCACATGATTGGAATGCGAAGAGTCATGACAGATGGTGACAGCTGATTTTCGTGAGTGTCTCGCAAGTAAGGCCTTCTCGCAAGACACCTGCGAAATAGTCTATTTTGCTATTTTGTCCTATCTGCTCCACTACATTCTCAACCACACTATATATACCATCATTACCCACATATTGAGTAGAGAGTTTTTCAGAAAAAAAAAAAAAAAAAAAAAAAAAAAAAAAAAAAAAAAAAAAAAAACCCTAGCCTCAACCCTTGAGAGTGTGAGATTGTCATACCCATAATTCTTCATACAATCTATTGTGATTTTCCTCTACTCTTACCTCTTCATTTCTAAATCTTGAGAGGTTGATAGCCTAAACACTTACCACACCCTTTCAGAGTGTCAAGTGAGGATTTGGTTCTGCTGGGAAGCATTGGAAGAAACCAAGCTTTGGCGGATGCAATCGGGCGTATTGTGAGATCCGGAGAACTAGACAAGACACGGTTCTGAGTAGCATTGTTGGAGTAGGAGCTTGGAGGGCTTAGATACATCAAGTAGATTAGGCTTGGAGGGTCTCTTGCTAACCCATGTATTTCAACTGATTGTCTAGTGGATCGATTACCACTTGGAGGGCGGCGGAGAGGTTTTTCTCTAAGTTCTTCGGTTTCCTTTTCAATAACACATCGGTGTGTTATCTTATATTTGCATCTCTCTTCCCTACTCTTTTACATTCCATTATATTGTTGTGTTGCTATGATTATGGATTAGAGTAGCTTGTTTGTTTATCTGCTCGCATTTACACTATTCTGCACTTAGTATTAAGTTAGTGTAAAATCAATCGAGCCGTAACTTTAATTTGGGGGTCTAAATAGCTCTTGTGTTTTTAACACAATTTCGAGCTTTCAATTGGTATCAGAGCGGGTGCACTTGCTGTGGTTTTATTACCTAAGTGCAATCCAAGACCCTTTTTGTGATGGATCGGTCACAATCTCTAAATGCTCCACCATACTTTGATGGAAGTAACTATGCTTTTTGGAAAGTTCGTATGAGGGCATTTCTTTGTTCTATAGATGAGTCCGTATGAGTCCGTTGAATATGAGTATGTTAGACCCACAACAGCCAAGTCCAAATGATACAAGGCAGCTCTTACGTTGGCAAACGCCAATAGCAAAGCAATTAACTCTATATTTTGGTGTGTGTCTACTGATGAATTCCACAGGATATCACATGTGAAGACTGCTAAGGAAGCTTGGACGATTCTTGAAACTACCTACGAAGGTACCAAGAAGGTCAAAGACACAAAACTTCAAATGCTTACCACTCGATTTGAAGAGCTTAAGATGAGTGACGATAAGCCATTCGATTCATTCTATAGGAAGCTCAACGAAATCGTGATTGTCAAGCTCAATCTTGGTGAAAAGATTGAGTATGCTAAGGTGGTAAGAAAGATCTTGAGGTCCTTACTGGAAAGCTATCATGAAGGTTACTACTATAGAAGAAAGCAAAGATCTGGATGAGATTAAGATTCAAGAGTTAATTAGATCTTTCCAAACATATGAACTTAGACTGCCTTCTCACAAGCCAAGCAAATCTCTTGCACTTAAAACCATCAATGAGAGGATGGACGAATCTTCTGAAGAAGATGATGTGGAGAAAGAAGTAGCATTCCTTGCAAAGAATTTTCAGAAATTTCTGAAGATGAAGAACAGTGGTAAGCCCTTTAGTAAAGGAAATTTCTCATCATCCAAAAGTGGTAGAAAAGAGTTTAAGAAGAAAGATGGGAAGGACCCTCATTCCTCCCAAGAAGTTGTGTGCTTTGAATGCAATGGCCATGGACACATCAAGAAAGAATGTCCCAACTACTTGAGAGGGAAGGGCAAGGTGTTTGCCACTACTCTAAGCAACTCCGAAAGCTCAAACTCAGACTCAGAAAAAGAGTGTGACAGTGATGGGAACCATAGGGCTTTCATGGCAATTACCTCCATTGAATCTAAAGATGATTTAAGCAATTTGGTAAATGAACTTGGTGAGCACTCCAAGGGTGAGGAAGTTGAAGAATCGGAAGATGAAGACATAGGCCAAACTGAAGGACAGAGCAATCTTCAAAAAGCATACGATTCCTTGCTAGAAGATTGTGGAAAATATGCCAAGGTTGCAAATCATGCTATGAGAATTATGAAGAAAATTGAAGAAGAGTATAAGTGTACTCTTGTACAACTCAAGGAGGCAAAATGTGAAGTTGAAGGACTCAAGGGAAAGCTAGTTGAAGCTTACTCTAAGATCAAGTTTCTAGAGCTTGAAATAATTCAAGCCAATGTCAAGGTTGAGCGTATCTCCACCAAGAAACTTGACAGTGTGCTGTCATCACAAAAATCTTCACATGACAAGACCAGTTTGGGCTATACCGGTGAAGGAAGCTCCAACAGCGAACCAAAGAAGGAAGTAAGCTTTGTATCAGCCAAAAGTGTTGAGAAACTTAAAGAAGTGATGACTGAAACTAAGACCCCAACTACTGAGAAAAGAACTAGTGGTGTTAGAACAAAAGTTAAGGGGAAGTCATTACTAAAAAATTAGAGGTGGCCTCAAGTGAAGCATGTGTGTCATCATTGTGGTGTTCAAGGGCATACAAGACCCAACTGTTTCAAGCTACATGCACTCAAGAAAGTTGATTCGATGCATGGCCAAGAAAGTTCAAAGAAGAAACCAAAGGGAACTTAATCCTAGGGAGAAAATGAAGGACATCTCATTGGAGACGTCACGGAAATGCTAAAAAACATCTCTTTATGCCTTGCTAGCTTCACTCCGAGATTGGAAAGCTATGTTGGTCGTGCACCTCCATCCAAGGCTCTCACCCAAAACACTCGAAAAGTGTGGGTGAAGAAGGGTACCCATGCATGATTTATCTCCTATGTCCATGCTTTAATTCTTTCAAGGTGTAGGTCATAGGTTCATGCATCATGTCATGCAATATCTTCTTGTGTCACGCTTTCGTTTCGTAGCATGTTTCTTTTGCTAGCTGTTTTTGTTTTTGTTTCTGTTGATCTTACTTTTTATGTTATGTTTTGAGTGTGTTGAAAAATTCAAAAACTCATAAAAATTAAAAATCTTCAAAAAGTTTGATTGCTTGTGTTGTATATATCATATGTGAGTTTGGCCTAATAGATTCGTACTAATGGCATAATGCATTTATGAGCTTAGCTTGTTTTGTATGCACCTTTATCTTTGTAGGACAAATCTTAAAATCTATGTGTGATTGTTGTAAATCGATCTTCAAGCTTGTCATGAATGATTAGTCAATAGTCTTGTTGGTCTTGATACATGCATAGACTTGTGCCTATACCTTTTCTCATGTTTTTATGTTTTTGCTTAAAGAGCTCATAAAATGTCAAATCTCGAAAAGAGATATTGAGCTGCAAAAGTCATCGCACATACTAGTATTTGACTAGGAAAAAGGGAAAACGACTTGTATTGAAATGTATGGTGCCTCAAAAAGCCCAAGGCCCTTTCACAAAGTTGAAATGTCAAAACGTTCAGGCATCGATCTCAAAATGAGATGTACTTTGTTCAAAAATTGATCATATGTTATGTTTTGTAATGGAGCCAAATGTAAAGTTTCAAAGTCATGTAATTATTCTTGTGGGAGATCATATATGTTCATTTCTATAATTGAGATAGTCCACTTGACTTAGTACTAGTTGTGTATGACTTGATTGAATTGATCATTGAAGTTTCACTCTAGACTAAGGACTATTCCACATTTGATACTCATACATAACATACAAGACTTTGTTCAATGGATGCTTATTTTATTTGTGTGATTGTACATGATCAAATATGATGTGTATACTCAAGTGCTTGTCGATTAAAACCAAAAAGATTTTTGAGTATTTTTATATGTTTTCGAAAGTGTTTTTATACTTTTGTGCTTTAAGTTTTTTTTTTTTTTTTTTTTTTCAAAATGCATTTTTGTGCTTTCTTCAAAAACTGGTTCAGAGGCATTTTCGCAAGTATCTCACGACTTAGAGCAAGCCGCGAAAAATGGTTAAGGAAAATTTTAAAAAATCACATTTTCATCCAGAGAGTCTCGCTACTGCCTTGTGACTAAACTCTACTCGCAAAATGGTTTTAGGTAAAAACTGAAAATTTTCAAGTTTACACAGAAACTTTCGCGAGTACCTCGCGACTGTGTCGCTACTAAAAGCTTCTCGTAAAAGCTTCTATGTGTCTCGCGGCTAACTTCGCGACTCTCTAACCCATGAAAAACGCATGTTTTCAGTTTTTATGTAGCAGATGTGACAGTTTTTCAAACGCTTAGTCATTTCCCTCACTTTGCCTCTCTTGAACCCATCTCAACCTAAATCTCATTTTCACTCAAAACCCATCATTCTCAAGTTTGTTTTCTACGTTTTCATCTTCAAGGTATGTGTTCTAAAACATGTTTTCTTCTTTTTGTCTTAGATTATGCAGAAATTAAGTTAAGGTTTCTTGAATTGGGATTTTTTTCAAAAATGGGTTGGGGTTCTTATCTTTGTGAAATTTTTTTTCAAATCTTTGATTGGGCTGAGTCTCATTTGATGTTTGTGTATCTGTGTTGGCCCCTTGTGGCAATTTAAACATGTATTGAGGCAAATTCCACCATGTTCTTGCATTGTTCATAACTAGTATTCACTGTTGCATGCTAGTGTTTGACAAAATGTCCTAATGACATTCTTGTGTTGAATTGGACTCAACTGAGTTCCAATGTTTGTTTTTAGTCTTGATTGATCATGTTTACCATGCTTTGGTCAGTGTGTGTGTGTTTTAGACACTTTGTCCATTTTGTGCCTCAATGTCATGCCATGCATACACCTAGGCACCATTTAAGCACACCCCATGCATCACATGCTGCACACAGATGTATCAGCACATGCACAGCACAGACACACACATGCACTGTAATGCACATTATGCATTGTGTTTTTGTTTACATGGTTAAACACTTAGAGCATGCTGTTTTGTGTCTGTTTGCTTTGTTTTGAGTTTATTATACTCTTCTTCTTTTTTTCCTTTGTCTTGGACCAACTTGAATCTAATCTAGTTTTGTGGTTTGTTTTGTGCCTTTTCTTTTCCTTTTGTGTTCTATGTCTAGTTTTGCAGAACAAGCAAAGGCAAAGAACAAGTGAGAAACCTTGATAGTTTTACCCCGAAGCCAAAAAGGACCAAATCTTCTATAGGGCTTTATGATGTTGACAAGTTCAGGTCATACGCTGCATCTCAAAATTATGAGAAATATTTTAAAGATACCCCCTGCTGATTGAGAGAGTAGTGGACCAAACCTCTCTTCTCGATACTAGCATTCCAAAATGGTTTGCTACCAAGGATTGGAATTTCCTTCTGTCAGGTTTTGTTGACCCATACGAGAATATGGTAAAGGAATTCTATTCAAATGCCTTTGCTGAGGGAGATGAGCTAAAATGTTGGGTTAGAGGAAAGTATTTCATAATAACACCCACCTACCTTGCTAACATTCTATGTATCAATCGGCCTATGTTTCCAAAGCCACCGGTGTACAATGAGTTAGATCTCGAGCAAGATTTTCTTCGAGAAGCTCTAGGAAAGGATTTGGAATTCTCTTCCACTGGCAAAGCGATAAGTGTTGCATCATTATCACCTAAATTGAGGCTACTCACATCAATCATGTTCCATAACCTCTATCCTCTCTCAAGTACCGGGTACATGAATCTCGGTCAAGCTTTAGCTGCCTTCCCTTCAGCTGCCTTATCTTAAAAAATCTAAAGCTAAAAGGTGTTCATCCATTGGAAGATGAGAGACCATACCCACGACCTACTCCAATCAGCGCACGGTCTCTCAATGCCAACATTAGTCATACTCGGAAGGCAACTAAGCAAGAGAGTGCTAATCCTCAGGCTAGTTCAAGCTCTAGCTCTCATGCTCTAGACGAGAAGTTAGACATCATTATGTCATCCATGCAAGACATCAGCACCAAGCTATTCAGACTTGCCTCTATCATGCACTCCCATCATATTCGCATCGACACAAAGTTCACTTCTCTCCAAACCCAATTGGATCAAGTTCAAAGGAAACTAGAGGAGGATAAAGACTAGCTCCTTTGGCCATTCCGGTCAAAAAGAGGGAGAAAATTTTAAGGGGGAGTAGCACTTTCTGAGGGAGAGATACATAGAGATTCGGACTTTTGGTTTTTTTTTTTTTTTGTTTAGTGTTTAATTTTGCTTATGCCATAGTCTAGAACTCTTTCTTTTACATTGCTTTCTTTTAAAGCTTTAAGTACTTTGAATTAAATTCAGTTTATTTCTAGTACTTTGTGTTTATATCTTTGCGTTGTAGCATATTTTTGTGTACTTAAAGATCATCTTAAGTACTTCACTCTTGTGCCCTTGTTGGATCGTGTATCCTTAATGCAAGTACTTTGGTATTTTGCATTGGTTGAGTGTTTTGGACATGCAATTGATTCTTGCTATGCACTTAATTGCATTGTGTGTCCGAATGATCGTTTTTTAGTTAAATGATCATTGTAGTCATTTCGTAATGACTGTTCTTGTATGATCAAGTTATGTTTCACTGCTTATATCTTGTTGTTTACCTTGATCACATTATACTTGCTCATATACGTACCTTGTATTCAACTTGTCATAAGCTTAATGAAAGTTTTGTTTATGTGCGAGTGTTTCAGGATACATGTGTATTCATGCAAGTGCTTCACAGCTTCTAGATTAAATTTCAGTAAGTTTTGCCACTGTTCCCATACTCACGCTAAGTCTAGAGTCTATTATAGGATGTTTTGTCACGGAATAGCCAAAGGGGGAGATTGTAAAGTTGTGATTTACAACTATTTTGTATTGGCTTTAATTTCGTGCTAAATTTGATTGTAATTTTATTCAATCTTTTATACCCTGTATTTTATGTGGGATTTTATTGTAAGGGTTGTGTGTTAGAGAGAGAGAGAGAATGTGAAAACTCAAGCTTCTGAAGGCAGAAAACTCTCACGGGTATTTCGTGACTAAGCATCCCGCGAAGTGATGCATGTGCCCTACACATGACTAGAATGCGAAGAGTCATGACAGATGGTGATAGTTGGTTTTCGCGAGTGTCTCACGAGTAAAGCCTTCCCGCGAGACACCTGCGAAACAGTTTATTTTGCTATTTTGTCATATCTACTCCACTACATTCTCAACCACACTATATATACCATCATTAAACCACATATTGAGTAGAGATCAAATATATCATGCGGATTTATGTTACAATACGACTATTCTAATCTAAATAAAATAGAAAGGGTTTGAATGAAATCATAAGAATATGTATGATGTATACTTATTTGCTGGGATTGTAGTTCAATTGGTCAGAGCACCACCCTGTCAAGGCGGAAGCTGCGGGTTCGAGCCCCGTCAGTCCTGACGGATCCAAATACAATAAAAAAAATACATCAATTCATCTCTTCGTTTTCTTTGAAAGGGAGAACAAATAGCAGAATTTCATTCCCCTTGGGAATGCTCTCTTATTTATTTATTTATTTTTTCCTTTCACATTCTCATCAAAGAAATATGGGAATTCCCATTTATTCAACTAGTACGATTGAAAGGCGAAAGGCATATGTAAATTAGTACAATATTGGTAGAAGCATATTCAGGATTCCAAGAGATACTGTACGGAGTCTCAACCCTTGAGAGTATGAGATTGTCATACCCACAATTCTTCACACAATCCAATGTGGTTTTCCTCTACTCTTACCTCTCCATTTCTAAATCCTTGAGAGGTTGATAGCTCAAACTTGTGAACATGTGTTTGGCTAAAGTTTGCAGCTGCCTTTTTTTTTTTACTTATAAATTCAATGCTATGAAACCAGAAAATGTTGGTAAATTAATTAGGCCAAACTGTTTAAAAAAAAAAAAAAACTGAAATATGAGCTGTCCAAGCTTGGGGGTTGAAATATGAGTATAGGGGAACATTTCCTCTCTTTCTCACAACCCCTCTCAATTTCCTCTTCTCGCTGAATGTGTGTCGAAGTTTTTGGACCTGTGTACTTTTTCTACATTTTCTTGTATTTTAGTTATGACATTTTGATTTCTCTCTTGTTAAAACACCGTTAGCCTTTTGTTTATTATACATTTGGAATTTTGAGCTTGATTCTTCACAAATAAACATTTTTAAAGAACCCAAGGGGAGATTTGGGCTAATCTTACATTTTTTGCCCTTGTTGCAAAACATCCCCAACAAATTGTAAGTTGTAAGTTGTAACAACATTCTTCTTAGTAATCTTAATTTCAAAGTTACTAGTTCTGCATCATACTGGTACATAAAAAATGGTTTGAAGCATGTTGCACAGCATATAACTTGTGAAGGTCAAGATCAACGATTGTTAATTGGCTAGACTTTTTCACTGATTCTGTGATAACTTTGTCCTTCAGCATTTATAATTACCGTGACACCATCCTAGATGACTAAATTACTCTGTTTGAAACAATGTATGTCTTTGACTCTTTGGTAACGGGAACAAGAGGTGGAGAGATTCAATGTTATAAAAGAATTGACTTTGAAAAGCCTGTGCCTTGGAAGGGCTGGAATTCTATACGAGATTCGATATCAAGGGGATGCTCAACACTTATTTTACTTGTTATAATCTCAAACATTTATATAAGAGATTCGATGTCTAGGGGATGCTCAAAATATGTATGCAACACTATGTTTAAAACGTTTACCTTCTTGAGTTCTTGGTATGCTTGAGGCTTCATCCATAATGAAGGCATGAAGCCCTGTTGCTTAATAGTCGACAAAAAAATGGAGTAATTTTAATGACATAACTTTTCTCACAACTAGTGACATTACAATTGGATTAACATAACTTTCATTTGTATCTAACATTGACACTAGTTTTAATTATGAACTAAGATATGTAAACAGTTATGGAAAATTTTGTGAAAAATGTTGTGTTGACTTGATTGTCGATAGACTTTTGCATAAAGAATTGGTGTGGAACATCCCTAGTGCTAATATTTGACTAGGGCTGGTTGTTTGTTCATTGAGAAGCAAGAAAATGAAAAGATACAAACCTTTTAAATGCAAGAAAATGCATATGCATCTTAGACTTCTTTTTGGTAGAAATGGATTTCATTGCATTAAACTAAAATAGAAGAGTTAAGGTAGAATCACAGTACATCAACATAACAATATCTGACAAGGGATTACCAAAAATCCTAAAATCCTGCACACTAATTTGTTTCTAAGAAATTGTGTATAATTCTCACGCTTGGAATTTATCTTAAAAGTTGCTAATCCAAATGAGAAGAGAGTGAACAATATTAATTAATTTTAGAATTACCCGAAATCCATTCCATCATCTCTTGCAAATAGTGAATTCAATTTAAATCTTTTGAAAATTCGTCCAAGATGTAAAAATGATGAGATCAAAATCTTTTTAAAAGCAAGAAAATGCATATGCATCTTAGACTTCTTCAATTCATATATTTTTAAAAATTCATCTAAGATGTAAAAATTGATTAACTTTATCATTTTCACGGCTGTCGATTGGTTTAACTTTCAATGCTTGTCTTATAAAAACAAAACAAAAATAAGAATTTTCAACTCTTCTCCCTCAGTTATATGATTATATATTCTTTACTCTTTAAACTGGGTAGTGGGTAATGACTAATGAGTACGCATGAGAAACTACACTCCAAATATTTCTTATTCCGTGACTTTGGTTAGAAGGAGTTTTTTTTTTTTTTTCACAATCTTTATTTTTTTTTTTATTTAACAGTTTTACTATAAGTTGACATCTTAGGATGGGTTTGAATTGCGCGTCTACATTTTTTGTGTGGGTCTCGTGTACTATTCACGAGACTCGCAAGTACGGAATTCAGTAAATTTTATTTTAAATTTGGGTCTCACGATATTATTTTACACATTTAAAAATTATTTTACTACAATGTTTTCAGTTTTCAGCAATGAACGATATTCAAACATTTATCTTTTCTACTTTCAAATACATTTTTCTTTTGAATTTTGGGTGTATAGCAAACATTTAGATAATCATTGCTGCAATTTTCGGCTCACGTCGTTTTGTTTATTTTTTAACGGACAAATTATATGTGGTATTTGGTGGTGAAGGAACGAGGCATGAGGTGATTTGATTTCTACAGATGTCAGGTTATACATAACATTCATGCCGTCATCATTGCATACATCACATGACATATCTGCTGTACATGACGAGCAGAGGAAGATATGCATTATATTAAAAAAACTGGCAAATAATTTAATTGATTTCTGCCTTGACTAAGACAAACTGAAAAGAAAGAAGCCATAGTGGAGCCAAGAAAACTGTTCTTGAGGGTACATAAAGTAGATAACAAATAATGAATAACTTGCTATTAATATTTGTTCTAAGATGGTAACAACAAAACTAGTATTAAAATTTTGGGAAGATGGATAATTAATACTTTAATAAATAAGGTAGTGTTAGCTTTATGTAGTCAACTTTTTGTCAGATTTTTTTTTATCAACTTTAATGAGTGTAGAGCTAATAAAGCCAACTATTTGAATTTCATCTACCACTTTAGCACTATTTTTAGCCATTTTATCAATTTATATTAATTTTTATTAGGTGGACTCTACAATAAATTATCCTTAACAAACACCTTACAATGCCTATTAACATTTTCCTTAAATTTACTCAAAAAATGTTTGTATGAAGTTTCACTAGATTTATACAAATGTTTTTTTTTTTTTTTATAGATAGAATAAAATTTGGACATATGGCGTTCACTCGAAGATAATTACTTTTTATTATAAGGTGAAAACACTAAATGAATTTTGGTGTAAGTGAAGTTTGAATCCAAAACTTCCATTGGACCATAATTTTTTTTTTTTTTTTTTAGCTAACTAGAAACTATAAATGATTTATGCAGTTAATTGAATGATTTGGCTCCAACCAGTGGACACTTGTTTAGAAAACAAAAAAACAAAAAAAACAAAAAACCAGTGGACACTTACAATAAAGGAAGATAAAGCAAATGGAAGGTCACCAAAAGTTGTGCGCATGGGACTCATGGGAGACTTATGTTGCTTAAGTTAAGAAATGATAGCATTTGGCTCTTTAGAGCATCCACATTCATTTTTTCTAATTCTATCATATTTTACCATCCAAAAAATTACTTTATCAATTATACCATACCATTTCACAATACCCCAATTATACCATACCATTTCACAATACCCCAACACCAAAACTTTTATTTTTCTATTCTACTCATTAAAATAATATATTTTCACAATAAAATATATTTTCCCTTTTTTTTCCCAATTTTATCCTCACTGAATCTCAGTTACTTTACTTTTCACCTTCTTCTCTTCCAGACTCCTCCTCCACACAACTCCAGATCGGCAAAACTGAAAAAAAAAAAAAAAAAAAACCAATTCGCCGATCAACAACACAGCCACCACAATGCCGATCTTCCAAACTCCTCCTCCATCATCCTCCACACAACTCCTCTATCATCCATATCAACCCAGATTGGCGAAATTGAAGGAAAAAAAAAAAAAAAACCATCATACCGATCAATGACACAGCCACTACAACGTCGATCTTCTAGACTCCTCCTCCATCATCCATATCAACCTAGATCGAAAAAAAAAAAAAAAAAAAAAAAAAAAAAAACCCACCACCTCCAAAGAAACCCATGCCGATCGCATACTCAGACTCCTCCTCCATCATCCATATCAACCCACACGCCGATTGCAACCCACACCTTTAAAGAAATAATACCCCAACATCAAAACTTTTATTTTTCTATTCTACTCATTAAAATAATATATTTTTCCTTTTTTTCCCAATTTTATCCTCATTGAATCTCAGTTACTTTACTTTTCACCTTCTTTTCTTCCAGACTCCTCCTCCACACAACTCCAGATCGGCAAAATTGAAAAAAAAAAAAAAAACCATCACGCCGATCAATTGCGCAGCCACCACAACGCCGATCTTACAAACTTCTCCTCCATCATCCTCCACACAACTCCTCCATCATCCATATCAACCCAGATCAGCGAAACTAAAAAAAAAAAGAAAAAAAAAAGCCACCACCTCCAAAGAAACCCATGCCGATCGCATACTCAGACTCCTCCTCCATCATCCATATCAACCCACACGCCAATTGCAACCTACACCTCCAAAGAAACCCACCCTGATCGCAACCCACAACAAAAAATCCATACCAGAAAACCATCGGAGTCGTCACGCCGACCCATCGGAGCCATCTGATTCCACTGTTGTCAAAACCCACAGGGTCTTGAGTTTGAATAGTGCAGAGAGTAGATGAGAAGAGAGAAAAGAAGAGAAATAATGAGAGAGGAAAGAGAAATTCCCGGGTTAAAAGGAGAGAAAGAAAATTAAAAAATCATTTTTTTTATCCCATTAGCTACAGTAGCATCTTACATTTAAGATGGTACTATAGCTCAATTGTATTTTTTCTTACAATAGTTACAAAATACAACATTCAATGGAGCTAGAATTTTGGGCTGAATTGTAAAAAAATTGTAAAAGAGGGCTCCATTTGCCACATTCAATGCTGATGCTCTAACTTCACAGGGTGGCTATTAGTATTTTTTTATGTGATGAATGGAGATACAATCCTTATATATGGAGTCCATGGCAAAATCAAAACTTTGAGATGTCCACTTATCTTCAAAATCCAAATTGGGAAAAGATTTTCTGAGGGGGCTTTTGGTCTTATTCTCTAATTTCAGGAATTATCTTTCAAGATATTCCTTGTTTCTACTTTTACCTGTGAAAGTATATATCAAAATCTATTATTTGCTAACTTTAGACATTACCCATTGAAATGACCCAACGACTATTCATTCACTTTCTCTTCCTTTATCATCATACCAACACTGTCTCTTCCTTTATTCAGCCAAAAAAAAAAAAAAAAAAACAGTGTCTCTTCCTTTATTGTAGGAGTCCACCGATCAAAGTTGAGCCATTCCATCATCTTCATCAAACGGAGAAACTAAATGTAGGTCATACCAATACAGTAAGTGGTCTAGTGGCCAAGCCTTGGACCAACAAGACTCTGATCTTGAGTTTAAGTCCCTTTATTTTCCATTATTGAGCACGTTTGTTAAAAATAGAGAAAAATATACACTAAAGAAATATAATCACACACAAGATAGTATTTGCATGATTCAGCAATTTACTTACATTCATGGAATTGTAGGAATTTCATTATATAAGATACAACAGCTCAGTTTTCTCTTTAAAAAACAACATAAAATTTCAGAGTATGTTTGGTAACTATTTTTTCTCTTTATTTTTTGTTTCAAAAAACAATTTTTTATTTTTGAGTCTAAAAAACTTGTTTGACAACCCAAAATGGACAGAAAATTAAAAAAATTTTCAAAACTCAATTTGTAAAGAAAACAAAAAACATGTAAAAGGCTGTTTTCAGTTTCTAATTTTCAAAAGTCAATAAAAAATGCATTTAATTTAATGAATCTGTCTCATTTAATGAGTTAACATTAGAGTTCAAATCCTAGTAACAATATATTTTAGTATTTTCTATTTTTTTTCTTCAAAAAATTAGTATTTAATTATTATTTTCTTTTTGATTTAAAAAAATACGAGAAAATTGTTATTTCTTTATATTCCCAAAAAAAGTTTTTGAAAATAAAAAAACAAAAATTGTTACCAAACAAAACTTTAATCTCCAAAACAACAGTTTTTCTATCCTGCGCACAAGATTCACAATGGATTACAAAACAGGTCAAAATATTTTCAGCCCAAACCTCCACTCTATGGACTAAGTCTCAGAAAATCTCACATTAAAAACTGTAACAATATTATTTTGGGTCAGGTCATAATCCGAATCAAATACAACTAAGTTCTACAAAGCCCAATAGCAACAATTACCTTACGTGTGCATCTACTTTTACTAGCCAAAAACAAATGTAGGGTCATGGTAACATGAAAATTTCCAGCCTATGTTGAGTGATTCATTATCTCATTCCCTGCCTCTTTTTTTCTTTCTTTTTTTTTTTTTAAATTTTTTTATGGGCAATTTCATTCCTCGAGCTCGATGAATAGAAAAGGAGTTAATCTTGTACCAGAAGTTGTATAGGTTTGACCAGTGGAACGATATATTTCGGTACCAGTTCAGTCAATACCGGTGTACCGTTTTGGGTTTACCGTTATTTTTTTTATTTATAAATATATATATATATATATATATATATATATATATGTGTGTGTGTGTGTGTGTGTGTGTGTGTGTGTGTATTATAATAAATATAAAAGTTATCATAGAACATTACCTCAATTTAAAACAAATTATTCATAATTTTAGACTTTAGCATCAATTAAAAGAAAAAAAAAAACACAATATAAAAAATAGTGTAAGTGCACAATTTGTACTTGGTCCAATCACTAGATGGACTCAGGCCCAAAGAACCTTATACAATAAAATTTGTAGAGCGTGGGCTTGAAACCTAGGTTTAGGGATATTGGACAACAGATAAGCAGGCTAGATTGTCACTATCTACACAATCGATAGATAAGAATAACAGATATTCTCCTCGGACATAAGCCGAGGACAGCTTGTATTGCCTTTCTTTCTTTTAACAATAATTTACAATTGAAGAAGATCCCCCCTTTTTTCCTTCTCTTTTTCCTTTTATATCACTCTCCCTCTTCTCTTCACCTTCCACGTGTAACATAAATCAATGATCCAGATCTTTTGCTTTCTCCATCGCCCTTTGGAAGCCCTCAAATAACAGCTGGAAGGCTGAATGTTCAGAGGTCATTTCCCCATTAATGCGGCTAGAGAGGTAGATGCAGAGTCTTTAATGCGGTGGTAGAAGCCTTTTCCCTTGATATTTCTCATATGCTCTTCCTCTCCACAATTGTGTAGAACACATCTTTACCCACCAGGCCTTCTCCCGAAACATCACGACATGTCATATGATCTTCATTTGATTTAGCTGAGGAGACACCTCTCCTCGGACAATCCCACCAATCTTTCTAGTAAGAGTTGGGTGGTGGGTCTCATAGGCTCTGTTCGGACAAGCTCACACCACCAAATCAGGTCTAAGACCCAAATGTGTGTTCTGATCATTTTTACCCACACAAATAGAAAGCTTAATTGTTCATTGCATACTAAGAAAATAAATAATACTAATAAATTATGCAAATACATTATCACTCTGCCTTTACAAAAATTCAAAAATTACAAAACTTAAAAAAAAAAAAAAAGGCTTTTTTCTGTACTAGCCGGTACGCCCAGTACCAGTTGGTATTGCTTGAAATCGGCCGGTATGGCTGGTATGACTGGTATCAATAACTAATAGTAGAAATAAGTTACTATAAGTTATTGGATAATAGTTTAAAAACTTAATGATAAAGGTTTAAAAAACTTATTGTCAATCTTAACCCATATCAATAACTAATAGTAGAAATAAGTTACTATAAGTTATTGGGTAATAGTTTAAAAACTTAATGATAAAGGTTTAAAAAACTAAATGGAAGCTTAGAGTGCCACATGGCAATATTGATTTGAATAATTAAATAAATTTATCATGGAATTAGCCATCACTAAAAATCCTAATATATAATCTAAAAAACAATGCCTCAAATAGGCTCAGTTAAATTGCATGTAGATGTTATAATTCTGAAGTTTCAACATGCTTCCTCCCAACCCTCATCTTCTCTAGATGAGTCAATTGCATGGTCATTTGTATAATTATTACTCTTAGACTCAAGTGAACTTATGTGAAATTTTATTTTAAATAGAGATAATGCATGTTTCATTACTTGTTGTCCAATATATTTTTTGGGAAAGGATACTCTCCATTTTTTAGTTTATATATTTTATTTTATAGATCCAATAATATACAAAATGTTATGTAATTCAAAATTTTAAACGGTATACGATTGAATATATCTTATTTTTTTATTGGTAATAGTTAATTTGAATCATGAATTGATTAATTTTAAATTTAATTTGAACCATAATTTTCATTTCCCCTTCTCTTCGAGTCAAAATTCACTTGTAAGAAAAAAAAAAATAGCAATAAAAGAAACCAACATATATAGAAGACAAATATGGAGCAATCCACTTTATTAATTCTTTTTTGGGTAACTTTATACTTTTACAAAGTTACAAGTGGACCTAGTTTTAGACACATGTATAGAACAACTAATAACAATCAATCCTTAATTCCAACCAAAATTGTGAGGTTGGATATGAAGACTAATCAAGATCGATCACATGCATTTTTTAACCATATGTAATAACTAAAAGTAATTATATAAATAAAAGTTTCTTAATATCAATTAGTCTTCCTACAATTGGTTCTGATCTCTCCTTTTGAGCCAGTAAGTGGGCTAAGGTTTCCCATTTTTATCATGGCACTCCCAAAATCAGAGAAGAACTTTGCTGAGTTCTGGCTATAGGTGTTCACTTGGGAATCTGTGGGGCCACCATTGACGAGCTATTGATCTGAGTGCATAAGGCCTTTTTTGTCCACTAAATCCTTGAAATAAGTGTTATAAAAAACTCTAGCAGCTTGGTCAAGAGGAAATAAATTAGTATCTCCATCTGCGACTGTACTTGGGCAGTTTTTCTTTAATGATGCCGCAAAGTTTGGATCTATATTATTCTCATTATAGATATGAGGCCGAATAGAACTGCATTGTACTTGACCTATGGTGTGCCCTCCTACAAAGAAAAAAACAAAAGAGAAGTTAAAAAAAAGAGTACATTTGTTATAATTTGGTAAAAATTCATACACCCAAAAAAGCAATCGTAAAGAGAGAGGTGGGATAAAAAGTTATGTTTTAAGTTTTAACTAAGGGACAATGTTAAAAACACAACAATTTTACTTTTACATGGACGGATTGACCGACTATCGACAACACTTTTATTATGAACCAAATTATAATAGATCGTATTAACAATTGTGAAAAAATTGTGTTTAAATTTGTTGTTACCTGAGAGAGTCACCATTTCTAGATCACTAAAACCCTTTTTGTTTAATGCAGATTTAGTTCGTTAAGATTTAGGAGGGGGCAGGGAGGTTATTTTTGAAATCATCAGGACTGGCAGTTGTGGTTGCATCTCTTCTGCCTAATGGAACGGTCCATGTAGGGCCACCCAACTGAAGTAATCATACACAACGAAAGAAAAGATAAGAAAGATAAATAATTAAGGGAAAAATTATATCATAGACCAATTAATCGGTATGGCTTAGTCATTAACAATATAAAAATTTATTTACTCACAATTTTTAATACGAAAAAATTACAAATTTTTTCTTTTTTCAATGTAAATAAAAACTGCTTGCCAATCTTTTTATTATTATTTTTATTCTTTAAACTTTTTATTTTATTTATAAATACGATAAATTTGAATTTATGGTGTCCATCTATATAATAAAATCTTTTGATATATATTAACATCCATATCTTTGCTAGGGTTACTTAAGAGCAGAAATGCACGGTCAAACTAAAAGACAATAGAACAGAAACTTATATGGGGACAGTTATGGCCAGTTTGGATGGGGGGTGCTTAGAGTAGAGTTGGCCATAAATTATTTTCGGCCAACTCTACTCTACTCTTCCTCCCTCCCTCTCCATCCAAACTGGCCATTAAAAGGGATAATTATTCTTACATTTCTGATAGCTATATCTTAGCTATGATATGCTAGTTTTTACTAATGATAGTTTTTCTCATTTTTGATGAAAATATATGATAGTTTTAAGAGATTTTGAGATAGCTTACTTAACAACAGAATCACGAGCTGCAACAACTAAAATATCAGCACAAAACACAACTCCTGGGCAGGCTTTTCAGTTGACATTTAATGGTGCCAATCACCTCATATCCTCTCAATGAGGTTATGGGCGCTGCCATCTTCTCTCCTATGAAATTGGTGGTGTCATTTAACAACACAGATGCATCACAACCCGGTTATAACATCAAATATTATTAATATATATATATATATATATATATATATATAGTACTAGTTTATAAAAACATTGGAATGGATATTATATATATATATGAAGCGGATGAAACAGTTAACCCTACAACTGATCTAATCCAAGAAACATCCAGTGAGAGGTTCCTAGATACCATAAGTAGGATTAACTTCCAGAAATGGCATTCCAAAGTCAGGATTGTCATTAGCAAAGAATTTGAATTCGAGGTCATAGCCTTAATTGATTTAGGCGCTGATCTTAATTGCATTCAAGAAGGAATCATTCCCTCCAAGTACTTCAAAAAGACTATGGAGCGATTGACATCCGCAAGTGGCGGAAAAATGCAGATTGAATTCAAACTGCCAAAAGCACATGTTTGTCAAGACAACATGTGTTTCAAAACCACATTTGTTCTTGTAAAAAAAATGGCAGATAAGGTCATCTTAGAAATCCTTTTCTGTGCATACTGTACCCTTTTACGGTGGATAGTAAAGGACTTACTACCCATCCCTTTGGCCAAACCGTCAAGTTTAAGTTTCTTAGTGGACCAGAGCCTAAAAACATTAGCAGCATCCAGGTAGTTTCTGTCCCCAAAACCTTAAGCCTGATTAGTGCCAAGACCATACATCTTAAGTACCTTTAGGAGGAAATGAGATATAAGAAAGTTGAGGAACAACTAACTTGTAAAACCTTCCAAGAAAAGATCAGAAAGTTTGAAGAGAAACTTAAGCAGGAAGTCTGCTCTAATCTACCCATAGCTTTTTGGCATAGAAAGAGACACGAGGTAGCTCTCCCATATGTCAAAGGTTTCAATGAAAAGGTTCTAAAATGAGGGACCTTCCTTACTGCCATGATGAGAAGTATTTTCTATCCTTTGGAGAGTGGTTAGCTCTTGTTTTAAAGTCCTAATTTCACACTTGGTTTTCTTAGCCTCTCTTAGAAGGTCATTGACTGTAATTTCCTTCTTAGACTTGGTGCAGGTTTTCTCAGCTTTGGGTTGCTGGATCCTTAGTTCAGGTTTACTGGTTTCCTGTACTAAAGGTTTATGGGTTTGGCTAGGTTTTTGAGACTTGACCACTGGGTCTTCTATTCCTTCAGAGGCTATGGTAAGGGATTTGGCTTCACATTCTTTTCTGAGATGGTCACGCCTGCCACACTTAAAGCATTTTCCAAATTTCTGTGGAACATGATTTTCAAGTTTCTTAGCCTTACTCTAGGCTTTGGAGGCTATCCTTAACCTTGGGGCTCTACTATCACGGTTTTCAAGTCTTTTCATTTTCAGACATTTCCATTTGGCTTCTAGAGGTTCTTTCTCTTCTTCAGTATCAGAGGAGGAACTACTAGAGGGTGTATACATCGATGATGTACTCATTTTTTCAGAATCCTTGGAACAACATCAGAAACACCTAAGAGCATTCCTCCATACTATCAAATCCAATGGTCTCGTTGTCTTTGCCCCAAAGATCAAACTTTTCCAAACCTAAGTTTGATTCTTAGGTTTTGATATTCATCATGGTATTATCGAACCCATAAATAGAGCTATCCTGTTTGCGGATAAGTTTCTAGATGAAATCCTAGACAAAACTCAGCTTCAAAAATTTCTAGGATCCCTCAATTACATTTAAGATTTCTATCAAAATCTCAGGCAGCAATGCAAACCCCTCTTTGATAGGCTTCGTACCAATCCACCCCCATGGACTCCAACTTATACCACAGTAGTCCAACATATCAAAAAATATGTCAAGACCCTCCCCTGTCTAGGAATTCCCTCAGTCAATTCCTTCAAGATTGTTCAGATAGATGCCTCTAACATAGGTTATGGTGGCATTCTCCAACAATGTGTTTGTCCTAATTCCCCTGAACAGATAGTCTGTTTCCATTCAGGAATATGGACTCCCACTCATATCAATTATAGTATTATTAAGAAAGAAATATTATCCATAGTACTATGCATTTCAAAATTCAAAGTAATCTTTTGAACCAAAAGTTTTTAGTACGGATTGATTGTAAATTTGCAAAACATGTTTTAGAACCAGAATTACGACTACATGGACGCCTTTGAAAAAGTTCTCTACTTCCAGAACCAGAATTACAACCATTCATGGTTTTTAATGTTTAGCAGAGATTTTTTTGGTTAGCTTCCCTTATGGTTCCTCAAGTGGTGGGAAATGTTTGGATCAATCCCTCAGATTTTTTCAGAACCGTTACAAGATGCTCAGATCTGTAGAGTATGATTCTCATTCTCTAAAGTCCAATTTGTGGGGAATGTGACCTCTGTCCATTTCAGGGTTCTTGGAACCTGAATCTTGGCACTGGGGTCAATGGTTTGGATGAGGGTCGTCTCACCCTTCTTTCTCTTGTCAAGTGCTTTGACATTCAAGTTCCTTCTCATGCACTTGTAATAAACTCTATATATCAAGGCAATCTGACTAGTTCCCTGCGTCATGAGGGTTCCATGGGTCTTGATATTGAGTGTGAGGGCTTTGATGACATTGTCATCATGGATGTGGACAGCAAAATCAAGGAAACAGTCGAAATGAACTGGTCCGTTGCTAAGGTTGGTTTCTATGGTTCCTAAGAGGCTGTCATGAAACCTGATATGACGAGTATCTCTGAGGGCCATAAGGATTGAGTTGTTCAAACCTTTTCTGACGAGTGGTTTAACTCCGACCTGGACTAAACCTATGTGTAGGAAGTTATAACCTTGCTTCCTATAGGCTAATATGGTGGATGGGGATAACAAGTAGCACGTCTCATACTCCTTGTTTATACTATAAACTTGTTCTATAGTCTTAACATGGTAATCTGTCTTAAAAGCCTTTTTCCAAGACCATGAGGACTTATAGATCTAGTTGGTGGCAACTTTAGGGATATTCCAATCTCCTATGTCTAGATCTACATCTGATAACTCATAAGACTCTAAATTAATTATTCCTACATCTGCTGGAATCTCGGGGAGGGATGATGGTTGGGAACATCTACTGCTGGTAGAAGAGTAACTTTTAAACAACCTATTCATCTTTCTGGATCAAAAGCTTAAATCAACAATTACAACCTAATCACCTTTAACCTCAAACTTCTGGATCTAACCTTTGGATTTGAATCAGGGTATACACAAAGAGATAGACACCTTATCTGTGCACTATTCACCTAGCCACTCTCTTCCACAATGGGGACCACCCTATAACGCCTGACACATGGCTCACACGGGCTGGCCAAACCAAACCAGGAAGATATCGGGACTTATAGTCATAAGGCCACACAGAGCTCAGTTAACAAGTCTCAATAGTATACTTCTGTAACAAACTTCTGGGCTAAACACAGAAACAAGAAGAAGCAGATAACTGGGATGCAAAGGTTAATCTGAATAAATAATCACAGAATAATAAACAGATTGATTAGAAAGGAGGCTCAGCCTACCAAGTAGAAGAAAATGACGAAATAGTAACAGATGAAGAAATAAATAAATGGAAATGGAAGAGTTATCATGAAATAGATGTAAAACAAAATATGGGGAATGGGAGATATATCCATAAAATAATTCAAAATAATAATGCTCAAAATAACTTGGATAACTATGGTGTCACTACCGCCAACTTGATTGAATGATAAAATGTAACTTACAACTTTGACCAGGCCAACTTGGCTCTGATACCAAAAGGGGGTAAGTTACAGACTAAGGCCAACTGAGGCCATGTGCGAAAAACAAAGATAAAGGACGACTGAGGCCATGGGGTTACAATTGTGAAAATCGGCTAAGGTATTACAAAAGTAAAGAGGTGCCATCTGATTACAAGTATTGGGTTGTAAAGAGGAGTCAAAACTGAGGTGTTTTGGAACTCTTCCTAAAACTAGACCTCTGAGGTATTCTGGAGTTTCTCCTAGAATTGAGCCTGCTTCAGAATGGAGTCTTGGCTGCCTTATATAGACTGGAGGGAGCCTTGGAGTCTTCTAAAGATTGCTGGAATCACGGAAGGTGAAATGCTTTTACTGAGGTGAAAACCTTTTCCACCGAAAGCAAACAATGCTTCTGGATGATTATGTATATGAACAGTAACTGTTACTGTTCATGAATAGTGACTTGTCCCCTTGCTTTTCCAAAGTACTGTTCATCTGTATTGACTGGTCTTTTTGGATGAATAGTAGTCTGTCAGGGAATCTACTAAGTGTGGGTACTGTTCATATCAATGACTGGTACTAATTTTGAATAGTAACCAGATTGGAATCTTATCCTGAGAAGTTACTGGTGCTAGTCAGGATTTAATCAACGCCTTAATCGCTATCCAAGTTGTAACCATCATACGGATCCTAGGAATCTTAGAAGGGGTAAATTGGATTGTGGTTAACTGAAGCTTCAGAAGAGGCAGGAGAAACCTTTTCTTCTGTCTCTAGCTATTCTGACCGGTCCATGAGCTGCTGGGCAAGATCTTTTAATTCTTTAATAGATTTTCTGGCGATCTGAACAGAGTCTAGGCTAGACTAGGATCTTGTTCAGTGAGCAATGGGTTTCTGGACTGGAGGAGGATAGTCCTTGTAGACCTGGTTGATGATTTGTTCAATCTTAAGACTGTCCCACCATTTTACCGAAAATTCTCTGTCCAAGAGATTGGTGTTAATTTTGTAATCCCATTTACTAATCCCGTGGATTCTGAATCTCTAGGTAAAAAGTAGAATGACTGGAAACTGGAAGCGATGGCTTGAAGTCTTATAGAACCCCAGAGTCCTCCCATAGTTCACCAGCTCATGGTACTCTGGAAAGAGTTCACTCCTGATTTAGAAGCTTTAGGCGAAGAATTTGATTCTAAGGAGAACAGACTCAAAAGAGAAGCCTATAGAGCCAACTACACCAAAGAGCAAAAGGTAAAGGTATTAGAAAAAATGGAAGGCATTCATGAAGGAAATATCCTGTAATGTCCCTTTTTTCATATACTTGGAAAGATACTTTGGCCAACACAAATAGTTTTGTGTTCTCACCAAAGCTTGGACCATAGAAGGACCCAATACAACTAAGGAAGTTGTCCGGTCTAGCCGTCCACCCCTAGACGCCATAACCTTTAAACACTGCAAAAGTGAGATAGTTGCCTCTCCTTTCAAGGTTCCCACAGTTGAGGAAAAACCATTCAAGAAAGTGATAGAGCAGAATAACTATACCAACCAGTGTTTAGATGTTATAAGTAAATAGCTTGATAGCATAGAAGGTCATCCTCCAGCCAGGAAGCCCTAGTAAGCCTATCCAAACCTTAGAAAAGCCTCAAGTCAAGCTACCCACAACTAGGCACATTAGCCTCAGCTACCCTAAGGACAAAACAACCTTAGAAATAGTTGCCCAGAAGCTAGAAGAACTAGTGAAGAAGGAATCAGTCACCCTTTTTGGTATCCTCAAGACAAAAGACTACCAGCGGGACAGTCTTTTGTAATGCATAAAGGTGCATCCTCTAAGGGAAACCATAGAGGATCAACATCCCTTCAGGGATTTATCCTAGCGGAGGTGACATATTCCAGTGGTGATATGGCTATTATTTTGCAGGAAGTTTTATCCAGGAAATACCAATTCAAAAGTGGAGCCTATACAGATTTACCAGCCTCCATTAAATTCATCCTTGATAACCTTCAAATGGCCTTTACCCAAAACCACAATAAGCTTTTCCAAAGAACCCTTAAAGCACTATAAATCCACCTAGTTAATCTTGAGGCAGGAAATCAATCCATCCCTATTCAACTCTTTGGCAAAGAGGATATCCATTCCATGGATAAAAAGACTATTATGGGCACTGACTATGCTAGGCTTAGTCTTAAGACTCAGTCTACCTTACGAAGTGTTGTTGCCAACTTGCTTCCTGAAATACAAAATAGCATTTTAGGATCCAAAGCAATGTTCAAATCATCTGACAAATGGTTTGAGCATTTCAAAACATTGGTTACTACTACTTTCCCAGTCTATGGCAATAGATCTAGTGATACGGATGACATCTTCGTCCAAGCAAAATGGGAAGATTACTTTGGGAGCAGTCTCAAAGTATATGACGCCGATAGGAGAGACACCGTTTCGATTGGCATTTGGTGCTGAGGCCCTCATACCGGCAGAAGTGGGATTGACAAGCTACCGCGTGGAAAGCTATGACGAGAGCAAGAATACTGAAGCATTACGTCTAGAGCTTAACCTTGTAGATGAAGTCAGGGCAGCAGCAGCTCAGAGATTGGCGTGGTACCAAGACATGATGGCAAAACACTACAACTCCAAGGTCCGGCACCGAGACTTCAAGGTTGGAGATCTAGTGTTACGAAAAGTGCTTGGCTCCACAAAGGATGCATCCCAAGAAAGCTGGGTCCTAACTGGGAAGGCCCATACAGAATCATCTCATGGCACAGGAAAGGAACGTACTACTTGGAGACATTAGACGGAAGGAAGTTGGGTCATCCCTGGAATGCGGAGCATCTGAAGAAGTACTACCAGTAGTGCAGCAGTCATCAAACGGATACCTATTGCCTTATTTTTAGTTTGATTTTAGACAGCCATCGCTTTTACTTTTTTAAACTCAATTTTTCTTTTTCATTGACAATTTGGTTTGTTGAACTTATGAGAGGAATTTTTATTTAAGAAAATAAGAAATGCATGCTGATGAAAAATTCTACGAGTCCACAAAGTGGACGGATCATCCAAAGGATAAAAAATTCTACGAGTCCACAAAGTGGACGGATCATCCAAAGGATGAAAAATTCTATGAGTCCACAAAGTGGACGGATCATCCAAAGAATGAAAAATTCTACGAGTCCACAAAGTGGACGGATCATCCAAAGGGTGAAGAACCTACAAGTCCACAAAGTGGACGGATCATCCAAATGATGAAAACTTACAAATCCATGAGATGGACGAATCATCCAAAGAGTGAAACTCTAGGAATCCGCAAAGTAAACGGACCCTTTTTGCCCATACAATGGACGGGTCATACAGAAGGACAAAAACCGTCTGGCTATATAGTGGACGGATCCACTGAAGAGTTAAATAAATAAACAAGCAAAATAAAAAGCAAAATCCAATCATAGTGAATGGATAGTCCAAGACATTAAAGATATCATGCAAAGCATAAAACGACGGGTCAAAATATGAACAGATTACCCAAGAAGTATCAATGATACAGTGTAGTTCAATAACAAAAAGTCCGAAAGAGTTGAACAAAATACAGAAAGTAAAATTGTTCCCTATCGCTACAAATTAAATTAATCTTTAATGGTGACGGGTTCCTCAGGAGCTTCAGGCAACGGCTGGACAGAATCAGTGACGGTCGTTTCTTTAGCGACCCCGTCGTCATCCGGAACCTCGCCAAAGAGTTCCTCTGTCCCTTCAGAGTCGACGGGGTGAGCAGGGGTTCGGGCCTCAGCATCTATGGTTATGTGAGCTAAGTCCAAGTCAAGGAATGACGCCTTCACCTGATGGATGCAGTCATCGAACCCGTTGCTAAAGGAGGAACCAAGCTCCGTCAGAAGTGCGTCGGAATCTCGATACTCTTTGATGGCATCAATTTTTTCCTGAAGAATATTGTCGTCATGAGCTTTCATCGTCTTCCTGAGCAGCTCCACCTCCTTCTCTAAGTTTTCGCGAGCCTGCTCGGAGAGCGCCAGCTTCTTCTCATGACGGACCCTCCACAGCTTCAACTCGTCCAGTTCTTCCGCCGTCGCCTTTGCCTTAGCACGTACCCGTTGAAGGGCTCTTTCCTGGGCCAGGCAACGGTCTGACAAGCCCTTGGCCATTAACACACCCTGCAACGGTTCGGATAGAAATAAATTCAAGACGGATAAGAACGAAACGAAATTAAAATGACAAAATATGCATATGACGGGAACTAACCTGGGCTAAGCTGTACAGACATGTCTCCCCCATGGTCTCAGTAGCATGGTTCCCCAGGTCTTCATAATCTTCATCTGTTATGATGGAACCAATATGACGGAGAGCGTATTGGGGGTCTTCACGAAGCAGGACGGGGGGCTTCTCCTTCACGGGGTCCGGGTTGGTCATCAAACCCTTACCCTTGCCGATTCCAAGCTTGGGGGCTGGTTTTGCCATGCCGAACCCCTGACCGGCAGGTAGACCCGTCACAAGTTTTTGCTTCTTGGAGTGACGGTCCCACCTCTCATAAGATGGCCTTTTAGGAGCTGGCTGTGATGGATCCACCTTTGAAGCAACGCCCCCTGCTTCTTCTTTGCTGCTTGCTGTTTGATGATAGCCCGTCTCCTGGCGTCATCCATTTCTACAAAAGAAGATGGTCAACAAAAAACAACATAAAGCCAGATTATCGACGAAAGGATTCCAGAACTTACGTTTGCGTACACCTGCGTCGTATCGTCTGGCGACGAGTGTAGGTTCAGGACCGTCATAGTACCAATGTAACGTGTCCAAGGTGACGAGCTTCGACCAGGTCCGTTCAGACAACTTTGTCTTTTGAAAAAATTTTCTAGGAAAACCAAAATGTTCGGTTGAGATAGGTGGACGGTCCCTCGCTGTAAAAAAAAAAAAAAAAAAAAAAAAAAAAAAAAAAAAAAAAAGTAAAAAAAAAAAAAAAAAAAAGGGTTAAGAGAAAATCCATGAAAAGAATGACGGTAATGAGTAGACGGACTCGTACCAGACGGGGGCATTATACCCCTCATTTTATCAACTGGCATGTAGTCGTCATCGCCTGGACGACACATCCAGTTATCTCCTCAAAGGAAGAAAGTAACGACCCTTCCAATTAGGTTGGAGTCTGGGGTCTTGGATACTAGCCTAAGTACCGGACTCCTCGGCACAAAGCTGTACATCCCCCTAGACTTTGTCATTTCGAATGGACGGTAACAATGAAAAAATTCTTCCATTATTAACCGTCTAGCTCCGTCAGACATAACGCCATACAGTACCTCGACGCTCAGGAAAACCCTCCATGCGTTCGGAGATATTTGGGTGACGGCCAGACCTAGGTACTGGAGGAGACGACGGTGCAATGCACTTAGGGGGAATCGGAGACCCGCTTTTAGCATTTGCTCATAGACACCGACATCTTCAAGGCCGTAGTAATAACATTTTTCTGATTTGAATGGTAGACGGATGGATATGGTGTCGGGTATTTGGTATTTTTGCCTCAGCGTGTTGAAGTGCACTGGCTTAATAGTTGACACGAAGTCATTCACCGTCCACAAAGGGAGCAGGACGAACTCCCTGAAGCCGTCAGGACCTATGATGGATTGGATAGGTGGGTCGACACCATCCAGGTTATCGGTCAAGTCATACTCTGACCCGTCCCCATCCTGCCCTTTGTCTTCCTTATGGGAAGGAGAGCTTGATGACGGTTCCCTCTCCCTGCTGGAGGTGTCTTGGTCTGCTTGACCTGACGGGAACACCTCTTCGTAACCCGCTCCCTCGCGGGTACAAGACTGACTACTTGACACCTCACTAGACATCTGACACCTACATACGACGGGTAAAGGAAACCTAAGGCTCTAGATTTGTGCCGACGACGGGACCAACAAGAAAAATAAATAACGAAACATAGGATAAGAATAACTTACTAGTAAACGGCGAGAAAAATACGACGGAGAAATTATCGGTATGTTGTTTCGCGGTTACCCAAAGGAGACGGTTGTTCTCTGAACAAGGTTGACGGTAGCGCTCTCAACAGCTGAAAAATTTCTGAAAAGTGTAAAAGTGAATACTGAGAGTGATATATATAGAGGTAATAGCGCGGTAAACGAAGTGACGCATCGATTCCAACAAACAACCATTTAAGTCTCCCCACGTGTCCTTGAGCATTTATGACAGCATCCAGCCTGTCCGTCAGAAATTCTAACCATCATTCCATGAAACCGCTTCGTAGAGATGACGGTATCACGGAATGAGGGGGCAACTGATAAGGGTGAAATCAACATGACGATATGGCTGGTATGAGAGCAATAAGATGACGGGTAATGCGGCTTAAAGAGGACGGATGAGTGGCAGACGGACAGGAAGAATTCATGCGTCGTTGTCCAGGCTACCCCAAGCCACACTATGTAATTAGGGCTGACATGGCCATGAGCGTGATTCACGCAAACATAAACACGAAGAACTCTTGCACTATACGTTAGCCTTAATTAAAGGAATTTCATAAGGAAAGGAATTCTTGAAGGTATGAGAATGGAAAGAGTTTTAATCATAAAAGGAAAGAGCTTGATAATCAAGGGATGGAAGTCAACTCTACACCCCTATAAATACATCCAAAACCCCATAACTAAAGGTACACATACTTGACTCAACTCTAGCACTTTACGGTTGAAAAGAAATTCTAACTTGACCTTCGGAGGGTTTTTGGCCGGCACCACACCGGTGTTCTCTTTTAGGTCTCTTTGTTTTCTTTTTACAGGTTTGATTTGAGTTGGAGAGTGCTTGCAATTCACTGGTGATATTTTCGACATCATCATTGTTAAAACAAAAAGAAGAAATAAAATGATATAGAAAGAAACTTCTTTGAACTTCTAATAATGGCTGAAATAGCGGCGGTGCCACCTTAATGACAGGGTACTTGAAAGAAAAATTATATATAATAATTTAAAATTTTTATTTATTTATCCCTCAAAAAAATTTTGGGAACATCTTTAGTTTTTTTATGCCAATAAAATTAAATTTTGTTCAATAATTTGTTCTACGTTCAGTAAATGAACGATCGCTTGGTTGTGTACATTAAAAGAGATGTAACTTGTAATATTGATAATGAGACTATTATGCATATTTTTGCATTTTTTTTATTGTTATTGTTGTCAATATATGAATTTCTCTTTTTATTAGATTATATAGTTTATGTTTCTTAAGGAACATTTTGAGAAAAACTCCTAGAGCCGCCACTGGTTATAATAACATCCTAATATATTTGAATATAGCCTCTCAAATTCAAGATGAAAGCTCAAAGATGTCACGAGTTTGGAATGAAAGTTCCTGCGAAAAGAAATTAACCTTGGGCCATTAATGACCAAAACAGACGTAGAATGGATTGAGCTTGACATGAATTGAAATGTCCAAGATCGTAGTGAATGACAACCATTAATTAATGATGGATGGAGGCCAAAAGATGTCTATTGTGGCTAGAGGACAATGCACCAGTGACTAGAGGATACTAACAGAACGGTGGCTCAAGGATTGCATATGCATTTAAGACAAACATTGACAATAACAATGGACAACGACGAATAGTGGATTTTCGGCAACAACTTCGATGGCCACAAGAGAGTGGCATGGTTGGCCAAAGATATCATAAAAAGAAAATGTCACAGGAGACAAAAGGTATTGATGAAGGAAAGTGTTGTGGTTGGTACTAATTAAAGGAATAGAGCATACAAAGTTTATGTTCGATTGAAAAACCACACCTGTAAAGGCATATACTATTTTGTATTAATATTAAAAAATTATAGACAAATTTTCCTAAATTGTAGAGATTATAATTACAGCAAATTACAATCAGGGATGGCCCAAGGCCTAGGCAACTTAGGCTTAGGCCTAAGGTCCCACAGCAAAATAAATAATTCTCTATTAAAAAATGCCCCATCTCCCTTCGTAAAAGACCAAAAATTTTATAAAAATATAACATTTTTTAAATAATTGATACTTTTTTTTAAGAATGATGCTAAAGATATCACAAATTTTACTATAGATTTAATTGACATATCACCTATCACATAAAAATGTAATAATTCAAATACAAATAAATTAAGTTGTTGAAATTTATCAATTACTAATATTATATAGTGAACATTTTGTAATATCTTTAGTATTTTTTTTTTCATTTCAAAATAGGAGACCAATAGAAATTTAAACCAATTGAAACCCTAAAATGTTTCAATCATCAATGATGACTAATCTCCTTTAATAGTTTGAGACTTTAATTTTTGTAAACTAATCTCCTATAAAGCCACACACCAAATAATATTTATCTCTTTCTCTTAAAAAGAATATGTGGGGAGTAAAAGGACCCAAGTGGGTATATGGGCCTTTGGGCTATGGCAAGGAGGGCCGACCTGTTCTTGGGCTAGGGATTTGTTAGTACTGCAGGTCGGCCCATACGCCGAGGGTCCGAGGACACATCCGAGGGTGATTTTCTCCTCGGACAGACCTAGGAGAACTTGGGACTTCATTATAAAGGTCAAGGCACAACTCCGTGAAGACTAATGGTTAAAAAGGGGGAACCCTTGAATGTCCTAGATGCACCGATATTTGAGAAACACCAAAAGCAAAGGCTGCCACCTCCACATTAAAGACTCTGCACCTACCTCCCTGGCCGCATTAATGGGAAGTGACCCCTGAACAGTGGAACGGAAACTTCTGGTCACTGTTCAAAGGCACTAAGAAAAGAAATATCTAAGGAGGAGGAGGTTGGAGCAACACGTGGACAAAGTATCAGAAAAAGAAGTATTTAAGGGGAGATCTTTTGTAATCTTTAAAAGAAGAAGGCGAAATAATACAAAAATAGCCCTCGGCTTACGTCCGAGGAGGTTTACTTTCAATAGTTGTTTGTTGTTTACAAGTGTTTGTAGCTCTTAGCTTGTTATCAAGTTCTCAGTACTTCTAACCTGGATTTCAAGCCCACACTTTACAAATTTTATTATTTAAGGCTCATTGGGCCTGAGCCCGTAGCTGTCTTTGGGTCCAGGTGCAATTGTGCACTTACAATTGGCGCCGTCTGTGAGAAATCTAGTCTAGAAGGAGTAGGGATACTATGGCAGGCTTAGGTTCTCACCATGCGGAATCACAGGGATCAAAACCGGAGGATCTTTTCGAACGTCTTGAACGTCGAAGGGATTGTGAGGGAAGTGTCCATACAGAACACCCCGGGGCTAGCCATACTCATGGTAGGGGTAGCACCACCCACGAGAATGGTGCTAAAGCCATGCAAAAGGAGATCAATCGTTTGAAGAGAAAGCTACGCCACGCCAGACATAGGTCTTCACCATCCTCATCTAATCCTTCTTCGCAGGAGGTTAGGGGAGGTAGCTGCAGCTCAAGGTCATGCTCACCCCCCAGTGCAATGTCCTCTAGTGAGGAGGACGACCAGCCAGTTCGCAGACGCAAGAAGCTTCCTTCTAGGGGCTTAGGCAACGATGCTATAAGTCGGGCGTTGCACCAACTCTCCAAATCTCCGTTTTTGCGGAGGATTGAGAAAGGGAGGCTTCCCAGGAGGTTTACCCAGCCCGCCTTTACCATCTACAATGGCCGGACTGATCCGGTGGAGCACGTGAGTCACTTTAATCAGAGGATGGCGGTGCACTCTCACAACGAGACCTTGATGTGTAAAGTTTTCCCCTCTAGCTTGGGACCTGTGGCTATGAGGTGGTTTAACAGCCTTAAATCGGGGTCTGTAGGTTCGTTTGGGGAGCTTACTAGGGCATTCGCTTTGCAGTTCATTACGTGTAGCAGAGTACCTCGGCCATTGGTTGCTGCTATCCATGACCATGAGGAAGGGGGGAGACGCTGAAAGCATATTCTGACCGGTACTGGGAGATGTTCAATGAAATAGATGGTGACTTTGATGGGTGGCGCTTAATACCTTTAAGGTAGTCTTCTACTGACCACGACTTGAGAAAGTCTTTGACCAAAAAGCCCGTCCGCAGCGTACGTCGCCTTATGGATCGTATTGATGAATACAAAAGGGTAGAGGGAGACCAGCAGCAAGGAAAGGGAAAGGAGAAGGTTATCCTGCAGGAGAGAAGGGATTTCAGGTCGGACAGATACCACAACAACAAGCCGAGGAGAGATTATATCGGGCAGTCCGGCTCGGCAACACCTCAAGCTGTAAACACTGTGTTCCGAGAACCAGTGCACCAACTACTGGAGAAAGTTTGTAAGGAGCCCTTCTTCAGGTGGCCTAGTAAGATGGCAGGGGACCCTGCGAAGAGGAATCAGAATCTTTTTTGTCAGTACCATCAGGATGTGGGCCACACTACCGAGAATTATCGGACCCTTTGGAACCACTTGGAGCGGCTTGTCAGTGAAGGAAAGTTGAAGCAACACTTATGTCAACCTACTGGGCACGGTAGTCAAGCTGGCTCGAATAACCAGAGGAACAATCCATCTCGGCCGGCATTGGGAACAATTAATGTTATCTTCGCTGCACCTGGGAGGACCGGCTCAGGTCCCACTAGGGTGATGGTGGTTTCCCATTCTCAGGCTGAGGAGGCAGGCTGCAGGCCGAAGAGGTTGAAGGTAACTTTGCCCGTCTTGGGATTCTCCGAGGAGGATAAGGTTGGTACCATTCAACCCCATGACGATGCTCTTGTGGTCACTCTTAGGATAGGGAGTTATGATGGGAAGAGGGTGATGATTAATCAGGGCAGCGGTGCAGATATCATGTACCCTGATTTATTCAAGGGGCTAAGGTTGAAGTTGGAGGATCTCACTCCTTATGATTCGCCACTTATAAGCTTTGAAGAAAAAGTCGTTGTGCCGAAGGGACAGATTCGTTTACCCGTGCAATCTGGTTCAGAAACGGTTGAGGTGGATTTCATTGTGGTTGACACGTACTCCCCATATACAGCCATCCTCGCCAGGCCATGGCTGCATGCTCTAGGAGCCGTCTCCTCTACCTCGCATGTTAAGGTTAAGTTCCCCTCTGGGGAATATGTTGAAGAGATCCTCAGCAGCCAATCGGTGGCAAGGTAATGCATATCGGCTGCAGTGCTGCACTAGACAGAAGCCGAGTCTTCGGCTTTAATCATCAAAGACTTATAGCAATTAACGGCCCCTAATGCACCTGGAGTGGTGACAGGAGAGGAGACACATTGTGAGGAGTTAGAGAAGTTTTTGGTAGCCGATGACCTAGAGAGGTTCTTCCAAGTAGGCATACGTTTGCCGTACCAGGAGAAAATGGAGTTGTTGGAATTTTTGAAGGACAATATCGATGTTTTTGCGTGGGATCCTTATGAGACTCCAGGCGTAGATCCGAGCTTCATTTGTCATCGTTTAAACGTCAACCCGGCCATTGTTCCGAGAAGGCAGCCACCTCGGCGTTCTTCTAAAGAACATTCCGAGGCTGTGAAGGAAGAGGTGCTCAAACTCAAGAGGGCTGGAGCTATCAAAGAAGTTTTCTACCCCGAGTGGTTGGCGCATACTGTTGTGGTTAAAAAGAAGAATGGAACGTGGAGAGTATGTGTGGACTTCACTGATTTGAACAAGGCCTGTCCCAAGGATTCGTTCCCAATGCCGCGTATTGATCAACTGGTGGATGCCACTGTCGGACATCCTCGGATGAGTTTTTTGGACGCCTTCCAGGGTTACCATCAGATTCCCTTGGCGTTGGAGGATCAAGAGAAGACTGCTTTCATTACTCCCATGGGGAATTACCACTATAAGGTCATGCCATTTGGGTTGAAGAATGCTGGAGCTACCTACCAAAAGATGATGACCAGAATATTCGAACAGCAACTGGGGAAGACCATTGAAGTATATGTGGATGATATGGTGGTGAAGAGCAAAACAATACCTTCACACGTGAAAGACCTGGCTGACACCTTTCAGGTGTTAAGAGAGTACAAGCTGCGCCTTAACGCCTCAAATTGCTCTTTTGGCATGGGGTCTAGAAAGTTCTTGGGATACATGATTACTCACAGAGGCATAGAGGTAAACCCAGTGCAGGTTAAGGCTATTCAGGATTTGCAGCCTCCCCGGAACCCAAAAGAAGTCCAAAAATTGATTGGAATGATGGTCGCATTGAACAAATTTATATCCAGGTCAGCTGACCGGTGTCGTCCTTTCTTCTAGTTGTTGAATAAGTGGAAAGGGTTTCAATGAACCGAGGACTGCGTGTTAGCTTTCCAACAGCTTAAGCAATATCTTTCTCGGCCACCCATTTTGTCTCGCCCCGAGGCGGACGAGGTTTTGTTTGCTTATCTAGCAGTGGCCATCCACGCGGTCAGCCTTGTCCTTATGAGGGATGATAACGGGGTGCAAAAACTGGTATATTATGTTAGTAAGTCTTTAAATGATGCCGAGGTGCGCTATCTACTCCTGGAGAAAGCACTTCTGGCCATAGTTCATGCCACGCGGAAACTTCCTCATTATTTCCAGTCCCACACTGTAGTGGTTCTGACCCAATTGCCCCTCAAGGCAGTGCTACGTAGTGCCGACTACTCAGGCAGGGTGGCAAAGTGGGGAACTATTCTGGGGGCTTTTGACGTTAAATACAAGCCTCGTACCTCAATGAAGGGCCAGGTCCTCGCTGACTTAGTGGCAGAGTTTGTCGAACCATTGCTAGAAGAAACTCTGAAAGAGGCACACATGGATGAAAAATCAGTTGGTGTGATCACAGCTACAGTACCTCCGACTTGGAAAGTGTATGTCGATGGGGCAGCTAATCAGAGATGGTCAGGTGTTGGGCTTGTCCTGATGTCCCCTGAGGGAATTGTCTTTGAAAAATATTTGAGATTGGCGTTCTCGACTACTAATAATGAGGCCGAGTATGAAGCAGTCTTGGTGGGCATGAAAATGGTACATAGGATGGGTGGAAAGGAAATCCATGTGTTCTCGAACTCTTAGTTAGTGGTCGGCCAGGTCACGGGGACCATGGAGGCTAGAGACCCAAGGATACAAGAATATTTGGCCCAGGTCAAGCGTCAGCAAGCTGAGTTTGACTCCTTCGTTTTAGCTCACATTTCTAGGAGTGGAAACACCCATGCAGATTCTTTGGCTACATTAGCAACGTCTTCGGCTCAGAGTTTGCCCAGGGTTATCCTCATCGAAGATTTACTAGAGCCAACCCTTACTGTTGTCAACGCAGTTCGCATTCATCTGATAAGGTCTGGACCTAGTTGGATTGACTCGGTTATATCTTTTCTTAAGAATGACATCCTTCCTGAGGACAAGTCTGAAGCAGATAAGATATGTCGAAAGGCGCCACACTTCTGGTTGCCCGAGGACCAGAAACTTTATAAACGATCCTTCTCAGGACCATACTTGTTGTGTGTGCACCCTGAATCAACGGAAGCACTTCTGGAAGAACTGCATGAAGGAATTTATGGGAGCCACACCAGGGGAAGATCCTTAGCCCATAGAGCTCTAACTCAAGGTTATTGGTGGCCTAATATGCAGAGGGAGGCTCAAGACTATGCCAGGAAATGTGATCAATGCCAGAGGTTCGCCCCTAATATTCGTCAACCTGGAGGGGTTCTTAATCCCCTCTCCAGTCCTTGGCCTTTCGCACAATGGGGATTGGACATAATGGGGCCATTTCCGAGGGCAGTAGGTAACAAAAGATGGCTGCTCATGGGGATGGATTACTTCACTAAATGGGTCGAGGCTGAGCCTTTATCAAACATCAGAGACGTTGATTCCAAGAAGTTTGTTTGGAAGAACATCATCACTAGGTTCGGAATACCACATACGCTTATATCAGACCATGGCGTTCAATTTGACAGCAAGGCTTTTAGGAAGTATTGCGGTGATATGGGCATCATAAATAGATACTCCACCCCAGCTTATTCTCAGGGAAATGGGCAGGCCGAGGCCGTTAACAATGTCATAGTTAGTGGGTTGAAGAAAAGGTTAGACGATGCGAAAGGCAGATGGGTAAAAGAACTCCCACATGTCCTGTGGACGTATCGGACTACACCGCACAGGTCCACGGGAGAAACACCATTCTCTATGACTTATGGAGCCGAGGCGGTGATACCTCTAGAATCTGGCTTTCCCACCCTAAAGACGAGTTCTTTTATCCCGGAGAATAACGATGGACTCCTAGAGAAAGGTCTTGATTTACTTGAGGAACGGCGCGAGGCAGCTATGGTCCAAATGGCTTATTATCAACAAAAGCTTAAATGGGAATATGATGCCCACGTGAAGCTAAGGCCACTCGCACCTGGGGATCTTGTACTAAGAAAAGTTGTGGGCACTTCTAAGAACCCAGCTTGGGGTAAGCTAGGACTAAACTGGGAAGGCCCCGATCGCATTGTTTCAGTAGCAAGCATAAGGTCGTATCGGCTAGCTGACCTAGATGAAAGAATTGTACCACGCCCGTGGAATGTAAATAACCTTCAAAGGTATTATTATTAACAAAGTATGTTTTTGTTTGTTCTCAGTTCAAAGTTATAAATACCTCAGGGGTTTCCAGTTACTATTTGTAAGAATCAAACAGAAACTTGGTTAAGTGTAGTCCTCAGACCACAAACCTGGTGGAAATTGATATCTTGTCATTTGTTAAACAAAACCTTAGTTATGCCGGGTCCTCGGACCTCCTACTTTGGGGAAATTAACATTTGAAGTTACTATTCGTAAGAATCAAATACAAACTTGGTTAAGTGTAGTCCTCGGACCACAAACCTGGTGGAAATTGATATCTTGTCATTTGTTAAATAGAACCTTAGTTATGTCGGGTCTTCGGACCTCCTACTTTGGGGAAATTAACATTTAAAGTTACTATTCGTAAGAATCAAACAGAAACTTGGTTAAGTGTAGTCCTCGGATCACAAACCTGGTGAAAATTGATATCTTGTCATTTGTTAAACAAAACCTTAGTTATGCCGGGTCCTCAGACCTCCTACTTTGGGGAAATTAACATTTAAAATTACTATTCATAAGAATCAAACAGAAACTTGGTTAAGTGTAGTCCTCGGACCACAAACCTGGTGGAAATTGATATCTTGTCATTTGTTAAACAAAACCTTAGCTATGCCGGGTCCTCGGACCTCCTACTTTGGGGAAATTAACATTTGAAGTTATTATTCGTAAGAATCAAACAGAAACATGGTTAAGTGTAGTCCTCGGACCACAAACCTGGTGAAAATTGATATCTTGTCATTTGTTAAACAGAACCTTAGTAATGCCGGGTCCTCGGACCTCCTACTTTGGGAAAATTAACATTTGAAGTTACTATTCATAAGAATTAAACAGAAACTTGGTTAAGTGTAGTCCTCGGACCACAAACCTGGTGGAAATTGATATCTTGTCATTTGTTAAACAGAACCTTAGTTATGCCGGGTCCTCGGACCTCCTACTTTGGGGAAATTAACATTTGAAGTTACTATTCATAAGAACCAAACAGAAACTTGGTTAAGTGTAGTCCTCGGATCACAAACCTGGTGGAAGTTGATATCTTGTCATTTGTTAAACAGAACCTTAGTTACGCCGGGTCCTCGGACCTCCTACTTTGAGAAAATTAACGTTTGAAATTACTATTCTTAATATCTTGTCACTGTTCTTATTCTTATCACCTGTTTTGTGGAGATCAGTATCTTACCATTCATTAATTTAGATCTCAATTTCCCCATCCTTAAGTGTTAAATAAATTCTTGTAAGGAATGGTCTTCAGACCTTGCATCCTACTGAAAGCAATACGTCAGATTACAAAGGTTTAACCATCATGTGAGTTGCCTAACTACCGCATTGTTTAATATCTTAACAAAGTTATGTGGCTGTGTTGAAGTCATAGTTGTTTGATTGTTGGAGTTACACTTATTTGTGATGTTCTTCCTTTAACTATGTGTTAGTGAAAACTTTCATGGCAAGTACAAAAAGAATAAAGTAAAACAAAGACAACATAAATGAAAGTTGAATAAAACTGTTCTTCATTAATTATATACAAAAAGGGGGGGGGGGGGTACAGAAAGTTCCTATACTAGGCCTTAAGCTAGGGAAGGAGGGTCTGGGAGGGAGCTGTTGCCAGCCTCAGTGCTCTTCAGTTCCAGTTCAAAGGTAGACAAGACTTGCTTCCCTTTGTCTGTTGAAGGAATGAGGGGCTCCACATTTTGAATTTGCTCCTCCTTGGCACCTCCACACTTGCCCTTCTCTTTATGGGAACCTTCAGGTTCTGTAGGATCAGGAACAAGTTCTGGCACTATAGGAGGAAGGGCTGGAGAGGCAACAACAAGAGGGTCTTCAATTTTCTGTATGTCTAGGGGAAGCCAAATGTTCTCGGGCTTTCTCAGCTCTGAAGCTTGAGGAATCCCTGCTGCATTCATGGCCTCTCCCCAGACTTGCTGACAATACTCTCGGCACAAGGCCGCAAAAGCCTCTGTCAACAATTCTTGCGTTCTAGTCACCCCCTCCTGATAGCTGGCCTTCTTCGCAGCCTCAAGTGCTCGCTGGTGGGCGCGAGCCTCCTCCTTCACTCGCGTAAGCTCTTTCTCCAAGTCAGAGTGTGCTCGTTGGGCTAGAGAGAGCTCGTCGTCTTTTTGGTGAAGAAGCTTACGCTATCCCTCCACTTGGGTCTCCATCGTCTTTAAGCTGGCCTCGGCACCATCTCTCTCTCTCTTCAGGTCGGCCAGCTGCGATGTGAGTTTCCTGTTTTCTGCTAAGGCCTGGCCAAGGGACCTTTCTGCCTCCTGCCTTAGTTCTTGCTCCACTCCAGCGCGCTTCCGATAGTCCTCCACAAACTTCTCGGCAGCGAAAACTTCTTGGATAGACTGCGAAAAATGTCAGGAGGTTAAAAATGGTAAAGTATCTACAAATCAATTTAGTGTACAAGTGTCAAGTGGAACTTACCAGAGCTAGACCCCTTTTCAGTGAAAGGAATAACTGAGGCTGGCCCATTTTTTTCAAGTTTTCCATGTCCTTGGGCAGTAGAAGAGGACGCTCCAACACCTCGGCCAAGTGGTGGGCGTGGCCTTGCTGGACTGCCCTAATGCTGGAGTGGCAGGGGATTGGTGTGTCGTCCAGTCTCAGGTCAGGAGACCAGGTGGCCGGTGCTCGGCGCACTTCGGCCATGTCCCTGATTTCCCCGCTTTCAACTGAACGGGCACGCCCTTTGCCCTTGTCCAGCTTCTGCTGCTGGGCCGGTGCTGGCAGTTGTTTTTGTTTCTTCGGCTTCTCGCCACCAGCCCCCTCGGCCTCCCCCTTCCTTTTCTTCTTTGGATCTTCGGCTGGAGGCTTGGGGTCGGCCGAAGGAGAAGGAGGTGGTGGTAAAGCCGGGGGAACTTGGGACCCCCTCGTTCCCTTCTTTGCCACGCATGCGCCTCTCGCAGTCATAATGTCCTTCAGCTCGTCCATCTCTTCTTCAATGGAGCTGTCGTCTGGACGCGCTATCACTAGACCTTCGATCCCAAAGGCCTCGGCTTCTTCTTCTTCCTTGTCGGAAAGAACAACGAACGGGTTTTCGCGAGGTCGTGGGGAGTCCTCGAGCTAGAACTGTTCTATCTCCTCGTCCAACGTGTTCGAAGAAGACACTTGCTCCTCTGGGACAACAATTGCCTGAGAGTGCACGGTGAGGGGAATTGCCGCTATGGGCTGTGTGTACAATACGGTGTGAGGGGCGTCAGGGATATCGTGGTCGGCCAAAAAGTGTGGCTACATGAATCCTCCTACGCCTTCGGTCACCCGCGATTATTGCGTTCTCGATCTCCTGGAAGTCCGAGGAGATGGGATCGTACCCCAGAATCAAATGAGCCGCCCTAAGTTGTAAGTCTCCGCTGACAAACACCTCGAAGCGCAGTACTCGATTTAAATCTGCAACGTTGCAGTGGCTTAAGCGTGGGCGCACGTGTTGCTTATCTGCAAAGAAAGACATCAAAGTAAACAAACATGGTCAGATTCGTAGAACATGTAATAAATTAGCATTGGACGCTCAAGTAAATGCAAATACACATTTTCTAGATGTTAGAGGAAGTTATGTGGTGGGAAGATTAATCATAGGGTGTCGCACCTAGATCCCCCCACTCAACTGGGCAGTGGGGGCCGTCGTGCCAGTTCCCAGAGACGATGAGGTAGTCATCCTTCATGCCTTTGTTGGATTTGGGCAGACAAGAGATTAGCCTAACGACGCTAGAGCGGGATTTGATGTAGTAACCTACCTTGGTAAGTTTATGGCACTCGTACATGAAAACAACGTCATGCCAAGTAAAGTTGAGACCCATTTGCTCGTTTAGGGCATCGACGCTACCTAAAACTCTAAAAATGTTTGGGGCGCACTGATCGAGACACAACTGGTGGTTGCGGAGGTACTTCCTGGTTACAGGTCTCATTGGGAAGGTCATCCCACCTTCTACGAAAGCTACCATTGGGATGATAACCTCTCCAGTTTTCCTAGAACCAGCCACGGCTTCCGCCGGGCAGTATTCTAAACCTACGTCGCTGGGAATACGATACTTGGCTCTAAAGCCTTCCATCCCAGCGGCGGTATCAACTAGACACTTAAACTTTCCCATCAGAAAGGAACGAAAGACTAAGTTCTAAGAGGGAGAACGGTTATAAGGGGAGCCGAGGACAGGATCTGAGGAGAAAGGGTTAAGAGAGAAAGGAATAAGAACTTACAAATTTCAAGTTGTGCGAATTTACAGGTATTTCTGTAGACAAAAGGTGATTATTGATGTTTTGATGGGATTAGCCTCTGAAGAAATAAATGAAGGCGCAGGTTCCCGAAGCGTCACGACGTGCAGGAAGCGGCCTCGAAATTGTATTTGTCCCGCCTAAATTTTCATGGAGTAACAAGGACCGTCGGATGCTCATCTCACCGTTGAACGTGGGGGACAAGGTGTAACTTACGGTAATAAATGCGCGCATTTTTTAAAATAAAACCGCCAAGTGGCATCTTCTGGAACGAAACGGTCTCCACACATGCAATCATTCACAAAGTGTGCGAAATAAGTTCTCATTGGATCAAAACCCTATTTTTCTCCTCAGATGTTGAAAAAATAGAGTTTTGAAGGGCTATTGTGGGGAGTAAAAGGACCCAAGTGGGTATATGGGCCTTTGGGCTATGGCAAGGAGGGCCGACCTGCTCTTGGGCTAGGAATTTGTTAGTACTGCAGGTCGGCCCCTACGCCGAGAGTCCGAGGACACATCCGAGGGTGATTTTCTCCTCGGACAGACCCAGAAGAACTTAGGACTTCATTATAAAGGTCAAGGCACAACTCCGTGAAGACTAATGGTTAAAAAGGGGGAACCCTTGAATGTCCTAAATGCACCGATATTTGAGAAACACCAAAAGCAAAGGCTGCCACTTCCACATTAAAGACTCTGCACCTACCTCCCTGGCCGCATTAATGGGGAAGTGACCCCTGAACAGTGGAACGGAAACTTCTGGTCACTATTCAAAGGCACTAAAAAAAGAAATATCTAGGGGGAGGGGGTTGGAGCAACACGTGGAAAAAGTATCAGAAAAAGAAGTATTTAAGGGGGGATCTTTTGTAATCTTTAAAAAAAAAAAGAGAAATAATACAAAAATAGCCATCGGCTTACGTCCGAGGAGGTTTACTTTCAATAGTTGTTTGTTGTTTACAAGTGTTTGTAGCTCTTAGCTTGTATCAAGTTCTCAGTACTTCTAACCTGGATTTCAAGCCCACACTCTACAAATTTTATTGTTTAAGGCTCATTGGGCCTGAGCCCGTAGCTGTCTTTGGGTCCAGGTGCAATTGTGCACTTACAGAATATATAAAATTAAAATTTAGATTACAACTATACTTAGCTGGCTTCTTAATTTTTTGGCAAACACACACATAATATGTGGTTTTGTTTTCTAGAAAGATTACTTCTCCTATTTGAATTTCAATACCTCTATGTGAGAGTTGTAAAAAAAAAAAATCAATAGTTTTAGGGACTGTTTGGTAGTAAGATTTTTTTTTATTTTTTTTCAAAACGGTATGAAAATAATTTTTTAAAAATGGAATATGAAACTAGTATATATTGTTACTATTATTACTCAAAACTCGAACTTCATTTTGAGGAATGGGTGTGTGTGAGTCTTGAAAGTTTAAATGGGTAAGCAGGGAGGCCTAATAACACAGCCCATGTATTAGCTTAATGGGCCCTACGGTAAGGTTTCATTGATTGTATTGACCCTGGCCTGGCCGAAGCCCTTATCGGTTGATGTTTGTTGAAACTTGAAACCACCACATGTCTTGTGATAATAGCCATTCGTTGTGTCACGCCCCAAGAAACCAACTTCACTTATGTAGTTATGTTATCGACAATTCCTACTTTCCTAGTCCAACTCACAGTCCCACAATATAGGAAACAAAAACAAAATTACTTCCCGTTTTAGAAAACAAAAACAAACAGTACTTTACGCACTTCTAGTTCTTAACTTTGGCTCCAAATATTTTGTCACCAGAATTAACATGGGTGTGAGAGAAGAACAACAACAACAACGACAACAACCTCTGTTAACATCAACCTCAGAACAAAACCAACAAGAAGAATTAAATGCAAGTAGTTTGCTTAGACAAACATGGTTAGAGTCGAAGAAATTGTGGGCAATTGCTGGACCCTCCATTTTCAGCAGGCTAGCCATGTTCTCCATGACAGTCATAACCCAGTCCTTCTCCGGCCACCTCAGTGACCTCGACCTCGCCGCCATTTCCATCGCTTCCACCGTCATCATCGCCATCACTTTCGGTTTCTTGGTACTCCCATTTCCCTTCTCTTCCTTTTTAATCTTTCACTTTCATCGCCATAACTACTACTTGTCCCAAAAACTAACACTTCCTCTCACTATAATACTTCAGAAAAGGTCAATTGCTGCGATGAAGTTAATCATTTAACCATTATTTTAACGCGTGATGACCATTTTGATGTAGTTGGGTATGGCGAGTGCTCTTGAAACGCTATGTGGCCAAGCATACGGGGCCCGACAGTACCACATGTTAGGCATTTACTTGCAACGTTCTTGGATAGTTTTGTTTTCGTGTTCAATTTTATTACTTCCCTTGTTCTTGTTTGCAACGCCAATACTAAAGCTTATGGGCCAGACCGATGCGGTGGCGGAGCAGTCGGGTTTGGTGGCAATGTGGTTGATTCCTATGCACCTGAGTTTCCCATTTCAGTTCACGTTACAGAGGTTCTTGCAGAGCCAAGTGAAGACTTGGGTTCTTGCTTATATCTCAGGGGGTGCTCTTGCACTCCATGTGTTTGTTAGTTGGTTTTTTGTGTATAAGTTAAGAGTGGGGATTCTTGGGGCTGCCCTTACGCTTGATTTCTCGTGGTGGGTGTCTGTTTTAGGACTTTTTGTGTATGTTGTATGTGGAGGTGTGCTGATTCGTGGACTGGTTTTTCGGGTCAAGCTTTCGTTGGGCTTTGGGAGTTTTTTAAGCTCTCTTTGGCTTCTGGGGTTATGGTCGCGTATGTGTTCCCTCTCTCTCTCTCTCTCTCTCTCTCTCACATATATGATTGATTAGGCAAAAAGTATAGGTGCATTTAATACTCCTTGATATTTTTGTATGTTGTTCAAAAAATAGAGTGAAATTATGCACAAATATCAAGAAAAACACACACAAACCCAATGAACTTATATATGCGTGCAAATCAATGAATTATTGACAAGTGTATTCTACTTAGTGCAAGCCATTACCTGTGCTGCACTCTTTCTTCTTGTATATCAAAGCCTGATACTTGTACAGTTAAGACCCTTGATTTAATCTTACATTTGTTGTGTGTGCGCGCGCGCACATGAAGGTTGGAGAATTTTTATTACAGGGTATTGATAATAGTGTCAGGGTATTTGCACAATACTGAGGTTGCAGTTGATGCACTTTCGATCTGGTTAGTTCCAAATTTCAAGACCTTGTGTCATTGGCTTATGTGTCAATGCGTATTTTGTTTGATTGTTTTCTAGTATCTTACTATTGTCTCAATGTCGCGCTGTTTTGGCAGCATAACTATCTTTGGCTGGGAGTCGATGATTCCTCTCGGATTTCTGGCTGCTTCTGGGTACGTTGCTGGTTCTAAGTCTTGTTTCCACTCTTCTTTATAGTAAAACATAATGTGTATGGTAGAATAGGAATATAACATGCAATTTAAACAGTGAAAATGTGGATAATATGTGAGAAGCAAGATTTCAGGTTCAAGAGTTACAGAGTAAGAAGTCCTATATGTCACCAGCATCATCATTTCACTTGCCCAATGCTATCCCCATTCCCACTAAAACATAAGTTTGATAATTATTATAAGCCTTATCTTCCCAAGTGTGGAAATCATACTGGTTCTTGCCCCATGTAATGATGTCTGTAAGCAGTACATTTACGGACTGTTTTTTTTTTTTTTTTGAGTGTGTGAACTAATTAAGGCAGTTCTTGTGACATGCATTTCTGCAATGATATAATATCATCTTTTCTTAAAATGCTTCTGGCTTAATTTACCCGCTTGCTTTAATTGTTAAAGGCAAACAATATGTTAAGGCTCAAGGTTCTTGAAAGAGAGTTTCAATAGAGAAAATCTAATTATTTGACAAGATAAAACCCGATTGTCTTTTCTGTGAGCTAAATGTCAATTATTAGTGTTTTAATTTAATAACATCTTCCCAGCATCATTTAACATCATTAGTGGATGTGATGGGTTCAAATAAACGCCCCATTTTTTATATCTTGGATTCTCTTCATAGCATCTCTAGTAATTACCGAGTAATTTTTGGAGTGGAGGGAGTTCTTTTAAATTTTATCTTTTTTGTGTTGAAAACCAACCAAGAGGTTAAAGCATTTGAATATGAGATTATCAAAACCATTAGCTTCATAAGACCCTAGAAAATTTCACTGCTGATGATTGGTGGAAACCTATCTTTACCTCTTCAATGTAACCACACAGATGTATATATGTTAATGGTTGCCAAAGAAGAACTTTATTAGCTTCCCCCCCCCCCCCCACCCCCGTGCATGCGCGTCCGGCGGCATTGCTAGTCTAGGAGGGGAGTCTTTGAGTTTGTGTCTTTGTGAGTTCATCCGAAATAAAGTGAACTCATTTTGGGTCTTGGTTGGGAAGATGCAGATAATATTCCAATAGTCTAGTGTTAGCTTCTATGATATAAGCTTTAGGTAGTGTTTTGGTAGGAGGAAGAATAGGAATGATGGAAGGGGGGAGGACAAAAAAGGGCGGTGAAATGGGAGGATGTAAAAAAGGAGGTAGAGTCCTAATTTCTAACCAGGCACACAAAAATTAACCACACAACATTGGCAGGAAAGTTGAAGTTTGAAGTTTGGTAAAAGTATGGTAGTCAATCTAAAAAACAATCCATCCCTTCACACTATAGCCATGCTGGTGAACAAAAGTCACTTTTTCCACCCATCTTTTTTAACCATGTTATGTTCACTTAATTCAGGGTACGTGTAGCAAATGAGCTTGGTGCAAGCAATGCAAAAGGTGCAAAATTTGCTACTACAATCTCAGTGTTGTCCTCCTTAATGGTTGGACTCCTATTTTGGTCAATAATCATAGCCTTCCTGAGAATCTTGCAATGATCTTTACCTCCAGCGCTTCTGTTATTGAAATGGTCAATGATTTAGCTGTCTTGTTGGCGTTCACTATTCTTTTCAATTGCATTCAACCTGTTCTTTCAGGTAAGATTCAGAAATAACACTCAGTCCTGGAAATTGCAAATGCAAGTATCGTGTAATGATTTGGTGTGATGTGTTGCTTTTCAGGTGTGGCTATTGGATCTGGATGGCAAGCTAAAGTGGCTTTTATAAACATAGGCAGCTACTACTTAGTTGGGGTCCCTCTTGGGGTTCTCTTGGGTTGGTCACTTCATTTTGGAATTATGGTACGTGTGTTGCATTGTTGCCAATACTTCAATGTGTTAGGATACACATATTCTGGCATAATAAATAGAACTACACCTTGATTTCTTGAATCTTCCATGATATAAAATGTAGAAGCCAAAATTGACTGTGCCACAAAGACCCGAATAGAAAAAAAGTCACTCCAAAGTTATAAAGACAGCATATTCAATATTCATCACTTCTATTGGATGATGCATTTCTTCCAGTATGATTTGTTGATTTTACATGTTCATAATTGAATGAGCAGGGTATCTGGACTGGAATGATTAGTGGAACTGTGGTTCAGACATTGATATTACCTGTAATCACACTGAGATGTGAATGGGAAAAAGAGGTAACGGTTGAAATAGGGATACTCTGAAAACCATTTCATTTGGCATTGTTTTTTCAAAAATATGATTTGAATGCTTTTGGGGTTAAATTATCATTCACAGGCGCAAAAAGTTCAGTTACTTATAACAAAGGAGGCAGCTTCCAGACACTAATCTCATCTCAACAAGTGCACAATTTGTGGCCATGTGATGTTTCTCTGTCCGAAGTGTGAGTGACCTCTTCACCTATCTAAAGGCCTGTCCAGATGTATGTGTATGAAGCCTCAATATGAGATGATACTGAAATGGCAAATACGACTTCTTTTTAAAATATAAGTGGGGATATGCTGCTTAAAAGATATATTTTTCTTGGATGAAAGTCAAGATTTTGTCATGTTGTTACGAAATCCCTAGTTATAGCGTAATAGCTTAAATGTTTAGCTTCATTAATATAGACATTAGTTGAACTTAATGTATGCTGTTGCAGTACAATTCAAAAAAATAGGCCTTGATTGTTGTAAAATGTTTCTGTGAATTCGTTTGTCCTTGAATTGTTTGAGTTTCCTATTGAAATGAGATGATGTCACTATAGGGTTGTTCATTTGCTGGCAATATCCTCCAGAGACAATCAGTAAAAACCGTTTTCTACTCACTGTTGATGAAGAGAACCAGGTGACCCTCATGAATGTTAGGCCTTGATTCTCTGTCTGACCTTGACAGAATGACTTGCTATGCTATACTGCGTCAAACTTGTGAACATATGTTTGGCTAAAGTTTGCAGCTGCCTTTTTTTTCCCTTATAAATTCAATGCTATGAAACTGGAAAATGTTGGTAAATTAATTAGGCCAAACTGTTTTAAAAAAATAATAATAATAATAAATAATAATAAAAAACACTGAAATATGAGCTGTCCAAGCTGGGGCGTTGAAATATGAGTATAGAGGAACCTTTCCTCTCTTCCTCACAACTCCTCTTAATTTCCTCTTCTCGCTGACTGTGTGTCGAAGTTTTCGGACCTGTGTACTTTTTCTGCATTTTCTTGTATTTCAGTTTTGACATTTTGATTTCTCTCTTGTTAAAACACCATTAGTCTTTTGTTTATTATACATTTAGAATTTTGAGCTTGATTCTTCACAAATAAACATTTTTAAAGAACCCAATGGGAGATTTGGGCTAATCTCACATTTTTGGCCCTTGTCGCAAAACATCCCCAACAAATTGGAACTTGTAACTTGTAACAACATTCTTCTTAGTAATCTTAATTTCAAAGTTACTAGCTCTGCATCATACTGGTACATAAAAAAATAGTTGAAGCATGTTGCACGACTAAATTACTCTGTTTGAAACAATGTATGTCTTTGACTCTTTGGTAACGGGAACAAGAGGTGGAGAAATTCAATGTTATAAAAGAATTGACTTAACCGAGAATAATTTATAATATCAAATTGAAAAGCCTGTGCCTTGGAAGGGCTGGAATTCAATAGGAGATTCGATGTCAAGGGGATGCTCAACACTTATTTTACTTGTTATAATCTCAAACATTTATATAGGATATTTGATGTATAGGGGGTGCTCAAAATATGTATGCAACACTATGTTTAAAACGTTTACCTTCTTGAGTTCTTGGTATGCTTGAGGCTTCATCCATAATGAAGGCTTGAAGCCCTGTTGCTTAGTAGTCGACAAAAAAATGGAGTAATTTTAATGACATAACTTTTCTCACAACTATTGACATTACAATTGGATTAACATAACTTTCATTTGTATCTAACATTGACATTAGTTTTAATTATGAACTAAGACATGTAAACAGTTGTGGAAAATTTTGTGAAAAATGTTGTGTTGACTTGATTGTCGATAGACTTTTGCATAAAGAAATGGTGTGGAACATCCCTAGTGCTAATATTTGACTAGGGCTGGTTGTTTGTTCATTGAGAAGCAAGAAAATGAAAAGATCTAAACCTTTTAAATGCAAGAAAATGCATATGCATCTTAGACTTCTTTTTGGTAGAAATGGATTTCATTGCATTAAACTAAAATAGAAGAGTTAAGGTAGAATCATAGTACATCAACATAATAATATCTGATGAGGGATTACCAAAAATCCTAAAATCCTGCACACTAATTTGCTTCTAAGAAACCATGTTTAATTTTCACGCTTGGAATTTATCTCAGAAGTTGCTAATCCAAAATGAGAAGAGAGTGAACAATATTAATTAATGTAAGAATTACCCGAAATCCATTCCATCATCTCTTGCAAATAGAGAATTCAATTCAAATCTTTTGCAAATTCGTCCAAGATGTAAAAATGATGAGATCAAAATCTTTTTAAAAGCAAGAAAATGCATATGCATCTTAGACTTCTTCAATTCATATATTTTTAAAAATTCATCTAAGATGTAAAAATTGATTAACTTTATCATTTTCACAGCTGTAGATTAGTTTAACTTTCAATGCTTGTCTTATAAAAACAAAACAAAAATAAGAATTTTCAACTCTTCTGCCTCAGTTATATGATTATATATTCTTTACTCTTTACACTGGATAGTGGGTAATGACTAATGAGTACGCATGAGAAACTAAACTCCAAATATTTCTTATTCCGTGACTTTGGTTAGAAGGAGTCTTTTTTTTTTTTTTTAATCTTTATTTTATGTTATTTAACAATTTACTATAAGTTGACATCTTAGGATAGATTTGGATTGCGCCTCTACACACAGGACCCGCAAGTACGAAATTCAGTAAATTTTACTTGAAAACTAAGTTTCACGATACTATTTATATATTTAAAAATTATTTTGTTATAGTGTTTGTAGTTTTCAGTAATAAACATTATTCAAACATTTATCTTTTCTGCTTTCAAATACATTGTTATTTTGAATATTGGGTGTATACCAAACATTTAGATAATCATTGCTGCAATTTTCAGCTCACGTCGTTTTGTTTATTTTTTAACGGACAATTATATGTGGTATTTTGAGAAGGAAATTATATGTGGTATTTGGTGGTGAAGGAACGAGGCATGAGGTGATTTGATTTCTACAGTTGTTAGCTTATACATAACATTCATGCCGTCATCATTGCATACGTCGCATGACATATCTGCTGTACATGACGAGCAGAGGAAGATATGCATTATATTAAAAAAACTGGCAAATAATTTAATTGATTTCTGCCTTGACTAAGACAAACTGAAAAGAAAGAAGCCATGGTGGAGCCAAGAAACTGTTCTTGAGGGTAGATAAAGTAGATAACAAATAATGAATAACTTGCTATTAATATTAGTTCTAAGATCGTAACAACAAAACTAGTATTAAAATTTTGGGAAGATGGATAATTAATACTTTAATAAATAATGTAGTGTTAGCTTTATGTAGTCAACTTTTTGTCAGATTTTTTTTATCAACTTTAACGAGTGTAGAGCCGAAAAAGCCAACTATTTGAATTTCATTTGTCACTTTAGCATTATTTTTAGTCATTTCATTAATTTATACTAATTTTTATGAGGTGGACTCTACAATAAATTATCCTTAACGAACACCTTACCCATTAACATTTCCCTTAAATACTCAAAAAGTGTTTATACAAATACTTTACATATAATGTATGACAATTTTGGAAAGATGGAATAATTAAAGTTTGTACAAAGTTTCACTAGATTTATACAAATGCTTTTCATTTTTTTTATTTTATAGATACAATAAAATTTGGACCTATGATGTCCACTCAATGATAATTACTCTTTATTATAAGGTGAAAACACTAAATGAATTTTGGTGTAGGTGAAGTTTGAATCCAAAACTTCTATTGAACAATAAAAAAAACTTTATTAGTTTAGCTAACTAGAAATTATAAATAATTTATGCAGTTGATTGAATGATTTGGCTCCAACCAGTGGACACTTGCAATAAAGGAAGATAAAGCAAATGGGAGGTCACCAAAAGGTGTGCGGATGGGACTCATGGGAGACTTAACGTTGCTTAAGTTAAGAGATGATAGCATCTGGCTCTTAACTTCACAGGGTGGCAGTTAGTATTTTCTTATGTGATGAATGACGATACAATCCTTATATATGGAGTCCATGGCAAAATCAAAACTTTGAGATGTCCACTTATCATCAAAATCCAAATTGGGAAAAGATTTTCTGAGGGGGCTCTTGGTCTGATTCTCTAATTTCAAGAATTGTCTTTCAAGATATTCCTTGTTTCTATTTTTACCTGTGAAATTATATATCAACACTGTCTCTTCCTTTATCCAGCAAAAAAAAACAGTCTCTTCCTTTATTGCAGGAGTCCACCGATCCAAGTTGAGCCATTCCATCAACCACATCAAAGGGAGAAACCAAATGTATGTCATACCAATACTGTAAGTGGTCTAGTGGCCAAGCCTTGGACCAACAAGATTCTGATCTTTTTGTTTTAAGTCCCTTTATTTTCCATCATTGAGCACGTTTGTTAAAAATAGAGAAAAATATACATTAAAGAAATATAATCACACATAAGATATTATTTATGTAATTCAACAATTTGCTTACATTTATGGAGTTGCAAGAATTTCATTATTCTCAAGAAAAAAAAATACAAGATACAGCAGCTCAGTTCTCTCTTTAAAAAAAAAACATAAAATCTTAATCTCCAAAATAACAGTTTTTCTATCATGCGTACAAGATTTACAATAGGCTACAAAATAGGTCAAAAAAATTTCAGCCCAAACTTCCACTCCATGGAATAAGCCTCAGAAAATCTCCCATTAAAAACTATAACAATAGTATTTTGGGTCAGGTCATAATCCGGATTAAACACAACTAAGTTCTACAAAGCCCAATAGCAACAATTACCTCATGCGTGCATCTATTTTTACTAGCCAAAAACAAATGTAGGGTCATGGTAACATGAAAATTTCCAGCCTATGTTGAGTGATTCATTATCTCATTCCCTGCCTTTTTAAATGGGCAATTTCATTCCTCAAGCTCGATGAATAGTCCTCACTCCTCATACATGTTTCACACTTTCACATTCTGCACACGCATGCATACTAGACTGTGATTAGTTTATTCATCATAAAAAGGAGGAGCACGTTTTCCACTCCATTATACTTCAATTTGAATTGTATACAATATATCCATCCATAATTAAAAGGGTGACAAAAAAACGTGATTCTAGCATAAATTATGCCATGGAATCTTATCTAAGATATATACCTGTTCAACTTGAAGCCAACACGTAATTAATTCTTGCTAACTTGCTTGTTGTCGATCTCTAGGTGCGTGTGTCCTACTCCTACTTGTTTAGGAGTAACTCTTAGGTATTCCCGGAGCACGGAGAATGGTGCTCCCTCCTCTCACATTCATAGTGGAGTCCGCTCATTAAATTCATAGTGAGGTTCACCATGAATGTAAGAGGAGGGAGCACCATTTCACTATACTCCGGGACTACCTAAGAATTTTTCCTTGTTTAGTGAATAGTTTAGGCGGCTTTTTGGGCCATTTAAGCTTAGATAGTTCAAGAATCAAGAACCATTTTGATTTGCTATTCTTCAAGTGATAATGACATTTTTTTTTATCGTGTCCTATATGTATGATTTGAACAATTCTATGATGGTAAAAAAAAAAATTCTTAGAGTAAGTCATATTTTACTCGCATAACACTTCCTAAAGGAATACTATGACTAAAATGGAAAAACTAAGTGAGGAAGGGTGTGAATTTTTAGTACAAAGTTTAGTGCCTGAAGACATTCCTATGATTTGAACTCTTCTTCTTATTTCACCATCTATCTTGTATATTAAACAAAATTTATTTTATAATATCTATTATTTTAATGTGTGAATTGTTTAAATATGAAAAAATCATTAAAATTTTTTTATTTATGTCACTGATGTAATCTCAATCGCATTAATTGTTATAGAAAGCATTTAGTAATAAATTTGATAATATCTTTAATATTTTTTATTTATTATATTCTTAATGTAAAGTCAATTACATTAATTACCATCTCAATATAATAGGAATAATTCTTAGGTACTCTCGAAGCACGAATAATGATGCACTATTTTCTCACATTCATGGTGGAGTCCGTTCATAAAATTCATGGCGGGGTCTACCATAAATGTGAGAAAAGGGAACACCATTTCACTATACTCCGGGACGACCTAAGAATTTTTCATATAATAGTATTTGATACTTAAATTTTTTTTTTTTTTGTGAGAAATAGTTTGATACTTAAATTGATAATACTTTTAACATTTTCTTTTGTGGGTTTTCTTTCACAAAGAGGAATTTACAAAAGAAAAGGGAAAATATCTTCTCTTTTTGGTAAAAAAAGGAAAGAAAAGGGAATTTGTGTAAGACAAAGAAAAAAAAAGAAAAAAAGAATAGGTTGTTCTGTTTTTTTCATATAAGGGGTGTTTGGGAGAGTAATTTAAGTTATATTATTTAAATATTTTTTATATATATGTGAGTGAAAAAGTGTGTAAAAAAATGTATAATATTGTTTAAAATGTAAAAAAGGTTGCTAAAACCAATTTACCAAACAGGCTATTAATTATTCTTGGAGAAAAACAAGGATAGATGGGTTGTCAAGCATTAAATCAGAGGACCCTCAACTAACAGTCACTACTTCTTTGCAAAGACTAATTTTGATTATGTTACATGTACTTGGTTCATCTAATTAGACCACAGATAGTATTTGTAAATTTTAAAAATTAAGCACAAGGCTTTTTGCCTCCACATAAACTAATCAATAATTTTCTGGATATATACATTACCAACCATTCTCAATTTCAACTTTCAAGGACAACCAAAACTAGATTTTGTATGCAGCCTTATATATATATTAATAAGGATGTCAATTCGCAATTGTATTCATGGTTATGAGAGATTCTACCTTCCTCTACTTCTTATAGGTTGATTGTATTCAATTCTTCTACTTCTTATAGAAGTCAGTCAAGTCACGAATGAGACTTTTTTTGTTTTTTGTTTTATTTTTTTATGGCAAAGTACCTAAATCTCTTCCAATGTTTAACTATTCCCTTAAACTTGTACAGTCGGCACACCCACATCCCCGAAAACAAATTAGATTTGATCACAAAATTATAATATTTATTAAACTAAAATAGAATTACCAGTAGCCACTGACACTTTTATTTCGCACGAATGTGTCTTCTCAATAATAAAACATGCTATACCGTCCAAAAACATTGCTTTCAACACAGTTCCAGATACAAATATTACAAACAAATTTGCTTACGGACCCAAGAAACTTAACTAACATTCTCAGAATAGGACAACCTACCAATGGGTCAACGTTCAGATTCGTAGCCTAACTACTTTCAAATCTCTCCAAAGTCCAATCTTCCTACCAACATGTGTTGTTGTGCACGAGAAAGCATTAGATACTACTAGCCTATGCATACTACAAGTTTGAGCTTTATCGACCATATTTTATTAAATAGTGGTTTTTTATTTTATTCAGAAAATAATTTATTCAACCAAACAAGATGAACAATGTCCACCTCTAGCAATAGATAGTGAATCATTGATTTTAGAAGATGATGATGTCGAAAATCAATAACCCCACATCTAGGTTAAAGCTTTAGAAGACTTGAAAGACAAAGCACTAGAATACTCAAAATTGACACGTATAGTGCCAACCAAAACTGCTTCGATACTTAAGTGGGCACTTACAATAATGTATATTTTAATTACAAGTATTTATTGGTTGTTTTTTCATACTATTGAAGTAATTGGACATTGTCTCTCTCACACACACATATATAGGAGTATAGAACATTTCTATCATGTCTCTTGATTTTAAAAATCCTCCACAATTAGGGTTGCGAATCACGTCTGGCCGAATATAGGAGGCAACACCATAAAAGTTATGAGAATATTGTGTGCCACGCACTTGCATAACACTTTTTATCACATATTTAGCCCCCATGTTCCATATTGTGTCTTTTCCATTAAGGTAAATTGCTTGTCTTTTCGTCTCCTTATTACAATAATATTACTTATTGAACCTTCGTATGAACAAGCGAGAAAAACGTATGAACAAGCTATAAGCACAAGTTGACACATATTTAGACAAAATATTTTAAATATAGATAAACTATTACTATGGTCCATAAATTATATTTCATAATTTATTTTATTTTCTATTACTATGGTCCGCTTTTAATAATAGTTCTTTACCAGTTGAGTTAACTGAAATCCACGATTCAATTTTTTTTTTTTTGAGAAATGGATAAGTCAATATTATTGAGCACAATCAATTTGATATACATCAACCAAATCAGGTGGTAGATCTTCTATCCACACGTCAAGATCAGCAGCTAGAACTGCTCTTTTTGCCAGGGAGTGGGCTAGACAATTGCCCCCCCTCCTTACATGATTAAAGAGACATACTTGCATACTTTGACTATCACATTGAATATCTTGAATAATATGGCCTATGTGGGACCTGTTGCTGTGAGGATTGTTCAACGCCGAAATAACCTTCAGAGAGTCACCTTCCACCTCAGCTTGGAAAATACTTATTTCCTTAGCAAAAGTAATAGCTCTTCTCGCGGCCAAGGCTTCCATTTTTCTTTTACAATTGAGAAATTTTAATGAGTGTTTTACAATTAACTAATTCATACATGTAGTTCACGTTAATCTTTAATTATGTTAATATATAGTATGAGTCATGACATCAAAAAGTTTGAAAAGAAGTCACAATTTTGGGCCAAAATGAGGATATATCCCTTTCGCTGAAATTTTCTAATAAAATATATTATGTCTGAAACTATTTAGGGATATGTCTCTATTTTAAACTCGATTTTCTAAAAATTGAGTTTCAATGAAAAACTTGATTTAAAGAAAATTGAGTTATAGGCAATCAAACTTAAAATAAATAAAAAATCATGCATGGAACTCGAGTTCCATGCAGGATTTTTCAAGAAATTCAATTTTCGACAAATCAAGTTTTTCATTGAAACTTGAATTTAAAAAATTGGGTTTCAAAATAGGGGCATATCTCTAAATAGTTTCAGACAATGTGCATTTTGCTGAAAAATTTTGCAGAAAAGGAAAAAACTCCATTTTGGCCCACCATTTTGTATGATTTTGACTGTTTGCTTTAACAGCAACTAAAGCCCTTTTACAATTGAGAAATTTTAATGATAGTGTTTTACAATTAACTAATTCAAACACGTAGGTCACGTTAATCTTTAATTATGTTATTATATACAGTATGGGTAATGAGATATAAAGTTTGAAAAGAAGTCACCATTTGTATGATTTTGACTTTTGCTTTAATAGCAACCAAAGCCTCTCTTTTTTTTCCTTTTTTCTTTTTATAAGATGTAACGGAAATGAAAGCTAAAAAGTAACATTCTTTTTTCTTTTCTTTTTTTGATAAACGCTAAAAAATAACATTCAATCATTTATGTATTACACGTTAAAGATACGTCTTTTAACATTTCACGAAGTGTCTTTTTATAGGTCAAGTTTGGTGCGATGGCAAATGGTTTACACTAAAAGCGACATATTACGGATCAAGGTTTTTTTTTTTTTTTTTTTGAGGAAGTTACGGATCAAGTTTAAGAATCAAAATTTCTAAAAAAAATTGAGGGTAAAAATATCTACTATAACTTTTCACAGATTAAGTTAAAAATAACTTCAAGATAGAAGTTGAAATTTGAAACTTAAAATTAAGTTCTACAATTTACCGTTGTGCACTAGTTATCACTAAAATTTTACTACTAAAACTTAGTTTTATGGTTAAAGTTCTTATTATAGTTAGTTTTATAGTTAAACCTTTCAAATGGACACTAATCTATAGAACGCCATATCAGTTTCACCATCCAATCCACGTGGGTCACATTAGAAGAAAAAGAGGTCCGCAATTTGCTACTATTATTGATAAACAACGTCAATCATCTTTGAGTCATTGAATCCAATTTTGTTTTAAACACCCTAAGAGTCTCATCGAAAGGAACAAGGGGACAATTGTGTTCCAATTCATATTTATCCAATTTCATGACTTGTTTAGGATCAGATCAATGGAATTATGGAAGCATAAATACATAAATTTACCAAAGTGGATAAAAAGTCTCATCAACAAAATCTAATTCCTTAATGTAATTTTAATTATAATACATAAGTAACTGCAGTGTCTTGATATTGACTAGTAGAATTATTTTTAATGCGGTATATTATAATTAAAGGAAAAATTAATAGATACCTTAAGGACATTGGTTGTGTGGGGTACAAAAATCCAATGAGGAGATCAGGCCACGTGTCATAGCAGAGGCTGAGAAGGTCACTGTAACTCTGAGGAGCTCACGTCCTTGGACAGTAAGGTCACTTCAGTGGGACGATATCAGAGGTGGTCACATTGAGGGAAAGGAACTTCGGAGAAGGGGTCAGCCCTGACTGAAGGGATGGAGGCTGCCACCACATTTATGAGGAGAAAACCTCTGAACAGTGCTGCCTTGGTTGCCTCGACTTAGAAGGGCCTGGGTGACCAACAACTAAAGGGTCAAGATCATCCAAACGGTGCCATATAATGTGAGAGACTTTTAGAGTAGAGGGGGTCTAAAGAAATGGGGGGAAAGAATACTGTAGTAACTTAGAACAAAAATTGTAGCCAAGTGAAAAAGAATATATCGAATAACCATTCTCCTCGAACTTTGCCGAGGAGTGATTTTCTTCATATATAGTCTAATTTTTCTTCATTTTCCTATTATCGTTGGCTCACTGTACGTGTTGATCTTTCCATTGAAGCCCAGCCTTCAAACCCACTCTCTACAAATTCATTGTCCGAGTTACCTGGGCCCTAGTCTTGTTGCCATTGGGCTCGAGATCTAAATCTCGCCTGCCCAGGTTGCTTAGGTAAAGTATATAGACTAGAGTACTAGACAGAGGAACAAAAATTGTATCAATTGGATATTACAAGTTTTACTACTTTAATGAGATTATAAATTAATTAGTGTGTCACAAATCCTAAAGAGTCAATTCAAATATTCATTTATGAGGTAGTTGAAATTCATCAATCACATTCATTGTTATTGATATCAGTTTATAAGTTAAAATTTATAATACCTCTAACATTTTATTAAAGGTTTTGACCCTAGAATTATTGGGGAAATGCAAACCAGATAGATCAAACAACTAAAAAATTTTGGATCCCAATCCTTGATTTATCAACAATATTCACCCTATTTTATATGGATGACAATGTCAATTTATATAAAAGATTATTTATTTTGAAAGATTAATAAACATATTTCATCTTCTATTAAAATTTCTAAATAATTATTTAATTTATCTAAAAAATTGAATACCCTTCTTTACTTCCTTTATTTAAATTTCAATTAAGGATGATAAATTAAAAAAATGAATACATTTTTACTTGAAAATTAATACATTCAAATAATTCAATATTGTTTCCTTAAAAAACTTAAAATTTTATAAGGAATCAATAAAATGGACTGAGAGAATAACAGTTAAAGTCTTAAAGGCAGTAAATTTGAAGTTTCGAACTAATCAAGCGTGTCCAAATATAGTCTCCAAAATAAAATTTTGTCCCTATTTATTGATTTTGTTAAGAAAGTTCTCTATTTAAGGAATATTATGTCAAGTAACAACTAATAATTTTATAGCTCAATTGGCAATTCTTAGTATTTTCTATAGAGATTTTGAGGGTTCAACAAAACTTCAAATCCCCCATCTCTAACTATTAAATATTGAAAAAAGAAGAAGAAGATTAGTACAAGTATATGATCCTCATTCCTCACTAATTCACTGGTTTTCTACCACAATTCTTTGGTGTTTGATTCATCTCCACACACAAGTATACATATCCCAATGTCATCCAAAACTGTCTGAAAACGATATAAGATAGGATACATTAATTTGGCCGAACTACGTTACACTAGTGGAAGGAAACAAATTCATTTTGTCATCAAAGAAAGGAAACAACTTTGTATTCACTGAAAGGAAACAAATTCATCATTCACTGCTCTTCCCTACCATCAATAGAAGAAACCCGACAGAGAAGGAAAGCTTGTCCAGTTTTCACATGAATAAAGAACGTTATCCTCTTAATTTCTAGATGGGGGTTGGGGTTGTTAGCAAGATTCATGAAGTAGACTTAAAAAGTTTACACATGTTGTTTTACTGATTTTTGTCTCTAAAAAAAAAATGGTTTTAGTTTTACTCCTTTTTATTGGCCTCTTCACTAGGAAAACTAAAAAGGCAACAACCAGCAGATTTTACATGTAAAAACACATATTACAGCAATGAGTCAATTCCCCTCCACTTATCCTATATGACCATATAAACAAATGAAGATAGAAGGTGGTACTCTTTTTATAACTAGATAGTTGGGGTGGGAGATTTGAAATTCTGAACCCTCCACCAAAAATATTAGGAGATGTCAGTTATGTTATAAGACTCTTGGCGTAAAATGTGATACTTAATTATAAGTACACAAAACGCCAATTTGGGTGAGATTTGGAAAAAACTATCAAAAAAAGAGTTTTTAATTTAAACATTCAAGGTCTTAATCTTCTTTCTCCTCCGACTATTGAATTATCAAAAAAAAATTTCGGGTGGCTTGACATTTAAAGCATTAGAATCTTGTTTTGCAAAATTTACCCAAATTCTAAAGTAAAAAGAGTTTTTATTTTTCTCCTCTATTCTAGCTACCAACCTTCTAAATATACTCTAAATCTCACCCTTCATTTTCTTATACATCCAATTTAAATATTCAACATAATTATTTTTTTTTTTAGAAATGAAAGATGGATAAAGAGAGTTTGAATAAATAATTTTTTAAAAAAAAGAACAGTTTTTTTTTTTTTTGTACAAAAGGCACCTGTGATATATCCAAACTTATTTAGTGCCGTGGTGTTTTACAAAAATTTGAATAGTTATAAAGAGCCGGATTTGAGATGTTCTTTTGATAATATTTTAACTAGAGTGTTCTTTGATCTGGCTAAAAAAATATGATAAAAAGTTGGATACCAATGCTGTCAGGATGGGTTTCTCAAAAAAAAAAAAAAATTGCTGTCGGGATGGGTGTTGAGTCAGTCTGAATGGATAGTTAATTTAGTAAAACAATACAAATTTGCTGAAAGTATTCAATTTTTGCATAAAAGGTGATACACTCTGTTCCAGTGTGTTTAAAAAGCTGATATACTATTAATTTTCAAAAATTTATTACACACAACTTTACATATAAGGCAAAATATTGTTTTGGAAACAATACAAAACAACCTTGATATATATTTCTGCTGTCACAATTCAGACCGCAAAAATTAAAGGGTCTTTGATAATTAAATTGATAGTCTGTTTATAGGAAGTGAAGTCCACCTTTTCTGCTTACCAAAAGATAAAAACGAAGACCACCGTTTAAATTGTACGTGTCCTCTCAAAGTACACCGCCAAATCCAATATATGAACCTACCCTTCTATCAATCTCTCTTAAATTTAGGCCATTAGGTTGATACTGTTTCTTAATTCTAATTTCTGAACTCACTCTCATGGGGAGCACTAACGAGCCACTATTACCGGAATCGACAACCACAGAAGTTGGATTCAAAGATGAAGAAAAGAAAGATCTTTCATCAAGGGTGTGGATTGAAACCAAGAAGCTATGGCAAATCGTGGGTCCAGCCATCTTCAGCCGCATCGCTTCTTACACCATGAACGTTATCACCCAAGCCTTCGCTGGCCACCTTGGCGAAGTTGAACTTGCTGCCATTTCCATTGCCAACACTGTCATCGTTGGCTTCAATTTTGGCCTACTGGTAATTCATCAAAACTCCATACTTGTCAGAATATTACTAATTAATTATCTCATGTACAGGATATATAATCTTAATTTTTGGACTGGCTCACAACTGTGTGAGGCTTACTTGTGTAAGACAAAGAGACGATACATATATCTGACAAGCCATCATTATCTGATGTTCAAAAAAGAACTTATATTCGAAATATGAAATACCTTCTACTGTGAAGTGAAGGGTGCATATCTCGATGTATGATGAGTGAGATAATTAGAAACAGTGATTTACTTTGTTTAACTTTGGTTTTGGGTATTTTTGTTTTGGGCAAGCAGTTAGGGATGGCTAGTGCGTTAGAGACATTGTGTGGACAAGCATTTGGTGCGAAGAGGTACCACATGTTGGGAATATACATGCAAAGGTCATGGATTGTGCTAGTCCTATGTTGTTTCTTGCTACTACCCTTCTATGTTTTCGCCACTCCGCTGCTGAAACTCATAGGACAACCCGATGACGTGGCAGAGGCTTCAGGTCTGGTGGCTTGTTGGTTAATACCATTGCATTTCAGCTTTGCGTTTCAGTTCCCATTGCAAAGGTTCTTGCAGTCCCAGCTGAAGAACATAGTGATTGCTTGGGTTTCTTTGGTGGGTCTATTGGTGAATGTGTTGACTAGTTGGCTATTCGTTTATGTGTTGGATTTTGGCCTTGTGGGTGCGGCTCTTGCTTTGGATATCTCCTGGTGGGTATTGGTTTTTGGGTTGTATGGCTATACTGCTTTTGGTGGCTGTCCTTTGACTTGGCATGGGTTCTCCATTGAAGCCTTTTCTGGCCTATGGGAATTTCTCAAACTCTCTGCTGCTTCTGGGGTTATGCTATGGTATCTCTCTCTCTCTCTCTCGCTCTCTCAAAGTATAGTCTATGCTGTGGTCTCTCTCTCTCTCTCTCATTTTTTGTCAGTCTACGGGAGTGTTGGGTAGAATAGTTTAATATGAGATTTTTTGTAGTTTTTTGAGATTTTTGTAAATGAAAATGTGTGAAAATGTGTGTAAAATTATTTAAAACTGTTTAAAAAATTCTTATTTTACATTTTACTTGTAAGAAAAATTATTGGGTAGTTCCTCTCACATAGAGGTGGGTCTTATAGTTGATTAGAACCACCCTTATAGAGGAAATATACTCTTAGAATACTTAATAATAACTCATATCGTAGACATATTAAGGTTGTGTTTAGATATCGTTTATTTTGATAAAATTAAAAAATTATTACTGATGTACTTTAAGTTAGTTGAAATAGTACGATAGACTCATGAATAGTGCTAAAAAGCACAGTAAAACCTATAAATAATAACAAAAATAAGTTAAATAGTAAAATAATTTTTAAAGGCACACTAAAAGTAACATTTAACCCTTTTTGTGTGTTATACTATAAATTTACATTACAAGTATAATGTACACATACAAAAATCCTTTAAAAATAATAGTGTCCCACTGATTAAATTTTAGTAGAATCTACTTAAGTTCTGAATAATTCCTTTCTTTTCTATTTTATACCCCCGATAACCTTAATTTGCACATTTTGTTCCAAGAAGAAAAAAAGACATTAATATTCACTGTTCAACCCAAGGGGATAGAAGATTTTGTTCGGTGCGTTTAATATACATTGTTCCAACTTTCAACTGTTTCTTTAATTTCATTATTTATTTTTTTTTATTTTTTTTTACGTCGGCGTTGTTGCACTTGGTGAATTATGTAGCTTGGAGAATTGGTACTACAGAGTACTAATATTAATGACTGGGTTCCTACAGAATGCCACTTTAGCCGTGGATGCGTTGTCAATCTGGTACGTGGTTCTCTTGTCTCCGCATTTTTATTAGTTTATATATATATATATATATATATATATATATATATATATATATTTTTTTTTTTTTTTTTTTTGATAATTTTTTTGATAAATATATATAGAAAAATGTTAACCAACACTGCATGATATTTTGTTAAGTTTTTTTTTTTTTTTTTTTTGGGTCTTGTTTAAAAAACAGAAAAAAATTGTCAAAAAAATTACTAAAAAAGATAAAAAAATTTACCAAAAAACTGTCAAAAGTTACCCAAAACCTGAAAAGTAGACACAATGTGTTGTTAACAGGCCAAGTAGTTCTATTTTACTATCATGTGATTGCTAAAAAAAAAAAAAAAAGTAGTTCTTACCGTCAATGTACTTTTATTAAACTTTTGGAATGGAGCAAAGAGACTTTCATAAAGATAAATGGATTTTTCTAGTATTCAGAAAGAAATGAAAATTGCACCTTTTTCCTTTGATAGTTTGGTATAAAGTTGTTAGAAATTTTTGTAACACTTTTTCGGTTTGTTTGGTGGATTTCAATTACAATTTTGCAGCATGACTGTCAATGGCTGGGAGATGATGATTCCTTTGGCTTTTTTTGCTGGTACCGGGTACAATTTGACAACTCCTTAGTCCTTTTCACAATATTTGATTTTCTTATCATGTATTTCTTTCAATATATAATTATATATAACTATTAATTAAGAGATTATTTAGTGAAAGTAAAAAGACTATTTTAAAAAAAATTAGATACGGGACTTGACCAACCTCTGCATCACGACTTCATAAATGCACCTAAAAAAATCCAAAAAATAAAATAAAAAATTAAAATAGGGAGACCAAATTTAGAATATCCACGGCACTGGAGTTAAAATTTTAGTTTTTTAGCTCAACAAAAAGTTACTTTATCTATCTTATTTACTCACTTTACAAAACATGTTGTAGTAGTAGATCTATTTTAATTTTTAACACGATAAAATAATATATCCACTACAATAAAATAATATATTTACTACAATAAATAACAATCATAACCACCGCTACCGCTACCACTTCCGCCACCACCGCAATCGCTACCGCCGCCACTACTGCTGCCGCCACCGCCACAATAATTTTTATTTTTCTTCCTCTATTCATTCTCAACAATTATATTTTTCAACAAAGTGCTACATCTACAATATTTTTTGCAATACTTTCACAAGAATCATAACAAAACCTTATATTGAAAGTTGTTACTAGTCTAACCCACTACTGAAATTATATTTTTACTCAACAATATTAGCTAATTACTTAAAATTTATTGTGAAAATATTGTGGTAGTATTTTTAAATTTCTTATTCTTTTCCTTTCTTTCATCCATACATTTTCCTTTTTTTTTTCTCTTGCATTTTGATTGTTGGGGTGTGTGTGGTGGTGAGGTGGTGGGTGGCTGAGCTCCACTCTCTCATGTGCTGGTTGCTGGAGAGAGTTGAGAGATTGTGAGAGTTCTGAGAAGAAAAGAAAAAGAAAGGAAAAAATAATATTTTAATCTGCTGGAGGAATAAAAAATTGATTTTTTTTTTTAGCTCTCAGATACAGTGCTCATGTATTCATACATGAGCACTGTAGCAATTAAGCTAAAAAATTTAGCTATACCTCCAATGCTGCAAGGGGATTTTTTGTGTTTTGGTGGAGCTAAGATAGGTATATAGATGTTTAGCTATACTACTACAAGTGCTCTAACTTGTTTAGGTACAGAAATAAAATGAAAAGTAAGATTGACTTTTTTAGTTGAGAAAAGAATTTTAAAACTTAATAAAACAAAGTGAAAGAGGAAATTCAACCAGAGCCGATTTTTAGTGTGTTTTATTGGTGGGAAGTGGATTAATTTGGCTAAAGACTAAAATAATAATTCTTTAATAATATTAATAATAAAAAGTGGAAGAATGATTTGAATTTGGAATTTAGGGTGGTTTGAATACTGCTTATTTTGTTGAAACCTAAAAATTTAGTACTAAAAATACTATAGCAAAATATTTTTTATTACTAAAAATACTATTTACGCATTTTTCATCACTTGACTGGTTCATAAACAGTATTATGGGATCAACCAAGTAAAACGCAAACACAAAAATGTCGTTACGCAAACGCACACTTAGTGGGCGACTTGGGTGAAAAAGATAAAATTGATACTAGGGAATGTTTTGTAACTTACCATATCTCTTCAAATGCTTTGAGTTTTATTTTTTAACATAGAATGATAGTTATTTGAACTCTTTGTCATGGAATTTACAGAGTTAGGGTAGCCAATGAGCTAGGAGCTGGGAATGGCAAGGCAGCACAATTTTCAACAATCGTCTCTGTGATACAATCGAGTGTGATTGGTATCTTTTTCTGCGCTCTAATCATGATACTCCATGACAAGTACGCTTATTTATTCACATCCTCCACTGAAGTGCTTGAAGAAGTTGATAAGCTCACTGTTCTATTAGCTGCTACAATTCTTCTAAATAGTGTTCAACCTATTTTATCAGGTAATTTCCTAAGAACAGACACAGCAAAATTGACAACTCGGACATGTATCCAACACGACACGTATCTGACATAGACACAAACGTGTCAAATACGTACTTAAGAAAAAATCATTTTTTAATTTAGTTTTTCTATTTTGGTGTTGAATGTTGTTTATTTGAACTCTTTTTATGAGTGTCTAATTTATTTGAATTCTTTTTTTGTACTTTAAACAATATTTTATTATCTTTAAATTAATTTTAGATATATTTTCAAGTATTTCAATGTTGTTACATACTTTTTAAATCCAAAATAAATACAATTTATTTCAAATATAAAATATATATACCAAAAAATAAATATTAGTTAATTAATTTATTCTCATATCCTCCACGTATTGTATCCTAGTTTTTATAGAAATATATTGTACTACGTATCATGTTGTTTTATGTGTCGTGTCTGTATTTGTGCTACATAGTTAATTTCTAATCAGATTTTTTGTACTTTTGAAAACCACATAGTGTCTAGATGTGCTTCTTGAAGAGCACCATGAACATGAAATGTGAAAAATACCATAGAATTGAACAAATAAAAATCCTTTGTTCTAATGTTTGTGTTTCATTCTATGCTCTGCTAATTATAGCTTGACACATGATATATCACATTTGTTAGAATATAAAATGAAACACACTTAGTCAAACACAGTTTTTTTGTTTGTTTTGAACCTATATTTGGTGATTATCCCTTTGATTTGAATATTGGCATTAAATTTTGTCAAAACTTAATAAAAGAAGAAAATATAGGTTGTCAAACGATGTCTCTAAGCACTAGTCTTTTCCTCTTTGAAATCAATTGTAAATATATTTTCTTCACTATGACAGGAGTGGCTGTTGGATCGGGATGGCAGGCATGGGTTGCATATATAAATCTGGGCTGCTACTATGCCGTTGGGCTCCCACTTGGACTTCTAATGGGATTGGTCTTCGACTTTGGAGTTATGGTATGCGTAGCTTCTTTTATTAGCCTCCGATTTAGTAGAGATTATGATATATACCTAATCCGCCACTGGCTTTGTGGGCATTTATATATGACAGTTGTTCGGCCTCAACAGGGCCCCTAATGAACTGAGTGAAGTCTAAAACCAAGTTCAAAACCAAAAAAAATAAAGAAGAGTCAAGAACAAAGCTAAGGCCTAAGAGTCATGTTTGTAGCGTGAATATAGGTCTACCAACTCAGTAGATCATGAAAGTAAATGTGCATCAAAAGTCATGGACTCTGTGTATGTTGAACCCATTAGAAAAATTATAGAGATACTCAATCGCATACTAATTTCACAATTTGTTGATTTGTGCGATATGAATGGCAGACACATTTTGCTCATATGAACTCATCACTTTTCGTCAACCACTCACAATCGCACAAATTAACAAATTGTGAAATCAATACGAGAATAGACATATCTATAATCGTGTTGTCCATTTTATAGAGCAAACATTAGAGATACTTTTACCCACTCAATGGAAGGAGATACTTTCTCCTTTGACACGGCTCTAGTGGCTAATGCCTCAAATCATTTTAAAAAGAAAAGAGCCGTGTAGGGTTATCCAACAGCTCCTAGCACATACATGGTGAAAGTGCACCAGCTAGTTAAATTTTGTCTTCTTTTGAAGACCTTTTAGGTTGGTTGCCTATTTGCCCAATTGCCCTAACACTAGGACTCTGACTTGACAAATATGCTGAACTTTAATGCACCTTTTACATTGAGAACATCTTACCTACCAAAAATTGAATAACTTCAAGTGCGGCTCGCTTAAATTGTCACCCTCTTAAATTTATTTCTAGGACTAGTGGGCTGTCCTAAGCACGAAACTGTCACAGAGGAGGGCCAGGAATTAAATAGGCTTAGATATGTTCAGTTACATCTAGGCCCAGGAGGGCCAGGAATTAAAGTTTGATTGGAAATAGAGGAGGAGAAGAAATGACAAATGAATAAGTGGTCCAAAATCCAAATATAGTACTAGTAATGTAGTATACTAAGAAGTTTGGATTAGTTTGCATTCCGGATTGAATGGCTGGTTGTCCTTGTGTTTTATAAGGGACCAAAACCAAAATCAGTCCAATTTTTCATGTGGGTGTGTAACTTGCACAAGAAAATTTAAATTTTATAGTGGAAATACGCATGAGCAGCCAAACACCAAAATTTTAAAAACTTGATTTTGGTGAGAATGGATATCTGAAAGAATCAAATTTAAACGAAGGAATTTATATGGTTCTATTAGAATTTAGAACCAGCTTGTTAAAAGAAAAGGTTAACGAACTAAAAAAAGAAAACCCAATTATGTTTTTCTTAGTGAATTTACCTCGTATAAGCTCCTCTAAAAGATTTTCCATTTGGCATGACTAGGATTCCAATGTGTTGAAATGTAATACAACTTGCTGTGGCAGGGCATCTGGGGTGGAATGATTTTGGGTGGGACTGCAATCCAAACAGTGATTTTGGCTATCATAACAGCACGATGTGATTGGGAAGCGGAGGTACTATAATTTAACACAATTTCACTTGTTATAATTAACGTTGACATTGTGTTGTGCATGTAAAACCCATATGAATTCATTTCTTGTATTCATGGATTTCAGGCTAAGAAAGCTAGCGTTCGCGTAAATAAATGGTCGACTCCTAACCCACAAGATGAAGAAGAAGATCAATCGGAAGTCCAACAATGAGTCAATGACAGCAATTTTGATGGATTTTGGTTTTTTTCACTTTTAGGTGCACCGGCCCACGGTGTATACTCCCTAATAATAATTGATTTTTAGGGGATTCTTTAGCTTGTAAAAATGTGGTTACAATCATAATCGATTGAGAAGTGTTATGTCCATAATATTTTCATAACACTTTTACAAAAAATCATATGATAAGTTATTATTGGTTCTAATTTTAACCCACTACTTGAATTACTTTTTTGCTCATCAATAATAGCCAGTAATCACCTGTCACTTAAGATTTGTTATAAAAATGTTGTGGATATAGCATTTCTTTAATCGATGAGCATATTCATTAGTTGCCACTTGAAATGCAAATGCCCATTAAGTATTGAAACTATTATTGTTTTTAATTATTTTGATAATTTGATAGTTTCAATAAGGGAAAAAATTTTGTCCTTTAAAAAAAGAGAATATGAGGTTTGATTTGAATCTTAAATGTTTTCGTTAAAAAGATTACAAGATGCTGGTTAAGTTACAAGATTCTTTGGCAATTTTTTGATATAGTTATTAATGTCATTTTTGTTTTGATTTTCCTTGTCAATCTAAAAAATTATAGGTTTTATTATTTGTAAATTTAATTATTTGACCATTATTCAAACAATCTTCTTCATCTATTGCCTCGTATTTCCCTTAAATGAAGCCAAACACGTGAGATGTTCCATTTTTCCAACAGCTCCTCTTGATGTCATCAAAATCTAACACTAAATTAAAAAAAATCTAAACTGTTAAAAATTGTTGAATTTAGTCATTCAAACAACAAGAATTTCATATAAATTTGTAATAAAGATTTTTTAAACCAACTAGGTTTGATTGAATTTCATATAAATTTGTAATAAAGATTTTTTAAACCAACTAGGTATAGTCTTCGTCTTCTTTTTTATATTTTATATTTTTAAATTCCAACCATGTATAATCATCATAACGTTTACTTAAAAATGGATTTTTTTTTAATGTTACCTATCGTCTAAAAAAAATTACAATACTTATGAGTTTAGCTCATTACTTATAAGTTTGCAAACAGACTTGAATGACTGATTACTGTGGGCCTTGATGCTTCTAATTCGCAGCAGTAAATATGGGTATCATTGAATGAGTTTCTGGTATGGGCCTATACTGGTGCTACGTGGAATTAAGCAAGCTTAGCAAAACCTTCAAAAGGACACGCATTTTTATTTTGAGGCCTGTGGCTTGGCCCATTTTCTTAAATGAGCATTGGGCTGAGTCAGGCTGGCTTAAATATCCAAAATACCAAATCACACACTATCCAGCTCTATCGAGTTCGGGTACAACAATATTTCCCTAAGAATACAAGGAAATAAAAAGGGTGGTTACAGGTAGCTCTCATCATGGGATTCAAGCTCCCTCAGCTCCAAGCAAGTGCTTCTTTTTCTGCTGCCATGCATCTGAATTTTGAAGCCACGTTTATTTTTAGGACAATGTTTAGCCACGTTATTAGAGGTGAAATTTGACAAATTTACTGTTAGATTACGTCTTTTTATATTTTTTATGCTTGCGAAATTTTTAGGAAATTAAAATCTAATAAATATGTTATCAAAAAATTGTTTAAATTACAAGTTTTTGTAGTTTAAAATTATATATAAAGTATAAGCTTATTAATTATATAGTACATTGATAAGGGTGAAATGAACATGACGGTATGTAAGGTGACGGGCACTGTGACTTAAAGGGGACGGATGGGTGGCAGACAGACAGGAAGAATCACGCGTCGTTCTCCAGGCCAACCCAATCCACGCTATGTAATTAGGGCTGACGTGGCCCTGAGTGTGATTCACGCAAACGTAAATACGAAGAATACTTGCGCTACATGTTAGCCTTAATCAAAGGAATTTTATAAGGAAAGAGTTTTAGTCATAAAAGGAAAGAGCTTGATGATCAAGGAAAAAAGGTCGATTCTACACCTCTATAAATACATCCAAAACCCCCACGGCAAAAGGTACACACATTTTGACTCAACTCAAGTACTTTAGGGTTGAAAAAGGAGCTCTGACTTGACCGTCGGAGGGTTTTCGGCCGGCACCACACCGTGCTCTCTTTTAGGTCAATTTGTTTTCTGTTTGCAGGTTTCATCAGTTGGGAGGGTGCTTACAACTTACTGGTGATATTCCCAACCTCATCATACATAATTTTTGATTTATACAAAATTTGACATGTGTATTATGGTATAAAGAATATGCAATTCAAATGTTTGATTTTCAAATTATATAATAATATTTATTTTATTAAGGTTGTAATTTTATACTATAAATTTGTATATAAATTTTGTCCTTATTTTTATACTTTCTTTTAATATATATATATATATATATATATATATATATATTATTTGCCTTATCATTAGGAAAAACAAAAAAGGCAACAACTAGCAGATTTCACATGTAAAAACTCATATTACAGCAATGCATCTATGCCCCTCCACTTATCCTATGTGACCATATAAACAAATGAAGATCAAAGGTGGTACTCTTTTTATTTATTTATTTTCTTTATAACTAGATAGTTTGGTAGGTGATTTAAAATTTTGAATCCTTCACTAAAAATATTAGGAAGTGTTAATTGTGTTACATGACTTTTGGCATAAAATGTGATACTTAATTATAAGTACACAAGACACCCATTTGGGTGAGATTTGACCCCAAAAAAAAATGTCAAAAAAAGATTTTTCAATTTAAACATTCAAGTAAAAAGAGAATTGTACAGTTAGCATCTTGTTTTGCAAAATTTACCCAAATTCTAAAGTAAAAAGAGTTTTTATTTTTCCTCCTCTCTATTTGGCCACCAACCTTCTAAATATACTCTAAAGTCTAAACCTTACCCTTCATTTTCTTATACTTCCAATTTAAATATTCAACATAATATTTTTTTTTTTAGAAAAGAAAGAGGATTTTCTTTTTAAGAAACAAAGAGAGAGGATAGATAGAGAGAATAAATAAAAATAAAAATAAAAATAAAAAAGAAGAAGAATTTTTTAATTTTTTTTTTACAAAAGGCTACTGTGCTATCCAAACTTATTAAGTGCTGTAGTGATTAACAAAAAATTGAGTTTTATACAGAGCCGGATTTGAGATGTTCTTTTGATCATTTTTTTTAACTAAAGTGTTCTTTGATCTGGCTAAAATAATATAATAAAAAGTTGGATTTTGTTTTTGTTTGATATGATAAAAAGTTGGATACTGATGCTGTCAGGATGGGTGTTTTGACTCTTGAGCGTGGAAAATTGAGAGTCTGAATAGATAGTATAGTAGCACAATGACCTAATTTGCTAAAAGTAATTCAATTTTTGCAAAAAAAAAATAAATATATTTTGTTTCAAAAATTTTATCAATTGAGTTAACTGTATTATTCTATAAACATTATTTTAACTTTTTTTTTAAATTAAGGTAAATTTCACAAACTACCCTAAGGTTTGGCCAAATACCAAAGAGGTCTAAAAAATTTCAAAACTGACCATTTAAGTCATTTAGTCTAAACGGACTGTAACGCCGTTATTTATTTTAGTTTCTCTTTCTCACCCTCAAACCTTTCTTCTCTCTCCTCACTCTTTCTCTGGCTCCCTTCTCCCTTTTTCCACTCTTAGACCACTCTTTCTTCTCACTCTCTCTCAGAAAAGAGAGAACCAAAAAAGAAGAAGGAGGAAATGGCTATGGTGACTTCCTTCTCTAGAGGATTCGCTTCAGGATTTGAAGAAAACAATGTCGTCGTCATCGGCGCTCACCCTGGTGGCTACATGGCTGCCAGCAAAGCCACTTAGTTGGGTCACGAGACCACTTGTATTGAGAAGCATGGTGCCCTTGGTGGCACCTGCCTCAACGTTGGTTGCATCCCCTCCAAGCCAAGGTTTGATTCAAATTTACATATATTTTTTTGTTTAGTGCTTCTGAGATCTGGTTAGTTAATTTGTTGTAGTATTGTAATTTTTTTCAGTGTGGATCTATGTTGGCTCTCATGGTCTTGGTGGTGGCGTTGTACTGTGGGTTAGCAGTGGTTTGTGGGTGTGGATCGGAATTGAAGGGTTTAGGTTATTTATGGGTCGGCAGTGGATGTTTGTGGATTTTGGTTTCGATTGATTGTGGGTTGGTAGTGCAGTGGAGGCTTGTGGATTTTGGTTTAGATTGATTATGGATTTGCAGTAGAGGTTTGTGGATTTTGGTTTGGATCAGTTGTGGATCAGTAGTGGAGGTTTGTGGATCGGTTGGGTTTTTTTCTTAGCAAAGAGTTTGAGTTGGTTTGAGCAAAGGTTTTGTGGGTTCTCATGAATGTTTATGTTAAGTGCAATATGGGTTCTTAGGCTTTGAGGGATGTGTTGGTGAGTGGAGTTAAGCTTGATGAATTTTGGGTAAACTGTACTTACTATTTGTGTTCAAATTGGGGCGGTTTTGCAAGGGAAATAGATTCATGACTCATGAGTATGTTAGGATTGAGGAATGGGATGGAGACAAATGTGTTTGAGGGTGAGAGAGAGAGAAACTAAAATAAATAACGACATTACCATCCTTTTGGACTAAAGGACTCAAATGACCACTTTTGAAATCTTTTAGACCTACTCGGCATTCGGTTAAATCTTAGAAGTATTTAGTGAAATTTACTTTAAAAAACTATTATCCACAGCTTTACATGGAAAAAAAAATTAAAAAAAAAAAAGTTTTGGAAACGACTTCCCAGGTACAAAACAATCTTTATATGTATATATTCATATATATCTCTGCTGTCACAATTTAGCACCGCAAAAATTAAACGGTCTTTGCCGATTAAATTGATAGTCTGTTTATGAAGTCCACCTTTTATAGTGCACGTGCCCTCTTCTCAAAGTCCATCAACTGCCAATATATGAACCTGCCCTTCTATCAATCTCTCTTAAATTTAGGCCATTAGGCTTTAATTAGGCAGAGATTGTTTCTAAATTCTAATTTCTAAACTCACTCTCATGGGGAGCATTAATGAGCCACTATTACCGGAATCAAAAACCACAGAAGTTGGATTCAAAGATAAAGAAAAGAAAGATCTTTCATCGAGGGTGTGGATTGAATCCAAGAAGCTATGGCGCATCGTGGGTCCCGCCATCTTCAGCCGCATCGCTTCTTACACCATGAACGTTGTCACCCAAGCCTTTGCTGGCCACCTTGGCGAAGTTGAGCTTGCTGCCATTTCCATTGCCAACACTGTCATTGTTGGCTTCAATTTTGGACTATTGGTAATTCTTCAAAATTTCATACAGAATATTAATTAATTATCTCATGTATAGGATATATGATTTTCATGTCTCGACTGCCTCAACTGTGCGAGGCTTACTCGTTGTTAGACAAAAAGATAATGCACAGAACCGATGCATCCGAGCAATCATTATCTCATGTTTGAAACACGAAATACCTTCTATATATAAATGATGTGTGTGTGTGTGTATGAGATAATAATAGAGAATGATTGACTTTGTTTAACATTGCATGGTTTTGGGTATTTTTGTTTTGGGCATGCAGTTAGGTATGGCAAGTGCGTTAGAGACATTGTGTGGGCAAGCATTTGGTGCGAAGAGGTACCACATGTTGGGAATATACATGCAAAGGTCATGGATTGTGCTAGTCCTATGCTGTTTCTTGCTACTACCCTTCTACGTTTTCGCCACTCCGCTGCTGAAACTCATAGGACAACCCGATGACGTGGCAGAGGCTTCAGGTCTGGTGGCTTGTTGGTTAATACCGTTGCATTTCAGCTTTGCGTTTCAGTTCCCTTTGCACAGGTTCTTGCAGTCCCAGCTGAAGAACATAGTGATTGCATGGGTTTCTTTGGTGGGTCTATTGGTGAATGTGTTAACTAGTTGGCTATTCGTTTATGTGTTGGATTTTGGCCTTGTGGGTGCGGCTATTGCTTTGGATATCTCCTGGTGGGCATTGGTTTTTGGGTTGTATGGCTATACTGCTTTTGGTGGCTGTCCTTTGACTTGGCATGGGTTCTCCATTGAAGCCTTTTCTGGCCTATGGGAATTTCTCAAACTCTCTGCTGCTTCTGGTGTTATGCTATGGTCTCTCTCTCTCTCTCTCAAAGTATCGTCTATGCTATAATCTCTCTCTCTCTCTGGATAGTCTTTATCAATTATTCAATGTTTCTAAAATTAGAAATTCAATTTTTACATTGTATGGAGTAATGTAAGTTTACATTGTAAATACATAAAAAGTGATGAATGTTTTACACATAGCATTTGTCACAAATTTTGTATTTATACTGTAAATTTACGTTACTAAGTATAATGTAAACATAACAATGTAAACACATAAAAGATCCTTCAAAAATAATAATGTCTACTATTGATTAAATTTTAGTAGAATCTATTATATATATCGCTGTTTGATTCAACATTAAGATTTTCTAAAAAATCGGTGATTTTTTTAAAAATGTATTTTTTAAAAAATTATCTCATTTTTCATTGTTTGATAATAATCTTAAAAATGAGTTTGAGATTTTTTTTTTTTTGTTTAGTATTTGGTATGCACAAAATTTATAATATTTTTTGTATAATATAAAACATATATATCATGTGTACTGTGTAAACCCAATTAATATAATCAATATAACTAAAATTTATATATATATATATATATATATATACACACACACAAGAAAAGGAGGGATGTTACCTGGGTGGCCATAGAGCAAAGCCAACTTCACCATCTGTAGTCTATTCCGTTTAATGGCTAAGCCACTCAACAATACTTCATCATCTCATCCTGTTACAAGAGGTGGTTATTGGCCTTCATCCAAAGCTGAAAAATTCCCTTCAGATTTAATCCCTACAACCCTACTTCACTGAACAAATTCACGTCAATAGCCCAAGAAACAGATGTGAAGTGCTTCTTGTCCGTTGGAGGAGACATGAAAGCAAGCACAAATTCTTTTTTCATTAACCAATTTTTTTTTTTTTTTTTTATGCTACTAAACACTGAAAAATTTGAAAAATTATCATTATAAAAAAATTTTCATCAAAACAAATAGAGTGAAAAAAGAGAGCATTATTCTCAAAGTTTCAAATAATTTCACTCTTTTCTATTTAATACCGGAATAATCATAAATTTATAATCTGCACATTTTATTCTTAGAAAAAAGAAAAAGAAAAAAGAAATGATATATTATTATAATTGGTGGATTTAAAAAAAAAAAAAAAAATGAAACATTGGTCAACCCAAGGGATAGAAGATTTTAGTTGGTGTGTTTTGTATTCACTGTTCCAACAATCAACTGTTTCTTTGATTTCATTTATTATTATATTTTTTTTATATTATATTTTTTTTATGTGGGCGTTGTTGGTGATTTGTGTAGCTTGGAGAATTGGTACTACAGAATACTAATATTAATGACTGGGTTCCTACAGAATGCCACTATAGCCGTGGATGCGTTGTCAATCTGGTACGAGGTTCTCTTTTCCTCGCATGTTATTAGTTACGGAAAACTTATGTACTACGGTGCTTATGTACTACAGCGCTGTTGTTTAGATTATTCTTAAGTTTTTTCTTAAAATTCTATTATATGACAATTTAATTTAAAAAATATATTTTTATTTATAAAAAAAAATCACATAACAAAATTTTAAGAGAGGAATTTAGAAAACAATATCTAAGTATTGTGCATAAATCTTACTTATTAGTTATATATTACTGTCATGTGTTTACTAAAAAAAATAAAGAAAAATTTTAACAAGCGTGCAAAAAAGATAAAACAAATGTCCAAAAAAAGTTTTTTTTTTTTTTTTTAAAAAGGTGAAAAATGAGATAAAACTGTAAAAAAAGAAAAAAAGTTATTAGAAAAATTTCAAAAAATTTGTTAACACTGTAAGTTATTACTTTATATACAATTGCAGCTTTGGAATTTGGTAGTTTGGTATAAACTAGAAAGTTGTAAGAAATTTTTGTAACACTTTCTCTGTTTGTTTGGTGGATTTTCTTACAATTTTGCAGCATGACTATCAATGGCTGGGAGTCGATGATTCCTTTGGCTTTTTTTGCTAGTACCGGGTACAAATTGAGAACTCCTTAGTCCTTTTCCCAATATTTTATTGTCTTATGATGTAGTATTTCTTTTATAATATATATATATATATATAAAGAGATTATTTGGTAAAAATAAAAAGATTATTAAAAGATTAGAAAAATTATATTTTATCATTTTAAACTACGCCTTAAATTACACTTTACACTTTAAATTATGTAAATATATTTGCATCTTAAATTATGACTATTGTTACATTTTGTAACACGATGTTAGTTTTATTGTTAAATTAGATAGAAATATGAAACACAAAACACGAAACTTGCACATGTGTATTGCCTAAGTGAGAAAAACCTAAAAGACCAAGACACCCTCTTCGTAATAAATTAAAAACAAAATTTTTTTTTTCCAGCTCTCTCTTGTGCTGCGTATTAGCCCCTGCCAACTGCTCCACCACTGTGTATTAATTGATTACTTACTTTTTTTTACCTTTCTTTATTTGATTGTCAGTAGCGTTGCTCGCCCCTTAGCTCAAGCTCTTTCTCATCTTAAAAACTAAAATCATTCTCTACTAGATTCCAACTACTTTGTATTTTAGAGCAATTCATGATTCTCACGCCCTTTTTTTATTACCTCATCAATTCTCTTTCCCAATATCATTCACAACACTACCATAACGGCCACGACCAAGCTATAACAACCACATAGCAGCATATACACAATCAAAACTACCAAATATGATTTTGATTTGGGGATTTAGGGTTGTAGGGATTTTGATTTGGGGATAGAGTTTGATATGCATGAGAGAGAGAGAGAGAGAGAGAGAGAGAGAGAGAGGGCAAAAAAAGATAAAAGTTTTGTTTTTAATTGATTGGGAAGAGGGGGTTTTGGTCTTTTAAATTTGTATTGCTTACGTAATATGTATGTGCAAGTCACGTGCTTTATATATCTATCCAACTTAACAGTAAAATTAACGTTTGGGGTGCAAAGTGTAACTATAGTCATAATTTAAGGTACAAACTGTGCATTTGAATAGTTTAGAGTGCAAAGTGTTATTTAAAATATAATTTAGGGTATAATCACATGTTCATAAATGCACCTTCAAAAAAAAAAAATCCAAAAAGGCAAAACTTACCTAAGAATGAGGGGGCCAACCTACTTGTTTAAGTGAAAAAGCAAGTGCAGAAATAAAATGAAAAGTAATATTGACTTTTTGTTAAGAAAAGAAATTTAAAACTTAAATAAAATAGAGAGAGAGAGAGAGAGAGAGAGAGAGAGAGAGAGAGAGAGAGAGAGAGAGAGAGAGAAGGAATTATTTGAATTTGGAACTTAGGGTCCGTTTGGATAGAGCTTATTGCTGAAAACTGAAAACTGAAAACACTGTACCAAAATAATTTTTAAATGTGTAAATAGTGTCGTGGGACCCATTTTTAATAAAAAAAATTCTGTAAAGTGAAGTTTGTGGGTCCCGTGAACAGTACATGGGACCCACAAATGTACTGAAAAGTCAGCAAAAGCGGGTTACTGTTCATGCACAGTGCATGAACAGTAACCTCTGTCCCCTGACCCGTACAGCAGCAGCAGAAAAAAAAAAAAAAAAAAAAAAAAAAACGCTGAACGCAGACGCTTGGGTTTTCATCCGTATCCAAACTCAGCTTAAATGCTAGGGAATGATTAGAATTTGTAACTTACTATATCCCTTCAAATGCTTTTAGTTTCATTTAAAAAATAATAATGATAGTTATTTGAACTTTCGTCATGGAATTTACAGAGTTAGGGTAGCCAATGAGTTAGGAGCTGGGAATGGCAAAGCAGCACAATTTTCAACAATTGTCTCTGTAATACAATCAAGTGTGATTGGTATCTTTTTCTGCACTCTAATCATGATACTCCATGACAAGTATGCTTATTTATTCACATCCACCACTGAAGTGCTTGAAGCAGTTGATAAGCTCTCTGTTCTATTAGCTGCTACAATTCTCCTAAACAGCGTTCAACCTGTTTTGTCAGGTAATTTCTAATAAGATTTTATACTTTTGAAAACCACAGTGTATAGATGTGCTTCTATGAATATGAAATGTGAAAAATACCATTGAATTGAACAAATAAAAATCCTTTGTTCTACTGTTTGTCTTTCATTCTATGCTTTGCTAATCATAACCTGACAAATGATATATCACATTTGATAGAATATAAAATGAAACAGCGTTAGTCAAACATAGTATTTTTGTTTGTGTTAAACCTATATTTGCTAATTATACCTTTGATTTGAAAATTGGCATTAAATTTTGTTAAAAATAAAAGAAGAAAGTATAGGTTATCAAGCGATGTCTCTAAGTACTAGTCTTTTCCTCTTTGAAATCAATTGTAAATATATTTTCTTCGCTATGACAGGAGTGGCCGTTGGGTCCGGATGGCAGGCATGGTTTGCATATATAAATTTGGGCTGCTACTATGTCGTTGGGCTCCCACTTGGACTTCTGATGGGATTGGTCTTCGACCTTGGAGTTTTGGTTAGTGTTGTAACTTCTTTCATTAGCCTCCAATTCAGTAGAGATTATGATATATACCTAATCCACCACAGGCTTTGTGGGCATTTATATATCATAGTTGGTTCAGCCTCAACATGGCCTACAGAGTGAAGTCTAAAACCAAGTTCAGAACCAAAAAAATTAACAAAAGTCAAGAACAAATTAAAGCTAAGATTCATCTTTGTAGCATGAATATAGGTCTACCAACTCAGTAGATCATGAAAGTCAATGGGCATCAAAAGTCATGTACTCTGGGTATGTTGAATCTATTAGAAAAATTCTAGAGTCACAGTCAATCCTACATCCAATTTAACATCTTGTTGATATGTGCGTTTATGAATATAGTGGACACACATTTTCTCCATATGAACCTATCGCTACTCATCAACCACTCACAATCGCACAAATAAATAAGTTGTGAAATTGAGTGTAAGAATACATGTGTCCATAATCCAGTTATGACACAAATTGAGCTATTTATGTGGTATTAGAATTTCTAATGAATAAGGTGGTACAAAATCCAAATATAGTACTAGTATACAAGGAAGTTCAAACTTAGTTTGCATTCCGGATTGAATGGCTGGTTGTCTTTGTGTTTTATAAGGGTTGTATGGCTGATCATAGAAGTAGTTTGGTTCTAATACAAGTTAAACCAAAATCAAAATCAGTTCAATTTTTCTTGTGGGTGTTTGACATGCACACAAAAATTTAAATTCTATAGTGGAAATATGCATGTTCAGCCATAAATCATTTTTTTACTATTTTAAAATACTAAATATTTTTAACACATACATAGGAAGAGAGAAGAAAATTTTAAAGAAACTGATAATAGTGTATATCCAAAAATGCTCAACTCTTGAATACACAGCAAAAAAGAAAGAAACCACAAAAGCCAAAGACCAAAATTTTAAAGACGTGAATTTGGTGATAATGGATGCTTGAAAGAATAAAATTTAAAACCAAGGAATATATATGGTTCTATTAGAACCAGTTTGTTAAAACAAAAGTTTACCGAACTAAAAAAAAAAAAAAGCAATTATGTTTTTCTTGGTGAATTTTACGTTGTATAAGCTCCTCTACAAAGAATTTTCCATTTGGCATGACTAGGATTCCAACGTGTTGAAACTGAAATGTAATAAAATTTGACGTGGCAGGGTATCTGGGGTGGAATGATTTTTGGTGGGACTGCAATCCAAACAGTGATTTTGGCTATCATAACAGCACGGTGCGATTGGGAAAAGGAGGTACTATAATCTAACACAATTTCACCTGTTATAATAACGTTGACATTGTGTTGTGCATGTAAAACCCATATGAATTCATTTCTTGTATTCATGGATTTCAGGCTGAGAAAGCTAGCATTCGCGTAAATAAATGGTCAAGTCCTAAGCCACAAGATGAAGAAGAAGATCAATAGGAGGTCCAACAATGACAGCAATTTTGATGGATTTTAGATTTTGTCACTTTTAGGTGCACCAGCCCGCGGTGTATACTCCCTAATAATATACAATTCTTCTGCTAATCCAATATTGGAAATTGATTTTTAAGGGGTTCTTTATAGGTTGGAAAAATGAGGTTGTAATCATAATCGATAGAGAAGTGTTACATTTACAATATTTTTATAATATTTTCACAACAAAGTATAGAAAGTAAGTTACTATTGGTTATAATTTGAATCTACCACTTAAATAATTTTTTTGCCCACTAATAACAGCTAGTAACCACCAGTCACTTAAGATTTGTTGTAAAATTATTGTAGACGTAGCATTTTTCTAATCAATGAGCATATTCATGAGTTGCTACTTGAAATGCAAATGCCTATTAAGTATTGAAACAATTCTTGTTTTTAATTATTTTGATAATGTGATAGTTTCAATATGGGGAAATATTTTGTCCAAAAAAGAATGGGAGGTTTGATTTGAATCCAAAATGTTTTTGTTAAAAAGATCACAAGATGCTGGTTGAGTTACAAGACTCTTGACAAATTTTTTGATGTAATTATTAATTTCTTTTTTTTTTTCTTGTCAATCTAAAAAATTATTAGTTTATTGGTTTCTTATCTATCTTAAGAGTATTTTAAAAATTAAAAATTTAATTATTTACCCATTATTCTAACAATCTCCTTCACCTAATGTCTTATATTTCCCTTAAATGAAGCCAAACACGTGAGATGTTCCATTTTTCAGACACCTCCTCTTGATGCCATGAAAATCTAACACTTAATTAAAATAATTTAAGCTGTTAAAAAATGTTGAATTTAGTCATTCAACCATTATTTTACCACAAGGATTTAATATAAATTTGTAATAAAGATTTTTTAAACCAACTAGGTATAGTCTTCGTCTTCTTTTTTATATTTTATATATTTTATTTAATTTTTAATTTCCGACCAACTATTTATAATCATCATAACGTTGACTTAAAAATGGAATTTTTTTTAATGTTACCTATTGTCTAAAAAAAATTGCAATACTTATGAGTTAGCTCATTAATTAAAAGTTTGCAAAAAGACTTGAATGACTGATTACTGTGGGCCTTGATGCCTCTAATTCGCACCACTAAATATTAGTGTCACTGAATGGGTTTCTTGTGTGGGCCAATATTGGTGCTACGTGGAATTGTGCAAGGATTGATTGCCCATGGGCTAAATTTTTTTTATGAACACCATGGGCTAAATTGTTAGCAACTGCTTCCTTTAACCTTGCGGGTTGTCCAAGCTCAGCAAAAACTTCAAAAAGGCACCCATTTTTTATTTTGAGGCCTGTGGCTTGGCCCACTTTCTTTTTTGTGCATAGGCCTGAGTTAGGCTTGCTTAAATAACTAAAACACCAAATCACACATCATCCAGCTGTAAACACAAATTTTTCAATTGAAGAAAAATCAAACAAATTAAAAAAAAAAAGAGTTCTACAAATATATTTTTTGTATTAATCAAGTAATGAGTTCAATCTCAGTTTTGACAAATGCTCCTCTGATTCTATCTTCTTTATGGTCTTGACTCAAACGCGAAACTTTCTTCAATTTGGTTGAAAGATGGATCGAACGGTCTTCGCAACGAATCTCTGGCTTTAAGCTTGTTAGAGATTTGTTGTCCTTCAAGTTCTTCAAGCCCTTCGAATGTTCTTCAAGTTCTTCAAATGTTCTTCAAGTTCTTCAAAGATTCTTGAGACAGAATTTCTCCAAAGCTTGGGCCTCTTGAAAACCTTCCTTTTAAAATGAGAGGAGATGTCCTCTATTTATAGTGATTTTAGAGGATAAGCTCCACTTTGAGTTGATATGCTTGAAAGTATGTAGTAGACTTTTGATTAGCCCAAATTCTTCTTAGAGATAATTATCTCTATTTATCTATATCATATTTTGATAAAGATAATAATCAACAAAGATAAATAATTATCTCTATTTAATTTATTTAATAAAGATAATTATCTACCAATTTTGAATAGAAAATTTATCTTTATTTTATTTATTTATTTATTTTAATAAAGATAATTACCCATAAACTTTGAATAGGAAATTTATCTTTATCTTTATCTTGTGGGCCAAACGACACGTGGCAAATTTTGATATGCCAATGTGATGCCAATTTGGATGACACATGTCATCATCTAATTTAATTAATTTAATGACATTAATTTAGAATTCGCCACTAAACTTTGATGTGGCATTTTATAATTGGCTGAAAATTTTGCCTCTTACAAATGCCCCCTCGAGACTTGGTCATGTTCACAATTTTGAATGTGGAAAGTGATCAAGTCTCGACAACTTCATGCTTTGATGCAATTAGTTTCAGCACCTTTCATTTATCTAGAAATTTGCAAGCAGGCATTTCTCCAAGAGCTTGAACATGTGCAGGAGTCTACCACCATGAGAAGAGCTTTGCTCCTAATCGATTTGTCTTGCAAAGATAACTTTAAGAAGGAAATTTGTTTCCTAGTCAAAGTAGTAACCATATAAGGACTTGCAATTTTATCCTTTGCAATGATGATTCTTCATGCCTTCCATCAAATACTAGAATTGTCCTTCATTTTGACTTCTTTTCATAGCCAATTTGGTCTTTGACTAGATAAATACTTCTAATAAGCAATAACCATCAAACTAGTAGTAGGACTTCTGTTGGACTTCCTTTTCTAGTCAAACTAGGACTGAATTTCTATACCAATAGGACTCCACGTGATAGTATTCTTTTGGATAACCTCAATCCAAGTAGTAGGACTTTTGTTGGACTTCCTTTTCTAGTCAAACTAGGACTGAATTTCTGACTTTTGTTGGACTTCCTTTTCTAGTCAAACTAGGACTGAATTTCTATACCAATAGGATTCCACATGAATATTAACACTAGACATTGGATAGTATTCTTTTATATAACCTCAATCCGAGTAGTAGGACTTCTGTTGGACTTCCTTTTCTAGTCAAACTAGGACTGAATAAGTATTAAACTCCTATCTTTCGAAGAGTCCCACTAGTTGAGCTATTTAGTACTCCTGATACTTTATCCTTATCGCAACTCAACACTTCTTCTCCCATTTAAATTCCTCCTTCATACAAGAATTCTTCTTTATTTTGACTTCTTTTCCTGGCTAATCTAGTCTTAACTAGATGAGTTTTAGTTGCAATTAAACTCTCTCTAACCAACACTATAAAAGGGTAGCCTCAGTTGCACATAATTCACAATTTTTTTTTCATAGTGCGTAAGTTCATAATCTCAAAAAAAAATTCTTGGAAAAGGCATAAGATTTTTTTCTTCTTCTTTCTCAGTCAAGTAACTAGGTATACTCTCCTCTTCTTATAATTTTTTTTTTCTAAACTAATATCACATATGTATGATATTTTGTTCGATAGATTCAATCTACACTAGTTTCTTCATATAATCTTCACTACTTGATGATTTTCTTTGCATGCAGCGGATCCATCTTTAAGGATTTGGCGCTAAGTTTTGCAAGAGTTCAATCACACAAACCTTTGGAGGTACATTCTTGATCAAAGCTTTTCACTTGTGCATGTCCTTTTTTTTTTTTTTTTTTTTTTTTTTGTGTTTCACCTTCGTTTAGGATAGGTAATATGATGACTTAGTGGCACTGCGAAGAGTTTATTTTGTTCCTTAAGCCAAGTAGTCCTCAAGGCAAGTAGCTACCAAGACAACGACCTCAATGACAATCTTGACAACGAAGTCTATCTGTGATACGAAGACTTCCTTGCAGACGAAGACAATCTTGACAACGAAGTCTATCTGTGATACGAAGACTTCCTTGCGGACGAAGATAACAACGAAGTCTATCTGTGATACGAAGATTTCCTTGCAGACGAAGACAATCTTGACAACGAAGTCTATCTATGATACGAAGACTTCCTTGAAGACGAAGATTGCATTGAAGAAGAAGGCTACTTTGAGGATGAAAATTGTCTATGCCAGGATGTGTGTCCATTGATATCTTGTAGTGGAGCAATACTTGCATATGAGGATATAATAACTTTGCTCCTAGGATATAATAACTTTGCTCCTTTTTTTATTTTTTTATTTTTTTTTTATTTTTTTATTGCATGTCCATGCCCCTTTTTTTTTTTAACCTTCTTTGCACCGTAGTTTTTATTCTTTTGTACACATTTTTTTTTTAGGTTCGCCCTTTCATCATGGTGCTCTTCAAGGACTTCTCTTCATCCGGCAAGAAATATCTCGTTGTTACTAAAGAATCGAATGACACTAAGGAAGTAGACATATCAATGTTCGTTGAAAGGCCGATTATTGGTCAATTTGCGGAAAGGTGGCCTGAACTTAAAGACTCAAGAGACATTGTGGAGTGGACCTATGATGTCTCTCGGAATTCTGATTCCCCCTCTAAAGCGTGGTCTTTGCATAGCTCTCTTCACAAGAACACTGCAGAGTCTCGTTATCTAGTGACTCTTGGTCGTCGTATAATTTCAGGCGGAACATGTTGGGGCACTCTTTTCAAGATCAATGGAGAGTGGAATTACATACCTCTATATTGGGAATGACTCGAAGATGTTCTTTTTAGAAGCAAGAAGACTCTTGACAAGGCCCATATTTATGACGCAGTTTTAGCATCTCTGTACACATATGATCGAAACGCTGATGTAATGCGAGCATTTTGCGAAGGATGGTGTCCACAAACCAACACCCTCCACACATCACTTGGTGAGATGTCTGTCTCACTTTGGGATTTGTATCGACTTGGCGGGCTTCCTATCTTTGGTCGTCTTCTACGACGATGAAGCCATCCCTTGCCGCGAGGAATTGACAGGAAGTGACGAGGTAGAGAGGTTCATCCCAAAGAGTTGTGAGCACCTATTCGCGGCCTTTCATCTTCTTAATTCTAAAAAGGAAGGAGAAGACCCGCGTGTTTCGGCGAGCGATTGGGTAACTTTTGGTGTAGATATGGAATGAAATATTCAAAACCACCAAGTCGAAGGACAAAGAGGTTAAGTCGTGCAATCAAGACTCATAATCCTAATGGTTCGCTTAATAAAATTCAAGGTTGGTCCAAATGTGGGAAAAAGCCTTTTATTGAACTCAAGATTGAGGATGGGCTATGGGAAGAGACCTACTTAGCTGCATTACTTTCTTGTTGGCTTTGCACCTTTGTTTTGCCAAGTGAAGATCCCAATACAATTCGCCCTGGAACCTTCAAGATTGCAAGCTTCATGGCAACAGGTCGCCCCTTTTGTCTAGCAATACCAGTTCTAGTTAGTCTCTACCGAGGACTAAACAAGATTGCTCATTCTTCTCCAATGATTAGTCGTTCGGGTGCTTGCTTCCCTGTTCATTATATTTATGGTTGGCTAGGTCTTTATTTTAGGACTCATTATGAGATTGATGTCCCAGGACCCAAGATGGTTGTATATTCTGGAGAAGGAGGGGCCAAACACTTGATGAACACGAAGCAAGGAAGTTGATACAAGGTACTTCTATGCAATGGGACGCAAATTTGTATGTCAGGAATAGGGAGGAGACTTTTCTTGATGATGGAGGACTTTCTCGTAATTCATCGTCATATTTTATAAGTATCCGTTCTTCTTACTTGTCTATGCGTCAAGAGGGTCATCTCATAGTGGAACCTTATAGTCCTTTTCGGTTTACCCGTCAATTTGGACTTTGCCAAGACATTCCAGGTACCATTAAAGAGGACATTCGTCAAGGAACTTTGGATAAAATTGTGGAGTTTTGGAGATTATGTACTCTCTACAAGACTGGTTTCAAAGCATTCTTTCCAGTGCCTCCTACCCCAGCTAATTTCAAACTTCATACTACAAGTAGCTACAAAAAGTGGTGAAATCATATTCATGGGAAGTATCTTGATGATGGTGTAAATATTTTGATTGCAAGTGCACATCCTCCTCCTTCCAAGAGTAAGGTAGTTCAGCCTATCAATGTCAAGAGCAACAATAATAAGGATATTCGATTACCCAAAGTTCATGTGGCAAACACCATCTCAAAACCTGTGAACCACCATATTCAGCCCAAGGAGTCTCAAGGTGTCACAACTAAATTGAAGAAGCCTCCTCCAAGGGCCCCATCTGTTGAAAGATCCTTAGAAGTGCATGATGCATTTGAGGGAGGAGTAAATCCAGTCCTTGAAGAAATGAGTGATGATAATGATAGTGATCATCATTGGAATCGGACTAAAAAGCCCAAATTGACAATACCTATCAACCCAAATTCCCTTAGAGGCATCACAAGTGCTTTTGAAAACCTTGAGGGTGCAAAGGATCAAGTCTTTTTTTTTTTTTTTTTTTAGAAGAAACTTTCCTTTTGTTTATGCAAAGTATATCTTACATGAACAATGTGTATTTGATTTCAGTCTGGTCAACAAGTTTTGAACATGGAGGTTGACAATGAGGCGGCTTTTGAGAATAATTCCAATCCACAATCTCTTGCTACATCATCAAGAAACAAAGTTCAGGTATTCATGATTAGTCTTTGACTCTTCTTCTTGCTTCTCTTTTTTTTTTTTTTTACTCCTTATGAACTATGTATTATTTTTTTTTTTAGTCCGATCAACGAACCTTGCCATTGGACATTGATAATGATGTGGCCTCAAATGATAGTGAAAGTTCAATTTCCGGTCCACGGTCATCTACTGCATTGCCAAGGAGCATAGAAGAGGTGGCTAATACCGATTCTAGGAAGAATGTTACAAGATCTCCTCAAAGAACTAAGTCTTGTGCTCCTGAAGTTTCTGAATATAATCCTAATGATGAAATTTTGAAGCACCGCATTGATCTTGCATTGAATCTTTGGAAAAGTCTTCAACAAAAGATTGTTAGAACTCCATTTAACAAGACATATTTACTCCTTGATGGGGCTAACAAGATTTTTGAGGCCATAACAACCAATCAAGCTATTGATCCTTCACCATTAAAAATTGGTTGCAGAATATTTCGATAAGGCCAATACTTTTACATCTCTACAGTCTTCCTTTTCCTCATGTATGACGCCCGAGCAGCGTGACAAAAAGTTGACAGAATATAAAGTGCAACTTGATGATCAGCTAAAGGTAGAGGGTGAATTATTAGCACATGGTGAGGCACTTAAGGAGGGATTAGTGAACACCGATTCTAAAATAGCCGAGCTTCAAGAAGAACTGAAACGATTATTCACCCACAAGCAAGAACTTGAAGTTTCCGCCCTCAAAAATGATGAAAAGCTGTCAAGCCAGAAAGTAATTGTTTCAAACATTCGAGAAGAGATTTCTTCCGTAGAGACTTCTTATACTTTAAGCAATGCAGACACTGAATCCTTGGAGTTGTTAGAACAAGAATTAAGGACCACCCGTGATGAATTAGAGAATTACAATTGGAAATATTGACTTGTAATAGATAATCATTATAACCATCTTCTTCTTTTTTTTTTTTTTTTTTTTTTTTTGTGAACAATAAAGGAATTCCATCATGTCAATTTTTTTAATGGATTGTTTATTCTCTAGCTCTTGCTTCAATGATTGTTAAAGATTTTTTTTTTTTTTTGACATGTGACTGAACTTAGTATAGAATACCAAGTTGCCTACGTACCCGTTGAGGGGGATCAAGTCATTACGTAGTTCAAGGAGGTTTTTTTTTTTTTTTTTTGGACGTGACTGAACTTAGCATAGAATGCCAAGCTGCCTACGTACCCCTTGAGGGGGATCAAGTCATTACGTAGTTCAAGGAGGTTTTTTTTTTTTTTTTGGTGAACACCTTCAAAAGTAATGGAAAAACATCATGTACCCTTTGAGTGTTGAGGTAGGCAGTTTAGGCTCCTACCAAGGAGTGCTTCAATCTTTAGGCATAATAACGTTTCAAGAATTTTCCGTTGATAGGACCAATTCTTAAACCATCTTCAACAACCAACTTGTAGGCTCCATTTGTATAGGCTTCTTGAATAACATACGGTCCATCCCATTTTGAAACAAACTTGTTCTTAGTGCGATGGGTGATAATGATGGGTCTTCGTACAGCAAGAACCAAATCTCCAACTTGAAAAGATCGAGGACGAACCTTTTTGTTGAAAGTCCTAGAAATGCGAGCTTGATAACACTCAAGGCGTTGTTGTGCCTCCAATCTTTTTTCATCCAATGCTTCTAATTCTTCAAGTCGTAGACGAACATTGTCTTCATTAGAAAGACCTTCTTGAATGGCAATCCTTAATGAAGGAATTTGGCGTTCAAGTGGTAGAATAGCTTCTACCTCATAAACAAGAGAATAGGGCGTGGCTTGGGTAGGTGTTCGATATGTTATACGATACGCCCATAAGGCTTCCTCAACTCTTTCATGCCAATCTCTTTTTGACTTCCCTACAACTTTCTTGAGCAAATTGCATAGAGTCTTGTTAAAGGCTTCTGCAAGACCATTGGCTGGAGCATTATACATGGAGGAATTATGCTGCTTAAAACCAAAGTCATTGCAAAGTTTGTCCATCAACTTGCTGTAGAATTCCTTCCCATTATCAGTGATGATGTAACGGGGTACACCATACCTAAAGATGATATTTCTTTTGATGAAGTTCACGACAGTTTCCTTCTTCACTTCACGAAATACAGTAGCCTCAGCCCACTTTGAGAAATAATCTGTTGCAGCTAGGATATATGAATGTCCATCAGAAGATTTTGGCGTCAATGGCCCAACCACATCTAATCTCCAAGCATCAAATGACCATGAAGCTACAGTAGGATGTAGGGGTTCTGGAGGTTGATGAATGAAGTTTGCATGGAATTGACATGCTGAGCATCTTTTTGCATATTCCATACAATCCTTGACCATAGTGGGCCAGTAATAACTCATCCGCTTAATTTGAAAATGAAGTTTAGGACCTGACTGGTGAGAACCACAAATCCCTGAATGAGCTTCTTCAAGTGCCTTGGCAGCTTCCTCATCATCCAAGCAACGAAGGAGAAGACCATCAAAAGAACGGCGATATAAAGTATTCTTGTAATAAACAAAACGTGGAGTTCGTCGCCGAATTTCAGTTTTATGTCGAGGATCATTGGGCAATTTTCCATGTTCTATATAATCAATGATAGGTTGCCGCCAATCTTCTCTTTCTATGTCAAAAACTGAAATTGCGTTTACTTCTTCTTCTATCTCATCCTCATCAAAGTTTGGAGGTATTACCCATGTTTGGCATATTGGAATCTTTATTTCGGGATCTTGTAAGGTAAGAGCCGTTGCTAATTTTGCCAAGGCATCAGCTTGTTTATTCTCATTTCTTGGGACATGTGTAATACTAACGTGATCAAACCATCCCAAAAGCCTCTTGGCGTATTTGCAATATGGAATCAATTCTGGCTTTTTCACATCATAGTGCAGAAGCACTTGATTTATGATTAACTTTGAATCACCAAAGACTCCAAACGAGTTGTTTTTTGCATCCATTGCCATTTCAAGACCTAGGATTAGTGCTTGATATTCAGCAACATTGTTTGAACAACATTCTGTAAGAGTAAATGCATATGGGAGTATATCCCCTTCTGGAGTTACAAACACTACTCCAGCACCAGCACCACAACGTTGAGCAGCTCCATCAAAGAACATCCTCCAAGGCTGTGAAATTTCAATGAGCATTACTTCTTCATCAGGAAGGTCATCAGACATCTCCCAATCATCAGGAATAGGATGGTCAGCAAGGAAATCGGCCAAAGCTTGTCCTTTCACTGCTTTTTGTTGGACATATATTATCTCGAACTCTTGGAGTAAGAGAGCCCATTTTGCTAGCCTTCCCAAGAGAACTGGCTTAGTCATAATGTATTTAATGGGATCTGCCCGTGAGATGAGCCGTATTGAATGGGCATGCAAGTAATGTCTTAGCTTTTGAATGGCAAACATCAAAGCTAAACATGTCTTTTCAATTGGTGAATAATTGAATTCAGCACCATGCAAGGTTCTACTCAAGTAATAGAGAGCGTTCTCCTTTCCTTCTTCATTTTCTTGAGCCAGAAGCACTCCTAATGATCGTTCTTGTGCTGCTATGTAAAGAATAAGTGGCCACCCCTGTATAGGTGCTCGTAGAACAGGGGGATTTAGCAAGTATGTTTTGATGCTCTCGAAAGCATTTCTACATGCTTGATCCCACTTGAATGGGACATCTTTCTTCATAAGACGACTGAAAGGTTGATAGCGTCCTGCCAAGTTGGATATAAACCTTCTGATGTAAGCAAGCTTTCCTTGAAGACTTTTGAGCTCGTGAATATTTCGAGGTTCTGGCATTTTTTGAATAGCATCAATCTTCGATCTATCAATTTCAATTCCTCGGTGTCGAACTATGAATCCTAGGAATTTTCCTGATGTAACTCCAAATGCACACTTCATGGGGTTCATTTTAAGTTGGTACCTACGAAGTCGCTCAAAGACTTGACGAAGGTCTTGCAGATGCTCCATTCTTTTCTTCGACTTCACAACCAATCATCAACACGCACTCTACATTCATGTGAAGTAGGTCATCAAATATTCTTTGCATCGCCCTTTGATAAGTGGCGCTTGCATTCTTTAATCCGAAAGGCATAACTTTATAGCAGTATATTCCTTTTGGAGTACGAAAAGCAGTGAGCTCTTCATCTTTTGGAGCCATGCGAATTTGATTGTAACCAGAGAACCCATCCATAAATGAAAGAGCTTCATGGCCTACTGTAGCATCAACCATAATTTCTGTTAAAGGAAGAGGAAATTCGTCTTTTGGACATGCCTTGTTAAGGTCACGAAAGTCGACACAAACACGAATTTGCCCATTCTTCTTTCTTACAGGGACAATGTTTGATACCCATGTGGGATACTTGACTTCATGAATAAAGCCAGCTTCAATAAGCTTGTTGACCTCTCCTTCAATCTGGGAGATTAACTCAGGCCGGAACCTACGTTGTGCTTGCTTCGTTGGTCGCACCCCATGCCTTACTGATAAATGGTGAACAACGACCTTTGGATCTAGGCCTGGCATTTCTTTGTATGTCCAAGCAAAAACATCCCTATATTCTTTGAGGAGTTCAACATAAGCATCTTCTTCCTCTTGGGACAAATTTGCATTTAAAAGACTGGCCTATGGTCTTCAGTAGCGCCAATGTTAACTTCCTTCAATTCATCAACTGTAGCCTGCACACCTTCTTCAAATGTGGGTGGAGCATCTTCAGCATCGTCTTCAATAGGGGATTCCACCTTTGTGACTTCAGTGATTGTTATATGATTTACTGAAACGGCAACCTCGTCTTCCACCTTTTGTTTTGTGGACACCATTGTACGTTTTTTTGCAGTCAAGGTTTCTCCAGTATTTACTTCCCAATACTTCTACGCTTCATGCGAGATGGAATGGTGCTGCGAACCTCATTTGAATCTTGATCCAAAAGGAGTGTCTCGTCAACATCTCTGTGAAGGAAATTTGACATCTTATTTTGCTTTTGTCTTAACTTCTCATGCTTTGAGAGTTGAGAAGAAGTAGCATAACTAAGTCTTGTAAGAGCGGAACTTCGAGTGCCATTTTGGGAAGAAGTTGAATGACTGAGTCTTATAAGACAGAGCTTCGAGTGCCGTTAACAAAGTTATCATCTTCTTGTGTCCCCAACCTGTCGAAGACTGAGATAGGGGGAGTGGGTTGGCCAATGCGATAAAAACAGATGGTTTCTTTGATGGCTTTGAAAATTGTTCTTCTTCTTTATCATCTGTCGAAATCACCAAAACACTAACTTTCCGAATGGGGATATGGATGGGGGTTGGTGGAGTATATCCAATTCCGGCCTTAGAACTTGTTGCCCTAACACCTTGGGCTTTCGATGTCTTTTGTCCTTTTCCAGAGGCTTCAGGGATGAGCTTACCTAAACCAGTTGGCTTCTCATGGTTATAACCAGCCTTAGCCATGAGTCTATACGCGTTAGGGTCAAAACCCTCTTCTGTTCTTTTAGTGGGCAAAGTCCCATGCTCAACAATCGGCCCTTGGGATGGTCTTGTAAACCCTTTCAATGGTTGACTTGAGGATTTCGGTTTTATGATTTTAGTAACTGGAAGTTTAATCCTTGCAAATCCTTTGATATTGACTCCTCATCTCCTGAAAATGGGGATTGGCCTTCTTTTCTTTTGGTGATTGGAACATAGTGTAGCACAGGGGCTACTCTAGTTACTTCTGGAGTATGATGCTTCCTATTTCTATAAAAGTCTCGGTTTGCTTGTTTCTTTCTCCTCAATTGGAGAATTAATCCTTGAAGCTTTGGAGTGGGGCTTTTCTTCTTTGCTAGATGGTGAAGCCACAACTTGGGTTTCTTCCATCTTATCATCCTCCAAGTAAAATTTTGCATCAGCAAAGTGTGACTCAGCTACAGTAAAAGGCTTGTCATCAGCCACTATCTTCTTGAGTTCTCCATCTTGGAAATATTTAAGGCATTGGTGATATGTAGATGGCACAACACCATACTCATGCAACCATGGTCTTCCAATAAGCATCTTATAAGTGGTCTTGGCATCGATGATGTGAAAGAGTGCACTTGATTCCATTTCACCAATGAGCATTTGAAGTCTAATCTTCCTAATAGCTCTTTGTCCACCCTGATTAAAGCCTTGAATCATTAACTTACTGGGAAGTAGTTCATCTAAGGAGATTCCTAATTCTTTCAGTATTTTGAGTGGGAGAATATTGACAGCAGACCCTCCATCGATAAGGATACGATTAACTCGTTGTTCTCGAATGTACCCAGTTACAAACAAGGGGCGATTGTGAATCTTAGGGCCCAATAAACGATCATCATCAGTGAAAATGATTGAAGACCAGCATGCCCTATACACGATAGCTCGTTCTGTCTCCTCCTCACAATCTGATTCTTCCTCATCACTTATTTGATAGCATGTGAGAGATGAAAAGACATAATCTTGAAAATGCCGAGGGATGAATTCTTGTAAAGTAACTGGTTGTCGTGGGCTTTACACGGATTTTCCTTCAAGAGATAGTACTGCTACTTCAGTTCTAGGCTTCATCACCTTCATTGGCCTTTTTACTGCACAAGGTGTCTTTGGACTCTCATTTGCATGTACATTGTATTTTTCTTTATGATTCTTTCGTCGAGTCACAAGGGTCCATCCTTCTTCATCGGTAACTGAAGGTTCATCTTTATAAGCATGTTCATCCCTATGAGGGTCGTCATCAGATATCTCAAGAATTGGTATTGGGGGGAAAGGTACCTTTACCTCAATGGGCTCAAACGAACCAAATTGAATGGTAAGAAAAGTAGAAGTGGTTGTTGAGGCCACCATGGCAAGATTAGAAGTCACAACTTCATCATCAAATGTGATCTTTCCTTGGTAGGCTAGCTCCATAATTTTATCTTTCAACACAAAACATCGTTCTATAGGGTGGCCTATGAGGCGATGATACTTACAATACTTAGGGTCATTTGTTTGGTCAGTTTCTTCAGGACGCTTCATCTCTGGTAGCTCAATCAACTTCAACTCAAGTAAATGATCCAACATATTGGAGATATCGGAATCAGGGAATGGATATTGTTTTTCTTGCATCTCTTGTAATGTTGGTCTTCTTCTTCCTTTATCTTGAGTGAAAGTAGGCATTTGTTCTTTCATCTTGGGCTTAATCGGAACTTTGAGAGGAGCAGTAGTTACAATCAAAGACTGCTTGTTTTCCGGTTTAGGAGGGAATTTGCCCCCTTTGCGAGTATCTTGTCTTTCTTTCCCCTTACGGGGTTCTTGAACAGGGGGACCTTGGTGGCCATTGGAGGCAATACTAAGCTCCATGTCATGAGCACGTGTTGCTAATTCTTCAAATGTTTTAGGCTTTATTCCTTGAAGAATATAGCTTATAGCCCAATTCATTCCTTGAATGCACATCTCAATTGCAGACGCCTCTGATAATTGATCCTTGCAGTTGAGACTAAGATTCCTCCACCGCTGAATGTAATCAATGACAGGCTCTCCTTCCATTGCTTTGAATTGGTGAGTTCTATCATGCTAACAGTACGTCGAGTACTATAGAAACGATTTAGGAATTCTCGCTCCATTTGATTCCAACTATCAATAGAGCCAGGTGCTAGATCGGTATACCAATCAAATGCATTTCCCTTCAAAGAGCGAACAAATTGCTTGACCATGAGATCCCCATAAGTTCCAGCATTATTACAAGTTTCCACAAAATGGGCTACATGTTGCCTTGGATTACCTTTACCCTCAAACTGTTGGAACTTCGGTGGCTGATAGTTTTGAGGCATCCTCAAGAGATCTATCCTTTGAGTGTATGGTTTAGCATAGGCAATGGATGCTTGACTTCCGCCCCCAACTTGATCTTTGATAGCTTCCTTGATTAACTCCTTGAGCTGGTTAGGAGAGATAGACCTATCTGTAGAGAAATTGAGATCCTTTGTTGAACTCTCGGGTTTGTCATTATGGGTTTGGTTTGGCCTAGAGCTTTCATCTTCGCGATTCAGTCCAGATGTATTCCCCATCTTATCCATTAGGAGAGTTATTTGCGCGTCTCTCAATGCTTCCCTTTCTTTCATAGATTTCATTAATTCTTCTAAAGTCTGAGCTATAGTCGAGACTTGTTCCTCCAAAGATGTTGTGTTAGTCATCATGACTGGCATGGCAAATGAACTAACAGAGCGAGGAGAATCCATAAGCTTGGAAGTAGGGATATCTTCTGAAAAGGAGAATTTAGAGCCGTCAGGTGATTTGTTTTCTTCTTCAGCTATTGGAACTTCTTGGATTGATTCCGCAGTTCGAGACAAAGCTGGCTGAGACACATTTCTTTGACAAGACCAGCTACATCTTTGCTTGCCCTTTGCGTAGACGAAGCTGTTCGCGACTTCTGAGCTTTAGGAGCGTTGGAAACAAGTGAGGGCCGAGATATGGGTGTTGTTTGAGCATAAACCTCTGCAAGAGCCTTTGTTCTTCCCCTTGTCATAGGTCCAGCATAGGGAGTGTCGAAACTTGATGAAGAGTTTGAATCCATTATAGGATCAAGTTCACTTGTTCCAAAAAGAGGATTGTTGATTTGAATATTCTTTGAAGCCATAGGACTTCAAATGATATGACAAATTGATGAAGCAGAGATGAGAGGCAGAGATTGTTCCACCGGGCGTGCCAAAAATTTGTAAACACAAATTTTTCAATTGAAGAAAAATCAAACAAATTAAAAAAAAAAAATGAGTTCTACAAATATATTTTTTGTATTAATCAAGTAATGAGTTCAATCTCAGTTTTGACAAATGCTCCTCTGATTCTATCTTCTTTATGGTCTTGACTCAAACGCGAAACTTTCTTCAATTTGGTTGAAAGATGGATCGAACGGTCTTCACAATGAATCTCTGGCTTTAAGCTTGTTAGAGATTTGTTGTCCTTCAAGTTCTTCAAGCCCTTCGAATGTTCTTCAAGTTCTTCAAATGTTCTTCAAGTTCTTCAAAGATTCTTGAGACAGAATTTCTCCAAAGCTTGGGCCTCTTGAAAACCTTCCTTTTAAAATGAGAGGGGATGTCCTCTATTTATAATGATTTTAGAGGATAAGCTCCACTTTGAGTTGATATGCTTGAAAGTATGTAGTAGACTTTTGATTGGCCCAAATTCTTCTTAGAGATAATTATCTCTATTTATCTATATCATATTTTGATAAAGATAATAATCAACAAAGATAAATAATTATCTCTATTTAATTTATTTAATAAAGATAATTATCTACCAATTTTGAATAGAAAATTTATCTTTATTTTATTTATTTATTTATTTTAATAAAGATAATTACCCATAAACTTTGAATAGGAAATTTATCTTTATCTTGTGGGCCAAATGACACGTGGCAAATTTTGATATGCCAATGTGATGCCAATTTGGATGACACATGTCATCATCTAATTTAATTAATTTAATGACATTAATTTAGAATTTGCCACTAAACTTTGATGTGGCATTTTATAATTGGCTGAAAATTTTGCCTCTTACACCAGCACCGTCAAGTTTGGCTATAATAAAATTTAAAGTCATTGGGAGTGAGACATTTTTGGATATATATCACTATTAGTTTAAAAATTTTTTTTTCCTGTGTGTGCACTAAAATACTTAATATTCTCAATAAAAAAAAAGAGTTAAGCTACTACAATATTTTCCTAAGAAAACAAGGAAATAAAAAAAGGTGGGTTCCAAATAGTTCTCATTACGGGATTCAGGCTCCCTCAACTTGAAGCAAGAGCTTCTCTTTTTGCTACCATGCACCTGAATTTTGAAGGGGCGCTATTTTTATACTTTCTTTTAACATACATATATATATATATATATATATATATATATATAATATATATTTTTTTTTTTTTTTCTTTTCTTTTCTTTTCTTTTTAGAATTTGCGGAGTTCTAATAGGATCTAATCCATTAGGTTAGTATGATCACATATTTAAAAAAAAAAAAAAATTGTTAGTATATACTAACTATATGTCTTATAGACATATAGTTACTGAGCCAATACTTCTTCTTTTTTTGGAGAATCTAGCCTATACATAGGTTACTAGCTAAAAGGAAGGCTAAAAAAAAAAAAAAAAACACAAAACAAACAAAAAAACAAAAAATAAACGGAGGGGAGTCTTTATTAAGTAGAGTCAGTAGATTATAGACCCTATGGGAAACATGTTTTATCTTAAGGGAGTGGTTAACCCATCACCAAAATTAATATATTCATTTTTCCCAAGTCAAGCAATAAAAAATAATAATCATAGATTAACAGATACGAGATTATCAACCAAATCCACAAAGAAGATTGCAAAATACTTTTAATAACAAACTTTATTCTATCCAAAATCTGAAAATCATACCTAAAGAAATAAAATAAGTGCTTTTTTTTCTTCAAGTTTGTCTTTTCTAATTTTTCAATTGTCATAGTCTCACAGACTAGGTTAATGTATAGAATGAACAATAAAATTTGAATTTCCTAAGATTACCATCAGTGACTTCAGCTTTTTAAAAATCCAATAGGTTTTTATGAAATGGCATAATAAAGATCAAATTCTTGTTCTATTTTGGGAATTTCGGTCCCACTCCTTTTTTGTTATGTTTTGATACCCAAAATTCATATTAGGATTTGGCATGAAATGCCATTTCACACCAAACCTTTGATCCAATGGTAGCAGTCACACATGAGTCATCTAATAGAGGATTTCACTCACCGTATTCATATTCCTGTTAGGCTATTAAATGATGACCCACTTCAAATTAGGCATATGCTTCCATTAAAACTTAAAAACTAGTGGGATACATATTATTTTTTAGTTTGTGAAGCATAAAGTGAAACACTTTATGTAAGATAGAGGAATTTGAGATAATCATAACGGAGGGAGTCTTGGACAAGGGGGGCAATGCCCCCACTTTTTTTAAAAAAATATTAATATATACATTGGTACCGATTTTTGCATTTTTGTTCTATAAAATTACACATTGCTCCCCTTAGCAATATCATTGATCATTTTAAGAGTACTGCTATAATTACAAACTTTTCAACAATATTTTTACAAATTGTTGAGGTAATAAATTTTTATTGGTTTGTGTCTAGACCCATTATTTACATCACATTTTTACGTACTAATAACTACTCACCACATTAACAATTTATAAAAATGTTTGTAACTTTAGTATTTTCCACATTTTAAAGGCCAAATCTAAAATTTAAAACAAAATAAACAAGTCCAAAAAATTACCCAACAACAAAATTGTCAATAGTAAAGCTAAAAATAATTAGATCTAATCAACCAATTTTACCAAAAATAAACAACTTGGCCCTTTAAAAAATTTTAAACAAAATAATTTTATACATACCTAAACGCACACATAAAATACACAAATAAATAAATAACTATTAGCTGTATAATAGTAATATTGTTATAACCATATTCCATTTTCTTCCTCCTTTAATGCCTAAAAAAAAAAAAAAAAAACAGATATACAGATTTTCTATTCATTTTTTTTAATACACTCATTCTATTACATATAATAATTGGTAAAGTAGTGAAATACAAAAAATAAGAAAAAAAAAAAATTGTTTTTCATACAAAGAAGGTACGTAGATAGGAATTCAAAACTCATTTTCACTCGATTTAATTCCTTTATCAACTCTTTAATTGAACAAGTAGTTGCATTGATCACTGCATGCATCGGATCAAAAATTGATATATAGCTACCAACTGTGAACAATTGAATGATCACCAGACTTTCAGATTCACGTACGGCTACCAAATAAATCCTATAAGTAACAAATCATGCACACACGCACAAAGAAGTAAGAAGAAAACATTAAAAACCCTAACACTACTGAAGAGAAGAGAAACACGTTACGTGATCCAGGTCACACCAAACACTGTAACTAGAGCAGATTTGGGAAGCAAATAAAATATCTGCACGTGTTTAATTTTCTTTAGGCCAAAGTCTCACTATAGCTTTGAAAACTCTAACTACCAATTACTAAATATATACAGTGGCAGCGCCACGTTATGCTCAGGGTGTTTCTAGGAATACCCTGACTTGAATTTTTTTTTTTTTATATATAATAATTAAATTTTTTTTATTTTTGTACCCTTAAAAAAAAAAAAAGGAACACCCTGAATTAAAATGAGGAACACCCTCAAATTTAAAAAAAAAAAAAATATTTGTTCTACTTTCAAGCAAAAAAAAAAAAAAAGCCCAAAAAAAAAAATTTGTAACAGAACAAAGAAAAAAAAAAATTTCTAACAGAGCAAAACAACGGACGGCAACTAGCAAGCCCAACATCAAACCCATGGCAAGCCCAACAAATTACAGAGGAAGAAAACCCACAGTTTAAAAAAAAAAAAAAAAAAAAACCAATACAGATCAGCAACCTCAAATCAGTAGTTCAGTACATCAGACATCAGAAATCACTAAAGCTTTTTCAAAAAAAGAGAAGAAAATCACTAAAGCTAAACAAACCTAAAAAGAAAAAACAGAGCAACGGCGCCTCCCCTTAGAAGTTAGATCGGTCCAATCGCCCATCATCGCATCGGAGATCGGCCCAGCTCCAGCGCAATCGCTCATCGGACATCGTCGCCCCTCATCGCATCGGAGACGGAGATCGGTCCAGCTCTAGTCCAGTCGCAGTCGCTCAGCCTCATCGGACATCGTCGCCCCTCGCCTCATCGCATCGGAGACGGAGATCAGCCCAGTTCCAGTCGCAGTCGCTCAGTCATCGTCGCCGTCGCAGTTCGCACTCGCACATCGGAGACGGAGATCGGCCCAGGTATTTCTCTCTGACTCTCTCGAAGTCTTTCACTCTCTCTCTCTCTCTCTCTCTCTCTCTCTCTCTCTCTCAAATATGAAATGAAATAAATAATCTTATGACTCTCTCTCTCTCTCTTTATTAACTTTCCTCATTATCTAAACACTGTGAGCTGTGGCTCAATGGCTGAAGCACCTTTCAAAAAAAAAGAGTGATTGGCTGAAGCATGAGTGAGTGGAGTTTAACTTTAATAATGTTTTGACTTTTTGAATTTGGCATTTTGGCTTTATCTTCATTCTTATCCGTTGGTTGGTCTGTGTTGGTATTAGTGTTGGACTGTTTGGTGGTATATTAATTGTTAATGTTATTGTAATTTGTAAAATTATGAATGTGAAATTTTTTGATTGGTAGGCTTATCTGATGAGTAGTGTAATGTGCACATTAGCACATGAAATGTGTAATGTACGCATGGCTTATTCTTTTAGTGTAATGTACAATTAATAAATAATAATTTAATTAATTGAAAAAAACAATTAATAAATAACAAATAATAATTTAATTAACCAATATGTTATAAAAAACAAACAAATTAAATTATGTTAGGCTAAATAACAATTAATAATTTTATAATTAATGAAACAATAATATAACAAATTATAGTTTATAAAAGACAAACAAATTAATAAAACAACTAAACAATAATAATTAATAATTTTATTAATATTTCAAATAAACTTATAGTTTATTGTTTATTTTTTTGCTAGGATTATAGACAAATATTTGCTGAGAAAACTACGTACCAAAAAAAAATTTCCTAAAAATTTTTTAGGAACACCCTGAAAAAAATTCCTGGAGCCGCCACTGAATATATACCGGTCCGAATTAATGTATTGTCACTAATGTATTAAATGTTTTTTTTTTTTTAACCCTGCAACTATGCAAGCAAAGCACCATATTAAAGATTTTTGGAAAACAAGCTCTCTTGGTAGAAAAGCAAACCAGCATGGGAACCTTGTATATTAATCATATGCTCTTTCCTGAAAACGTACAGTAGCTGCAATATTGATCACTATATATAGTTTATCAACTTCACAGCTTCCAACTGCGAATTACAATTGAATGATCACCAGCGTTTCATATTCATTGCTATCAAACAAAGCTTAAAAGTAACAAAACACACACTGAAATAAGAAGAAAAAATTAAAAGCCCTTACACCACATAGGAGAATTACTTTACATTGTCTTGGTCACACCAAACTCTAGGGCAGAATGAAGAATAAAATATCCACTAACTCTTTTAAAAGGCATAAAAACAATAATTGCGACAAATTTCACAACTATGAAAGTAGAAATTTGTATATGGTAAGTAAAAAAAATGATCCTAAATGTGAACTAATAAAAAATTTTACTTCATCAATTATGAAAACTAGTCAGTTGTCTGTGTAATGCACGAATAATGTTGTAATATTTTATGTAAGATGGTTATAGAGAATTTTGAACAAATATTATAGCATAATTGTTTTAAGAATTTTGTTAGTAATGAGTTCATCATAAAAAGAAATAATTGTAAATTGCACACATATATCTATTATAATTATTCAGTTTAAGTAATGAGAAATAAAAAACAACTTTGGAAGAATATTATAAAATAAAAGTACTTAATATAAAATGTGTATTTCTTTTTCTCCTTAATTCTAAATCAAAATACACTTCCTAACACTCACAAACAATCACATCATTTACAAAACCCACAAATCTACAATATTTAACCTTAACATCAAAATTGTAATTGCCGTTGTCACACAATATATAATGCATGACCCTCTTCCTTAGTTGTAGCCAACTCATATAGGTTAGGATTAGACAAGACAAGAATGAAAAACTAGCTAGGTATCATCGAAAGATTGAACGTAAATGAAATCATTTTTGGTTTGTAGTGACATGGGATGACATGAAGGACTAAAGGTAGGTATATAGAAAAGAGTACAAATGCAAGAAACGAAAATGGTGAATTGAAATGCAAAGAATTTTATATGTAAGAGGGGGAAATAGTCTTGAAATATTGAACCAAAAAATATAAAGAATATTTACATTTTAGTTAAAAAAATCTTGAAACATTGAACTAATTGAAACAAAAAGTTAATATTTAAATTGTTCTTATATCTGATGTGTCATTTGAGGAAATTTTAATTCTTTTTGTATAGAACGTGACACTTGACAGAGCCTCGTGCTTTTTCACGTGAGGTTTCTACTTTTTATATGTATTTTGATTTTGATTTTGATTTGATTTGATTCGATGATTCATCCATGTGCATGTTAAAGTGTTTTATTTCTTAAGGCTACAATCCCACAAAGTCTCGCTGTCGCGTTGAAAACTCAAACTACCTACTCTATAATATTGTCGGAATTGTCTCATTTTACATGCTTTTATATATACCAAGCACTATACCAAAGAATTTTGGAAAACTAGCTGGGACCTCTCAGTCTCTCTATAGTCTTTACTCCTGGACCAACTACTAAGGTAAAGAGACTAATATAGTTCTTCCATGGAGAGCATCACTAACGGGGACAATCATCATGAAGATCTTAACCAACCTCTCTTACCAGAATCGTCTATCAGAGATGAAGATCATAATCTTAAAGACCTCGCATCAAGGGTGTGGATTGAATCAAAGAAGCTATGGCACATTGTGGGACCCGCCATTTTCAGCCGGGTGGCTTCCTACTCCATGAATGTCATCACTCAAGCCTTTGCTGGTCATCTTGGTGAAGTTGAACTTGCTTCCACCTCCATAGCCATCAATGTCATCCTCGGCTTCTGTTTTGGCCTCATGGTAATTCATCTCTCTTTGAGTTTTAACCCTATAAATTTAGTAAATAAGCTTTTGCGATATAGACCTCTAAAAAATTCTTAGCATTTCGTGCGTTTCATGTATTTTTCAAATTCAAGTGAATAGAGTACATTAACTTTTTTATATAGTTTTTTATCCCAAAAGTTTAAGCGTTGAAAGTTGGCAAAGCAAATAATTTAACAATTGGTATAAATGGAGATATTATTCGATACTTAAGGCAATTTATTCTAATAGCATGATAAATTATTACATGTTTCAAAAGTTTAAACTAAAAAAGAATGATTTTAATTGTTTAATTATCATTTTTACAATTGTGCTACATTTTATTAGTTAGGGATGGCGAGCGCATTGGAGACACTGTGTGGACAGGCTTTTGGGGCAAAGAGGTACCCTATGTTGGGCATATATCTTCAAAGGTCATGGAATGTGCTGTTCGTATGTTGTGTTTTGCTCTCTCCCTTTTACGTTTTTGCTGGTACCATTTTGAAACTCATAGGACTGTCCAATGAAGTGGCAGAGCAGACAGGGTTGGTGGCTCGGTGGCTCATACCTTTACACTTCAGCTTTGCATTTTACTTCCCAGTTCAAAGGTTCTTACAGTCCCAGCTCAAGACCTTAGTGATTGCATGGACGGCTTTGGTGGCTCTATTGCTCAATGTTTTGATTAGTTGGCTGTTCGTTATTGTTTGGGATTTTGGACTCGTTGGTGCCATTGTTGCTTTGGATATCTCGTGGTGGACTTTGGGTGTTGGGTTGTATCTCTATGTTGTGTGTGGTGGATGTCCTCTAACTTGGTCTGGTTTGTCTGTGCAAGCCTTTTCAGGGCTCTGGGAGTTTCTCAAACTCTCTGCTGGTTCGGGAGTCATGCTCTGGTATATAATATATCTGCCTCTTTCTCCAATAATGCATGTACTTCTAGTTCCATACCTATCAAATAAAACAAAAACACAATATTTTCATAACATTTAACATTTTTAGTAACCGATTAACATGATATATTATGATTAGTATATAATAAAGGTAATATTAGTGATAGATATAGATGGAGCTTTTAAGATCACAACTTTTTTACTTAAATTTTCCACTTTGCCCCCTCCTCCTAACTTCAGATTTTTTTTTATACGTCTTTTTGTGTGAATTTTTTTTTTGTATTTATGGTGATAAACTTCTTTTACATCATAATTATAATTAATACACTAGTATCTGTTTTATATGTGAAAATTCATTTGAAAACCAGAAAGAAAACTTTTCCTATTTTATCAAAAGGTAATTAAACGAGATTTTGTGCACAAATTTGTCTACATAAGAGTTTTGTTTTCGTCTCTTTATTGATAACTTATTTTTAAGCAATTATTTCGGTGAGTTTATGGTTCATAATTTCTTTTTTGTTGGTGATGTATGCAGTTTAGAGTTCTGGTACTACAAAATACTAACGTTGATGACTGGATACTTAAAGAATGCCACTATATCCGTGGATGCCTTGTCAATCTGGTTTGAAATTTGCCTTGACTCTTTAAAGTTTAAAATAATTATAAGTGCTGGTACAATATGAAAGTAAGGATTGGAGATTTAAATTTCCAGAAGAAAATTTCACACACATATATACTTAATTAGATTATGTTAAAATAAAATTTCTATTTTGTACAAAAAAATTATTTTTTTTTTTTAAAAAGACAACAATAACCAAACTTTAGTCCCATATTATTATGTGGGCTATGGAATAATTGCACTTTGAATGTGACACTATATGATTAATAATTTCCTGATATCTCCTCTTTTCAGCATGAATATCATTGGGTGGGAGATGATGATCCACTTGGCTTTTCTTGCAGGTTCTGGGTATCATTTCTCATCCTTTTCACACTTTTTTTAGTTTTACTAGCAATCTTTAAATATAATTTGGAATGAACCTACGTACATACCGCCATATATATGAGGATATCACATGTCCTCATTTATAAGATAAATTAGAGTTCGAATCTTGCTTCTCTCTCATATTGTTGTAAGTCTTGTCACTATCATTTTAAAATAAATAATAAAAATAACAATAAACCTTAAACAATAACAGAAAACATTGATATATATTGTCCCCAAAATAAGGTATGTATGTAAAAAATAGGGGACTACATAAACACAAGAAGCACGTATAGAAAGGAATTGGAACAAATTTCATGTGGACTCATGGTCTCAAACTCTCCACCTATTAACTTCATTTCGAAATTTTTGCCAATGAAATTCACAGAGTAAGGGTAGCCAATGAATTGGGAGCTGGGAATGGTAAAGCAGCAAAATTTGCAAGTATAGTGTCTGTGGCATATTCCACAATGATTGGACTCATTTTCTGCATCATAATCTTGATTTTCCACGACGAGTTTGCAAACATATTTACATCCAACACTGAAGTGGTGCAAGAAGTTGATAAGTTGTTGTACCTCTTAGGTGCCACAATTCTTCTTAACAGTGTTCAACCAGTTCTATCAGGTGAGTTTCTTTTAAACTTAGTTTCCGTATGCCACACCTTATTTTTAGTTTATTCGATTTAATTGGCTTGTTTTCAATTTTTTATTTTTATAATTCGATAGTTAAATCTTATTCCTTTTAGATACTAACTATATTTTTGTTTAATTTATTTTTTAAACCCAATAAAAACTAAAGTAAATTAACTCTTTCAAACGAGCACTTACCACTTTTTTTTATTTATTTTTTATACAAGATAAAATTTTACTATAATCTAATCTAAGTATATATATATATAAAACTTCCTTCTGAATATTTGAACTCTGACTCTTACTCTACACTTCACAGACACTTGTACGCGTAGAGTGACCATCGCCCCTTTTGAATTGTTTACCTAGTTATAAAGCATATTTTTGTACCTTTTGGATTTTTGTTAACTACCGAGTACCGACAAGACTTATACTTTGGTCAGTTATTGGAGCATTAATTCGAACATTCATTTCAAAAATTGGCAATAAATAGTGACAATAACGTGCACAACTATGTTTCTCCTTCGGCCCACTAGAGGCCCATTGAATGTGTGTTTCCTATCATTACTGAGATCCTTTATTCCACCCTTAGAAGTAGGTGAGATTTCTTCTTCAATTTTTCTTTAACTAATAGTCTAATGCTCCAGACGGGTCCTCGGTCTCAACTGGTCCGGGTCCAAGCGGTCCTGGTCAGTCCAATCTAGACTTTGGTCTTGAGCCTTCTGAGAGACCAATTGAAATAGGCGAGGCACACTGAGAGAGACATAGTTGTAAGTGAGAGAGATGAAATTTCTCAACACATTTTAAGAGAGTGAGTGATACTGAATTCCAATTGTCTTATTTGACTATAGAGTTACTATACAGAGTCTTAGATTGATTGAAACAACAATATATAGTGTAAAAATTTGATAACTATTGCCTGTAATTTTTTTCACCTTTACAACTAGTGAATCAAAGTTCAAACCCAAACTCTTCCTATGAAAAAGGACTCAACGATTCCAATGAACTACAATGTTCTCTGCATTGGCCTTAATAGATTTATTTTTTGCTTGTTAATAATTGTTACAAACAAAAGAGGAGATTCAAATCTTAATTCTTCATATAAGAGAGACTAGACAATGACAATCGCACTGAAATTAAAAGGCTCTTGGCAATAGGATTATAAATCCGATTTCTTGACTCTGACAGGGGTAGCTATTGGATCGGGATGGCAAGCGTTAGTTGCTTATGTAAATCTTGGGTGTTACTATATCATTGGACTTCCTCTTGGAGTCATTATGGGATGGGTTTTTAACGTCGGCCTTATGGTACGTACTTTTACCAACTAGCTTTCTTTAATTTCTAGCTTTATGTATGTGTCGGACAGAGGGATAGCATAATCATGATTGGAATCATTTATAATGCCATATTCATTCATATCACGTTTTTGGGTTTTTGTTTTTTTCCCCCTTACAATATCATATGATTACATTGCAATAGAAAGGATTAATGGACCACAAGCCAAGTGGCTATTATGATTTGTGGCAGATTTGACTTGGTCTCATTAAGTGTATATAACTACCCAGGGGTGTACCCGGTGGTAAATTCTTTGATATTGGACATGATGTAATTTTAAAGATCTTAGGTTCAATTTGCCACACTATCAATTTATAGGATTTTCAATGTATCTTATGAGTATGAAGTGAAATAGTCTGACTAAAGGTTAGGACACCACTCCTCATTTATAATGTCTATTCATTCCTATCACGTTTTTAGTTTTAGTTTTTTTCCCTTACAATATCATATGATTACATTGCAATAGAAAGAATTAATGGACCACAAGCCAAGTGGCTATTATGATTTGTGACAGATATGACTTGGTCTCATTTAGTGTATATAACTACCCCTAAGGGTGTACCTGGGTGGTAAATTTGTTGATCTTGGGTATGATGTAATTTCAAAGATCTCAAGTTCAATTTACCACATTATCAATTTATAGGATTTTAAATGTATCTTATGAGTATGAAGTGAAATAATCAGGCCAAAGACTAGGGCACTACTTCTAGTTTATAAATATACATATATATATATATATATATATAAATTTTTTTTTTTTTTTTTGAGGTGATAAGTTATTAATAGTAAACAATAAAATAGTGTCAAAGATAATTTCAAAAATAATTTTAGATAGAAATCACGACAATTTATCACCAAAGTGGTGAAAAAATAAAATATCCTCTACATAGCATTAATCAATTTAGCTCATGGGCATTGTTCTTGTCCTTAATTAGACCAACATTTTATTCAAGGTTCAGATAAAATGCTGGTTTGATTCAGCCTGAAAAGAAAATCTTCTCTCTCTACCCTGAATGAATTAGAGGGGTGCACCTTCCACCATGAATGTGAGATACGAAAATGGGCCCTCAAGTGGAGTACAAGTCAGCCAGCCTATAGTCACACTAGCTATGTGGACCTTACACTAGGTATGTACAAGATGACAATGGGCTCTGAGGTGTGGCTCAAATCAAGCCAAATTGGCAACAAATGGGGGCCTTTTTGGCTTCTCCATTAACAAGAAGATAATTCCCAACAAAGAGCTTAATATAATAGTCCATTAAAGGTCTTCAGATTTATCACCATGAATGTAGTTTTTTCAAACTAGATAAAGCTTTTCTAAAATGCTTGTTAAAATTGGTGTACCAGGGCATTTGGGCTGGAATGATCTTCGGTGGGACTGTCATTCAGACTGTTATATTGTCCATCATAACAATACGATGTGATTGGGAAAATGAGGTAAATTTCAACATATTTTCACAATATTTATTATATAGCATCATGACATCTACATATAAATATATAATAAGCTGATAAAAAATTCATAATCCAATAAGTTCTTGGATTTGCAGGCTGTGAAAGCCAGCATACGTGTATGCAAGTGGTCAAACCCTAAACCAGACGATCAATCTGAAGTTCTACATTAATAACAATATTACTGATAGATTTTACTACTGAGAAGGCTCACCAATATTGTAGTGTGTGTTTATATTTAAACTTTTTTTTATTTTTTTATTTTTTATGTAAGTTGTTCGTGTTTAAACCTTGATATTTATGTTCCTTTATATAGTATTTATTAAGTCAGAGAACATTGGAGAACCTATATATTTAATTTTCATTTTCTAAAAATTTCATGCATGTCATGTGGTTATCATGCATAGATCAAACACATGAACTACCATTCATAAATTAAAAAAAACAAACAAACACACACATGAACTACCATTATAGAAATTGAAAAATCCTTTTGATTTTGATGGCGTAGTTATTCTTACATGATAAATCATTTTGTAATATGTATGGTTGAGCCTCAAAAATGGGAATTAATTCTGGACACGAATGTAAGCTAATTAATTTGAAAGAGCCATGAGGACCGCTTAAATTTCTTAATTCAATATTTGAATAACATTGGGTCTAGGAAAACTAATTTCATGCTTTTGTTCTAGTAACTTGGTATATACCCAGTTAATTGTTTGACTGCTTTAAAGAGCATGTCTAGCGAAGTTTTCTTGACGAAACTCTCATATTATAGTGGTACTTACAGAAGTGATTAGTTGGTCCTCTTTTTTTTTTTTCTTTTTTTTTTTTTTTTTTCAAGCAGTGGTATAGTAGGTATGAATCTAATTTAAAAATTAAAATAAAAAAATCTTTTTCATGCGTGGGTTGGACCCATTTTCCTTTATTTATTTATTTATTTTTTTACATATAATAAATTCCCCACCAACTATGTATATTAAATTAATCATAATAAGATTGATTTTTTTTAGATAGATATAATGTACTCATGATAACCAGGGATGGAACTGTTACTGGACTCGGGGGGGGGGGGGGGGGGGGGCAATGGCCCCCTAATTTTTTTTTTAATATTACTATATTAATTGGTACTAATTTTAGCAATTTTATTCAATAAAATTACATTTTGCCTCCTTAATAATGTCATCAATTCTTTTGAGAGTAATGTTATAGCATCAAACGTTTTTACAATGTTTATACAAACTATTAAGGTAGAAAATTTTTATGGATTCGTACACTTGCATCACTTTTTACTTATCAATAACTATTCACCATATTAGCAATTTGTAAAAAATGATGTAGTTTTAGCATTTTTCACCTTTTAAAGGACAAAAAAAATTAACTAACTAAATCTAAAATAAAATATACAAGCTCAAAAAAGCTACCTCAACAACAAAAATTACCAATAATAAAACTAAAAAAATTAAGCTCAATCAATTTATTTTACCCCTAACAAACAATTTGGCCATTTTAAAAAAAATTTAACAAAAATCCTTAATAGTAAAGCAATAGACTCAAAGATTAGAGCTGTCACACACAGCTAGCAGCAGAGTTGTCCTCTGACTCCAAGTCTTGGCTTCATCCTGCTAATAACTTACAGATCTAAGTCTTTCCCTTCTTTCTTTCTTTTTTATTAGCAAAAGGTAAGTAAACCCCCCCCCCCCCCCCCCAAAAAAAAAATACTTTGTACATGAAAAAAATGTTAATTAAGCTACAAAACTATTGGCAAAGTTGACTTAAAGTTGAATTTTTTTAATGTTTACCTATTGTCTAAAAAAAAAATTACAACGTAGGTGTAGGCATTGATGCTCCAATTCGCACCACTGAAAATAGGTGTCTTGGAATGGACTTCAATGTGGGCTTATATTGGTGGTCCTGGAATTGTGTAAGAGACAAGAGATGAAAATCCATAGCCCATAGGTTAGATTAATAGCAGCGCAACCTTTGTGGGTTGTCCAGGCTCAGCATGAACTTCAAAAGGACAAGGTCAAACCTAGCTCAACCCTTTTTAATGTTAACGGCTGTGACGAGGCCCACCTTCTTTGATGAGCATTAGGTTGATTCAGGCTGGCCTAAATAACCAAATCACACACAATCAACTTCAGCTACAACAATTTCCCAAAAAAACTAGGAAATAAAAAGGGTGGTTCCTGATTGCTCGAAGCAAGACCTTATTTTTCTGCTAACATGCATCTGAGTTTTAATGCCATATTATTTATTGAGATAGGTTTAAGTTATACTTAGTTTTACAAAAGTTACACATTTTTCAAACGGTAGATTTCTAAAAAATCTAATGATTAGAAAATCACTATAATTAATGTCATCATTAAAATTAATTACTTTCTATATTAGCTAACCTAATTAATTTGAGAGAATATTATATTATTTTCTTTTTTACTTTCTTTCTCTTTCCTAATCAATTCATCCCTAACCTTGCACAAGAGCATATTCTCAATGTTCTTGAGTTGCAGATCCAATTTTGATAGTTCAATTTTATTTGGTTATCTCCAAAATATTAGTCAATTAAGTTGTGGATATCGGCAATGAAACAAGAGATACTACTTTTTTACTTTACCGGAGGAACTGAGTATTGTTTTGACAATCCATAATTTCTTGGTCATAAATCTTTAAAATTTTGTGATAATATCACAATGTCAGCAACTTGGTCACCTTAAAGAAGGTGACTTATCCCCCAAACCCTTCCCCCCCCCCCCCCCCCCCACCCCCCAAAAAAAAAATCCTAGAGCTAAGCTACTAGATGCATTGAATCTTATTTTTATTTTTTCTGTCAACCACTATGTGCAACTTTGTTGAATAAAAGACTAGCAATTAATATATGCGATTATTAAACTTTGTAAATGCTCTAATCATTTGAGGTTAACTAGTTTGAGGTATTCAGGCTTCTACTACTCCTGGACTATGCTTCACTGTCAAAAACAAAGCTGTGTATATTACTATGAGCACTTCTTAGTTATGACTATTTGCTTCCATAGTTACCCAAAATTTTTCTAAAATAAATTTTCCAACGAAAGGAAGTGGATATCTTTATATTTTTGTATCTCGAGTCTCGACTCTTGAGTATTGGTGAATACCATATGTCATGGAAGCTATTCAGTAGCCTAGCTCTTTCTTCGAGAAGGGGGATCACATCCTTCTTGAACTATCAAAATTAACAAATTGTAAAGATTATAATAAGATTGAACTATCAAAATTTGATCGGTAGTGAACGGAATTTGTTTGTATTTCAAATTCTAATTCCTACCATATGACAAGACAACAATAATTGAGAATAGGCACTTGTGCAAGGTTAGGGATGAATTAATGAGAAGAGAGAAAGAAAGTAGAAAATAAAATAAAATAATATTATTTCAAATTAATTAGGTTAGCTAATATGAAAAACAATTAATTTTAATGATGACATTGATTATAGTGATTGTTTAACCATTAGATTTCTTAGAATTCTATAGTTTAAAAAATGTATAACTTTTGTAGAGCTACACTAGGTGTAACTTGAACCCATTTCTTATTTTTATACTTCTTTTATATTTATTTATTTTCCTTTTTAGAATTTTTAGAGCTCTGAGATTTAGTGTACGCATTAGTGTTTGCAAGATCTCACCTTACTTTCGTTTTTAATTTGTTAATATATACTAATGCATATAGTTGCATACCACTAGCCTATACTTATGGCATCAAAATGTATCTTGGTTACATTGGAATATCCTTTTAGGAAAAATTGGTTCCTAAAAAAGAGAGTGATTGACTAGTCTACACTTAATTAGATTCCCGGGACATTGATGGTTGATAGTATTATATATTTTGGTAATAAGGAAATATTGATAATTTCTCCTATTTTAAAAGGAAGGCCCAAAAAACAAAAAAGATGGAGAAAGAAATAAGTGGAGGGGAGTCTTTATTAGGTGGACTACAGAGCCCACATGGGAAACATGTTTTATCTTAAGGGAGTGGTTAACCCAATATTATAAATTAACATATTTCTTTTCCCTAGAAAGCAATAAAAAATAAGAATGATAGCTCAATAGATACGTGCTTATCAACCAAATCCTCAAAAAGATTGCAAACAAACTCTATTCAATCCAAAACCAAACCTAAAGAAATAAAATATGTTTTTTTTCTACCTTTTCCGTAAAAAAAAAAAAAAAAAAAATTATTATTTAATTTTGTCTTTTCTAATTATTTCTCCAAAAAGAAAAGTTGTCTTTTCTAATTTTTCAATTGTCATAGACTAGGTTTAGAGGATGTAGAAGACCAACTGTTTTTCAGCCTGATCAACAGAATAGAATGCACAATAATTACTTAAAAGATTACCACCATGATCTTCAGCCTATACAACAAAAAATCTTCTAGGGTTTTCATAGTAGACTCTGGGAATTTTGGGGTTTTCAACTTTGGCTTCTTTTTTTCTTTTGTGTGTGTGTGTGTGTGTGTGTGTGTGTGTGTTTCGAAACCTCTAGGATTTAGATGATTTCACTCACGGTATTCGAATTAGGCTAGCAGTTGACCCATGTGACTTCTACCATTGGATCTTAATTTTAGACTACACCTCAAACTAATGACTAGACTTACACTTCAGTTTAAACTTAAAAACATTCTCTTCTTTATTTTAAAAGAAAAATAATAGTTAAAAGTGAATTATGTATCATCTTTTAGTTGGTGAAGCAACACAGTAGTTGCATTATGTATCACAGCTACTAACTGCGAATTACAATTGAATGATTACCACATTTTCACACATTCACAGCTACCAAACAAAACAAGCATACGCAGAAATAAGAAAAAAACATTAAAAGGTATAGTTAATGGGTATCGTTAGAGTATTTGTTATTAAGTTATTTTAAGAACGTTTTTATACTATTTTTATAGGAAATATAAAAAAAAAATTCAAAAAAATTTATTTTGTTTCATAAAAATATTTTATAAGCCAATGTACTTAAGGCATCTGTTAATTTATATCACATTAAAAACTCTCATTCTATTGAAGAGAAATACTTTACATTGTCCAGATCCCACCAAACCTTATGACAGATATGGGAAGGGAATAAATTACACAATAACTTTAAAGACAAAAATAATTTACAACTATTAAAGTGGTAAATTGTTAATGATAAGGAAAAAAGTAATATCAGCGATAGATTTAGAATTTAGATAAAACTTGTATTAAAAATTTGCTAAATCACTGTTACAAAGAATTTTGTGGAAATTATTGTAGATAGCATTAGTCCAAAATATCAGCACATTTTTTCAATTTCTTAATTTGGATGACAGTGTCATGTCTCGTTGAAAACTCAAACTAGCTACGCTATAATATTAATTGTCTGAATGTCTCACATGTTTCATGCTTTTGTATAGCAAGCACTAGACACAATTTTGGAAAATAGCTCTTCTTAGTCTGTACTCCTAGGCCAACCAGTTAGGCAAAAAGACTAGCTAATAGTTCTTCCATGGGGAGCATTACTAACGGGGACAATCAAGAAGATCTTAACCAATCTCTCTTGCCAGAATCGTCTATCCAAGATGATGAAGATCATAATTTCAAAGACCTCGCATTAAGGGTGTGGATTGAATCAAAGAAGCTATGGCACATTGTTGGACCAGCCATCTTCAACAGACTGGCTTCCTACTCCATGAACGTCATCACTCAAGCTTTTGCTGGTCATCTCGGTGAAGTTGAACTCGCTTCCACCTCCATAGCCATGAATGTCATCATCGGCTTCTGTTTTGGCCTCGTGGTAATTCATCTCTCTCTCTCTGTCTCTCTCTCTCTCTCTGGGGATCGATATACTGTGACTTAGTCTCTCTACTGTGTTTTTTTTACATTGTTGTTGGAAGTTGAGAAATTTAACAGTTTCGCTTTTGGATAAACACTACTCTTTTAACAATTATGCTACATTTTATTAGTTAGGGATGGCGAGCGCATTGGAGACACTGTGTGGACAGGCTTTTGGGGCAAAGAGGTACCCTATGTTGGGCATATATCTTCAAAGATCATGGATTGTGCTGTTCCTATGTTGTGTTTTGCTCTTGCCCTTTTACGTTTTTGCTGGTCCCATTTTGAAACTCATAGGACTGTCCAACGAGGTGGCAGAGCAGACAGGGTTGGTGGCTCAGTGGCTCATACCTTTGCACTTCAGCTTTGCATTTTACTTCCCAATGCAAAGGTTCTTACAGTCCCAGCTCAAGACCTTAGTGATTGCATGGATGTCTTTGGTGGCTCTATTGCTGACTGCTTTGCTTAGTTGGTTGTTCGTTATTGTGTGGGATTTTGGACTCGTTGGTGCCATTGTTGCTTTGGATATCTCATGGTGGGCTTTGGGTGTTGGATTGTTGGTGTATATTGTGTGTGGTGGATGTCCTCTAACTTGGACTGGTTTGTCTGTGCAAGCCTTTTCAGGGCTCTGGGAGTTTCTCAAACTCTCTGCTGCTTCAGGAGTCATGCTCTGGTGTGTAATAAACAGTGATGTACTTCTAGTTCGATACTTAGACAAAAACGGCAACATTTTTCTTGATTTTTTAAATAATGGTTATCATGATATGTTGCAACTGGTATATAACAAAGTAGTATTAGTGATAAACATAGTTTATGGTTCATAATTTCTCTTTTGCTGGTGATATATGCAGTTTGGAGTTTTGGTACTACAAAATACTTATGTTGATGACTGGGTACTTAAAGGATGCTACTATAGCCGTGGATGCCGTGTCAATCTGGTTTGAGACTTGCATTGATTTGTTAAAGTTTAGAATATAGTTTATCATAAAAACAACATCAACAATAACCAAACTTTAGTCCCATATTTTTAAGTAGGCTATGGATTAATTGCACTTTGAATATGACACTATATGATTAATAATTTCCTGATATCTCCTCTTTTCAGCATGAATATCATTGGGTGGGAGATGATGATCCACTTGGCTTTTCTTGCGGGTGTTGGGTATCATTTCTCATCCCTTCCATACTTTTTTAGTTTCAAAGTTAATCTTAGACATAATTCGGAATGAACCTACATACAAACCACCACATGAGGATATCATAATGCCCTCCTTAATTAATAAGAAAAATTAGGCTTAAAATCTTCTCTACCACATTGTTGAGTCTTGTGGCCTGTGGGTGAGAGACCCAAGGGATCTAAATGACTCGATCTCTCAAACTGTAGACTCATAAAGCATCTTTGGCATCACGTGGTCACCAACTTAATTAGAGCATCCACAACAGTGGAGCTAAAAATTTAGCAATTTAACTCCACCAAAAGTTACTTTATCTATTTTACCTACACACATGCTGCAGCAGTGGATCTATTTTAGCTTTCAATACAATAAAATAATATAAACATCACAATAAAATAATATATCTACCACAATAAAATAATACATCTCACTACAATAAAAACACCACAATAAAAAAGTAATGTGAACACAAAATAAAAATTAATTTTTTTTAGCTCTCATGAACAGTGCACATCTATCTATAGATGTGCACTGTAGCAATGAGCTAAAAAAATATAGATTTAGCTCCACTGCTGCATGCTTCTTTTTGGTGTTTTGGTGGAGCTAAAATAGTTATATAGCTATTTAGCTCCACTGCTGCAAGTGCTCTTAGAACTACAATGAGCCAAATTGAAATAAATACCCAAATAGCCACTTTTCAAGATTACTAAATGTTACCAGAATACTTGCCCCAAGAGGGAGGAAGTTTTTATTTTTATAATTCAATAGTTGAAAGAGAGGCATTCAAATTTGGATGTGTATGTGTCAATTAAAAACACGAAGAATTTTTTTTTCCCTATAAGGTAAGCCCCCACATTGCGAATTGGTGAGTTGTATATTAATTTTATATGTATGCAAAGTTATATATAGTAAGATCAATAAGAATATTCTCCGTTGGTTAATTATTTACTCAGTAATTATTTCATAGTTCAATAAGAGGTTAATGGTGTAACTTCATTTCAAAATTTTTGCCATGAGATTCACAGAGTAAGGGTAGCCAATGAACTGGGAGCAGGGAATGCTAATGCAGCGAAATTTGCGAGTATAGTGTCTGTGGTGCATTCCACAATGCTTGGACTCCTTTTCTGCCTATTAATCTTGATTTTCCACGATGAGTTCATAGACATATTTACATCCAGCACTGAAGTGGTTCAAGAAGTTGATAAATTGTTGTACCTCTTAGGAGCCGCAATTCTTCTTAACAGCGTTCAACCAGTTTTATCAGGTGAGTTCCTACTTTCAACCCTAGTGGCCTAGAGCATGTATGTCACACACCTTATTTTATGTTTATTTAGTTTAATTGGCTTATTAGAGCATCCACATTGGTAGAGCTAAAAATTCAGTTATTTGGCATCTATAAAAATCACTTTATCTATTTTACCTCTTCACTTTACAATACACCCAACATCAATAGATCTATATTTTTAACTATTTGATTAAAATAATACAAATAACTTATTAGAATAATAATAAAAACATCCACCACAAACTTCAACAACCAACCACAACCACCTCCACCATCAGCCTTAACCACACTCACAACCGCAACCACCACCAGTCCACAGGGAAAAAAAAAAAAAGAAAAAAAAAAAAGCCCGATCTACCCACACAACCACAACCACCACCACACCACAACCCACAGCAAGGAAAAAAAAAAAAAGCAACTAAGCAAGGTCGACAGCGAGGGCGAGATGGGCCAGTGGCGTTGGTCTGCGGCATGGGTCAGCAACGTGGGGGTGGGGGTGGGCTGGCGGAAGTTGAGAGAGAGGTGAGAGTTGTGAGTTAAGAGTTCTGAACAAAAAAAAAAAAAAAAAAAAACAAACAAATAATATTTTAATGGGAGGTAGAATAATTATTTTTTTAAGCTTTCATCTACAGTGCACAACCATATAATGGTTGTGCACTGTAGCAATGTAGGTAAAAAATTTACCTATACCACCGCCATTGTAGCAACCTTTTTGTATGTAGTGGTGCTAAAAATAGTTTTTTAGCACCACCATTGTGAATGCTCTTATATGCAATATTTATTTTACTTTTTTGACAAGGCTTATGCACAATTTTTAAAGTCTTATTCTTTTTAAATGCAACTGTATTTTTTTAATTTAACTTTTAAACCTAATAAACCAATATAAATTAGCTTTCTCAAACAAGCACTTATTCCACAATTTCATTGAATCACAAAATTTTTAGCATTGACTCTAAGGTTAATTACAACTTACCTACTTGTGATTTAGCTGAAATTTAAGCTGTCTACTCATGATTTGAAATTTGACACTTTACCCACCTGAAGTTAGCTCAGTTAAGGTTCCGTTACCCACATTTGCTAAAATGGGGCTAAGTATGTATTTTTGCTTTCTATTATGTCTCTCTCCTCTCAAAACATTAAAAAAAAAAAAAAAAAAAAAAAAAAAAAAAAAAAAGAGAAAATAAGATTAAAAAGTGAGGGTTTTGTAAAGCTTTTGTCAAGAATCATCTCCAACAAAAACAAATTCCTTCATCTATTTCTAAGCAACCAACGAAGCCATAGTATCTAAAGCCAAAAGATTGCAGCACTGAGGTAGCATCTTCATCAGACATTAAAGATACGATTTGGTAATGATGGGTACTGCTTAAGCAAGCTTGAATACGTATAAAATCATTCAAAGTTGAATCTATGTGAGTTGAACAATTGAAGAAGGTGCAGTTATATGTGTTGTACTTAAAAGGAGATGAAGTTAAATCAGGGATTCAAAACAGTCTTGGATCAATGCAACCATCTGGATCATATAAATCAATCCACCGCCCTATGTAACTGATACTATTTACATAAAACTTCCTTGAATGTGGCAGCTCAAGCATGGTATAGTTGTCCTTGGTGTAAGATAGCTCAAACCCGAGGTATCCACAGTGTTTTGGCTGTTGGTCCTTTAGCCAAAATGTGAATCGGATGGTTGGGCCATCATCTCTGCACCATGCTATCTTGCACCCATCTGGCTCTAATCCAAAACTCTGTAGCATTTACAAACAGGAGAAAGCAAAAGAGAATTATGGACAATTTAAACTTTAGATGCTATAGCTTCATTGGTTGCTTAGAAACGGACGAAGGAATTTGTTTTTCATGGATATAATCAGTGGCGGCTTCAAAAATTTTGTTTAGAGGGGTTACTAAGAAATTTAAATCAAGAAAAAATTTTAATTAAAAGAGAACTTAAATATATTAAGTTATCAACAACAAAAAAAATTACAATTTCCTTTTATAAATTTTCAAATTTCGAATTGTTACATGATAATTTATTATGAGTATTTAATATTTATTGCCAATGTGGATAGCTATACAACCAATTTATTTTGTTAAGTTTGTCTAACATTTTTATTTTTATACAGTTGTTATTATCTATTTGTCTTTGTTTTTATAAAAATATTTTAAACTAAATGAATAAACTCAACTCATTGGCTCATTCATATATAAAATAATGCACTACGTATTTACTTAACCAATTAAATGCTTAAACAATAAGATAGTAACCTCACCTACACTTGTGTTTGTATTGAATTGTATAGCAGTTAGTGTATTGTAATGGCATAGCAATGAGTGCACGTGTTGTATTGGGATTGTATATCAGCTGGTGTATTGAGATGATTAGTTGGTTAGTGTTGATTAGGAGTTAGTTAAAGAGGGGGCTAACTAACATTTTGTTAGGGAAGTTGAGACAGTTACAGATGTAAGAGAGGGTTCATTTGTATTAGGCAGTTAAGCAATAATACTCTCAAGCATTATCTCTATTACTATCTCTCTATCTCTTTGCTATGGAGGCCTGGTCCCCTTGAAGTGACCAATCTTTTTCTTCTTTTTTGCCATCTTCCTATAAGTAGAATCTTAACACAATCACTAACTTTATAATTTTTTTCTTGAATTTTTTCGACTTTATAACAAAATGTTATTATAACATGATAACAATATACACATATGCAACAAATCATCTCTATTTCCTAATTATTAAATTATATAAAATTATATTATATTTATACTATACATATACACAAACATCTACACACATCATTATTCACACAAATAAAATTACAACAAAAAGTAATGCACACAGTCAATATTAGACACACTCATACACAAATTAAATAAATTTATAATAATTAAAGAGTGACTTACAATTTACAAACACTTATTCTTACTCTTAGAGTCAGAAATACTTGTAATAAGGATGCATAAGATTTAAGTCAGGGTATGCAAAAATATTTTTAAAAATAAATTAAAGTATTAAACTAAAAAAAATTATGTGTTAAAAAAAAAAAATTTGAAGTCAAGGGGTTCATTTGAACCTCTTGAACGTGTAGCGCCGCCCCTGGATATGATTCTTGATAGAAACTTCTATGGTGATGGTAATGTTTGTTCATAATTTTTACAAAACTCCCACTTTTTTATCTTGTTTTCTCTTTTTTTTTTTTAAATATTTTAAGAGGAGAAAGACATAAAAGAGAGCAAAAATACATATTTAGCCTCCATTTTTAATAACGGAACCCTAATTGAGATAACCAAAGATAGCTAAAGTGTCAAATTTTAAATTATGAGTAGGCAACTTAAATTTCAGCCAAACCATAGATAGATAAGCTGTAATTAATCATTTTTTTCTATTTTTATTTTATAATTAGGGTAGGGAAATTCAAACTTACCGTTTCTTTTTCTTTTTTTTTTCCTTTTTTTATCACGAAGAGACCAAACATTGCTACTAAATCTGCAATACCTTAATTAATACTAGAATTATAAATCCGTTTTCTTGATTTTGACAGGAGTAGCTATTGGATCGGGATGGCAAGCTTTAGTTGCGTATGTAAATCTTGGGTGTTACTATATCATTGGACTTCCACTTGGAATTCTAATGGGATGGGTTTTTAATCTAGGCCTTATGGTAAGTTTCCCAACTATGTATCTGCCTTCTTTAATTTCTAGCTTTATGTGTCGGATTGTTAGCAAGCATCATTATGATTGGAATAATTTATAATGGCATCTTCATTCATATCATATCTTTTTTTTTTTTTTCGCGGCATATATATAATGTCATGATCACATTGCAATAGAAAATGATTTATGGACAACATGCCCAATGGCCATTATGATTTGTGATAGGTAACTTTGCCTTGATAAATTTTTATATAACTTTTTTTTATACAATTTTGATATGACAAATTTTTAATAGCAGACAATAAAGTGATTTTAGTAATAATTTCAAGCAAAAATTACTAATAAATCACCACCTATATTATGGAAAATATTGTACATATAGAATTACTCAATTTCCATTTCCAATAGTGATTTTTTATTTTTTATTTTAGTTTTTTGGGTGCTGAATAACAAATTTCTTTGAGCAAGCGAATGGAAACCATGGACCTTCAAATAGGAATCGAAGAGGCAGAAATGGGCCCTGAAGTAGATTATAAATGAGCCAGCCAATCTTCACAGTTCACACAATATATGCTAACCTTACACTAGGAATGGAAGAGATGAGAATGGGCCCTGAAGCACGAATCAACCCAACGGGTCACAACAAATGGGGGCCTTTATTGGCTGCTCCATTAACAAGAAGATGATTCCCAACAAAGAGCTTAATATGATAGTTCTATTATAGCCCATAGGTCTTCAGATTTATTAGGGGTGTCAATTCGAGTTAACGTGTCGGGTTCGTATCATGCGGAAGTAGGAGTATTCGACTAAATGGCTCAACTCTAACCCGACCCATTTAATAATTGTGTCATGATTTTTCAACTCTAACGCAACCTGTTAATAAGGCGGGTTAACCTGACCCAATCCATTTGACCCGCTTACCGTTTATTAAACGAATCGTATTAGGTTGACACGAATAAAACGCAACCCATTTTAACCTGCATAATATTAAATATAACATCCATCTAGAAATAATTTTTTTTACATATCAAAATCAGTGTATACACTTCAAATCTTCAACCTACATTCAAAATAATATAATTCAACAAAAATATAACATTCATCTAGAAATAAGTTCTTTACACTCCAAAATAAGTGCATACACTTCAACTCAAATTCAAAATAACATAGTTTAACAAAAATAAAATAACATGTTCAACAAAAATATAATATCCTCAGAACTCGCCGAATGCTAAGTATCATTATTGAAAGAATTGGAACAAACAGTAGGCTAATCTTGACTATGAGTACGATTATCATCCATAGATTTTATTTTATAAACTATCTCAATAAACCCACTTGCAAGATATGCAGACGGTGTCCAACACTAATACAAACACCAAAAAAAAAAAACACAGTACAAGATAAAACCTACAGCCATGACCTTAATCAACAATTAATATATCTCATATATTAATAACAGCACATGGGGTTTGAAGTATATAGAACAAAAACATTATGCAGAAAAAATTACTACAGAATTTTGAAACACCAAGAAAATGATTTTCTTTAATTCTGAAACTCACTAAGAGAGAGAGAGAGAGAGAGAGAGAGAGAGAGGAGAGAGAGAGAGAGAGAGAGAGAGAGGAGAGAGAGAGAGAGAGGAGAGAGAGAGAGAGAGCAGTAACGAGTTTGAGACTTTGAGTTTGAGAATTGGGCATGAGACTATAAGATAGTAGAGTGAGTAGTATGACTGAAATTAAAAAATAAAAAAAATTAGAAATTTATAAGAAGGTTTAGAGATTTAGGGTTTGTTAAGTTTCAATCTTCAATTATATCCATTGTAATTTTTTGTAATTACTCACTTTTCTTTTTAAATTTAAAACATATGTTGGATATAAAAGGTATTTGACAAATCTAAAATAAAATGAATATTATTTATTATACGAGTTAAACGAGTTATGTTAAGTGGGTTATTTCGGGTTGATATAAATAAATTGACGTATCAAACGTGTCTATTGCGAGTTACGCAAGTTGACCCGTTTATGACACGTTTATTATCGTGTCACTTTTGGGTTGACCTATTTATAACCCAAACCCATTAAGATCCAACCCTAATCCGCAAAATCCGTGTCAAGTTCATGTGGTGTTCGTAGGTTGGGTCAAACATTGACACCCGTAAGATTTATCACCACACGTATATCATCTTTTCCAACTTTACTAAAATGCTTATTAAAATTGATGTACCTGCAGGGAATTTGGGCTGGGATGATCATCGGTGGGACTGTCATTCAGACTGTTATATTGGCCATCATAACAATTCGAAGTGATTGGGAAAATGAGGTACACATTTCCATATATTTTCACAATATATATGGTATCATCACTTCTACATATAAGCTGATATAAAATTCATAGCCCAATGATTTCTTGGATTTGCAGGCTGCGAAAGCCAGCATACGTGTAAATAAGTGGTCAAATCCTAAACCAGACGATCAACCAGAGATTCTACATTAACAACTATATTACTGATAAATTTTGTTGCTGAGAAGACTCACCAATATTGTAGTGTGTATTCATAAATAAACTTTTTTTTAAACTTAAATTGTTTGTGTAAACCTTAATAATTATGTTCTCTTGTATAGCTAATATAGGGTCTATTTGGAATTCGTTTATTTTGTTGAAATTGAAAACATTTTGTTAAAAATAAAATAAATAAAGGTAAAAAGTTAGTTGAAATAATACAATGAGACTCATGAAAACTTTGAAGAATTTATTTAATTTTTCATTAACTACCATAATTTATAGGAATTGAAAAATCTTTTCGATTTTGATGGCGTAGATTCTTACATAATAAACCATTTTGTAATTAATTAATCTGTATATTTGAGCCTCAAAAAAGGGGATTTGTTCTGGACATGGAAGAAAGCTTTAATTAATTTGGAAGAGCCACGAGAACTGATTAAATTGCTTAATTCAATATTTAAATATCATCATTTTTTTTTAGAAAGATCTAATTGCTAGTCCAGCAATATAAGATGGACTCATTTTCTGCATCAAATACTTAGGCCTGATAATATCGTCCTACATACTCTACACAAATCAACAAGAACCCATGAATATTATAAGGATAAAAATTATATTAATCCATTTTAATATTAAAATGCATTATATTAATCCATTTTAATGTAGGAAATATATGAGACTAATTAACAAAATCAATAGAGTAAATTCAAGAGATTAGAGGAAACTTATCGATGATAGAGAGTTAAGGCGTGGAACTCAATCCACTGTCCTAAGAAATGATTTCGCCCCATTGGATTCAATTTATCCTTGGTGCAGAAATGGCTCCGGCGATCACCCCCAGGATTCAACGGCAAGCTATGGTTGTGTGCACTCACAAGCCAAAGCTTTAAACTCGTATTAATGCCCATAGAAATTGAAGGAAGAGTAAGACACGGAATTAAGAATTTTGTTGCTTTTTTGTATATGTTAAGAGATATCCTTACGTCTGTTTTTATAAGTTATAACAAGGTTGATTCGCACATCTTTGGAAATTTGCCGTGATAAACGTCCTCCTAAAATTTCTCCTTTTAAACTTTCATTTCATAGCTATAGAATTAAAGGTTGATTGCTGTGCATTTGGGAAAATTATTGTGTACTCTGGAGTACCATAAATGCGTATTTTTTCATTTTACATAAATGGTGGGTCCTACTAATTAAATTTATGGTGGAACCCACCATTCATGTGAAAGGAAAGAGTACGAATTTAGGGTACTTCAAAATTACCCAATAATTTTTTGTGTATTTGGGATTGTGTTGAGGCAAAGGAAAGATCATGTTTTAAGGTGAAAATAAGGAATAGATGAGAGAAATTGGTGGACCAAATGATCTAATGACAGAGGAGAGACCCAGCTGTTATTTCTTAATTTATTTTTACTAATTTAATATGAAACTTTTCCAACATATTACAAGGATAAAAATTATATTAATCCATTTTAATATTAAAATGCATCATCATTTTATCTTTGACCTATTATCCTAAGTTGCCCGCAAGATGTTTCTAGAGGGAAGAATTTTGTGGACTAGTTTTGTAGCTTGAGGAGAAATTAAAATTGTTAAGATTCTTAAAAAATAAAAATCAAACAATTTTAATTTTAATCCTTTAATTTTGGTTATAATTTTCAAATTAGTTCTTCATGTTAAAATTATTATCAATTTAGTCCACTATTTAAATTGATCTTTTACTATTAAAAGTTTAAATGAAAACTTACTAAATAAAATGCATTATTCAAAAGATCTTATTGTTTGATTAATATTAATTTAAAAAATTCTTAAATGACTTCATGCACTAATAATATATTTGGACAAAATAATTAAATTAACTCATTTAGTTATTTACTCATAGATTTTACAATGAAATGGGCCAAAGTAAACTGAAATATACCGAATGGATCGACCAAACCAGACTGAACTGGACCATTAACAGTTAGTTCATTATTTCAATGTTCTTTTTATTATTAAAGAATTAAGTGAAAACATTGATAAGATGATAAGATGAAATGAGGCATTTTTTTTTAAATCTTATAATTTGATTAATATTAATTAAAAAAAATGCTTAAATGACTTCATGCACTAATAATAAATTTTGAAAAAATAATATAATTAACTCATTTAATTATTTACTAACAGATTTTACAATTAAAATGAACCGAATTGGAATGAATTGGACCAAAATGGAGTACATGGAACGAATTATACCAAACTGGACCTTAGTGGACCAAAATGAACCATTATTATTTAGTCCATTAATTATATTTAAATGTTCTTTTTACTAATAAAAATTTAAGTGAAAACATTCATAACATACATTATTTAAAAGATCTTATTGTTTGATTAAAATTAATTTTAAAAAAGCTTAGATGACTTCACATACTAATAGATTTGAACAAAATAATTAAATTAACTCATTTAATTATTTACTAATAGATTTTACAATTGAAATGGACCTAATGGATTGAAATATTACATTGATGTAACTCAATGGTTGTCATTTTACAAGTATAAATGCTTGTGGAGTATGAGGGGCAAAGGCTAGAGTTCAAGTCTCTACGATGGAGTTTCACACACATATATACTTAGATTAAATTAGAGTAGAAATTCTATCTTGTATAAAAAAAAAAAAAATTTAAAAAAACTTTAGATATTATATAAATGTAAATGAGTCCTATTTTATCACCATTTCATGACGCAGACCATTTTATCTATAAAAAAATAATAAGATTTTTGTGAGGCCACATCATTGATCATTGATATTTGTTTAAAATTAAAACACATACTTTATGGGAAATTCGATTTATTAATTTTTAAACAATAACCATAAAAAATAAAGCCTTAAACTTGGAATTATTGTAATCCGCTATGGATTCTTAACCACTTATCAAGGTGTAAATGTCACCTTCTTCGAGTTGGTTGGAGGGTTTGGGCTCCAAACTGGTTTTGTTATTCTTTCCAATTATTTCTATCCAAAATTACTCGTATCTATCACATCCTTAAAATTACAAATTTTTTAATCTTGGTGACATGTATTTTTAATCTTTGTGGTACTCTTCCGAATAGATACAATTAAAGTTAAAAGTATATTAGAAACGTTAAAAACCATGACTCGAAGTTACAGTTTTCTTAATTTACGAAGATTATGTGTATTATGTGTGCAAATGTGCATAAAAAAACACTCCAAATTAATAAATATCATAAAAAACACGGAATCCATGCAGCAGAATTTAGCTCAATTAAAAGTCTCTTTGTATATATGACAATGACTTATCTATTTAGAACAAGACATGTCACTGTCCCACCTACTAAATAACATAAGAAAACGCCATGGAAATTGTCTTGTCTCTTGACAGTTTCTGCAACCAATAATGCACTCTACAAAAATAATTTTTAAGTACAATATTTTAAGCTATTCAATTAAATTGAGCAAAGATATTATCACAACATTTTACATAATTTTACCATTCATTTCGTACGTGATGAATGATGAGTAGTGGAGATATTCACCATTGTGTAAAATATGTGGCAATAGCATTACTAGTTGAATTCAATCGATTTAAACAACTGGCCCGAGTCAGCGATTTGCTTTCTGAACCGAGTCGACTCGCTAACTGACTCGTCTCTGTGTCCCACAGTTACCACCACCAGCCTCATTTCCTCTCTCTTTTCCCTCACCATCAACACCTTCTTCTTCGTCTGTCTTATCAAATCCCAAAACCCATCATTATTTTCTCGATTCAGCCTCTCTTTGCAATCCTCAAGCCTCTTCAACACGTTAAAAAACTGAGTCGACTCAGTACCGTAGATCATACTTTCCATTCTATTCCCGAGTTCCACAACTCGTACAAATATTTCAGATTGAACCAACATGAAATCTTCACCAACGATTCTCATCACCTCGAAGACCAAACTGTTAACATGTAACGAACCCGGAGCTTCACAAATTTTCTCTGTAAAATCAACAAGAACATTTATTTCCTTTAATAATTCCGAGTTCAACAAGCTCAAAACCTTTTGTTCTTTATCTTTGTTATCTACTCTGTATGAACATGAACAAAAGTAATAACCCAAAACCCTAGAAACCATCAAACTTTGTTCCAATAAACCCGCGTACCATCTTACCCAATTCGACAATTCCCACGTTTCCACATCGGAATTGTCTCTAAAATTCGATAGGTTAAGGAAGTTTTTGCCACCAGAGCATGGATAAAAAGAGAGCTGGTCTTTTAGAATGAAGGAGCCCCTGTTGATAACGTTATGAATTGTGAGAAGGCATTTTAGGGCAACGGAAGCACTTTGCGTGTCATGCAAGCGATCCATTAGTACTTCTATGCATGCACACGCGGTGAGGCGGGACCCGTTGCCAAAGTTGAGAACGGCGGCAAGGCGCTTCTCAGACGGAGGAGACGGGTTGTGCGTGGTGGCGTGGAGGACCGCGAAGTTTACAGAAGCGTGGCATTTGGTTATTGATAGGGTTGCTTTGATCAAAGAGGCTTTGTCTTTGAGACTATCTATGAGATTTCTTAGCTTCTTTAGCCTACCCATGGTGAGTCAAAGAAAGAGGATAAGGAGAGCCTAGAGAGGAAGGAGTAGGAAGAGAGAAATATTAAGATGAATTTGAGAAAGCTTTAGAGATTTTTAATTTTATTAATGTGTGTATTAATTAATAATTAATTACTACTATATCTTTGTTTAATAGTAGAAACTCAACGTAACAATATATGTAATATAAGGAACAAACTTAAATAATAACTTGTGATGCATTGGTGCATGTATGGACCATAGTCAGCCTCGCGCCTGCCATTTCTTACCGTTTCTTCCGTAAGCCATGTTTGTCAAATTTTGTTGATGGGGATATAAGAGCAAGACTTTTTGACTTTAAGCTAAGTGTCCAATTAAGACCAGATAGAGAAAGGAGAAGTTCATAGTTATCGTTTTTTTAAATTTGACCATCTCTACAATGTATGAAATTTCTGTCTTGATGCACTCTAGGGGCGTAGCCAGAAAATTTGACTTGGGGTCGAATTGTAGTATTGATATATTAACTATAGATCATATTGAATACAAAATTATTAACTTTGATATATTTTGTTTTCTTAAATATTAATGAACATACAAAAATTATATAGTTTATTATAGACAAATACAAAAAAAAAAATCAAATAAAAGAACAGTTCACATCAAAATTATGCCCAACAATCTTTAATGGAATAAAGATAGCAATGCAAAAAATGTGAACAAAAAAATCTTAAATACCCTTATGCATATCAACACACACATAGTGGCAGAAGAAATAAACAAAAATAATACTAATGGTAAAATAACAATGATGATTGATAAAAGAGAGAAAAAAGAAAATGCACTTGCATATTTGCTTCTTTAAAGAGTCAAGAAGATGATGTTGCACCAGGAAAAAAAATGAATTAATAATTTTGGTTGAGATATGAGTTTTTGTGTTAAGAAAAAAGAAAATGGGGCAATGGGCTGACACTAGCAGCTAAAACAAAACTCCGTAGGTACTTAAAGATGAAAAAAAATATTGAAATTATGTTGGAAAATGGGTTGTCAATGATGTTAGAGAATAAGTTATTATCCATTGGATTAATTATAAATTTTTTGAACAATGGAAAAGATCAACTATTAGTCATTATTTTTTGGACTAACTATAAATCTTAGGAATAATTGGAGTGGATAGGTAATAAAATTTTGAACAATTGAGGAGGCCAACTAAAATTCCATTGGACTAATTAGAAATCTTAGAAATAATTGGGGGGGGGGGGGGGGGGGGGGGCCTATTCTAATCTTTTGGGAGGACTATATCCTATTACTAGTATAGTTGTAGGAGAAGAAAAAAAAATTGGGGGGGGCCATGGAGCAAGGTAGCTCCGCCCCTGATGCACTCTAATATGAATATTCTAATTAAGAAAGTTATTATTAATTTTACTACATAACCTAATAACATTGTAGATTGACATGATGACATGACAATAAAACTCACATCAACAATTGAAAAAAAAATCTAAATAATTTTCTTTCTTTGTGCCTTGTGTTTAACACATCAGTTCATAAGATACATTTAATATTATTTGTAACTTTATTATAATCACTCTTTTATCTAACTAGTATATATGTGCTAATAACTTGTTGGCCAATTGATACCTTGTCCTCCCCCTGAAAGGATAATTCAATCGCGAGTTGAGGCAATGAGTAGGGGACATACAATAATTGTATAAAAGTACCCCGTCTATGGGTTGAGTTGTAGGGTAAATTATATTTTATCATAAATAAAATAAAGAATAAGCCAACTCAATAATAAGAGCATTAACATTAGATATGCTAAAACACTTAAAATACTATTTTGGCACATCAAATAACAAAAAACTTGCTACATTAGGTGTGGTAAATCTAAAAAAGTTTAGAAATGTAGTAATCTACTACTTGTAGTAATAATTGTAGCACACATGCCACTTAGTTTTATTCCTCTCCTCTCTCTCTCTCTCTCCTCTCTCTCTCTCCTCCTCTCTCTCTCTCCTCTCTCTCTCTCTCTCTCTCTCTCTCTCGCTCTCTCTCTCTCTCTCTCTCTCTCTCTCTCTCTCTCTCTCTCTCCTCTCTCTCTCTCTCTCTCTCTCTCTCTCTCGTTAACATTCGCTAATCTCTTACATAGCCACAAACCAAACAATTTCTACGTCTCTTAACACCAAAATATAAAATTGAAATTAAACTACAATTTTACTTAACCATGTGTTGGGGGCGTTTTTTATTTGTTGCCCACATGATGTAAAAGGAGTCAAGACCAAGACTCAACTTTAGGCTTCAAACATGGCTTAAAGGCTATTGGCGAAGTGTAAAAGGCCTATTTTGCTCAAAGTCCAGGTTGCATCCAACAAATATTATAATAAGGTCATACCTCATTCAAAGATAAACTAGCACAAAGAACAGTCCACCACAACAAGTGTTTAAATAATAGTTTAGCGATAAGCAAGAGAAATGTCCAACGGTAGATGTTTGGAAAATCAATATTTGCATAGCAAAAATTATGCATTTCTTCCATGGTTGGTTAATATAAAAGTGAGCCCATTATAATAAGTACACAAGAGAAAAAAAGGTCTAGCAGTGAATATAATAGACTTCCAGCGGTAGACAGGTTAATGAGTATATTTACATGGTAAAAATCATACGTTTTCCTTATTATTATTAAGTCAAAATAAGGAAAAATTTTCAAAGTATCCAAAACATTTTGGCTTTCATCATAATAACAATAAATAAGGATTAAAGGCTTCATAATTACAAATAAAAGAGGAAAAATAGGATGAAATAAAGGGAGAGAGAGATTCCAGCTTAGTGTAACATATATTGAACTAAGATTTTTGGAGAATATATATGAGTGGCATGGATGGAGTAGTATAGGCTGTTTTAAGTGAATGGGTATGTAAGCTTATGATGATATGATAGAGTTAATGTTGAAACTAAGTTTTTAATGGGTAAAGGGTTGTTTATGACTAATTGGGAAGCGTTTATGAGCTGTGAATATGCAGGAATAAGGAAGGGAATGTCTGAGACTAAGTAAGTATGGGCTAAGGGGAATTATTTATGAGTTTGGGGAGAGTTGAACCACAAGCAATATGACAAGAAAAATCAGAAATTTCAGAAGGGGTTGGTTAGTGTTTGTGGGCTAGTATGCCTAGGATTTTATAGGAGAGTTTAAGGAAGCATTTATTAGCAAAAGTTTAAAATGTAGGACTGATTCAGGGGCAAAATAGCTGATATAATTATCTTAGGATTTGGCCTAAAATGGGAGTTTTGCTTTTGGGTCTGTTTTGCTTCTTTGGGCAATGTCACACATGGGTAAAAATCAGCATAATCTTACATTAAATGCTAAGAATTTTGAGATTATGTTCAGCCAATGAGATTAAGACAAGTATTAGGGAGGAATCCTAGTGCTGCAGCTGAGATTTGGACCATAGGAAGTAGGATTCAACACCCCAAGGCAGGTGTCAAAGTTTAAGTCCAATTTAGAGGGTTTCACTGGAGATCCCTTTATGCCCTCCAAACCATATGTTTCCAAATTTTCTCCTTTAGGATTTATGGGCTTAGTTCATGAACCAATTGCATACATTTTTAGTAATAAAATAAACTATTTGGTTGAGGATTTCATGAGCTTGGAGGTATTGGTTATGGCTTTCTTGAGTTGTGACCAAAACTTAGGAACGAAGGGTATTTATTGCCCATTAACCTTTTGGTGTCAACCTCTGGTACTGCTCATGTCAGAGTTGGCAGTAGGACAGGTAGTCAGCTCCTAATTTGGTTTGGAAGCTTGGTTGCTTCTTGAGGTAACCTTCAGCGGAAGGTAGAACTAAATGGAGTTCTCCAGTGGGGTCAATTTGCACACATAGGTTGTTTTGGCTGAGATTTCATGTTGGGCTTGGCCATGAGGGTTGAATATTTTGTTAGGCCTCTGACTTGGTGGTTCTCTCCACTTGGACCTATCTTTTTGCTTTCTCATTATGAACCCTACAAAATGGACAAAGCTACCATATATTGCCATAGATTTTTATTTCACATGGGCTTTAGTTGTTAGTGGAAATAAAATAAATCCATGAGCTTTAATAAATATTCATGATAGGTTTTGGGTATTAATTTCCATAGGCTTTAAATAACAACTTGTATAGTTTCTCATAATTTTGCTATGGATTATTTTGTAAATGATATTTTCTTTGGGGCTTTTAAATAATGACCTCCAATATTTCTTGAGAATAATATTTATCATGGGTTTTAAATAGAGACAATATCCATGAGTTTTAAATAAAATATGGTAACAACCATTATAGTGGAATAATGTGATACTTTCATGTTTTTTTTTCTATGAATGATCATAATAAGGTAAATAATTATCATGAGTTTTGGAAATAGATATTAAGAATGTATAAGGTAAATAGTGACCATGCGTTCTTATATAAATTCCATAAGTTTATATTATGGTTGAAATAAATAAATGTCATAGGTCTAAAATAAATAATCATAACTTTCTATGGGTTTTTATATTAGTAACACAAATTCATAATTCTCAACGGGCTTGATATATGCTTGGCATGGGTTTTGGAAAAATGAATAGTGTTACATAACATAAATAGTGACCATGGGTTTATAATATAGTATGAAATAAATAAATATTATGGGTTTAAAATAAATCATAACTTTCCATGGGTTTTTATATTAATAACACAAATTCATAATTCTCCATAGGCTTGATATATGTTTGTCATGGGTTTTGGAAAAATGAATAGTGTCACGTAGCATAAATGGTTACCATAGGTTTTATAAGATAAATTTCATAGGTTTGTAATATTGTATTAATAGGTTTAAGAACTTAAAACGTGTTAATCATTAGACATTAAGTGAAATAGTTATGATATAGTATTTGATAACTTTGGGCTTTTCACAAAATAGTATCAAGTAGCTAGCTTGGGCTTTTGATATTGTCAATGAGAATTGAACTTAGTTAATAAATAATGATAATAAAATTGGATAAGATTTGAGTTTTTGGGTTTTTTGTGATAATTTATATCATGACCCAATTTACATAATGAGACATGAAATAGTTGTGGTTAACATAACCATAGGGAAAAAATATTTGAGAAAGCTCAATAGCTTATTAGTGATGTTTGAAAATAAATAGGTGATAATAAAATTAGGTGTAAAAAAAAATGCACCCTAACACCATGCATCACTTTATATCCAATATAAAGTAAACTTGTCTTTTTTAAGAAAAAAAAAATCATTTATTTTCATTAAATTTTATGCTTGAACTATGATATATTTACATTCATTTAGTTAGTATTTATTCATCAAATTAATCTTAGTTAGGTTTGTATTAAATAAATTTATTCAATTAATATTTAAATGTAAATATCCCATTTAAATTTATTGTGTTAGGCCTTCAAACTATCTTTAGGAACCTCAACAACGACAATCTATCTCCAATGATCATGACTCTCTGGGAAACATAGTGTTACTATTAACAAAGTACTATATATTTCATCAAAAAAACAAAACAATTAAAAGGGAAGTAATGAAAATAACGAGCTGCTAGCCTCATTCCACCTTACAACGTTCGGATTCTTGTAACAACTAGAAGAAAGCGTTTCTTGTAATTTCTAGATTTTATATATATTGTGGCATAGCTTATTTCTGTTGTTCTATTCACTCTTTGAGATTTCTGGGTAGTGTTTATGAGTCATATCTGGGCCGAATGCTTATATGGAGAAAAGTCGTAAGCCTAGCCCAATAAACTTTAGAGATAGAGAAAGAATAACACAAATTTTTGTTGAGAATGCCCAGCCCAATAGTGCTGGACCTGGGAGTTAGGCGTTCACTTCTTGCAAGCTCTCCCAACTCCCAATCAGAGAAAGGGGTATTTCTTGAAGTTTCACTGTGAAAATATTGATCTGATTAAATTGATCTTGAATCATTCTACTTATGGTCTTATACCACACACAAAGAAGAGTACACCATTTTTTCACCACAAAACATTGTCATTTGCTTTGCTGGGTGAATTTACATATCTAATATTTGGAGGGGCCAAATATCTTGAGAAAGAACCTGTGTAATAATTGATAAACAGTCTATATTGAAAAAAAAAAAAAAATTGTACCACATTCTTTTGTGCTACAATTTTTTCTGACAAATGATAAATAATAAAGAAAAAGTAATGAGTTTAAGTAAAAGGTGATATAAAGCTATACAGTCACCTTTTGTATAATATAAAATAATTGTGAAAATAAGTGTAGTTTTAGAATTATCGAAGTTAGTGGAGCCTACCGTATTCTCCCTTTTCAATTTTTCCTACTTTCTGATTGTTTGGGACGACCAAAAAACGCAAGTCAAGACTCGAGATTGTGGACCAAGACATAAAAGTAAGTCTCTGGAGTGCCCTACAAGTTCTCCTCATAATTTGAGTAAACCCCTCAGCATGTATTCCTAGCATTCTTGGATTCTCTTTATTGTATAATTCATCTTCAAACAAACAAAAAGGGCATTGATCCAAGCAATTTATTAATATATCCCCTGATGGGAACTAATTACGAAAGCCAAAAATTCCACACATTTCCATTTCAATAGGCGACCAACGTGTAGCTTTGTGAATTTAGTCATAAATGACTAGCTGCGTATTTTATTTCACACATGCATCTCAGATGTCATTGCATCAAATTCGGCATAAGTCGTTAGTCAGTTTGATAAGGTTGATAGTAATCCAAACCAAAATTGTGTACAAGTTTGGTAAAAATTGACTCCACACTAATAAACCTTAGCTAGCCCTCTACATTCAATAATAGATCACTGATAATGTTAACAAGATATATAATATATATGAAACAGAAATTAAAGACACTGGTTTCATATTTGCAATATTAATAAAATGCATTATGTATTTTTTTTTTCTTTCTTCTTCTCTTTGAACACTCACTTAAACTGCAATTTTATTCCTCAAAAATGAAAAATAAAATGGGCAATTATTAAGAGAGGGAGAGAGATATGTACACATTGAAATCTCAAAAAACCAAAAGAGAAAACAAGAATCTAAACATTACCATCGGGCCGTAGTGGATCAGAGGACTTTTCACCAACGTAGTCCACCTCAACTTTCGGGGATCGAGCCGAACCAGTTCGAGAAATAAAATTAGGCGTGAATGAGAACCGCCAATGGTCGGACCGAGCAAACCGGTCATAGGTACGCCCAATGCCCCCACTTGCACTCCTAAAACCCCTCCTCGAACTCCTCACTGTAGGAAACGCCACTGCACAACTTTTTGTTCGATTCAACAACGTCGTCGAAGTCGAACTCACAAGCTGACTCCGTACCTCTTCTGGTAACCTTAGCGTAAACCTCTCTTGATTCTCTCTCGGTTGAACCAACGAGTGACCCATTGAGTATGATCTTGGAAATAACTTGAATCCGGTTGACATTGACCTATGTGGCTGATTCTGATTGGTTGTTACATTTGATGCTTCTAATACATCTTGGGGATGTTGGGAGCAATATAAGGGTTCCTCGATTTCGGGTTGACTCGAATTGGTATCTGGCTCAGGCATTTGGAGCACAATTGTCCGAGGTATTTCCCCGGGTTTGGGAACCAAGTTGGCTCGACAAACTGGGCACGTAGAGTGAGAGGCAAGCCACGCGTCAATACAATCTGTGTGGAACACGTGACTACATTTGGGCAACAAACGCAGCGTTTCATCATCTTCGAACTCGTTCAAGCACACTGCACACTCCAACGCGCCCTGACCGATTTTCAGTCCTTTCACAGAGGAGTAAACGAAAGTCGGGAACGACTGTATGACCTCCGCGTCGAGCCCACGCGCCCTTCTGGAGCGTCTACCACTTCCTCCCGTGGCAATAGCTAAGTCGAGCCGACCGCGAATCCTACGATCTGCGCACTGGCGCGTGTACACGGACAGAAATCCTAGGAAGAAGAAAATACTTACGAGGATTATCATAATCAAAGCCATGCGCTTGTCGAACTTGAGCGCAGACAATGGGTCCGGTGGCATAGTTCCGTTTGTGTCGTTCTGTGCTGTGACTTGTAACAACATGTGGAACAGAACAACAATCTTGACCAACGAAGCCACTGCCATTACATGATTGACTTGTAAGTGTCTGAGAAACGAACGGCTGTGATGGGTTCTGTTCTGGACTGTCATCACTGATCATCAGAAACTGTTTATTTTTGAGTCAGTGAAGGAGAGTGACAAAACCGAAAGTGTTTCTGATTTTGATGATTTGGGTGTTGCCGAAAGCGCAGGAAAAGGGAAAGCAAAAGCAAGAAAAAAGTTGGGAGAGATTGTGTTTGTGTGTCAGAGCTGGCATAGGAGAAAATCATTAATATAGAAAAGCGTGAGAGAATGTAGCTATAGAATAGAAGTATAGAAACATAGAGAGACAAATAAATAATTAAATAGTATAATTGAAAGAGTCAGTGGCCGTGGCAGAGTTGGTATTTTTTGTTTATGAGAGATGGTATTTTTTGTTTAAGAGAAATGATCATGAATGTTTGTAGGGTGGTTAATAATTTATTTTAAAAAAATTATAAGAAATAAAAAGTAATTAATGTTTCCACATTTTTTGTATTTTTTATAAAAATTGTGTTAAAATTTTTTATTTTTCTTAAAAATTATATCAAATTTTTTTTAAAATAAATTGTTAATCATTGTTCGCATCACTCTTTTTTTTAATTATTTAATATTATCGGCCTGTTAAGTGAGTTTAAACTGTAATTGTTGAGTATTGGATATTGAGTTTGACTTAAGGGAATGGTGGGGGCCTCAAGGAGGGACTTTGATGTAAACGAACGATGATGATGTCTGGTTTGGTTTGAAGGAAAGTAACAAAATAGAAAAAGATGAAGGTTGTCTGGTCGTGGTAACGAGTAGCTGCCACGTAATAAGAGGAGGGCTACGTTTTGATTAGTTGTGTTGTGTGCTTGATATTTTGATAATATGAAAACAGTGAGAGGTTTCTTTGTTTTCTTTTGGTTCCCAGTACTTCTAAAATCTAATAAACTGCGTGATTCTCTGTGGTTAATTCGATCAGAACAAGAACAAGAGCATTGAGTTTTGCAAATTTATAGTTTTGTTAACATAGTTGGATTTGCTGTCGATCAACCCAAAGATTTTTTTGTTTTTTACTTTAATTTATAATCTGCAGAATGAATATGGCAGAAACCGACACAACTCTCTGGTTATGGGCTTTTGGAATGAATATTCGACTTTCTATTGAATACTAATTTGATTTGTTTAGATAGTAGATATAAGATAATGTAACGAGTCATATCAATAAGTAGGAAGTTTAAAATAAATTATTTTTTATAATTTTTTTTCACTATTATTCTAACAAGTTGGGTTTTTTTTTGGCTGATTTGATTTTCTATAGGAAGTATAACGATTTAAACAAAACCATTCTTTATGGTTGTTCAATGTTTAACGCCTAATCGATCACTAGTGTATCCATTAAACTTTGGGTACTTAGCGGTAGGTTACAATTGATATCTCAACTCCAAACAATGCAGTAGAAAAAGAAATCTTCCAGCTGAAATTGAAACTTAGTGCTCAACTCCAATCCATTAGGAAACAACTTATTTAGTTGAAGTTGAAATCTTTTTGTTAGACAAAGTTAAAAGCTAGCTGAAATAGTACAATAGGACTCATGAATAGTACAAAAAACTCATAAATAGTAGCAAAAATAAATTAAATAATAAAAAAAAACTAACATTTTTCGACCAATGTCAAACGCAACTTTAGTACTAGTAGTTGAATTATTTACAAAGCTTGAATTTTCTAACATGAATTGAGTATATATAGTTTTCATATTGGAAAGCTACCAAAGCTCCAAATGCACTCATGACCACTATCGGCCTATTAGGCTACGTAACTCGGTGTATAAGGTTGTAACTAAAATTATTGTTGGGCGCATCAGACCTTTATTAGCGGGGCTTGTTTCTCCTCTCCAAACAGCCTTCATCCCTGGAAGAAAGGGTATGGACAATGCTATCATGGTTCAGGAGTTGATTCACTCCATGTCAAAGAAAAATGGAAAAGAAGGGATTATGGCTATTAAAATTGATTTGGAAACAGCCTATGACCGTCTTGAATGGAGTTTTATTAGAGATACTTTGACTCTGTTCAAGTTCCCAAATCAACTCATATCTTTGATTATGAGTTGTGTGTCCTCATCTTCTATCTCTATTTTGCTTAATGGGGGAGCTCTCGATCCTTTTCAACCTTCTAGGGGAATAAGGCAAGGCGATCCTCTATCCCCCTATTTTTTTTTATCTTATGTATGGAGGTTCTAGGGGCACTTATATCAGAAAAATGCGAAGCCAAGCTTTGGGATCCTATAGTGGCTTCTAAAGGGGGGTTAACCTTCTCTCATCTGTTTTTTGTTGATGATCTCATATTATTTGCAAAGGCTGATCAGAAAAATTGCATAGTGATCAAAGATGCTTTTGACACCTTCTGTGAGCTATCCGGTGAAAAGGTAAGTGCAGATAAATCTCGAGTGTTTTTCTCCCTTAACACACCCCAACACACTAGGGATAATATGTGCAATGTATTGGAGTTTCGGTCTACCCCTTCCTTAGGGAAGTACCTTGGTTTTCCGATCAAGCACACTTCTATATCTCAAGACTTTGGAGCTGTCATTGATCGCGTTCAAAGTCGTCTTGCGAGTTGGAAAACCCGCCTTCTCTCTTTTGCAGGTAGACTTGTCCTTACCCAGGCAACCATTGCTACTATTCCTAATTACTATATGCAATATGCCTCTCTTCCTCCAAAAATAACTCAATGTGTGGATAAGTTATGCTGTAATTTCCTTTGGGGTTCTACTGATAATAAGAAGAAACTTCACTTAGTGAATTGGAGGAAAATTACCAAACCCAAAGAGTATGGAGGTCTTGGGCTGCAATCTGCCAAGGAAAAAAATATTGCCCTCCTAGCCAAGCTTAATTGGCGCTTTCACCAGGAGAAAGACAGCTTGTGGGCTCGTGTCCTTTCTCATAAATACAGACCTTGGCAAAGGCAGCCCCTCTCAAGGCCTAGAACCTGTTCTACCATCTGGATAGCTCTGAAAAAAGGAGAAAAAGTTTTCAAAAGTGGCTCAAAGTGGATTGTAGGGAATGATAGCAACTTGAGGGAAGGACCAGTTAGAAGCCTCATTATGGATCCTTTTAATAGGGAAGAGGATTCTTTACTGCTCAAAGACATTGTTCATAACAATAGCTGGGATTGGGGGAGGTTATCTTTTGTTATTCCAGTGGCCTTCCGTCAAAAAATTAAAGCAACTCCAATTCCCATTGTTGCAGGTGGTGTAGACCAGTTATCTTGGCCATCTTCCCCCAATGGTGATTTTGAATTAAAAGAAGCTTATAGACTGGCTTGCCTGACGGAGAAATCTAACCAATTCGATTCCTTTATGGGAAGTTGGGTTTGGGAAGTTCTTATGCTTCCAAAAATCAAATGTTTTCTTTGGCAATGTGCTCACCAAAGCATACCAATTAGAGATGTTCTTACTAAGCGAGGTTGCAACTTATCTTCATCGTGTCCCTTGTGCAATGAAGTCACTGAATCAATTATACATGTATTGAGAGACTGCCCTATAGCACGCCTACTTTGGAACTCCTTTCCACCTCCAATCCAATCTAATGCCTTTTATGGTGTTCACTTGGGAGATTGGCTGTGCATTAACTGTAAGTCCCAACAACCCTCCTTGTTAGGCATTCCGTGGAGTATTATGTTCTCCTTTGGAATTTGGAGTATTTGGCTGTACATCGGAACAATGTGATTTTCATAAATGACTCCCCTCATAAGCCACTGCTAGCTGGAACATTAGCTAAAGCTACTGAATATGCTTTCCTCGGCATCAATGGAAGATTAAGGCGTAGCTTCTCTAGCATTCAAGTCAAGTGGCTTCGCCCACCAGAAAATGGGTTCAAAGCTTAATTTTGATGGTTCTTCCTTTGGAAATCCAGGGTGTTCTGGTGGAGGAGGTAAAATTAGAATCTCCAATGGTGAATGGGTTAGCGGTATGCTAGAGCTATCGGTACCACCACTAGTGTTGTAGCAGAACTTTGGGCGTTGAGAGATGGTCTTAACCTCTGCATTTCACTAAACCTTCAAGCCATGGAAATTGAACTTGAGGCAAAGCTTGTTGTTGATCTTATTTGCAAAGAGGGAAGCAAGCCTAACAACAATGATGTGATAGTTGCAGACTGTAGAGAGGGACTCAAGAAAATTCTCAGAGTGAGAGTTCTTCATTGTTATAGAGAAGCCAACAAATGTGCGGATGCCCTTGCTCGCAGAGGGGCCCTCCTTTCCTAGGACTTTGTTATTTTTTCTTTCCCCCCTTCTGATGTATCACTACTAGTCAGTCTTGATGCATCAGGGGCAATGTATAAGCAAGTTTGCTCCAATTGTATTGCTGCTTAGTTAATGATATTTCCCTTTTCTACCAAAAAAAAACTCACTAGCTTAATATTTATATATTCCTTTTCTATAACCACTTGGATATTTTGTCTTCTTGTTTTTATTTTATTTTTTTGGCTAAATACTGTTAAGATGTTCTAATTTAAATACAAATCTATCCCTTCTTCTTCTTTTAACTTTTTTTAAAAAAACTATCTCATTTAGAATATAATTATAATACTATCATAAATGTACTGGATTATTATCTTCTTTAGATGGAAAAATATTTAAAATTTAAGCTCCATTTGGAATGGGCGTCTGCATTCATCACGTCTGCATTTTTGGCCTTTTTTTTTTTTTTTAAAGTCCAGCGCCTCTTGCACTGTTCATGGGACATTAACAATGCAAACAGGCTTATGAATAGTGATTTCATTAATGAACAGTAACTATATATATATATATATATTATTGTTTTTAGTTTTTAGTTTTTAGTTTTCAGCAAAATAAACGATATCCAAACACACACTTAGTGCTTCATAAAAAATTGTTAATAGACTGTGGGGATAAGAGAGCCGAGTAGGAACATTGGGCCATAGGCCATGCTCAAGGATGCAAAGCAATCCGAGGAGGATCAAATAGTAAGAAAAGCATGTGAGCTAATGGGCCGAGGATAAGGATCAATAACAACAAACAAGTGATGTATCTCGAAGAGCCAAACTTCCTCGGGAGGCAACGTGGGAGGCTGAGGCCCGACCATCTAGAGAATATCATGCAAGATGCAACTATGCTTCGGGAGATAAGCTTCAGAGAAGAGAGTCAACAATGAACTAAGAAATATCTGAGAAGAAGGCTGCCACTACCACATTAAATGTTTTGTACCTAACCAATTGGCCACATTTATATGGAAATGATGTCTGAACAGTGATATTCAACCTTACAACTATACACAAATTTTCTAGGAATGCTCTGATGAGACAAGTATCAAGGAGATCATCTACATAGTCAACAGTGGAATGTTGGGATTGAGAAGAATAGAACTATATAAGAAAAAGACTCCCGTGAGAAATGGGGCATAAAATATAGAAGGGAAAAAGAGAGAACTTTTTGTACAAAAACCAAAAAAGCTTGAGTTAATATAAGAACACTCCCTTCTAAGACTTGACTGAGGATCATAATTTCATTCAAGTTGTATTTTATTATCTTTCTAATATGATTCCAATCTATCATGGCCTGTACTTGATTTATTGAGTTTCTTACCCATAAAATCCACTCTCTAAAACAAGTATCTTGATTTGGGCTCGCTGAGCCACTATCCATATTCTTTAGGTTGGGGGTCCCACGCTTGTCCTTACATAAGTAATAACTATATTCACATAAATAAAAATAGTTAATCACTTTTTCACTTTCCCATAAATTTTTTTTGAAAGTTATTTACTAACATATGTCCTAAGAGTATACGTGAGCAAAACCCACACACACACACACACATATATAATTTTATTAACACTTACATGTGAAAGACCTTTAATAAATATAAATATAAAATAATAAATATGTTATTCGTTTGTGGCTTCTTCTTTTTTTCCATTAAAACATAGTGATGTAGTGTTCACATAACTTGATTTATTGAGTTTCTTACCCATAAAATCCACTCTCTAAAACAAGTATCTTGATTTGGGCTCGCTGAGCCACTATCCATATTCTTTAGGTTGGGAGTCTCACGCTCGTCCTTACATAAGCAATAACTATTTTCACATAAATAAAAATAGTTAATCACTTTTTCACTTTCCCATAAAAGTTTTTTTTATAAATTGTTTACTAACATATGCCCTAAAAGTATACGTGAGCAACCCCCCCCCCCCCCCCACACAACACATATATAATTTTATTAACACTTACATGTGAAAGTCCTTTAATAGATATAAACATAAAATAATATATATGTTATTTGTTTGTGGCCTTTTTTTTTTTCCATTAAAACATAGTGAAGTAGTGTTCACATAAATGATTATTTTATTATTTAAATGAGTATGAAATACTTTTTAAAAACATATATGTGCATGCACTGATGCACAATTGCTTGCATATGTTTTCATACATGTGCGTGCATGCCTCTAAGAGTCTCAATTATAAAATATACGGCTTGAACTTTGTTGGGGATGATTTTGTGCGTAGCCGCGACATGTCTTTCGCTGAAGGGGTGACTTTGCTAGATCCGGATTTGTTTTGGGGAGTTCAATTTGGAACTCGACATTGGGCCGCATAGAGCAATGGCTTCCAGTGCATTTTTAAGCTTACAAAATAGATGAAACTCAAAGTCTAAGAATCGTGATAATAGTTGAAATAAATAAATAAATATGTTTAGCATAATAGCTTTGATTAAATGACAAGTTGAATATCATAATTATGTATATTAAGTGATTTCCAATATTAGAGGTTTATTAATTAAGTGTCACATGTCCAATAATAGGATAAGTCCGATAGTCCACATCCAGCTATGGTATAGTTTAGGTTCAATATACTAAGGTATGTCCAGTAATGGTCTATGTCCAAATAATATATGTCCATCAATAGTTTATATCCAAATAATACATATCCAGTTGTGGTGAGATGGATTCAATTTATTAATATATATGTTCATTATTGAAGAATTGGTAAATCTATGTTTATTAAATAGTGAGATAATATTAAAGTAGTTTGCATCCAGGAGTATAGTAATAATGAGTTAACATATACTTAATAATGTAATTTCAAAGATGGAGAAAACATTGACTTATCTTTTATGTTTTTTACTCCAGCTGTATAGCATCACTTTATTCTTTATATGATTTGTGGCTCCAATTGTATAACATTAGTGAGCTAATAACATTCCAGCGGCATACTAATATGAGTCTAATGGTACAATGATAATGAATTAAAATATACTCAATAGTATAATTTTGGAGTTAAAAATATAAAGACTTATTTTCATAGTTTGTGGCTCTAGCTGTATAACATTAGTGGACTAATAACATTTAAGCAGTATGATAATGTAAGTCCAGCGCTGCAGTATGATATGGTTAGTCCTGTTATGGTGACTTCATGATTGAAGGGGAAGAATAGGTGCAACTAGAAGGAGAGAGAATATGTCCAGCTGTGTGCATAGGTTAGTTAAGTTTATCCATTTATCATGCACTTAAATGATTTTCTCCATATAATGCTCTTTTAGTTTTTAGTCAAATATGAGTGATATTGCCTTCCATAAAAAGGGTTTTTAGTATTATAAGTTTTTGTCTTTCATAATAAGGGCTTTTAGCATTATAATTATATTCCTTCTATAAGAAGGGCTTTTGTAATGTGTTTTTGGAAGAGTGTTTGATATCTTTTAGAAAATATGGAGATGATAAGAAATATATATATATATATTGTGAGATATGGTGTTTGCAAGATATATTAGAAATTTATGTGGGAAGTGTGTATGGATAGTTTTTAAGGAATGTGTTTGTAAAATGTATGGAAGTACGAGAGATACTAAGGTTAAATATAGTAAATATATGGGATTATAGCTGCTGGACAGGTTTTGTGTTATGATAATGGATTATGTTTCTTTTTAAGAGAAGAGATTTTTTAAGAGAAATGGAAAAAGATATGGAGATATATTTATGGATAGCAAAATGAGGAAGTTTCGGAATGTAGAGAATGAGCATAAGATGGGGTAGTAGTGGTGTGGTAGTTTACTAAGAGATTCTTGTAAGAAAATGAGGAGTATGAAGATGTGTCTATGGGTAGAAAGATATAGGCATTTTCTAAATATGGAGGGAGAGGAAATAAGTATAAGATGGTTAGGGGTGGTGTGTTGTGTTGTGTGGTTTTTTACTAAGAGATTCTTGTAAGAAAATGAGAAGTATGAAGATGTGTTTATAGGTAACAAAATGATGAAGTTTCAGAATATTGAGGATGAGAGAGTAAGTATATGATAAGGTAATGGTGTGGTGCTTTCTAAGAAGAGAGATTCTGTGAGAGAAATGGAGAAGGAGATGGAAATGTGTTTATGACCAACAAAATGATGAAGTTTCAGAATACTAGAGTGTGGGAGAGATGGGTAATAGTGTGTGTAATAAGTGTGTTCTGTTGTGTGGCTTGGTCCTCTTTATATAGAGCCAAGTATATAACTAAGTTTAAACTTTGAGCAAAATGAGTAATTTTCTTAGTTGGTTTTTTGGTTTTTAGCTGAAAGAGGATCTGAAACTTTAAGGTTGCTGCTACAGCTGTACAGCAACTAACACATCAATACAGTAGTAGTTGATATAGTTGACAACTGTACAACAGTAGCTGCCCTGACACAACTAGATGATGTCAGTTTTATGATGTCATCTGCTAAAGGAAGTATTCAGCATTAAATTCATGGTTTGGCTGGAAATGGTATGACACCTTTTATGTGATCTTTCTAATTCTGGTGTTGTAGTTGAAGGCTAAGGATCTTAGCTTAAAATGGTAATGATGAAGTCTAGTCATCAGTCGAGTATATCTATCCAGTTGATGCTGAGACCTAGTCATTGCCCTTGCAAAATAGACTAAAGCTTTCTTGAGATGGACACCGGTGTGGCACTTGCCACAACGTCTTCGATGCCTAAGTTAGTATTTAGCAATATTTTGAGAGTAAATAAGAAGTGTAAGAATATTTCTTCGGGTTGGAGTTATGTGCCTTCTGTATTCCTAATGAGTATGTATATATAGCTTTTTAGTCTCTAGTCATTGGGGCCTTGATTGGGGTTTTAATGCTCTTTCCTGTAACGCCTCGGGGCTTATTAGAGTGCATATTAATGAGGCTTCAACGGTCTAACAATTGGCTTGTAAATGTTCAAGGTATTGAATCCTCTTATTAATGACTTACTTGCCCTCGTCTATTCTTAGGATGGATGGACAAAGGTATTCTCTAGAGTCGTCCAAGACAAGATATCTCGTCAATCCCATCAGCTACCCCCCGAGTTCTGTGGTCGTCGTGGTGTGTTAGGACGACCATTGGAACATGAAAGGTCTTCTGACTAGGCGTGGCTCTTGGGGTTTTGTTCCGCTTTTAATACGTAATGGCGGCACTTCGTACATTGTGGCCTTGTGGTGCGTTTTGGCTAGTGCAGTTAATGTGCCAATTGTGTGACTCTTGGTTTTCCTGCTGCATTTTTGTTTTTTGTCTTTTGGTTTTTAAACTTCTCTTCTTTTCACTTTCCTAATCATTGCTCTGAACTTCTTCTTCTCCAACTTCCCTCTGTGATTATCTCTGAGTCGGTGCATTCCGTGGCTGAGTTTTCTGCACTTTCCTTTTGAGGTATGTCTTTCTTCCCTTCCCTCTTTTATGGTATAGCTTATGACAAATTTCTGATTTTTCCTTTTTCTCTCTTTTTTGCACATTTGTTTTTGGTGTTTTAGGGTTTTTAGGATTCCTTTCTTTACTTTTATTTTCTAGTTTTCATGGTCAATAGTGCTGAGGTTAAGGTAGCTTGCCCCTCGGTTTCCTTCTTTTTTGCACTTTTGGGGGCCTCTTTAGATACTTCTCATGCTTCTTTTCCTTCGATTGGAAATTTTATCTTTGAGGGTAGTGGTTTAGGTGTTGCATTCAGTGAGTTGCTTCCTGTGCTTTGTTAATCGATTAGTTGGTTTGAGAGTTTGGTGAGTGAGAGAAGGGCAATGCCTGAGGTGAGATCGAGCGAACTTGAGATTGGGTTGTTATCTAGTGACGACCTTACGGAGGGGAACACCGCTGTCTCCGTTCCTCAAGTGGTTATGGCTTTTCACACCCTTGAGAAGGTGTGTGGTTTGGACGGGGAGACACTCTCTAGGTTTAAGGATAGATTTCAATTTCCAGATAGGGTTAGGGTTAGGGTTCGTCTTCCTCATGAGGAGGAATGAGCTTGCCACTTCTCGCTTAGGGAGGTGTGCTTCTACAAAGCCGCCTTCCTAAGTGGACTTAGATTACTCGTCCACCTATTTATTATGGAGCTTTTAGGACATTTTGGTATTGCTCCTGGGCAACTTATGCCTAATTCGTAGAGAATAGTGGTTAGCTGTATGGAGATAAGGTATAAAGAGCGGGTTGAGAAGGCCATCGAGTATGCAAGGATGATCGAAGATTTTGATGATCTGGTAGATCCGCAAACTCTAGCTTTTTATTGCCTCGGCCTAGAACCGTCTGCCTTTGTCCTGCGGAACATAGACATCGAGCAAAAAAAGAGTAAGTGTTTGTTTGAGCTCGTCTGTGTTGTCTTTTTTTTCCTCTTTCTTCTTCAGTTTTTTTTAAGTTTTTTCCTTTTGCAGGAATGACGACAAAATTTAACCAAGGGATGTATGCATGGATGAGGGCTAAGAAGTATGAGCCCCTTTTTAATATTGGAACCAGGGGTGTTTGTGTGACAGATAAAGGGGCCTCCGTCAATCCAAGTACTCCAATCACCCCTAGGATTGAGACGACGAAGAAAGCCTCCCCGACTACCTCTGTTGAAGAGATCATCCTTTAGAGGAAGAGGTCGCACACCAGCAACAAGGGGAAGAATAAGGTTGATTCTCATTCGTTCAATGTCTAGGAAGATGCTGGGGCTACATTGGTAAGGGCACAAGAGATCATCACTACCGAGGACATGAAAGTGTCCTCAGACTCTTCTCCCAACAAGGTTGTAAGTCGTCATCTTCACAAGCTTGTCCAGGTAGTGTACTTGTGTAAATTTGTATTTCCTTTTCTTTTTTCTTTTTTCTTTTTTTTTTTTTTTTAAATTTTAGATCTATCTTTTCTTTTGTAGGTGCTGGGGGAGAGCCTTCATATTACCTCGGAGTTTCTTACCTAGGAGGTGAAGGTGTCGTCGACGGTGTCACGGGTAGAGGCCTTGGAGGCAGAAAATTCCAAACTAAAGAAGGATCTAATCACTGCTATAGGAGAGGCTAACACCGTCAAGGAGCAGTTTAAGGGTCTCTACAACGAGATGAAGGTGGAAAAGCAACTTGTCTGGAAGAAGGACGAGTAGCTCTTGTTCGCTAAGGAAAAGCTGAAAACGATTGCTATGAAGTTCGTGGAGGCCTTTCAAACGACGGAGGAGTACAACATCGTCCTCTTCAGCTAATACTTCATGGGCTTCGAGCTCTTGAGGCGGTATCTCATCAAGCATTTAGCTGGAGTAGATTGGGAAAATTTGGACCTCAAAGAAGTGGACAAGAAGTTGACGGCTAACGAAGCTTCTCAGTCCACTGCTCCTAAGGGATCTTGTCATTCTTGACTTCATTGGTAACTTACATCCATCTATGCGAAATCTTGCTATTTAGCCATTTTCTTGTGACTTACACCCATTTAAGGGATCTTATCATTCTTGGCTTAGTCAGTAATTTACGTCCGTCTATGCGAAATCTTGTTACTTAGCCATTCTTTAGGCTTTTAGGCTGCTAAATTTGCTCGCATTTGGCTGAACAATCTTTTATTACATCTCAAAATTGAATACAATTTGTTACATCTATTGATGGTACTTCTTCAAGTGCTCAATGTTCCATGGTCGTGGAAGTCTTTGTCTGTCTAAGGTCTCCAAGTGGTAACGACCTTATCTTAAGTAATGGACGACCCAGTAGGGTCCTTTTCAGGTTGGACCGAGTTTTCCTTGGGCTAGATCCTTGGTTGCCAAGGTGAGTTTGAGCAAAACAAGGTTCCCTATTTCAAGTCGTCTGAGCTTCACTCTTTGGTTGTAGTATTCAGCCATCTTCTGCTGATATTTCGTCAATCTATTGAAGGCTTCATCTCTGATCTTGTCCAAGCAATCCAGGTTGATCTTTAATTGATCGTCGTTGCTTTCTTCATGAAATGCCTCTCGTCTGACGTTGCTTATTCCCATCTCGACCAGGATTATCGCTTCAGTGCTGTAAGTGAGTCTGAAGGGAGTCTCTCCTGCTGGGGTCCTTGCTATAGTCCTGTAAGCCCACAATGATTGGGCAATTCTTCAGGCCAGACTCCCTTAGCATCGTCCAGCTGGGTTTTGATGATTTTGAGTAGTGTTAGGTTGGTCACCTCCATTTGTTTGTTCACTTGTGGGTGTCCTAGGGATGAATACTGGTTCTTGATCCCCAAACCTGAGCAAAAATCTCTGAAGCCTAGACTATCGAACTACCGCCCGTTGTTTGATACGATCGTTCATGGAATCCCGAATTTGGAGATAATATTCTTCCATACAAAGCTCTGGATTTTTGCCTCGGTAATAATTGAAAATGTCTCTGCTTCAAACCACTTTGTAAAGTAATCAATAGCAACTAGTAGAAATTTTACCTGTCCCTTACCTCGTGGTAGTGGACAGACGATATCAATTCCCCATTGTGTAAATGGCCAAGGGGAGGCTATCGTCGTCAGTGTCTTTGCTGGAAGTCGTTGGACATTCCCAAATCTCTGGCACCTGTTGCACTTCTTGACGAGCTCCCTCGAGTCTACCTGTATAGTAGGCCAAAAGTAACCTGTTCGAATAACTTTGCTTACCAAGGCTCTAAGGCCTGCGTGGTCTCCACAAACCCTTTGATGGATCTCTTCTAGGATGTACTTGGCTTCCTCTTTATTGACGCACTTCAAGTTGGGCATGGAAAAGCCTCTCTTGTACAGGGTATCATTCAGAATCGTGAATCTGGCTGCTTTCAACTTGATCTTCCTAGCTTCTTCGGCGTCCTGTGGGAGGTGTTCATCTTGGAGGAAGGATATGATCGTGGTTATCCAGCTATTTGTACTTTGGATTACAAATGTAGGGACTTCTTCAATACTAGGGTGCTTCGAGACTTCCACTTTTAAGTCCATGCAGCTCATTGATCCTTCTTCTGATGATGCTAGCTTCGTGATTTCATCTGCTATCATGTTCTCGCTTCTTAGGATCTGCACGAATTCCAATTTGTCAAACTCTTGTGTTAAATGCTTTGTTAGCCTGAGGTATTTTCGCATTTTCTCTTCCTTTGCCTCATATTCGTCCCTTATCTTCTCTATCACCAACTTAGAATCACTCTAGAGGAGCACGTTTTTTGCTTCTAATGCTTTCCCGACCCTTAAGCCTGTCAATATTCCTTCATACTCAGCTTCATTATTAGTGGCCGAGAATTTTAGCTGGACCCCATATTTAAGCATTTCTCCTTTTAGGGTGATGATGACGACCTCTGTTCCTCCTTTCTTTTAGGTGGACGAACTGTCGGTCTGTATCGTCCAATGCTCTATCTTGTCAGAGTTCCTATCCTCTTCTGGGAAGGTGAACTCGGCAATGAAATCCACCAAAGCCTACGCCTTAATTTCTGTCTTGGGGTGGTATTCAATGTCGAATTGGCTAAGCTCAATCGTCCACTAGAGCATTCTCCCAGCTGCCTTAGCCTTGTTCATGGACTTTTTAATGGGTTGGTCCATCATTACCAAAATGGGGTTCGCCTGAAAGTACAGTCTTAGCTTGCGCGAAGCTACTACCAATGCGAATGCAATCTTCTCATTTCTTGGGTACTTGGCTTCTGCCCCTGGAAAGCTTGGCTGACGTAGTAAACTAGGAGTTGTTTCTTGTCCTCTTCGCGAATCAAGGCTGCACTTACGATTGTAGTTGATACTGCCAGATACAAATACATATTTTCCCTTTCCTTGGACGGACTTAGGAAGGGTGGATGACTCAGATAACGCTTAAGTTCTTGGAATGCCACTTCACATTCGTCGATCCAGAAAAAGGTTTTCTTCAATGTCTTGAAGAAGGGTAGGCATTTGTCTGTCGCTTTAGAGAAGAACCTATTAAGTGCCGCTATCCTACCTGTGTGCTTTTGGACTTCTTTGACGGTCTTTAGCAATGTCATGTCGAGAATAGCTTGTACCTTCTTTGGGTTTGCTTCTATCCTCCTTTAGGACACCATGAATCCCAAGAACTTCCCCGAGGCTACTCCAAAAACACACTTACAGGGGTTTAACTTCATCTAGTATTGCCTAAGTGTGGTGAATGTTTCACTGAGGTCGTCAAGGTGAGCAAGCTCTTCTTTACTCTTGATGAGTGTATCATCTACATATACCTCCATATTTCTCCTGATCTATTTGCTGAACATTCTATTTACTAACCTTTGGTCGGTTGCCCCTGCATTCTTCAAACCGAAGGGCATTACCTTATAGCAATAGAGCCCTTAACTCGTGACAAAAGCAGTTTTCTCTGGTCTTCTTTAGCCATCTTTATTTGATTGTATCCCGAGAATGCATCCATGAATGTCAGTAGTTTATGCCCTACTGTAGAATCCACGAGCTGGTCTATCCTGGGTAGAGAAAAGCTGTCTTTTAGGCAAGCTTTGTTTGGGTCCGTATCCATGCACATTCTCCATTTCTTGTTTGCTTTCTTCACTTAGATGACATCAGCGAGCCAATCTGGGTAGTAGACTTCTTGAATAAAGCTTGACAACAACTTGTTAACCTCGTCCATAATTGCTTGATTCCATTCTGGAGTGAAGACTTGACGTCTTTATTGACGGGCTTTCTCGAGATCTATATTCAGTCTGTGTTGGATGACTTTTGGGGATATACCCGACATGTCCTCATGACTCTATGTGAAGATATCCAGGTTCTCTCTAAGGAGCTGGAGGAGCCGCGTCCTCATCTTAGGGCTCAACGCCGTCCCTATTCTGGTCGTCTTGGCTGCATCTCCTTTAACCAGCTCCACTGTCTCTAGGGCTTCCACTTTATTTTCTTACTTCTCCTCAATCATCCATGTATGGTTTTCTTTTGCAGCTAGCACGACCTGGTAACATTCCCTGACAAGTACTTGATCCCCTTTCACCTCTTCGACACTGTTTTCTGTTGGGAACTTTACCTTCAAGCAATAGGTGGACGTGGCCGCTCTCCAATGGTTGAATGTGGGCCTTCCTATAATCACATTGTAAAACGAAGGGCAGTTAACCACCAAAAATTCCAATTGGAGAGTCAGTTGCCTTGGGTGAGTCCCCACAGTGACTGTTAGTGTCACTATGCCTTTAGGATATACCCTGTCTCCATTGAAGCTAACGAAGGGGGAGTTAAATGGGCACAACCTTTCTAGATTTAGCTTCAGCTCCTAAAAAGCGGAAAGGTAGATGATATTTGCAGAGCTACCATTGTTTATGAGGATTCTCTTGGTGTTGAATCATTCTATCGTGAGCATTATGACCAGGGGGTTGTCATGAGGCTGCTTCATTCTTCTAGCATCTTCTTCTGAGAAAAACATGTCTTAGTCTGTCCGTCTTTGCTTAAACGGAGGTATTCGGTGGACATTGTTCAGCTGCCTCTAACAAACTTTCTTGAGAGATCTGAATGAACCGCCTATGGACAACCCTCCTATGATAGTCTTTATCTCCCCTATCACATTTAGTGAACGTTGGGACGTGTGATCCTCGTCCTTGGGCGTAGATTCGTGCTGGTTTTTACTATCATCCCTGAATCTACTAGATTCCCCATTTTTCACAAACTTTTGCAGTTTCCCTTTTCGTATGAGTTCCTTTATCTACTATTTTAGGTCTTTGCAATCCTCGGTGTAGTGGCTATGATCCTTTTGGAAATGGCAGTACTTTTTTTTGTTACACATGTGGGGTGACGAATGCAGTGGCCTTGACCATTTGAGGTAGTGCTCATCCTAATCTGCACCAAAATTTTATCAACAAGCATAACTAAAGGAGTGAATTTTACCGTTTGAGGAGTTTTTTCGTCCTTCTTTTTACTCCCGTCTCTGGACTGACAATCTAGTGACTCCCTTTTTCGTCCTCTGCAATTGTCTTCCTTTGCTCCCTTGTCACCGGTTTTCTCCACGTCCTTTATTGCAGCTAGAGCATCTTCAGCGTTCATGTACTTATGCGCCTTCAAGAGCATTTTTGCCATCTTCTTAGGGGGATTCTTCACGAGTGAAATCACGAACTCTTTAGACTTCAATCCAGAAAAGGTTGTTAATTGCACCTCGTCATCAACTTCGTCTACTTCCAAAGTCTCACGGGTAAAGCGCTTCACGTATGACCTCAAGGTCTCTTTCTCTCCCTGCTTGATGGTGAGTAAATGGTCTGCTGGCCTCTTCGAGCATTGCCCTCCTATGAAGTGGCATAGGAAGGAACTACTTAGCTGTTCAAAGTTGTCAATGGACGAGGTAGGTAGCTTCGTGAACCATTCCCTCACAACCCCTTTAAGAGTAGTAGGGAAAGAGCGGCACATTATTTTGTTGAGGGGTTGTTAGAGACCTAGCGTCGTCTTGAAAGTGTTGAGATGGTCCAAAGGATCCTTTAGCCCATCAAACTGTTCGAGTTAAGGCAGACGAAACTTCGATGGCACCGGACACTTAAGAACTGCTGCCGTGAAGGGGGAGTCTGTGGTCTTGACTATCCTATCCACACTTCGATCTGTTTTTTCTTTGATAGTGTTCTTTAATTCATCCATTTCCTACCTCATTTCCCGAAGAAGTTCCAAGCTCAGTTCGTCAGGAATGGCAGGCCTTTGATAACTTCGTCTCTAACTATCCCCCTCGTCTTCCTAATTGTCTCTAGATCGGTTGGCTTCCTGCTAGAGTCGTTGCCTTATCTCTTGGTTTTGTCTGGTGAGTTCTTCCACGCTAGCTGTAAGTGCTTGGATTTGCAGGGCTAGTGTCACAAGGTCTTGGTTAGACTCCATCTGGATTGTAGAGAATGGTTGGAACTGTATTCTCGAACCTTAGTACGAAAATGTTGTCCCCACAGACGGCGCCAAATTGATGAAGTATAGTCGTCAATCGAGTATATCCGTCCAGATGATGCCGAGACCTCGTCACTACCCTTGCAAAACAGACTAAAACTTTCCTAAGATAGACATCGGTGTAGCACCTGTCACAACGTCTCCGATGCCTAAGTTAGTATTTGGCAATCTTTTGAGAGTAAATAAGAAGTGTAAGAATATTTCTTCTGGTTGGAGTTATGTACCTTTTGTATTCCTAATGAGTGTGTATATATAGTTTTTTAGTCTCTAGCCGTTAGGGTCTTGATTGGGGTTTTAATGCTCTTTCCTGTAATGACTCGGGGCTTATTAGTGTGCGTATTGATGAGGCTCCAACGGTCTGACAGCTAGCTTGTAACTGTTCGAGGTATTGAATTCTCTTATTAATGACTTGTCTGCCCTCGTCTATGCTTAGGATGGATGAACGAAGGTATTCTCTAGAGCCGTCCAAGACGAGATATCTCGTCAGTCCCTTCAGGTAAGATTTCTTTTATAGGATATTTGTTTCTTTAGGTATGGCAGGAAGCTGCTGGGATTGGGCATTAATGGTTTAATAATGTCACATTTGGACATGTGTTAGTTGCTGGAGCTGTTGCAGCTTTTGCTGGAGTTAAAACAGTTTCTACTAGAGCTATTGCTAGTATTTTTGGCTAAGTTTCCTCTTTTGGAAAATTATATGTTTTGTCCATGGTTTTATTACAATATAATTTTAATAAGTAATTGACTCATTGGTTGATATTTGATAAAGTTTTAGGGATGTAATTATGGTCTTTTTGTATTATGACCAAGTCTTGGAGAGGAGAGCATTTAATGTTGGATGAGATATTAAATAGATTTCTTATATTTAGAGGTAGCCAGTAAGGTTTAGGCATGTGTTTGGGATTGATGAAAATAATAATATAATTTATATGAAATAATATAATTAAATTATATGATAAATATTAAGATTTAGGTAAAGAGCAATTGGAAGTTTTATAATTTTAAGTGTTATATGATATGAGATGCTTACCAGATATTACCTATTGCACATTGACTTATTAGAGTTCAGGGAATTGGAGAAGACATGCAAAGCAACATGTTTCTTTTATCTATTTTGAACCGCTGGAGTTTTACAGAACATACTTCTTGGCCCTCTAAATCACGACTTCCAAAATTCCCTTCATGAGACTCACGAGCTTGGATTATGAGCTGAAAATGAGATGTTGTGCCATGAGCTTGAACCACGGACATTGTTGAGATAATATCGCCATGGGTTTTGGACCATGGGCTTTGGTGTCGTTTTGTGTAAATATGGGCTTTTTTGAGCTTTGAAATAGATTTACCCAAAATCCATGATAATATTAATATGATGCGGGTTGCCAATGAAATAAAGCCATGTGGTATGAAAATTTTGTCCTCAACGAACTTAAATCCTAACTCTGTCACCCTAAGCATGTTGTCCCACTCTCACTTAATTATGAAATTTCATATTGTGAGAGGCATACTATATGTTCGGACGTAACATATACAACCTCACAATATGTGATTGTCTCATTTAGTTTTATAACTTATATCCTGTGAGATGCATGCTATATGCATATTATATATGTAACATATACCTTCTCAATCTCGGTTTATCTAGTCTGAGATTTCTTGGGATTTTCGGCTCAAGACAATCTATTGAATTCTAAGCCTCTGGTCAAATCAAGATAACTTGAGCCTGGTTGAGCTTTTCCCGTAATTCTAACTCAGTCTATTTCAACACCCACCCCATCCGAAGAATTCAATTATAAGGAATTCAAGATTATCTTGAACCACATAATTTGTATGGATATGATTGCACAGAACTTGATGGCCGTCAAATTAAGGAGTTCCTTGGTACTTTCTTCTTTCTGGATGCATGAATCCAATGACTAAAGAAGCAAGGATAAGCCAAGTTTCTAGATTGTGTTACTACGAATTTTGATACTTCTACAAAAGATAAATGATTCTGGCGAACTTTTGATATATTACTACGAGGCAAGCATTATGTAATATATAGACAGTAGGTGTGTTATATTTTGATGGGAATTATTTTTGGACAAACTTTTTTTTTTTTGTTAAGAGAGAGTTATGAATGTATGACATCTGTTCTTAATGATTGATTTTTTTTTTAATTTTTTTTAATTTTTAAATTTGGTACAAATGGAGATCAATTCTCAAATTTGTTATTTGGCAATAAATTTTTTTACTAATTGAGCTAACTGAAATTCATCTATTTTTGGACAAACTTGACAGGCCGCAACACTTTAAAAAAAATTTATAACTTGATTTTGTCTAACAAGATTAAAATCTAAAGAAGAGCTCCTCTTTAAACAGGTTATTTATTTTAAGCAATTAGTTATATATAAAGTCTTGAACGGCTTCCCATCAATGCCAAGTCGTAGGTTCAAATTTGTATACGCTACTCAACTCGATTCGACAGTCAAGTCTCTCATAGCCCTCAGAAGATTTTTAGATTTTTATTTATTTATATTTTTTTTTACTTCAATCTATTTAACGTAATATTCAATGTAAATCTATCAGATAATTAATATGCAATTAATTATCGGTCACTATTCGTTTGCTGTTAAATAGATCAACCTCCTCTTTCCCCTACTCAAATAATACATGCAGATTGTAGATTCCAATTGACTATTTCCGTTGTTTAATGCGAATGGAATCTATCAAAATAAATATATAAATACAGAGAATCTTCAGCAATATATACACACATATATACATACATACATATACATGAGAGAGTTAATCACTTTTTTTTTTTTGTTGCTGCAAGTGATGACTTATTTTCAATTGTCAAAAATATTGATTCCGGGGGGGGGGGGGGGGGGGAGCTGCCCCTTGACCTGCCCCAAATTTGTATATAATAGTTTTTTTTTTTTTTTTAGAAGCTTATATAATAGTATAATAATAGAGTTTGATGTTAGAAAGCCTAAATTGCCCCTAACACATATCAGAAATCATGTTACTATAAAAGAAAAAAACAATCACCATACTAGTTTTCGTCTTTTCTTAGTGGGCCATTTAAATAGTTAAATTCACTATTATAGAATTTATTTGCTTCTCACAAGGTCACAGTATATAATACAAACTACAAATTACAAACTGATATTTTTTAGACATAAAAAAGGTCAATGATGAAAAAATTGAAATCACCTTCTTTTTGTGTATAGAGCACTAAAAAAATCTACTTTGTGTTCTTTCCATTCAGGATGTAAATCACAATATATGATTAATTTTTTTTCTAATGACCCACATGTATGAGATGATGTGTTAAGTTGAGGAATTTTGTGAAATTGCTGTGAATTTTTATTGTATCCTTAACATGACTTATATTTTCTTCTAATTTTTTCACAGTTTCATACTCTTTCTATAAATCTTAATTTTAACTACTTAAACAAATAAAGAAACATATGCTTAATTCTACAAATTTTTTTTAAAGAATGCAAGACACTAAAACATTAATACAACTTTATAGGTATATTATTATATTCCTAACACTCCTACATTAATTTATTTTCTCAATTTATTTTAATTTCAACATTATGTATTTAGATTTTTTTTATTTACTATAATTTGATTATTTTTGTTTTCTTTATTTTAATGATATGAAATATACACACACACACATGTAGTTAATTGAGCTTATGAAGAAACATGATCATAATAATGAGTATCAAAGTGTCATTTAATCTTGCCCCCCTCTGAATTGAAATCCTGGCTCTGCCACTGGTCATAGGATAGGATCAACCTAACTTGAAAAAATTATTATTATTATATATAAATTTTAAAAAATTGATGATTTTTTTTTTGGAAAAAAAATTGTGACCATCCTCAAAATTTTTTTTTTTTTTGCCCCGGCCAACTTAATTACACTTTGGACAAACTTTAGCAATAAACTTGGTTTTAGAATAAGATAACAACTCTACTAAATATTTTTTTTTATAAGATGTGAATTTTAACAAATCTACTATTAGAGCATCTATATCAGTTAGTGTATTTTACACATCCATTTTTACATGAAAAACCTATTTTTTCTATTTTACACATCTATTTTTACAAAACACTCATATCAGTTTATATATTCTATCATCTCTTTTATTTAAATAATCAATTTTCTCAATATTTTTATTATTTCTCTCAACTACCCCCTTTACATATACGCGCTCTCTCTCTCTCTACCCATTTTTTCTGATTTGTTGCTCTCTTTACCCATCTCTATACCCATTTCTAAACATAGATCAACTCTCCAATCAAACTCAGTCAAGCACCGATCAAGCCATGCTTTATTCCTAGTGAAACTCTCGAATATAGATCAAACCGGTCAAGCACCGATCAAACTCTCGAACACAGATCAACTCTCTGATCAAACTCAGTCAAGCACAGATCAAGCTCGGTCAAATCTCCCTAGCTCCGATCAGGCAAGACCCACGAGCTCCGATCGTTCCAGTCAAGCACTGATCGTTCCACAAGCACTGATCGTTTCGATCAAGCACTGATCTGTCTGTTTGTTGGTTTGTTTGTGTGGGTTTGTTTGTGTTTGTGTATCTCTGTGTTGATTTGTTTGTGTGGATGTGTTTGTGTGTGGGAGTGTTTGTGAACGTCTAAGGAAAAAGAAGATAGGAGAAGTTACTGAGTTCGTTGTGCACGGAGAAGAGAGAGAGAAAAAAGGGTACGAACGTGAAATTAATAAAATACTATATGGACGAGCTACAGTAACCGTGTAAATATACATGGCTATCATAGCAAGTGTATAAATATACACATCTTTACACATTTTTAGAAGCACTGATGTAGAGCATTTTTGAGGCAAAATGTGTAAAAGTTGTGTCTTTTTCTATTATACACGATATCAGTGGATGCTCTTAGATTACATCTTCTTCTTAGATCCTCTATACTTGAAAAATTTGAAGAAGATCAAAGATCAATAATTATGTCATTCAATCAAAATTTTAAATTTCGAGTTTTTATAGTCTAAAATTATATATAAAAATACGTTTATAAATTGAATACTAACTAACATCTGATTGATATGAAATTTGACATATATTTTAAAAATATAGAAAACATGCAATTCAACGGTTAGATTTTCAAAATATTTAGCAATTGTTAATTTGCTTAGTGGCACATAAATTTGTAGCTAAATTTTGTCCTTAAAATTTGATCCCTTTAACAATATATTAGGTCCTTATAAACAAAAAAACCAAGAAAAATTTTATTCAATTAAAATTTTGAAAGACATGTAGCCTACAATATTGATAATGTAACTATCATGTAACAATTTCAAAATAAGAAAAATTTATAGAAGGAAATCGTAAGACTCTATATACTTGCATGTTTCTTTTTTGTCAATAAATGAAGTTCTCTTTTTATTAAATTTTATAGAATTTAAATTTTTTAATGATCACCTTGAATAAAATTCTTAGAGCCACCACTAATAGATACAACTTACAAGTAACTATAGGAAGGTTTTCTTTAATTATATTCGAACCTCTTTTACTGCTAGAACTATAAAACAGTCCCATTGTTATTAGTACTTTTTGTGATATCCTTATGAGATACCTCCCCTAGCTAATCCTTGTACAAAATTATAATTGTACCTAGATAATAGAAAAAAGGCTATATATATATATATATATATATATATATATATATATATATATATATATATTCTCTTTTTATAAGTTACACATTCATGGGCGGGGTGCTACGTGATTTAAAATTTTAAATAACTTGACACTTTATACAATATCATATCCAAAAAATAAAAAATTAATTTTATAAGTTACACATTCACAGATAGAGTGCTGCCTGAATAAACCTTTAAAGATGACGTGTATTCTCATTTTGCCACTAAATGGAATGAATCCTTTCATGATTTAGATTATATATTACATGTTGAAATGTATATTCAATGCTGCATAATTTAAAATTTTAAATAACTTGACACTTTTTACAATATCATATCCAAAAAATAAAAAATTAATTTTATAAGTTACACATTCACAGATAGAGTGCTGCCTGAATAAACCTTTAAAGATGACGTGTATTCTCATTTTGCCACTAAATGGAATGAATCCTTTCATGATTTAGATTATATATTACATGTTGAAATGTATATTCAATGCTGCATAATTTAAAATTTTAAATAACTTGACACTTTTTACAATATCATATCCAAAAAATAAAATCTTAATTTTATAAGTTACGCATTCATGGATGGAGTATTATCCGAAGAAACCTTCAAAGATGACGTGTATTCTCATTTTGCCACCTAATTAATGGAATAAATACTTTTATCATTTATTTATTTTTTTCATAAGTAAATACTTTCATCATAGATTATATATTATATATTGAAAGATATATTCAATGCTACATCATTTAAAATTCTAAATAATTTGATATTTTGTATAATATTATATAAAAAATAAATAAAATTTTAATTGTGAAATAATTGACGCTGCATTTTAAGTGAAATGAAGAGGACCTTTTTTCCTATTCTTGGGAATGTCAACACCAAATTTCAATTGATAGAACTTTTCTACACCTTTGCTAGGATATTTATTAGCCTCTAATTTGTGTATATTTTACAGAAACCCCAAGCATAATTTTATATGATTGTGTTATTTTCTTTATTGGCCATAAGAAAGTCTATGATTTAGATTAAAAAGTGAGAACATGCAGGTTTTTCTTGATTGGAATAGACTTAAAGCCAAGCAGAATAAAAATACAGAAGTCTTAGATCGCACACAGCTGGTCCCTCTCTAGAATTATTATGGCCTCACTTCATGAGCCAGTGACTTTTTTAATAAAAAATAAATAATAACAAAAATTCATGCAATAATAAGGTATATGGGAAAATCGTTGTTGTCACTTGTCAGTACTGGATCAAGCTCCTCTCTGAGCCCGTTGGGCCATGCCCATATAAAAAAGCTGCATTTTTATTAAGCGGAGCCATGAGGTCCAATCTCAATTAAAAAAGGTCAGGCTAAGATATTGTCTAAAATGATTAAACGGTCCCGCCCAATAGGGTGTTATGCTGCACTGCCAATGAATGTGTGTGTGTGTATATATATATATATATATATATATTTCGGTAGGTCCAGAAGAGGAGATTTAACCCTTGATATCTTTGATTGAAACATCATAAACTAGTTGGGTTATAAAACTCTTGAAAATTGTAAATGAGTAATGAATAAACATTAAACAATGAAGTTTTTCTCAAAAAAAGAAAAAACAATGAATAAGATACCATTTATGGGCCACATATTCTAAATTGGATGGCCTTTACCATTCTTTTCTCTGCTTACCTAAGTTCCTTGTCTAGAAGTTAGGACGTGTGGGCTCTCTCTTTTTGTATTCTTATTTTTAATTAAAAATAAATAAAACACTAAAATAGATGTTGGTCTCCCAATGTGTATATTTTTGCAAAAAATAAATAAATTTTAAAAAGAAAAGAAAAGAAAAGAAAGAAACAAAGAAATGAAGTAAGCATGTTTAAGGGAAGAATTTCTGTTTATAGTACGTACCCAAAACAATACCAAAAGAAAGGTCTGTTTGCTCACTTATTTTAATTCTTATCCTTGATCATAGAGTTAGGAAATTATATTATTGTCATTTAATTAGTTTGTGATGGAAAGTGTATAAACCATTACAAAAACGTGAACTCTTTCGAATGGATATAGGAAATAGCTGGATTGGACAAATTGCGGGCCATCATAAAAAGTGTCCTCTATATATTTGTAGGCCGGGCTTTTTGTTCAGTCCTAGTTCTTTTATAGATGTGTAGCCCAAAATGTATAGCCAATATTAAATTAGTTCCTACTCCTAAGTTATTAATTTTATCTTTCAAATTATTGAAAATATTTTAATTCATTCTCATTGTTTATCTCCACTATTCATTTTTGTTATTTTGAATTATAATAGAGCAGAGGAAAATGAGAAACTGTAGATAAAATTGTGTTTCAGAAGGTAATTAGTTTTTATTTTTTATTATCACTTTCTTTGTCTACACTCTCTGTTAAATGGCTTCCAAATTAACTTATTAACAAGTCCTAGGTGAAATGTGGAGTTTAATTAATGGATTTTCACTTTTCTCTACTCCATACCCAAAATAATGGAAATGAATAACAACTAAAAAATAGATATTTTGAATTGAAACGATCCTATAAATTTGAGACTTTGTTTGACAAAATAAAAAGCCCATAACATAATTTGTAACATGGCATAAACTCTAGGCCTTTTGTAGAATTCTTTAAGAAAAAAAAAGTATAAAAGTTGCATTTGTTTTGACAAAAAATGATATTCAAATAATATTTTCACATTTGTTTTAATGACCTTGTTGGTCAACCTAAAATTTAATCCAAAGGTATAAAAAGATAGCGCACCTAGTAAAAGCCAATAAACTTTGGGATAAATACTTGTATGATTTATACAAGACTAAAGGTTAAAAAATTAAGATATAATAAAACCTTTTTTTTTTGTCGCTGAATTAAAATATATAACACTTTGAACATGTTTATTGGGAGGGCCATATCCATAATAACATCAATTAAAACATAAAATTTTTCAGCAAAAAAGCACATCATAAAATGGCATATTCCCTAGATTAAACCTAGTTTTGCGCTAAAGATTCTTAAAGCTATGTGCCCCCAGATTTTCAAAGTTGTTTGTCTATTAAAATTTATATTAACATATATGATGAAAGAATATTCTGTTCAAGGTTTTGTTTTGTTTTGGATGAGTAAATTTGATGTGGAAGAGAGTTGATATATTCGATCCAACAATCTTTGCTACAAGAAACGTAATTTCCAACCATTTTTTTAAGAAGCAAACACACACACACAAGGAATAGAGTGAGTTAATGATATAAAGAAAAATTCATATCTTAAGAAAAATTATATTAACTAGATAAAATGACCTTCCTCAAGGTTTTCTTTTGTTTTTATGAGTAAATTTGATATCAAGGGAGAGAGTGAACAGCTAATTATTTCACACTTGAAGTCATTCTTCCTTATAATTCACAAGCAAGAGCATATACCTAGTTTTTCTTGAGTCTCTCAAATCTTTAAAAAAAAAAAAAAATCTTGTCAACTAATTAAGAGAACATGGATCCTCAAGGTTTTGTTTTATTCTTCTTTTCTTAAATGTGTAAATTTAATTTTAGCGGGCGAGATTGAAAGATTCAAACAAAATACCTCATCAGCATCAATAAATTTAATCTTCAACCAGTTTTCCTACCCTTTGAATTATTCTTCCTTAGGGTTCACAAGCATCCGAGGGTGGTCGCACATCAAACATTTTGAAAATTCCTATGGCATTTGTCCTTCTTGGTTAAGTTGAACTTAACACCCGTAAGGTACAATATCTCTTTGTCACGATGCCTATGTCCATCACTACATTTTATTTTTGCAGAGTATTGGAATTGATTAGTCACGGGAATAATTCTGTAAAGAATATTCAGATGGAATGTCTCAAATTCAATTGTTTTATAAAAATGAGAATAAACAGTAGTCTTAGATCATTTTTCTAGGAAAGACAAAGGAAATATATTTTTATCTCGCAGCAACTAAAAAAATACTCTTTTCTGTGGCTATTATATTGTTGTCATCATTATTTTGTTAGAATTTCATTATAGTTTATTGATGATGCTGAAAATCGTCGGTGAGCCGAATAATCATCACGTGCCCTCAGTGACCTGCGAAACACAAATAAAGAGAAAACTTTGCAAAGAGTACCGGTGTGGTACCGGCCAAGGACCCTTTGAAGGTTGAGTTAGAAAATAAAGTTTTCTATCACTCTAGAGTGTCAAAGTTAAGGTATATTATGCGTACATTGATTTGTGAGGGTTTTGAAGTTTTTATAGTAGTGTAGAGCTGACCTCCATTTCTTGATGGAGAAGGTATTTCCTTGTAAAGAAGATCCTCATTAATGCTTATATTTTGTGGGATTCTTTCCATGTAGGGATTCTTTTGATTATGGTTGGACGTAGAATATAAGACATTTCCATATTAAGATCCTTGGAGATCACTTAGGCCACGTAAGTGTCACATGGTTTCAACAAACCATCTCCCTTAGATCTGTCTACTTTAAAGAGTCCATCCATCTCCCTACCTTTCCGTCTAGGTTATGAATCCATCTACCAATTTTTTGATTGTTAGACTATCTAGACCGTCTCTTTTGGCAATCCCATCGCTTATGACTAACTCCGTTAGTTGGATCCATTTGCTTTAGGATTTATCCCTATCATTTATGATCTGAGTTTGTTTAAGCCAACTTGGTTTGAGATTTGATAGAAATAAATTTAAAAAAAAAAAAAAAAAAACTTGAATAAGTGATAGGGTTACTACAATTTTATTACACAAATTTTATAAATTGATATACCAATTTCTTAAAAAAATAGAAAATAATTAAAAAATTTATTTTCTGATGTTATTTTGACACTAATCATATTTATTTTCATTTACGTTTGAAACTTTCTATTAGTAATTTTAAGATTAATGTTTCTCAATAGTTTTTTATTAAGACATTTCTCAATATTTATTTTCATATAATTTTATAAATTTTATAATAAAAAAATACACTTTTTGCCTTTAAAATTTGGGGTTGTTTTTATTTAATTTAGACCTTTATATGTAAAAAATATTATTTTGGCCCCTTATGTTTGATTTTATTTTTAGCGTTTTTCATTTCAAAATTTTCATTTTAAATATTCATTTCAACCCTTCATAAAAATGAAAATTTTAATTTTAAAGGGCCAAATAGAAAATTCAAAATTGAATCAAACATAAAAGGCCAATGAAAATTTGAAACGTAAAGAGTCAATATATATGAAAGCAAATCTGAAAATTTTTGAAATATAAAAAGCTAAAATGATCAAACAAACCCAAACTTTAAGAAATGAAGAATTAGCTTTTTTAATATTTAATTTTTAATTATAAAATTGATAATAGCTTTAAGATTTAACATATATTAATATAGACCAAGAGTCTTATAATTGAACTGAAAGTTTGATTATTTTCATTAAAAACATTAAGACTCAATTCCTAATTATTCGAGCATGACGATCGAATAATTAAAAACAAAAATAGCATATATCAATATGGACACAACATGCAAATGAGGCCCACATGTCCGCTGCGCAGTGCGCAGCAGGGTTAAGTTTGGAACCACGTCTACGGCGACGAATAGCCAACTTGTGTTTCTTGTCCATTCGAATCAGACGAATCATAATGCCGAAATCTAGAGCACTATACCTGACGATGTTTTCTTTTTAACTTTTTGTTTTGTTTTTTGGGCGTTTGCACTTGTTACTTATTTATTAATGTCTAATTTTGTTTGTTAATTCTGATTCCATGCATTTAACATCAACTTCCACATTCCCCCACACTCAACTTGTTAGGCTGAGATTACTAATCATGACAAAACACAACAATGTTTGTGTTTTATTAATTAAAGATGATAGCTTAAAAAAAGATTAAGCTAATTTATACTAGGGTATGATCCTATACCTTCAATGGCCTCCAATGATTTTAGGTTACGATCCAACTTGGAGTTACTATTATATATGTCGTGACGTATTAACGAATATGGTAAAATTATTATTATATATTGACCATATTTTAATTGTCCAAAATGACAAAAAGATTTGGTTATCGTATGATATGACAAAGTCGGATGACCTGTTGTCTGATTTGACGTAAACATTATCTTATTTAACCTTATCATGTATTAATAGTCTCACATGAAATAATAATAAAAAAATAACTAAAAAATTATAGAATTCATTGTAAAATGAGTTTCTAATAGATGGTATAACAAATTTATTATCATGTGTAACCATGATCCTAGCAGAGGTACAGTACCATACCGACACAAAAAAAAAAAAGAAAAAGAAAAAAGGTGCGGGTATTGTAGCATTCTTTTAGACTTTAAATTCACTCCAATCTTGTGCTAAGAATTTATTCTATATATAAAAAATAAAAATAAAAATCTTGTGCTAACCTTCATTGATTTCATTCAATTTAAAAATAATTAAAATCCATTTAAAACTACTTTTTTAGCCATTTATCATTCAAATTTTAATTCCAATTCCTAAAATTTTCATTATCTTAAATACCAACATTAATAAAAGTATATTAAAAATATACTGTTTTAAAAATTATTTATACATTTTCAATAAATTTTCATATTAACAGAATTTGGATGACTTCTGTAAATTTTTTAATAAAAATTAAAAATAATTACATTAAAATGTAAAAGAACTAAGAATATAAGAAAGTCAAACAAGTATCTCTTTTTCTTAATTTCACCAATTTGAAACTATTTCCGGTCCATTAAAAAGTAATTTAAATCTATTTAAAACTATTGGAAACCCATTTGAAATTAATTGAAATTCTCTTGAATTCCAAAATTTATTTTTAACTCAAGTATATACTTCATTCAATAAAATTTTTATTTACATTAGTAAATTCCTAAAAAATTAACTATGCATTTTCAACAGATTTCATAATAGTTAATTTTGATAAAATTTTTGACACAGAAAATTAAAATTAAAATAATTTACTAATATTATGTTAAGAAGTAAAATCCAAGTATACGAACTACCTTCTTTCTCCTTTTAAGATGGAGCAATTAATGAGACCAATTTGCATGCTATATTGAATGAAGCAAAATATTAGATGTTTCTCAAAAAAGAAAAAAATATTAGATAATTTTTAAGTACTCAAATTAGTAGTCATATTATTCTCAAAAAAAGAAAAAAAAAATAGTAGTCATATTAAATTACTTTTTTGAGAAAGTAATTTTTTTTCCCTTAATGACAAAAAAGGAACTGGAGTGTGACTTCTTAAATACTATATGCACCCAAACTTTAAAATGCTGCAATGAACACCCTATTTTGACCAAGTTTTGTTACCATATGATAACCAACATCATGACATTTTAATCAGTGCTAAAAAGTTGAACTATGGTGTTAATTGCAGCTTTTTAAAGTTAATTACAAGTGCACCTTACAAGTACTCACCCTATAGTTAGGGTTGTTATCTTATACAACCCTAAAAATGAATTAAATGGTTTCTGAATTAATTTAATGTCATGAATGCTAGGACTGAGTATGGATAAACATCATATGGTAATAGTACTGACCGAGAAACTTGATCGATTTTCAAAGATATTCTTCCTTACATGATTTTATTCCCCACATCTGACTTCATTCAGAACTTGAAAACTATGTCCTTCGTTCTACTTCTACAGCATAATCATGCCATATTGACTAGAAGAAAGGATGGAGACAATGTTAGAAAGTAAATTGCACTAGCAGATGAAGTACATTTGAACACTGAATAGTGACTGCATTGTTCATTTAGGGTATGAAATTTGTAGTTTTCTGATCTGCCCATGGTTTTTGGTTTTATTTGACACCTATATCGATCAGGGTTTAATTAGGTTCATTGCATTTTTATTAGGCTGAGGTGGAGCGTGACTTTTGGCCCCAAAAATGACAAAATGGGAACTGGAGGGTGACTTCTTTATGGTGGCATGGCTCTAGCATTTTCGCAATGTGACGATATTGATAATAAAGCCCTGTCTAGCTAGGCACCTGTGACTCGACAATAAAAATGCATTAGCGTACAAAATTATGCATAAAAATGACTTAGTTTGATATGGAATTCCTGGTACTTAAATTAATAATTGAATAATTCTAAAAAAATTAGAAATTAAGAAATTAAAGGATTTATTTAAAACATTAGTGGGTGTTATGTATTAGATAAGTAAAAGGAAAACACATCGTGTGAATATATCTATTCGATAAATCAGAAGAAACTATTTTTTTTTTGGGTACAATTACTAACATTAGTGATCAAGTTTTCAGAAAGAAATTTTATACACGTATATATTTAAATGCATTATTTCTCTTATAGGATGTAACTCTCATATGCTCATAAGCTTTACATAGTATGAGATGAAAGATACATATATTTTATGTATAAGTATTGTATCCATTTTCCCAGATAAAACCACTACATATGGATCATTAGGGTCTATATGTGAATGGTGATTGCTTTCTCTTTTTTTTCCTTCCCTATAACCTCTTTTAACAAATGAACTTTTCTTCATTTTTTGTTTCCTTACAACCAAGATCTCATTCATTATCCCATGTTTTATAACGATGTAAATGCCATACTACCACATCAAACTCAAAGAACATTGACAGGTAAGCTTATATATATTAAGTATAAGTGTAAAGCATTCTTAATATAATATCTTTCTATTATTCGGACGCGATCACGTGGGTATGTCTGTGCTCGTAAACCTTATATGAGGCTTTGGCTTAACCCATATATGAAAGGCCAACGGAATATCAAATAGAGAAATCTAGCTACTTAGAGGGCCTTAGCTATATATTATTTTCGTAGGGTGCAGAAATTGGTAGTGCAGGGACAAGATAGCTCATCGTGTGTAACCCTATAACTATCATGTAAAACTTAATATTAAGGGTATGTTTGAATACTGCTTATTTTACTGAAATTGAAAATTTATTATAGTAAAAGTTAGTTGAAATAGTATAGCGAAGCCCATGAATAGTACCAAAAAATGCATAAACAATACGATGGGATTCACTATTTTTTCAGCAACACGCAAATTTTTTTCAATCCCAACGCAATCTAAACGCACGCTAAGAACACAAATTTGTTTACAATTTTTTACACTACTCATGACGTGGCAAGTTAATTATGACTTTAACCATATAACATTCAACATCACTTTCATATTATTTCACCAAACATTAACATTATTTATTGTAAAAGTTATGAAAAATTTTGTATCCTTAAAACCTAGTAATACTAGAGTATCATGTTAAAAGACAAACATAACATCAGCCTTTCTCTAAGCTGCATCCATCATTGAAATTTTAGGGCGATAATTCATTAGTCCAAAATGACTACAGATGTATTTGTCCAATCTAAAACCAAGTGAAGTGACCTGAATTTTCAGTCACTGCAATAATCCATATACTTGTCCACCCTTTCTCCTTTTCTTTCTCTTTTTATCCTCTTTTTTCCCTTGTGTATCTTACAAATTAGCCAACAAAAAATATATAAAAGGAAAAAAAAAAAACCATATTTAACTATTTCATTCATCAAGTAGTTTTGTTGGTTGGTTATTTAGTTGGTCTCATTTTAATCGTGAAATAATAATTCTATTGGATTTAATATATTTATTAGACCGAACTACCCTTAATACGCCACATATGCATGGGCACATTTAATAATAAACTTAATTAAAGATATAATATTTGTTTGCATCTAGTTTCAACACTATCAATTTTTGTTTTTCAATTTTCGCCAATTCTGAAAAAACTCTTATACGAAATACATTTAGTAGGGCTATATAAAATTTTCATTCTTAATTTCTCTAATTTAGATTTGTTTATTTAAAGGTAATTTTTTTTACCTATATCTTAACATCAATTTTGTTATTGTAATAAAATAAATTTATTTAATGTGTAAGTTATATAAATGAGTAAATAATAATGATATTAACTTGAAAATGAATAGTCAATTTTTTAGAATATGGTAGAATTTTTAATTTATGTTTATAATACTTGAATAAAAATAAGCTTAGGTAAGAAAATTTTAATTAGTTTCAAATGGATTGGAAGTAATTTAAATGAACTTCAAAGTAAAATGGATTAGAAGTAGATGGACTTGAAATAGTGTATATTGGAGCAACACTTTCAGAAAATTATAAAATTTAAATTCAATTTAAATAAAATTTGGCAAAAAAATTTAAGTGTAAATTAAAATTAAAATTTTGATAGGTTTTCACATTATACAGATAAATCCTTTGTGTTAGTATTGAGAATGGTTGTTATGGGGGGGGGGGGGGGGATGAACTTGATTCAAGGCCGCAGCCTAGAGGATCATACTTGAGGAAATGGGCTCGGCCCATTTTGATGGATAGTAACGGAAAACCTCTTAGGACTATCTCCAGGGAGTTCTGAGCGTACCCGCCAACATTGGAACATTTCTCCGAGCTTATAAGCTTGAATGACCCCTCGACAAACGAAGGAAGTACCATGGGAGATCTACCCCACCCCTTCTATCCTTAGCCAAGGCAGTGCTCTTACCAATACCACTTTGGGAAACCTCTTGAAAGAATAATGATTACAAAAGTCATCACCTCCGCATTAATGAAAGTTTCTCTACCTAATCTTTTCCGCATTAAATGCATATAGGACAACTTGAATTATACAGGCACTCTCAAAAGTCCTGATTCAAGATAAGAACTAGGTGGGGGGGGGGGGGGAGAGAGAGAACCAATAAAAGAAGGAGAAATATCCTAAAAAGATCAGGCTAGGGGCAGGCCAACTAGAGAGATAAGGGAAGGGAAAATGCCTATAAAATGAGAGGAGAAGGCAACAAAGAAGGGGGGTCGGAAAAAAGATCAAGAAAAAAAACCTAGAAAAGAGAGAGAAAAAGTAAGAAATGAGAGATTTCTTTTTTCCTTTATAAATCACAGCACAATGGGAAAAGAGTGTGACCACTTGGTTTATAATTTTAATGCAATCTTGCTTCCATAAATCAGTTGTTTTAGCTTTTCATTATGGAGTATTCACCTTATTTTATTAATAAATAAATTGTGCTAGTTAGTCCCCTAGGAATTAAGCTGTCCTTAAATTTGAGTATTTCTTTTTTAAGTGTTTCTGATGCCCACATTTGCATTGGGATATTTTGTATTCTCTTATTTATTAGTTGTGTACTAAAAAAGTTTTGCATTCTGCAGCATACCAATGTAGTGTTAGTTTGTAATTGAATAAATTTTTTTTTTTTTTTTTAAAAAAAATGTAACTCAGTAAAGAACAAAGCTAAGATCCAAACTAGTTTGGAGAAATCTCATCCAACCTACTACTTAGCAATTTATAAGACTATTCACGTATTTTATTTAAACAAGTTAAATTATTCATTAAAAAAGTTGTGTGGCTAAAACTACATATAAATGATTTTCAATTGTTGTCACATACTGGGTTAGGAAGACAACTTCAAACTAATTTGGAAATAAGCATTTTCATTTAATAAATTAAGTTCACCGAAGCAGCATCTCATAAGATAAAATATACTAATTAATGAAATTTGGTAGAGTAATTCAAAATTTTTAGATCTCATAAATCAAAGTCCTCTTTGAAAATTCTCTCTCTCTCTCTCTTCTTTTTTATTTTATTTTTCCTTCTTCTTTTTCTTTTCTTTGGACAATCAAGCGAAGAATCTTTAAACCTCACCAACCGAAACTTGTGGTAAAATTGAGGCCAAACCTCATTCCTGGATTAGAAATTAGAAGAGAACTATCCGTTAATTGACTTTGAGATTTTTCCATATTAACCCCATAAAAATTTCGCACCTGTAGCAGATTGAGTCAATGAAACCCAAATCTCATTCCTGAAAGAAAGGAGAGTCATCACTAAGTTACAAAACCTTTGATTGACTTAGAGACTTTCCCTTACTTATAAGAAAAGGTAATGAACTACTGGCATTTAACCAACTCAATCATTGGCTTTATTTCAACAAACATAAGCAATAAAAACTAAAATCAAATCAATCTTAAGAAATTGGTCCAAGCTTGTGACGCTAAATGTACCTAAAATGTTCTATCTTAGACCATCATTAGCCTTATAATTAAGTCTAAATTAGCGTACCGAATCTAGGTTTAGCCCGTGAAGCGACACTATTAAGCCAATAGCAGCAGATCTAGCTGGTTGGAACTTGAAGCTACCAAGCTGATCTACACTTATCAGATAGCAACAAAATCCCTTAGGAGAATAACAAAACAACAAGTGGCTGCAGGTTCCCAAATTTGAGGTACTCCGGTATGTGATTGATTTCTTGAACGAGTCAACAAAACCTACATGATAACACGGTTTTAGGGATTTAATAAAAACCCAAATCGCAGATCATATCAGCATAATACTATTTAACACAATATGGAACTGATTTTATATACAAATCGAGTTGTACCTTGTGCCCACTTGAGCAGGTTAATTAGAGTTGCTGTTGGCGTACATTACGCTCAAAGCACATGATTGAGTTGTTGAAAATAATACTTTTTATTTTCATATAAATCTAAATTGGTGTTTTGTTAGCTGATGAGTTGTGCTAATATATTGTACTCTCTCTAGGTTCAATTGGATATATCCATAAAATCCAAATTTAGCCTTTGACATGAAAATATTAGGGGTTAGGCTGTGTTGCCATGTTCTTAACAAAAGGTCAATTTAATTAGATCCTGAATAATTAACGTCCATTCCAATTCATGCCTTGTCTGGATTACGACAAATATGCATGTGTCATATAAGGTTCCAATGTAAACACTCCACCTTGAACCCTCTAAATCTATATAGGGACCTAGATCAATTGATGTGTTGCAATCTTTTGGATTAAATCATTTTTTTTTTTTTGGGGCTTCAATCTCCTGTCTCCCAGGGATAGAAGAACAAACTTTGAAATAAGTTTATTTTGAATTAGGAAGGCTAAAGTTACTATTAATTTTATTAAAAGTTATTTCAAATTGACATGATAATTAATGTGATTAGAGCTACATTAAGTAATTAATAAATTTTTATGTTACATCTTTGTATCGTGATTAGAAGTTAGCACATTGGTTTGTAAAACCTAGCATCAACTAATAGGGTCTAGGGAAGGGAGCTTATTCTGAGTTTAAAATTTATTATTTCTAAGATACAGGTTGCAAAGGGTGAGTTTGTATTAGTTTTTTTTTTCTTTGAACTCTTTAACTTTTTTGTTGATGTACAAATTTTTAAAAAGTTTCAAATTTCTAAAGTATATTTGTCTTTTTTACACACTTTCTGCAAACAAACAAATAAGTTTTCAACAAAAAATTAGTCACAATACATATTTTGTTATGCTTAATTTATTGATTTTATGTCACAATACGTATTTTGTATTGTGAAGTAAGTCACAAAACATATTTTGTTATGCTTAATTTAAGAACAAATAACTCAACCCGACCAGGTATCCACGAGCATGATATACAAATTATTTTTAATGGGGTGGGATTGAAGTTAGAGTATTCTGTGATAAACTGGATCCATTCTCATCCGTAAAACCATGCTGATGTGCAATATGATACTTGCTACGTACAATAAACTTTTTGTCCTCCCTCGAAAGCATACAGCAAGTTTGATCGTGATTCGTGACCCTTTTCTAAAAAGTTTAAGCAAATGTTAATAATATCTTACTGAGTTACTGATTCCTCTCCAATGAGATTTTAAGGAAGAAAATGACTGTATTAAAGAAATAAGAATGGCGAGTAGTGGCATTCTATTGAAGACCAGTCAGTCTTCGAATCTCATAAACTACCATTTTGGTGATACATTCAAAGGAATGCCAGTTGGGTATGAACTTTTCCATCTTTCTTTAATCTCTAAATTTGTTAGATCAAAGATTTACAAATAAAATATAATATCTTATAAAGGAATAACTTAAAACAATTCAGAATAATTAAACTACATGTACCTAAGTTATGGTACAACTATGACCAAAAAAAAAAGTAATGGTACAAACAACTAGACAATATTCCATGGAAGAACCCAAGAAAAAAGGGAAGAAACCAAAGAGAATGTCTTCGTGACAAGGGCATAGTTACTTGAAAAACAAGAAACAAAATACAATAAAATAGCAATAAGGACAACATTTTTCATAGTTATTAAAAAATTACCTTTAAAAAAATCTAAATTAGAGAACCTAAAAATAATTTCACCTGATTGGTGCAAAGTAAAATTGGTATCAGTAATGAACCTAAAAATAATTTCCTTTAATCAAAGAAAATCATGTAAATGAAACGTTTTATTACCCTAAACATTATAAAAGAAAATTCGTTAAGGTAATAAATTAAGAAAATTCATTAAAGTGATAAATTGTGATTGATGTTAGATTACTTTGATATTCACTTATTAGCTGTTATTGACACCAATTTAAGTTCGTGAGAGAGTTATGGAAATTTGTGTATTATTAGACTTTTTTTTTTTTTTTTTTTTGATGAACTTGTGTATTATTAGACTTATTGAAAAGAAAAACACCAAAAAATATGTTTGTAGATTGTAGTCTTCATCGTAGATGATTAAAGATTGGCTTTACATGAGGTCACATGGATTCCTCTGAGCATGTCCGACACCTGAACTAAGCTGGTTTAGTTCTCTCTCTCTCTCTCTCTCTCTCCGTCATAGATATTCATCAGAATCTCTGGCTATTCACAGCTATTTTTGTCACCATTCTCATTTTTACGTCCAAGTGTCCGACCACATCATTACCAAATGAAACCAAGTATTAGTCGCATCATATGGGTATTCCCGAACACCAAAAATGTTAAATAAACAATTCACCGTCAATAACTTACAAAATGTACTTAAAAGAGGGGAAAAGTAGTGTCTACTAGATCTTTCTTTCCTTTTTACTTTTTTTTTTTTTTTTTTAATTATAAATTTCTGTGATCTACTCTATCTTATTGCTACCATCTTTGCGGTGAATAACAACTTACTATCACCACGCCAATATGTTTAAAATTCGACTATTTGTGATATTAAATTTATGAGAAAAAGGGTTTTATTCGTCTATTTTTTATATATAAAAAGAACTTAATATTACTAATGTAAATATTCTTTCATGTTACGAAGAAGGAAATAACAAAATAGAATAATTTATAAATACGTCAATTACCTAGTTTTAAAAAAATACGTCAATTACCTTAAAAGTTTTAACCTGAATTAAAATTGTGTTTAGACGGTCTTATCTGGTTTGATAAATGAGAATGGAGAAGAATTATCCCATAAAATAAATGGTAAAATTTAGTTATAGTTTCTTAGTCATGACATATATTCTCCAATTAAATTCAATCATATGGCTTATTGATGATTACATCACCAATAGTGTTATCTTCCTGTCATTAGTGGGTCCTCCTTGAAGATTGAACATAAAAATAAATGTTGACGTAGCAATGGGTCCTCGCTTCTCCGCCATCGCTACGGTTGTGAGAGATTGAAGAGAGGAGTTGGTATTTGCTGGTTCCATGAAAGTGAATACCATCCTCCCTCTCCAGGCTGAAGTAGAAGCAATTAGATGGGTGATTTCCTTAGCCCCTACTCTGGATAGCAAATTTGTCATTGTGGAGACAAATTCTCAAACTGTTGTCTAGCTTCTTTTGGATTTGGCAATGTCCCCACCTTGGAGAATCAAGTCATTCTCTGATTTGAGATTCCTTTTGTCTCTCTCCAGTAATGTCTTTGTAATCAGGGTTCCTAGGCTGTGTAATGAGGCAGCTCACACCTTAGCTAAATGGTGTTTATCTTGTAATTTTTTTTAATCTCATTTGACTATGGTTATAGCCCAAATTGTTTCTCTTCAGTTATTTTGGAAGAGTCCAGAAGGGTGTTGTAATTTTGTTTCCTCTTTAATAAAGATTTTTGTTCATAAAAATAATAATAATAATATAGTGTTATCTTCCCCTAACAACAATAAAATAAATTTACATCCAATAAGTCATATGGTTGAATGAAAACCTAAGATATACAACCCCTAATTAATTGTATTTAAGTTTTATCTTAAAAATAAACTAATGTCCAAATTACAAATTAGATATGTCTTTAGAGTATCTGACAAAACCATCTCATTGAGCATCTCTCTCATATTTGGTAGGTCTCACACATATGACATATGTGAGATCCACATGTTGTGAATAATGCACTCCATGCTGGTCTCATAAGTATCTTTTCATATCCTTTGTGTGGTTTGTGAATGTCCCTTGGAAGATTCACAGGGTTCTTCACGAAAGGAAAAAAGAGGTTTTTACGTCCTTAATTTCAAAATTATCTAAAGACAACGTTTTTAACAATTTGTTTAATTTTATTTTGAGTACAAGTTAAATTTACTTATTATCATGGCTAATTTTTTATTGTAAGAAATAAATGATAAAATTTAGGTATAATTCCTTAAATGTTGTAATTTAAATTTTAAAATTAAATTCGACAATATTATATACTCATATAGTAAAAAGTATACTATACAATCTTGTGGTTTATTGGCTAAGGGAATTATCTTGTGGTTTATTATCCAAAGTATTTTCTATGTATTATTATTGAAAAGGATATTTAGACCCTAAAATTATATTATGCTGCTAATACAATTAGGTCGAATTATGCTAAAGAGGTTTTAAACAATCAAACCAATATAAACATAATTTGTCACCAATCACAATGCATTCAAAATAAATAAATAAGAGACATGCTATATGGTGGCGAAGTGGAAAACTTCTCCAAGAGATAAACCACTAAAGGGGTAACTTATCCCAAACAAAAAATTCACTATAAAAATAAAACCTTTATGCTATATTTTACTCGATAGATGGGATTAATTGCAAAAACCTTCTATATATAGCTTTAGAATTTATGAACTTTATAGCTATATGGACATTCCATGGATAACGTACCTGTGCTTTACAATGTATACCTCCAACCCTCTCCAAAAACGTTTTAAAGATTTGATTGACCGCAACAACACAACCGGGCTCCTGCGATTTTAGCTTGTCTTGAATATTCTTTCGATTTATACTCACTGTTGTATGGAAATAGGCTTGAATGATGTCTTTATCTAGGGTTCACGGCAAAGTGCCACCCCCAACCTTGTGAGTCAAGTTATACAGTGCCTTTTATACTTGATGTAGGTAAGGCACATAATTCTAAGCAAACAACTAACTTTAGCGATTAATGACACAACAACCCCAACTCTCCATTGATTAAGTCTTGACCGAGGGACAGTCAAGCTTCAATTGATCGAAAGTCGATTGAAGAGCTGGTGAACTCTACACGAAGTTGCTTTTCTCAGGGTACTTCCACAAATGGTTTTGAACACGATTAAGAACTGATTGCAAGCTCATTTAACAGTTATAGTGTCATAGAATTCACAAACTGTAACAGTGACCGGATGATATCGAATCTACTCAAGTTTTTCCCCGGAAAAAATAGTACAAGGGTTTGTTTGAAATCAATTTATTTGGCTGAAATTGAATTTTTTTTGTTGAAATTATGGTAGATAAAAGTAAAAGTTAGCTGAAATAGTATAGTGAAACTTTTGAATAATATCAAAAAGCACAATAAAACTTATAAATAATAACAAAAATAAGCTGAATAGTAAAATAAGCTAACAAAAATAATCATTACCAAACAAACACTAAGCGTGCCTTTGCCAAGCAATAATTTTGCATTTTATCTTTTTTTTTTGTCCATGGCACTCTTTACAAGCTAGCCAAGTACTAAAAAACACAGCAATAAACAATAAATTTTGGGCCTCATGATACTATTTATAATTTTAAAATTATTTTATTATAGTATTTTTAACAGTAAATTTTTATTTTTTAACAAAATAAGTGATATTTAAATACAACCTAACTATATAATTTCGTAACAGTAGTCCATTTAAGAACGAGTATGACTTATATCTAATTGAAATTTTTACTAAATACGTTAGATAATAGACACATATCCACTCTTAACCAGTCAAATTCGGTAGTGTAAAGTGAAAATTTTCGCTGCACAGAACCCTTAACCTTTAAGAATTATAGTTGTCTCGTCAGTGTAGCAGGCTGTTTTGTTGTTATCAATAGTACGAACTACTTTTTTAAACTGAATTCAAAGTTTCAAACTATTCATCAACAGTTAGATTTGTTTTAAACTTATGGCTTACTGAACATCTAGTCTAGGTCCATCCATCTATATACGCAACGCGTCAAGTATCTGAAGGTATTACAACCGGGACAGCCAATTACCCACCAAACTTCAAGAAAATAAAAAAAGTTGTGTGGTTGAGAAACAAACTGTCTTATAAATATTTAAGAATTATAGTTGTCTAGTTTAGTTTAATATATATAGACTGATTTGTTTATCTTATTGCCAATAGAAATAGAATCTCTCTCTCTCTCTCTCTCTCTCTCACACACACACATTGCTAATCGATTATTGAGTATTGACTAGTGACTAATCTACAATATATGCAATCTCACGTGCAACACTCTGTAGCTTTTGTTTATATCTTTGATTAGATGTCTTTAAAGCCCTCTGGGCTTCCCTTCTTGGTGGCATATGATAAAAAGGTCAGTTTGTTTGGTCTATTGGGTACGTAGTGCTTTCCTTTGGGTTTATACCAATAAGTTTCGTTTTCCCTTTCTCTTATATTCATTTGGGTTTCTTTGTATTGTACGACACAGTTCTCTCTCTCTCTCTCTCTCTCTCTTTCTAAGCCCTGTCCTATCACTTGTTTGTGTGTTAGCTAGTATTAAAAATGGCATTAGAAGCTGTGGTTTACCCACAAGATCCATTTAATTTTGCTTGCAAAGACTTTTACTCTTGGAACTATGACCTTGCTTTACAAGAAGAAGATAAAGCCCTTCTTGGAATCCATAGCTTAGAGCAAAGTCTCCATGCAAACTTTGGTTATTCCTCATCTCCTTCAGTGATGCAAAATGCTCATAAAGAGTACTATGACCCAAATTCCTCTTCTCCTGAGGCTTGCACAGATCATACCATAGATCAATATTGTTTCCCCGGTGAAGTACAACTTTACCCTCTTCCTTCAAAGGAAGCTTTTGCAACAACAACAACAACAACAACGACAGGTCGTAGAAAGCGAAAACGCACCAAGTGTAGCAAAAACAAGGAGGAGATTGAGAATCAAAGGATGACCCACATTGCTGTTGAGCGCAATCGTCGTAAACAGATGAATGAGTACCTCTCTGTGCTCAGGTCTTTGATGCCACCTTCTTATGTTCAAAGGGTCAGTCACTTTTTGATTTTATTTTTCTCTTTTGCTTTTTTCCTTTGCCCGATGAAACTCTTTTTAGCAATACTATTTTTTAAACCCTAATTATATTTTTCTCCTTTTTCCTATCAAGATTCCAGGAGTCTACTTGATTACTTTATGATGTCTACAAATGTTTACGAATCCCAAGATTTTAATAATTGTACCACTTATCCAGTAATATATTGACTTTGTTATAGGTTCACTTTATATTTGTTTTTTCGGTTAATATATTATACATGCTCAATCGGCCACGCCTTGTGCATGTTCATCATATCATATTTTTAGTTTTTTGGTATGAGTTAATGCTTTCTTTATGTTGAGAGTTTTTTGAGGATATATACATAGTTATTGAGCTAGTTAAACTGATTTTAATGAATTTATCTTTTCGGTTATATTTAGTTTTCTGACATTTTTGAATTACAGTCTTTAATCATATAAATATAATACATAATTACAACACTTCATAGATTATTATGTGAGTAACAATTCATACAAAACATTGTACTTTTACAACATAGAGACTCCAAAACTTTGAAAACTTGATTGTTGTTGTTGTTATTGACTTATTAATTGTTGTATTATAGGGTGACCAAGCGTCTATTATAGGAGGAGCAATCAATTTTGTGAAGGAGCTAGAGCAATTGTTGCAGTCCATGGAGGTTCATAAAAGGACAAAGCAAGAACCAGACACTAATGGGTTTTCTTCTTCTTCTTCTTCTTCTTCCTCTTCTTCTTCTACACCATTTACTCAGTTCTTCACCTTCCCTCAGTACTCGACAAGTGCAACTCAGTGCAACGACTCAGCTGCCACTGCCACAGCAAACGAATCCATGGCCCAGCAGCAGCAACAGAATCAATGGGCTGCGGCAGACATAGAAGTCACCATGGTGGAGACCCATGCCAACCTCAAGATACTCTCAAAGAAACAGCCTAGACAGCTCTTGAAAATGGTGGCTGGGCTTCAAAGTCTGAGACTCACTATTCTCCACCTTAACGTTACCACTTTTGATCAAATGGTCCTCTATTCCGTTAGCGTTAAGGTTGGTACGGTACAATGGAAAGCTAGCCGATCACTATTCTCTCTTTTGTCATTTTTACAAAGTTATTGTTAAAAATGAGTATCGAAAGGACAAAAGCAGTTAATGTACATTTTGGTAATGTTTAGTAGAGTTGTTTAAACTCACCTTATTAAATTTTAAATAATTTTACATATATTTTTATACTTATATTTATTTTAAAAAATTACAAACAATTCAACTCAAATTTCTTTATCAAATGAGCTCTTAATGTTGCAGATATTTTATATATAAATATAATTTTTAAAATAAATTTAAACAGTATATACATATTTTTTATATAAGCTTGAAGATAAAAAATAATTATTATGTATCTAGACACTGTAAGTTATAGTGTTACACAAGATTACAATTGAATATTAATTGAAAAGTAGGTACGGTACCAAATGGGCTCTTAATGTTGCAGATATTTTATATATAAATTTAATTTTTAAAATAAAGTTAAATAGTGTATACATATTTTCTATATGGGCTTGAAGAGAAAAAACAATTATTATGTATCTAAACATTGTAAGTGATAGTGTTACACAAGATTACAATTGAATATTAATCGAAAAGTATGTACTGTAACTTATAATTGAATATTAATTTTAATTTTTAATTTTCTTTTAGGGAGAATTATTATTTTTAATTTAATTAAAAAGACCCATTTAGAAATTATATCAATAATGGTTTTGTTAAATTTGTGGGACAGGTTGAGGAAGGGTGCCAGCTGATTTCAGTGGATGAAATAGCAACAGCAGTTAATCAAATGCTAAGAATAATTCAAGAAGAGTCTGCTTTCAGCTGAAATAATATGAAAAAACCCCACTATTTTGTTTTGTTTTGAATCGTATTATTTTGTAATTGGGGTTATATCATATATGCCTATCAGAATGATTGGTTCCATTCTTCTTGTTGTATCTCTTTCCCTATTCTCTGTATCTATCTAACAAGAGAATACAAAAATTTTCCCGAAGCAATGCATGCATGTTTCCCGCAGATCATAAAATAATATATAAATAAAAAATATTATAAGTATATATCATGGGTATCAATATCACGAAACTATAACATCGGTGAATTTTGATGCCTAAATTATTGAATTACGGAGTACTCTATACCATAGTACATATCCTATTATATTAATATTTTAAAAAAATCCATCATATCATTAATTAATAAGCGTAACATCACCACCGCCAAACCTGTAAAAAAGCAAAAACATTAGCTTTTTTCCCAAGTCTTTTTGAAATAAGACTTTTTAGTTTTCCCCCCCTGTAAATTACTAAAAAGTACAAATATATTCACTAAAAAGAAAGAAAATCATAACACAAAAAGTTTTTTGTTTGTTTTTAATTTTTTTATTGTTTAACCAATCTAACTATACAACTTTTTACAATTATATATATATTTTTTAAGTACAAATTGTTATTGTTATTTATTTATATTATATTAAGACATTCCACCTTCGAAAGTGGTGTATGATCTTTGGTTTGATATTGCACTTTATAAAAGTAGAACAAAATCTAAATTCCTTCTTGTAAACATAATTCTTAATTTCTTATACGTGTTAGCCTGTTAGGAACAAACACAGTCTAGGCATTGTGCCCATTTTAATTTGAAGATATATATACGATTACGATTTCCTTTTCTTTCTTTCTTTTTTGCCAAAAATATGATGAATTTTATTGGCCGAAACAAAAGGAGAGGACTGTTAACCATCTCCACCACGAAGACAAAATAAGGGTATTGATTTTTCCCGTTTGTTATTTTTTTGGAAGTTTTAATGTTTTATGTAATTTTCTCTGAATTTTAGGAATCGGGATTTTATTTAATAAGTTTTAGGTGTTTTTAAGACTTTCCTAACCTAATTAGAGTCCTATAATGATACTATATCAATTAGAGTCCATTTAAGTTCATTTTTAAGTATAAATTAAGTTATTTAATATGCTTGCAAAATGTAAAACAAAAATAACATTTTTTTAGAATATGAACAAATATAACAATTTGCTTTTAATAAAATTGAAATTTTATTTATTTGATTGATTCCAGAATTTTTCCTTCTAGATTTAAAGAGACTCTTATGGACATTGAGGGCATCAGGAATTGTATTATGGCAACCCACCAAGCGAGTGCAAAGGCCATGAAGAAACTACAAAAAGGGCAGCCTTAGCTTCTCTCAAATCTTTCCCCAAGAGAATTCCATTGAGAGTTGAATTAACTGCCTCATCAATTTTAAGGCTAAATCATGAATATACAACAAATTTTGTAAGTTGCAAAGGAACTAATGTAGACCTTCGAAACTCACCCACTCATCCACTTTTCCTTGTTGGGTAAGCCATGAAATTGTACTTAGATTGTATAAAAACATGAAAATGTTCTTATTCAAACATTTTGTCTAATTAAGGAACCATTGAATGGTCGAAATTCTTTTTTTTTTTTTTAGTGGTACTAGATCATTCTAATTCCTTTACAATAGGAGGCTTGCACTTACATATGTGGATTTAACGTGTGGTTGGATTAGTATTTTGTTAATTAGTTAAAATTTCATAAAAGTATAATTATACTTGAAGAAGCTAATATAAACAAATATATCAGCTAAAAAGCTAAAAGGTAAAAACAATCCAAATAGTCATATATATATAGTTTATAGCCTCTTCCGCCCACATCTTGCTTCTTCTTAAAAGTGATAGAGATGCTACGAGTATTGTAATTTAGCAACGTAGTCGATCTGCTCACTTTACCGGAGTTCACATCCTACATTTCCATTAATAGAGATATTATGACTCAATAGACCCAAACTTAACTTATTGTAAGCCCAATATTGTAGAGGATGCAGGAAGAAGCTAGAAAGCAACAAGTCATCACTAACGACATATTGTGCTCTTTCCTTGAAGAAGCACAGCTATATCACCTTTAAGCATTCTGTGCATTTACTTTCTGAATCAATGGAGCATAATTTTGCTTTTAATGTTCCAAATATTTAGTGGGTTCCACACATTGGATATAGTGTAATTTCAAATGGATATCATCCTATTCTTCTTCGTAGGCTCTTAAGAGGACTTCATGATAATACCCCCAAGGCATATTCCCTTTGATTTGTGACTTCTGAGTTCTTGATTCTCTTCCTCTTTGTCTCCTAGTGATATATATGTGTATTAGAGGATGATGTCCTTGGAATGGTACAGAATGATGCTCTCCTTCTCCATTAATTACTTACCCTACATGGCTTTTGCATCGTCTTTTGACCCATGCATGTTTGGACAAGTGTCCCTGCTTAAATGGTGATCAGAAGAGTTGGATATATTCAATGACTTTCAAGTTTTTATTTATGGGAACAAAGTTTCTTGTAACAAAAAAGTAAAGAAGAACTCAAAGAATTAGTTCTATTCAACGTATTCTAAGAAATCTAAATTTAAACCTAAAGGATTTACCTAGCTAGTTGTTCCTAAAACCTCATAATATCAATGAGGTTCCAGAACCTCTAATAATTATCTTGTGGTCACCTTAAGAAATAACTAATTAATGTCTAAATTCGGCACATATAGATTACAAAAAAACCACCACAGAATATGTAAAAGGGTAAAGCTACTACCTAAGTTTTGTCATATGTAAAATGACTAACCTTTTTATTAAGGATGTGCCTTTTTTGGTGCTACGGATCTAGTCCTAAAGCACACAGATGGGGCATTTCTAGAGTTGAAACTTGAAAATTTGGTTACTAAGCAAGTACTTAATTAGGCATTGACAAATCCTCTCTAAACACGTTGGATCCACATTATCTACTATGACGATAAATGCTAATTTCTTGTATTCGATGTCTCAACTTGCGATAGCAAATTACTGCGAAGATGGAGGCTTGAAGAGTAGTTGCATCAAGAGTTAGAAGCTTAAATGCAAGTCAATTACATGTGCTAGAGCTCTTGTAAGATTGGTTGTATCGCAACTTCTTAATAGTGGATTTGACGAGATCGAGTTATAGGCTTCAAAGTTTTTTTTCTTGTTGGATTTTCCACTTGGTGAAAAATTCAACATCTTCTGTGTGTGATTATTCTTGTTATGATTTGATTTTTTTTTATCCATATTGTAATTGAATTCAGCTAATTAACTACTTGGACTTAACTTTGATAAATCATAAAATTGGTGGTAATTTGGCAGCTATGATGCGGCGAGTTGATGTACTTCTTTGTTTTTTGTTGCAACAAGATTCTGTTCCGGGACATTTACAACAAAACTATCTTTGTGAAAATTCAAAACCGCACATGAATCTTTGGCTTTTTAGTTTTAGGTTCACTGGGGTCACATCCCCTTCAAAATTCAATTTATTATTCTTATTATTTCGAAAAATCCACTTCTCTTTGTAAATTATAACACATATACAATAAATAACCCATCAAAGTATATATTTTTCCAATTCACTTATCCTACTTAAAATATAAAAGATGGTTTAATTATAACATTTTTCACACATGTATGAACTGTGGTATAGTCTAACAATTTGAATTTGTAGGTTCGAATTAGCCTAACTTTGAAAATCACTTATTATTAAATAATTAACATTTTGAGTTTCAATATCCTTGATGGCTAAGATTAATGATTAATCCGTAGCACAAAGATCCCTTGTGTTCTCTCTTTAGGGAAAAAGGAAATCTAGAAAGGCCGAAAGGGTAGCTAGTGGAAGTGAAAGAGTGAAAAACCAAGCCTACTTTGCCGTAAAAGGCTTTACAAGAGCCCATATCTTTATATCTATTCATTCCATATTTCGATTTTGGGACCCTAAATTTAACGTTGAGTAATAGTCTATCAACTCCAATATATATATATATATATATACATATATATATATATATATATGAAATTTATGGTATTTGTAGCATTATTGCATGAGATTATCAAATTACTATAGAGTAAACAGTGACAGCAGGTTCATGGAACATGGGGTTGTCAAATAAATAAAGCTAGCAGATTCTTTTTAGTGACAAGTACGTACAGATATGTATATGCTGGGTAGTATCGAAGAAGTTTCGTGAATGTAATGATAGCAAATTGAAAATCATTGCTGATTTGAAAACGATAATACATACATCTCATAAAGGTGTACCATTTCCCAACAATTTTTTTTTGGTTCCATGATTAAAGTAATTCTGTTTGGACGTGTAATTATTAGTATCTTCTTCTTTTTTGGTTGAATAGGCCTAAGAATTTTTTTTTTCCCTTTTCTCAAACAACAAAAACATGTATAACAGTTATGAGGATCCTGACCTTCTTCTTCTTCTTCAAGAGTAATGAAGAAGAGAAGAAAAGGATGGAGGTCCATTTCTATTACAAAAAGTAGTCCACTTTGTAAACATGATGAGCCGACCAATTGTAGTGAAATTTGTTATGAAGAAACACAACTATGATTCTAATCATGAGAAATGCAATGGTTCTAGCTGAGAAATTCTAATTATGAAAATTTTGATGTACACAATATTTTCATAACAAATTTTATGTAGTAAATTGTTACTTCTTATTATTGGTGTGTAAGAAAATAATTTTGGTGATAAAATTCAGATTAAAAACAGTAATTATTTGTCATTTAAAATTTATTGTAAAAATATTATATACATATTACTTTTCTATAAGAGTAATTCTTAGGTACTCTCGGAGTATGGAGAATGGTGCTCTCTTCTCTCACATTTATGGTAGGGTCCGCTTATTAAATTCATGATGGGATCCACCATAAATGTAAGAGGAGGGAGCACCATTTCACTATACTCCGAGACTACCTAAATATTTTTCTTTCTCTAATTATTCTTCCAAAAAGTAAGAAATAAAATAATAATAACATGTGCCATTTGAGATAATATCATTAATACATGCATACTAATTACTAAGTTACCCGTAACTTTTGTCAATGAGTAAATATCACGAGAGAAGTTTGTGGGACAAACTTTGACGAAGTAGTATAAAACCAATAAGTTGATGGGACACAAACTTGTTGAACAAATGTTAACTTGGCTTGTTGTGCATGATAAGAAAGTGTTGCCAGGGAATCTCGTTTTGAAAATGATATGTTGTATATTTATAATATATTTAGTATATTCTATAATAAAAGTGACATCGATAATAGGTAAACGTGAAACTCACCATTTAAATAAATTAGGAAAATGATGTGAAAGTAGTTTCGTCTCTACCGATGCAAATAAAATTTGCAATTAATTCCAACCGCTCTTCTTTTAAATTTTAAATTTAATTTTGCATCTCTATATAATGAAAGGAAGCAATTACATGCATCTTTTTCTTATGTCTTCGAAATATGTTCACCATTTACCAAGGCTCCCCATTAAGCAACATACCAAGTTTGAGAGAGCTCTAAGGAACATAAGCTCTAAACTTGATACAATCTTAATAAATAAATTCATATTTTATTAATAATTTAATGAAAGGGTCTTTTTTTTTTTTTTTAATATAGGATTAAACATTTTATTAATTCTTTATCTTCCATATTAACTCCAATATTATTATATTTATCTTGTAATATTTATTTATTTTAATTAAATAATATTAAAATACTCTAACAAGAAGCATAAATATAGAGAAAAGTGCAAAAATAAAACGTGTAGTCCCCTAAAATTTGATAGCAATCTTTAATCTCTATGTAATATATATTATTTTATGTGCATTAAACTTTCATGAAAATAATAAAATACTTTCTCATTTGATGACACGTTTATATTTATAACTGCATTTTACATAAAACAATACTGCATGGGAGTTTTTCTATTACAGTTAAACTAACAAAATTAATGGGTTTAAGTGTTACACAATTAACGGCTTACACATAAAGTAAAGGAATTAAATGTCACACTCAAAATCTTGAGATGATTCCGCATTTTATGGGGAAACAATATAGGCAGGCTGATTTTTTTGAGTCTAACATAGGGATGGTAGATGATACTTTTTCTCAACCAAAAAAAAAAAAGGAAAAAAGGATACTCATGTGAATTTCTACTATAAAATTATAAATGATATAATCGTGTCTATTGTCCTGCACATTTGATCTTATTTGGTTTTGTATAAAATATAGAAGAGCTTTTGTTGATTTGTACCAGATAAATTTGAATTTGTTTATTGTGTAATCAATGAGAGTTGTGTGTGTGTGTACAGCACGCGCTGCAAAGGTGGGTCGGATTTGGAGACAAGTAGTGGAATTGGGCTCAACCAATTTTGCGGGCTTTATCGTCCCTGCTCAATAAAGAGCTAAAACTTAATCCAATAAATCAAAGTACATGACTGAATCCATTGGGCTTGGAGTGACATTCAGTGCTTTTCTCGATAAAGTTCAAATGCATTGGCCCACGTACGTCAAGAAAATGAGCAATCAGAGAAAGAGAGAGGAGAGAATAAGAATAGGAGTTCAAGCTTTCCAAAAAAATTATTAAAAACTATCTTAATATTTGTTCATACCGATATAATTCTGTCTAATTTTCTTTTTATTTTATACATAATATCTTTATAATTTGGCAAGCATCTCGGTGTAAAATAACAATTTATGGTTGTAGTTAAAAAAAAAAAATGGTTTCACACACACTTCACTCGTGTTTTTCGAATTACATGATTTGTCATGACTAGCCATAGATTGATGAAGAAACCACACACACAACTATTTTGTTGAAATAATGATGCTACAGCTATTATTAGGGAACTTTCAAATACAAGAAAAATAATTTAAAATTTTGCAAAAAGTATTGCTTCTCTATAAAGCTTGCTTGAAGTTTGTTTTTTCATCCCTAAACTTTAATTTCCTAAATTATTGAAAATGTAACACTTTTTGCCCTTTTCATACAGAAATTAATAAATGAATTTCTTGCAAGTTTTAATTTAGAGAATTAACAATATATATATATATATATATATATAATATATATATATATACACACACTATATTATTGACACAATTTCCATTACATATAAAAAATTAAAACAAACCAGCAAGACTTTCTTTAAAAAAAAAAAAAACCAGCAAGAAAGAAAATAATAATCCACATGCAAAATGAACCTATCAAGAGAAACTGCATCTAAATGAAATAAATATACTTTCATAAAAAAAGAAAAAAAGAAAAAAAAAAAAAAAGAGAAAGATAAAATGAATGAGTTAAACCAAAACAAAATCTCTATATTTGTTAAAACAAAACACCGAGACTTTCTCAAAAAAACTAGTAAGAAAGAAAGTAATAATCCACATGCAAGATGAATCCATGTGCAAAAACTACATTTAAATGAGATAAATATTAATTTTATCAAATAAATAAAAAGATAAAATGAATGAGCTAGACCAAAACAAAATCTCCATCTTTCTTTCTATCCAACCTTCTTCTTCTTCTTTTTCTTGTTTCTTCTCTTTCTCTCTCTCTTGAAGTGGAAGCAGTTGACTTATGGGTCATGGCTAACTCCCTTATTTTTTTCTTTGTTCTTATCTCTCATTATTTCTCTCCCTTACCATCTTGCTTCACTCTGTGTCTATCAGTAAAGTAGTTGGCTGTCAAACACCTCAAATAAAGAGATAAGACAAGAAAGGTAAAGCCAAAATGACGAAACTACCCATGCTTTTTAACTCTTCTGAGTTAAAGTTTTTAAGGAGAGAAACGTAAATATACTTGTATACGACAAACAAACGTAAAAGGAAATCTCTGATTCTACGTTTTAGTCTTTACAATATTGTTTTGTCAAACACAAGTTGCTTAATTGTCCTTTTTTATATAAACTATAGATATCTTTATAATTTAGCAAGGATCTCGGTGTAAAATAACAATTTATGGTTGTAGTTTTTTTTTTTTTTTTAAATGGTTTCACACACACTTCACTCATGTTTTTCAAACTACACGATTTGTCATGACCAAGATTGTCAAAATCAAGATCCTACGTAGGATCATTGAAGGTAGGTAAGATCGTAGAATCGAATCATGAATCGTAAGATCTTAAATATTTTTCAAATTTAAAGCAAAAAACGCATTAATACTGACTTTGTATGTTGAATAATAACGTAAATTATAAATTTATCCATAAAAAAAAAACTAAGATTTGTATCATATGATGTAATTTGCATGTCATACATCACTAAGTTTATACTAGCGAAACAAGTATATTTAAGTTTTGACCCAATATATCTAAAAAGTTCAATAAATATTTAATTAGCAACAAAATACCAAAATATTTATCAAAACATATAGAAAATATTTTCCAAGTTCTAAATTCTAAGTTTGAAATCCAAAATAAGTTAACAAATGGAAACTAGCTAAGTACAAAATGAAATCCAAAAGCAAGATGAGTATTAAGATTAATTGAACATTTAATTATTCCCATTCTAAGGTTCTTATAACCACCGATCTAAATTCCTAATCATCATCATACATTTCATCATTTATATAGACATTATATATTTGTATACTAGAGCTGCAAAAGACATCAAGATATAATTTCACACTCAACTATTCAAGTTATACAACTCAGAAACATTTAAAGAGCATGCTAAAAAAAATCAAATAATTAATATACAAATACAAGCATAAGTGCATAACTGAAAAAATTATATTTAAAAAAATATTTTAGTAATATTAGAACACAAATTAGTATATTGATAAAACAAATTTAACAACATTATATTATAGCTTAAAAAGCTGCAAAGCCAACATCAAATTTTTTATTTAGAAATGATGAAGCATTCCTTCATTTTGATTACAAGTGAACTAGAAACTAGAAAACATTTGCTTAGGTTAATATAATTTTATAAAAAATAAAATAAAAGCCATACCATCACAACATAAAAAAATAAAAACCCTTAAAGTTTCATCAAAACAAAAAATTATGTTTTTGGTAGGATCAGTAGGATCCCATACAATTCTACGTACGATCTTACCATTTTTACGATCTTAGTACGATCCTAAACATTTTGGTGAGGTGAGATTATAAATTGTGCGATCCTACAATCAAGATCACGATTTTGACAACCAAGGTTATGACTAGTCATCAATTGACGAAGAAACTATGCACACAACTATTTTGCTGAAATAATGATGCTACAACTATTATTAGGGAACTTTCAAATACAAGAAAAATAATTTAAAATTTTGCAAAAGTATTGCTTCTCTATAAAGTAAACTTGAAGTTTGTTTTTTCATCTCTAAACTTTAATTTCCTAAACTATTGAAAACGTTACACTTTTTGCCCTTTTTCATATAGAGATTAACAAATGAATTTCCTGCAAGTTTTAATTTAGAGAATTAACAATATATATTTATTTATTTACTATATTATAGACATGATTTCAATTACATTCATTGGCAAATTAATTTATTAGCATTTTATAATAAATTTCCAGTAAATTTAGCATTTTTCTGACCGGAAATATAACCAGATTGTTAAATTAGGGTCAAGTCAACAATATTGAGACAACTCCTTCAGCAATTATAGTACTGTAATTCGAATTTGAGCTTGGATTTGATTCGCTGCAAGAACTATAAAGTTAGGCCGTTATTGTTGGTTTGCTCAAGATATTGGTAAAATAGGGCACATAGATAGAGCAGGTAACTAGGCATGCATCAGCTTGAGACTTGAAAGTCAGATAACGTGTTTAAATCAAAAGCCTAAATTGTATGGATTCATTGTTTAATTGGCACTTTAATTTAAGCAATCTGGAAAAAGAAGTAACCTCCCCATTTCAATGGGATTAGGAAGGTGTGGTTGTTGAGAGATAGCCGACTGGCTTAGAATATAGTCTTTATGTTGTGATTGGGAATCAAGTTAGTGACTCTTGTATGGTTTACCAAAAAAAAAAAAATGTATGCGCTCCGATTGAAAGCATTAGGAATCATGACAATAATAGACATGGAAGAAAAAATAATAAGGATAATGACTTCTTGCCTGAAAGTAGTATTGAATAATTATTAATCCCTGTTGGAATTCTCTTCCACTATGCGTTCCTTCAATGACTTATTGACATTACCATCAAATTTTACCTAAAGATTCTTTATCACGGGCTCATTGCTAACGTAGGTTTGGGTTTAATGACTTGACCTAAGCATGTCAGATAAGGGTTGTTATAACTCATTATCGATTGATCGAAGGCAACTATCCACACCTCACCCTTGAATGAGTGGTCGGATTAGCACGCTCATCTTATTTATAAAAAAACAAAAGGAAAAGAAAAAGAAAAAGAAAAAGAAAAAGTTTGTCCATACAAATTATTCATCACAATCACTTTTAATTAACTTTTTTATAATTATCTCTCAACCCTTCATTTTTTTTTTTATAAGAAAACTAAAAATGTTGGAGCAAAAACTGAGGGCGGCTTAGAGCAATTAGGTCTGAGGTTCTATCAACTGATTTCGACATGAAAACTTGATTGGTCTGAGGTTCTATCAACTGATTTCGACATGAAAACTTGTCAAAATTGAGATGATTCGCTTAGATCAATCGCTTCTTGTACATAACTTACAAAAATTTAAATGGTTTACTACATCTAAATGCGCTAAATTAGTTGATACTGGACCACATGAAAATTTAATATTTGAAGATGATGTTATATATATAATACTTAAGATGACCTATTGAAGGGAAGTTGGACTGGTCGATTATTCAATTTGATCTATTTTTCAAACAATAAGAATCACATGTTGGGTTTGTTAAGCTACATAATCTTAGTATTCAATATTTAATAGAACATAAAAAGTGGTAGAAAATTTACGTTCCTTAATAGTCTCCTTTTATAATTATTCAACTATTTCGTTTTATAAGGACAATCATGTTTCATATCTTTCCGTAGTCATATGTTGTAATAATTGAATTATTTAAAAAAAAAAAAAACCATTTCATTTTACCAAGTTCTAGTCATTAGTCAGCATTTACAATGTTCTCTTTCCATTGGTTATTACTTACTACATATGCCATTATGCCAACATTTTGAATTTTTTTTTCCCAACCCCTACCTTTCCTGGATGATGCATGGTTTATCTAGCTGGAACTCTCTAACTTCTGCTTAAATTAATATATATCCCATTGCAATGCCTCCAAACTTTTTTATTGGATAATTATTTTTTTGAGAAACAGAAGAGACATTGGATAATAAGTGCGAAGTCACAACATAATAATAGTGTTAAGTCGCAACAAATTATTTCCTCTAAGATGTGTGGGTAGAACCGGCAATATCCCTTTATTTGATGCTACAAACTAGGAAACGAAAATTGTGGCCAATTTTTCATCCTAGGATGAAGCAATTGTGCTTGTGGGCTCTAGAATTGTTCTCATTGTCAAAGAACATAGATAAAGAGGTTCAGTTTCTTGTGAAAGATATTGAGAATGAGACTAATATACTGCTAATGGCACGAACCACAACAATACAACAACAACAAAAAAAAAAAAAAAAAAAAAACAAAACAAAAAACAAAAATATATACGCATATATTGACAATACCTCTACACACCCCTTTATCTTTGAATGGATGAAGGTTTAGAAATGCATTCTCAAAAAAGAAAAGAAAAAATATATATATCGGTAGGCACAGCCAAAATCAAATGGTTTATCCCTTTGCAGATACATAGCCAAGTAAATTTAATGACAAAGTAATTAGTGCTTGCAAGTGGAGGTGATACCTTTGCCTTTTGAGGCATCAATTCTGTCCTGCCGTATTCACACTTTGTGATACAAAAAGACCTACTCCAGCTCCACTTCAGAACTTGAAACTGCAGCACAAAAACGAAATTTTATTCGTTTAAAGTGGACAATTCGTCCTAGAACTCATCTATACTTTCTTATAGCTTTGGTAGTAGGAGAAGAATTGGTACACCCCCAACTTATTACAAGAATAGAATAGAATTCAAGCTCTTGTTATATCTTGAGGACCAAAACCTCCCACCACTGCAAAACGATCTTTTCATAGATACAGGCCTAATATGCAGAAAATTTTCAATTGAAGAATGACCCATCAATCTAGGCATGCTTGAGCACCTACCATCTTGCTTTGGTACAATTTCTAACTGTGAATTTTCAGCATCTTCAGTTTCAATAACCAAGCTCCCTTCTGAAACAGACCTTATTACTTGTATACCATTATCCATTGAATCATCACCAAGTGCCTGAAAATCATTATTCCCACTACAATTCACAGTCTCTTTTGATGTTCTTTCACCATTAACCTCTGGTAATTCGCTTTCAGCGGTTATTCCAGCCGGGTTCTCAGAGATGTCACCGTCATTCCCAGAGTTCATCATAGTGGTCTCTTGGTTTCTGTCCAAATTGTTAGCATGCTGATCCACTGAACCCAGATGACTAACAAGGTCTAAACTTACAGCATCACTCACAATTATATTGGCACGGCATAGAGGACAGTTTGTATGAGACCTCAACCAAGTATCAATGCAACGTATATGAAAGGCATGGCTACACTTGGGCAAGAGTCTAAGCATTTCATCTTCATGAAACTCGTTCAAACACACAGAACACTCGGTGCCTTCAATCAAACCCTCATCTTTCTTGTACCTACAAACCGCAATCGAGCTTATAATAGACTGTTGTAAACCAACGGTGGTGATGAACCATATAGGATGATCAACGTGATTCTCATCAAGAAAATCTTCATCTGTACCATCTGAGTGAGAGGATGTAGGTCCATTATTTCTTCGGCTACACCAACTTGGACAAGACCTTACTATTAGAACATAGTAACTAATAAGAACAAGAAGGCTGGCTAAGACAGAAAGGGAGATAATAAGGATGGTTGAGAAGTGGTGGCCTAAGAATTTTGAGCTATGAGAGGCTGCGAGAGATGGTGGTGGAGGTGGTGGTGGGAAATAGATATAGTCTGGCAAAGGTGGATCACAGTTAAAAGGGCAAGCTGGGTCACAAAAACCTTCACAGTTTGAGGATGGGCTTGTTGCAGTGAGTGTAGGGAAGAGTATTCTATAATTTCTAGCCATTGAAGGAGATTAAAAAAAAACAAGAGCGTCAAGAAAGGCAAGATACATGAATGAGTAGCTCTTTGAAGAGAGAGGTGTTTAGCTTTTGTTTGAATTGGAAGGGACGAAATGAAAGACGTTAAGAAAGTTAACATGTCTCTTTCAAAGGTTTAGTGGGTGATTTTGATTTGTTTTCTGTGTTTGGTGATTAACAAGTTAAACCCTCTGCCTCAACATGGTTTCGTCTAGGTGTTATAGTGTATATATTAATTCCCCCAATTAGCTCCATTCGGCATGGACCCCATATAAGGTAGACACAGGTATGTATAATGGCCGGGTAATTGTTATCTCACACCTGTTGATGTGCGCTCCTTACTTACGAGGTTCATAGTTTAACTTGCAATGTTTGCAAGATTAATTGATGTTTATGTTTAAAATGTGTAATGGGTGAGGTTATTGGCTGATGTACAATAATAAATGTGAGAGAATCAATGACTTATCCGAATTAGGTTGAAGTTATACATTGCACGAGTTGAGCTAAAGTTATATGTCTTATAGCTAGGTACATTAGAAAATTTGCATCACCCAATATTTTTGAGTAAATATTTACCTATTTATTGTTGAATTATACATTTTATTTTCTTATTTTTTCTTCATACTTGTAAAATTTTAAAATGACTAGAAATTAATAATCATCTTATATATAAAATATTTAAATTTTAAGCTTTATTTGTAATTTTAAAGCGTGAATTTATTGATTGAATAGTATCTAATATTATATTATAAAATAATGAGTTCATGCAATCTAATAAAAAACGCTTTTAATAATGTAACTTTCATAAAAGTTACGGTATGTTCGTTTTAAAGTTACACTTAGTGTTAATTTGGATACAAACGCGTTTGCATTTGTGCTGACGATTGTGTTTTTTGTGTGGGTCCTATGCACTATTCACGAGACCTACAAGTACAGATTTCAGCAAATTTTTCTTCCCATGACACTATTTACACATTTAAAAATGATTTTGCCACAATGTTTTCAGTTTTCGTTTTAATTAAAGTTACACTTAGTGTTAATTTGGATACAAACGCGTTTGCGTTTGTGCTGGCGGCTACGTTTTTGTGTGGGTCCTGTGCACTGTTCACGGGACCCACAAGAATAGATTTTAGCAAATTTTTCTTCCTATGGCACTATTTACACATTTAAAAATGATTTTACTACAGTGTTTTCAATAATAAGCAGTATCCAAACAGACCCTTAGTATAATTTTGTAAAACTCATGCTACATAATAATTCTAGTTTTCTACACTAAAGAAATATGTCAGTGAATACCGTGAAATCATAGGTTTTCTCCATGCTCATATTGACTTTCATATCAGAATACTATTTACTCTTTTAGTCCACAAAGTCATGCACTATTAGTGTATTAGAAAATAATGAAAAATTAAATTTTTGATTGCAATCACTCGTTTTCTACCTAAGTTTTGTTCTTACTTTATAAGCATTGCATTTGTATATTTCACCTCGAATTTTATCAACAATTTGTGTGTACCTTTTCACCCCCCCAAAAAAAAAATCATATTTGGTGTACTTTTATGTTAATTGAGTTGATCAATAAAATAAGTACAATTTTTTTACAAATATTATAATTCGGACTCATTACCCATGCATGGTTAGTTTTAAATTGAACTGGTCAACTAGACAACCACCAAACTGGTCCACATATCAAAATTAATATACATGTTTTAAAAAAATAAAAGAGTAAATTGCAAATTACAACCCTAAAGTTTGGGAGTTATTAGATTTTACACTCTAATATTTCAAAAATTAGATTTTACCCTCCGAAATTTGGGGTGTTTTGATTTTACATTCTAACATGAACTTGGATTTTACCCCCTAATGTTTCAAAAATTAGATTTTATCCTCCAAAGTTTAGGATATTTTACACCCTCAAATTCTAAAACTTTGGAGTGTAAAATCTAAACACTCCAAAATTTTAGGGAGTAAAATTCAAACACTCCTAAACTATAGGGGTAAAATCCAAATTCTAAAATGTTAGGATGTAAAATTCAAATATCACCAAACTTTAGGGTGTAAAATCCAATCACCCCCAAACTTTAGGGTGTAAAATTCAATCACCCCCAAATTTTAGGGGTGTAATTTACAATTTACCCAAAATAAAAATAAAGAAGACCTCCTACAAATCTATGAATATTTAGTTTTACATCTCAGATTGGCAAAGATTTTATAACGTCTATATAATCAATACAAGTTAGGGTATAGGGACAATAGATAGATCATAAATGCATATGTCACAGTTTTTGTAACACAAATTATAGTAAATTATTTCCATAGTATTTACTATTTACTATTTTGTTATATTTCCATTCAAGTATATAACCCGGCATATATAACCAAGATAAATGATAAATTTTTACTGGCTTTTTATTTCCAAAAAAATTTATTGAATTGTGATTTATGGTTTCCCTCTCTCCACTCCCATCCCTCTTTGTCCAAAAATTAATTTAAGCTTAATTTTTTTATTCAATGCAAATTAAACCCCAAGGTCCCCAACGTTTACTTTTCTCTCTTTCTTTTCCTTGACGTTTACTATATTATATATTCCTTTTTTTTTTATGGGACATATCTTTTCAATTTTTTCGTTTTAGTCTCACAATTCTTGGTTCCAAGTCCTAATCATGACGACGACATGCTATTCTGAAGTCGGTGTGTTCACTTCATGAATAATAAGATTTGCCAAAAGCAATCACGTACACTTTTGTTTTTTTGAGAAGAAAAAAATCAGTCATACTTAGGATTAGTAATAATCCAGAGAAGGACCTCATAGCTGCCGTGCCGAAGTCACTCTTATAGATAGAAACACAATTGTGGGCCAATGGGGGTGGTGGTGTGACCTAGTTTTACTCTTCTAGTTCATCTCAAAAAAATAATAATAAATAAATAAATAAATAAATCTTAGGAAAGTGCTAGCAAACATAGTACTTTAAATTTAATTTAATTTCTTTCTAAAACAAAAATTAAAAACTTTTATGTAAATTTTTTATGAAGAGGTTATCTACTTATTGGTGCGGAGGGTAAAGGTCACTTTCTTATGAACTCTAGGCTGGCTTTTTATTTATTTATTATCTATATAAGTTTATTGTTTCAAAAAAATTCATAACTTTTTCTATAATTATTGACTTGGATTGATGTGATTTGTGAATAATAAAGATGGTGTCGGGATTTAAGGAATTGTTTAATGGTAATGATATCTTTTGTGATACCTTATGTTTATGATTCGAATCTTAGCTCGCCTCACTCTTTCTCATTATCTACTTATCTAAAAAAAAATAGTGTCAATAATGGATACATATGAAAGTGATGAAAATTGCAACATATTACTTAGGAAGTTATGAAAAAGTTGCGTTATAAACAATTTCTAATCTTTCTTGTTCTTTATATGCAACTTATATTTTTGGGTCATGCGTGGGTTCCAATTAGCTCAACTGGTAAAGTCTCTGATAGTTGTGTAAGAGATCTTGGGTTCAATTCCTACCTACACCAAAAACTGATTGATATCATCAAAAGTAGACGCCATAAATTAAAACTCTCTCTCAAAAAAAAAAAAAAAAATTCGGTCCTACAGTCAAATTAAAGTAAACAATGTACGACCACAACCATGTAGCCCAATATTTTTGCATGGTGGGCTTATTAGAGTAAACAATGTACGCCCACAACCAAGTGGCCCAATCTTGAATAGTGGGCATGTAGAGAGTAAAAAATGTACGCCAATAACCAATTGGCCCAATCTTAAATAGTGGGCTTCTAGACAGTAAACCCTGTACCTCCACAACCATTTGGCCCAATCCTGAATAGTCGGTTTATATATCTGGATTTCAAAAATAAACTAAATTGTAGCTTTGATCATCTGAAATATGGAGTTGATTGAATTTTGATACTTAGATTTTTAAAGGTTATATATATATTTCGAACAATCTCACCATATAAATTAGTAATGTAACCTTTTGTTTTTTTTTTAGAGAAAATTTCAACATATGACATCCTCTCCTGATGATAACTCTTTATCATCAAACCAAAACGCCAATCAGTTTTTAGTGTAGGCAGGATTGAACTCCAAATCTCTTATACAACTATTAGAAATTTTACCAGTTGAGCTAACTGGAACTCACATAACGTAATTTATCTTAACATTTATCACATCATCAATTTAGATAAAATGAGAAAATTATTAGATATTCTGGAAGTACTATAAATGCGTACTTTCTCTTTCACATGAATTGTGTGTCCCACCATAAATTTAATTAGTAGGACTTACAGTTATGTGAGAGAGGAGAATACATATTTATGGTACTCTGGGAGTACCCAATAATTACCCGATAAAAGGATTATATTACATTAAATTAATTTTTTTAAAATTTTAATCTTCATAATTAAAAGTCACACTATCTCAAAAAAGAAAAAGAAAAAAGAGAACTTGATAAAATTTAGTAATTAACCATGGTTTAGTTTATTTTAAGACTATCAATTCGTTTGATTTTGTGTGGATCCAGTGAAATGAATAGTCCCAGCTTTCATAAAATTGTAGAAAATAAATTATAAATTACACCTTCTAACTTTGATATATTTTCAATTAAATGTGTGTTCAAATTACTTTTTTTTCATCAAATTCAATCCAATCTTGCTGTTAGTTTTAGTATATTTCAATTTTTTTTTTTAAATTATCCTGACAGATCATTAATTTTACATTACCTATCCAATATACTTTTCAGATGACCAATAAAAGATTGTTCTATATCCACGAATATACATTTGCGGCTGCTTCTTCTTCTTTTTTTCAATTCAAATCGTTAACTCTTGGTCCCTTGTGACGATGTTATTTGGATAAGCATGTACCACGGTGGCAGATAAAATAAAAGTGCAAAAAAAAATATATGACATTACTCGGTTCCTTTTTCTTTTTCTTTTTTTCTTTTTTTTTTTTTTTAAAAAAATTCGATGCTGATGCTTCATGACTGAATGCGTGTGAAGGTGTTAGCAAATTCGAAGAAAATTACATGAGATATGCTTTCTGACCTTTGTGCACACTTTAGGCCTCCATATATAATTTAACATTCAATGTAAATCACATACAACTTTCATATGGTGCTTCTATGATTCCAATGATGCATGCCGGTGTTTTTTCCATGGAGAAAAGGATTATCAGACTATAATAAGAAAAGGTTGTAAAGAGAGAATGACATTTATTGAGTTTTTTTTAATTTTTTTTTTTAGTATTAACTAATTGCATCTTCTCTGATGATTGCTCTTTATTATCAAATTAAGACACTAATTGGTTTTGGATGTAGGTGGAGATTGAATTCCTAATCTCTTATTGAACTATAAATTTTTTTTACCAATTGAACTAATTAAAATCCACAAATATAATGTTTATTATAACCCTTCATTTCTTTGGTTCCTTGCCATTTATTCAAGATGTTTTGTTGCTTATAAGACTTGCTAAGCCAATTTAAAATTCAACGCTATGATAAAAATCCAATGTCTCTTTCACCACTGTTTTCTTTTTCCTTTTTCTTTTATTGTCTCTTTCACAATTGTTAAGAGTTAAAATGTTTGTCTACTTATTTGGAGAATATCTAGCTATTTAAGTTGGAATTGGTTGTCCTTTTTGCTGCATGGAATTGGTTGTATAATTGTAATTTGTAAACAACATAAAGAAACACAAAAGTGCTTAGAGTTAGAGGTCCAATATTCACGTAAATCCGCCCTGCAATCTTGTTAATATCTAAAAAAAAATTTTTTCCCCAAGTTCTTTTCTATAAAAATTTTGTCTTGTTTTCTTTACTAGAGTGATAAAAAAAAAGGCTTGTTTATAAGAATGAAAATTCGTACATTCCACTCTATGCTATGATCTTTTACTTTTCCCATTTTAAACTTTTATTACTTTATAGGAGGGAGGAAAAGACGTATAGTATAGTGTGTTTGATGGAGCATAAAAAATAAAATTCAAAAAAAAAAAGGTAGAAGAAAACACAATGTCAAACTATTTAAGACTTTTTTTTCTATGATAAATAAAACTAAACAAAATTTACATAGCAATGAACTTGCTGGAAAAGAAATTTACCTTAGATATTTTAAGATTGCAGAGTGGATTAATTGAGAGGAAAAAACAAAAATTTCACCTTTTAGATATGCCTGAGATTCTTTTTATAAACGTGCAAGTGACCTTGCTGGTGCAGAGTGTGGGGCTGGTATGACTTGATATTATCTCTAAGTCTTATCATTTTGAAAGGAAAAAAAAAAAGGTCACCTAAGACTTACTGGTATGATTAATAACTTAATTCAATGTTTAAGGATCAAGAAGCATCATTATCTGTTTATCAAAAACAAACAAACAAAAAAAAAGCATCATTATCTGCTGCAAGTAACATTTTGTAATGGGGACCCATCGCTTATAGAATGAAACCTTGTAATTACATAAATCTCAGGCTCTCAGCCATCTAAAAATATATGAATCTAAGTAAAATTTATGTGGGATTATGTTAACCTTGTGTATAGACAATTCATATTTTTATTTTGAGAGTAGTAAGAATCAAGCTATAATAGCCAAATTGCCTTGGAGCAGCAGGCACATATGGATCCTTATTAAACAAAAGAAAGCAACAGCCTAACTAATCTAACTCGTTAGTTTCTAAAATACTATAAATTTAAAGAAGTAAACCAAGTTTGACATTTGTAATTGTAGATAAGGTTGCCACTTGCCCTTGTGACTTAATTAGGAGCTAGAATGCAAGGATACGGACATGAGTACGGATGTGGATATGGGTACGACACAATAACACAAGCAATTTTAGAAAAATTATAACATGAAACGACATGTATGACACTGATACGACATGGGTATGACACCTTAAATAAAGTGTCCGTGCAACCTAGATCAAGAGGTGTCTGATACAGCAGTTATTGAGAATGGGATGTTCATAGTCATGGATAGGGCTATATATTTTATGCGAGACATGTTTCTAGTGAAGCAATTTATGGCAATTACTAATTAGCAAAGAACATCGTTTATTAGTGTAAACTCTGAAAGCTCAACAGCACCAGGTACAAAAAAAGGCTTGTATGTCAAATAAAGTTCGCTTAATTTTCACGGAAGTGGTAGTTTGAAGCAATGAAAATTATCATTTTTACAAGAAAACGCATTCAAGAGGATGACTATTTAGGTAACTTACCAGGGATCTCTTGTATGTCCATGACTCACCATATTTGCATTTTCCATAAGTTTTAAGGACATTAACACTTTTCACAACTTTTTCTTAAAAAAAAAAAAATCACAAAGGATGATATGACCTTGTGTGATTAGAGTATAATAAAGATGTAGTTAATGACTAGAGTATAATTAAGATGTTGTCAATTGTTGATATATGTAAAAATGATATTATTCGAATCACAACTTATTGCCTTAGTAAATTAAGAAAAAAGTTAGTGATGAAATCTCTCTCTAGCATGGCATGCAACCCACAACGAGCCAATCCCTTTGTCTAAGGTTCAATTTAACTACAACAAGCCAATTTCTATGCATTAGGACACAACTTTTGTACTACAATTTTCATCATAAATATGATGTGATTGACTGTAACTCTGTAAGTAGCAGAAAAAAAAACAATAGAGAATTTATATGAAAGTTGTCTACTATTCAAGTTGATGATTTCAATAAATTGTGACCAATAATATGATCATAGAAGAATTGAAGAAATAAAGAGCATGGTGCAGTAGTAGGACCATTGCTAAAATATAAAAGTATTAAAATGATAGAAGTGGGCGAAAATAGCCAAATATTACATTTTGGCAAAATTTGTGGCAAACTAGTACTATTTCAAAAATATTTAAAAATTTACCACTTTTTTAGCACTTGAGTTTCACAAAATCAAGTTCTAAATAGTACTCGAATTCAGTAAACTTGAGTTCCTAGATGAGTCGTCAGCGTGGCACTACTGACCTAAAATTTGTGTAATTAAAAAAGTTAATATGGTACCCAATATTGTGAAAATTGAATACTTCTTTATAGTACTCAGGCTTAACGAAGTCGAGTACCTTGTTTTTTTTTTTTCTACTTTTTGTTTCGTACAAAAGTTTTACTTATTTCATCTTCAACTACTTGTGTTGGGTGCAGTGCACGATGGCCCAGCACACACTTTGTCTCATTAAATGAGCTTGTTGAAAAATTGGCAAGAAATCAGCAAAGTAAATTGAACTTGCTGGAGAAGCTTTCCAATGGGAAGAATTGAAGTCATCTTTATGTACAAAAGTCAAGACAAGTTGGCTTGCATTTATTGTGACTTGATGTGAAGAGTGTGGAAGGAAAAAAGAGAAGAAAAAGGTGAAGAACTAAAAGGAATGGCCATTCGGCTATTTGGTGGACACAATGATTGCAAGCAGTTAAAAATGAAATAAGTAAAAGTTTTGTACGAAACAAAAAGCAAAAAAAAAAGAAAAAAAGAAAAAGAAAAATAAGGTACTCGACTTTGGTAATGTCGAGTGCTATAAAGAAGTACTCGATTTCTGTAATATTGAGTATCACATTACTTTTTTAATTTCTCCTAAGAACTCGAGTTCATTGAATTTGAGTACTATTTAGAACTCAATTTTGTGAAACTCGAGTACTAAAAAAGTAGCAAATTGCTAAATATTTCTGAAATAGTGTTAGTTTGCCACAAATTTTGCTAAAACATACTATTTAGCTATTTTCACTAGTAGAAGTGTGTATTTAAGACCAAATTTGTGTGAAAGTGTATTAAACTTGCGTGAATGCTCGAGTTTAAATAATTTTTTGGCTTCATAGGGATCCACATTCTATTTGAGCAGATGATGGAATGCAATTGATATATAATAAAAGTGATTATTGACTAGTAGTAGTCTTAATGAAAATAATGTTTCACTAATTACAACCTGTCATTTCAGTAAGTTGTGAAATTTATTGTGTTTATAGCATTATTATAAGATTATAATTAAGGCAAATAAGTTTCAAGAATGCTTATTTAATTAATCCAATATTTCCACCATGTTTTGCAGAGCTAGTGTCTTAAAAAAAAGGCTTTTTTAAAACAAACATATGAAGCAAGTCCATCAGTTTGAATTAGTTAGTAATTTAGAACTGTTATCAATGTTGCAAGCTCAAGAGGAAAATGCTAACCCAACAAACTATTTTACAAATTATTGATGTTGCAAGTGGTTATTGAGAAGTAAAAAAATGATGTCTGTAATGAGTCCAATTGAGAACCGGTAACAATTTGTCACATCAATAACTTGTAAAAATTTGTGTGTTTGTGGCATTACCTAGCATAAAATAATAGTTCCTCCATTTCCATTACCAAATTTTGAGCTTTCTACCCCCCTCTGAAACTCTTAAAAACCTATGTAATAATACAACAGTATTGAACTAAAATGTCCTATTTGCCCCCCTAACACCAAGGACAAGTACTAGCTTGTCATACTTTTATCGGATTGGGTGCAATTGCTTAATGCAACTACACTGTACAATTCACCTAATTCTCTCGCAACCTTTTTTTTTTTTTAATACTTTTTTACTTTTACTTTTATACATTTTTTATATTTAATGGTTGAGATTTAAATCCTACTTTTGTCATACATTTTTTTTCAGTTCTCATAGGTCACGGCAGTTTTTCTTACCCCCTAATACTAATAGATTTACACTTCTACTCACTTGGAAGACCAACTTAAGACATACACCCATGACATGCAGTTCACTGAAAAGTTTTCAACCCTTAAAGGAATTGGATAGCTTGCTAAAAAGATGATAGAAATGAAAAATGATGTTTTATATCCATTGATTTACTCATTAGTGACCTTAACATTAATCTTATCAGTTGCAACAACTACTGTTAAAAGAGTTTTTTCAACAATGAACATAATTAAAAGTCAATTACGCAATCAAACGGGAAATCAACAGATGAATGATTGCTTAGTCACATATATTGAGAAATATATATATATATATTATATATATATATATATATTCAAGACTATTGAGTGTGAAGAAATTATGCAGCGGTTTCAAAATATGAAAAATCTTCAAGGACATTTGGTGTAAATTGAGCTAGGTGTGATAAAATAAATTAAAGTTTACATTTTATGTTAGATTATGTATGACAATTACATTAGCATATAGTTGTTTATTTATTTTATTGTTAATATTGATTATTAATTTTTTAATTAATTTTTTACTTTCAATCTTATCTTTTAATCTTTGACCCGACCTAAATTTCTGTCTTGGCCTCTGAATTGAAGAGATGACCAAAAAAGGATTTTTATTATTTATTTGCTGGGAAATTTCTACAGGAGAATATCCGAACAGAAATGTATAATAGATGCATTTGGCTCATACCACATGCATCTATTATTGATTTAGGATGACATTACTAAATGTTGACAAAATCTTAGGACTAGCAGAGATACAAGTATGTCACTAGCCCAACATTAACAAAGGTTAATCTATAATTACAAAGCCCAGTCATAATCTCACTACTGGATTGTGCATGCCCACTTGTACTACAGTACAACACCCAAGTATGAGACCGATGGAATCTGGAATTGGCTTTTTCTTTCTTCTCTTGAATAATTCTTCACGCGCATGTGTGAAAAGGAAGATAATTATACCCAGAACATTCCATCAAATTAAATAGTCTTGGTCAAACAAGCTAAATTTTAGTCATGATTTCATATCATATAAGAAAATAATAAGTTAATCAAGTAACTCGTGAACCAGGAACGAAATTAGGACTTAAGTTAGGGGGGTGGCTTTGTTATTGGCTATGTGTGGCAACTTTAGTCCCTAGCTGTAAGTGCATAATTGTACCTGGACCTAAAAACAAATGTTGAGCTCAGACCCAACAAGCTTATACAATAAGATTTGTAGAATGTGGGCTTGAAATCTAGGTTCGGAATGTTGGAAGTTCGATTAACAGGTTGGAATGTTACAATCTGCGCAAATGATGAATGAATATAACAAATAGGTCTCTTCGAACGTAAGCCGAGGATGGTTCATATAAATACTCTCTTTTCAGGCCAAAGTTTACAACTCTTCGTTCTTCTTTTTAGTTTTAAGAGCCAATCCCCCCTTCTCCTTCCTCTCTCGTCTCTTTATATACTTCTTCCCTTTCACGGTTCAAATATGTGTCATACAAATCTTCCACCTAGATACTTGTCCCATCTGCCACCTTCTTGAAATCTTCAAACAATAACGAGAAAACTGAATCCTACTGTTCAGAGGTCATTTTTCCATTAATGTGGTCAGGAAGGTAGATGCAGGGTCTTTAATGTGGAGATAACAGCCTTTTTTCTAGATATTTATCTCACATTCTTGCATCTCAGAGGGTGCTATAATCACCCTCTTACGCATCAGTTTTTCCAGGACTCTGCCTTTAACCCTCTTGGCAAGTCCCAGGGTCATCAGCGGACCTGTCCGAGGAGACACTCATCCTCGGACAACTCCTCGGACCTCTGCAGTATAGACTGACCCGTAGGCTTAGGGGCCCAATGACAAAAACAAATTGGTACCAATTGATCAAGCCCAAAACCCATTTGTTTATTTAATAACTCTTACCCCCACACTAACTTTGTTACTTAACCGCTAAGGATTTTTATTTATCATTTTTTGATGCGTGCGTTGTTCATGCTGCTAATGACAAAATTATGTTATTTAATTTTTTTAAGGGATTGGGTTGTTTATTTTGGGTATAATTGGTTGATTGAGTGTAATTGTTTTTAGCTTTACTATTGGTAATTTTTGTTGTTGAGCTAATATTTTTTTGGACTTGTATTTTTTTTTAAAGATTTTATTCCTATAAATTTTTTTATGGCTTTTAAAAAAAAAAGGAAAATGTTAGAGTTATAATTTTTTTTTTTTTTTTTACAAATTGCTGATGTGATGTGTGGTTATTGGTAAGTTAAAAAATGATGTAAGTAGTAAGTCTAAATACAAATCAATAAAAATTTATTACCTCAACAATTTGTAAAAATATTTTAGAAAAGTTTATGATTATAGCATTACTTTTAAAACAATTAATGATATTGTTAAGGGAGGAAAGTGTAATTTTATAGTCCAAAATTGCTAAAATTAGTAGGTATATATATACTAATATTTTTTATAAAAAGATTAGGGGGCGCCATTGCCCCCCATGTCCAAATCTAACTATGTCCATGTCGTGAACAAGCTCGATCTTGCTCGACTAGAAAATGAGTCAAACTTAACATAAAATTTTATTTGACTCGAGCTCAACTTATGTTCGAAATAAAATTAATGAACAAGCTTGAACATTTTATACTCGGCTCTGATGCCCGAGCCTCAATCATTTTTCCAAGTCACATTAATTAGCCTCAACCGTCCCTTGATACATTAATTAGCCTCAACCATCCCTCCAAGTCACTTTACTTAGTTTTTCCAACTCTTATTTTAACAGGCACGTTCTTGCCAATCTGTGTATTTCTTAGTTCAAAGATCAAAACTCTTACCTCTTTCAAGTCTTCGTCTTGATTGAAAACCTTTCTGTTGTTAACACAAAGATTGGATTGATTATCAAAGCAGCTAGCAATTGTTGTGAAGAGTTATACAAAGCAGGTTCTTTATGTCTGCATCAAAGCAGCTAGCACTTATTGGTACCTCTCACAGGTTCCAATCCTTAATCTCAAATCCTTGTCGTCTTCTGCTTATCCCAAACGCAACGAAAAAGGCCTTTTCTTGGTACTGATCAGAGGTTACACTTTCTCAAAATTGGGCTGTGCCTGAGAGAGCTAGTTGTCAGCAAAAGAAAGATGTACTAGTTCTTACTTTTTATTCTTTGATTTTGCCTAACAATTTCTGGGTGATTTTCATAAAAGTATTTTTCAGCTTAAGTAATTTTATATGGATGTATTGGTGCAGGGATGTGGCTGTCCATAGCAGTGTACCGCCAGTACCTCCAATTCCATCTAATCCAGCTTCTCCTGGTCCACAGTAAGAAAAATCATAGCTGTATAATCTTTTTGATTTGTAATTTTCTTTCTTCTTCTCTTTTTTTCCTCTATCTTATGAGACAATAAAAGTTTATGCCAATATCAGGAGCAGGAAAGTTTGGATTGTTGGACTGATAGCATCAGCAGTTCTACCCTTCTTTGGGATCAAATTTGGGCCATTACTCAAGCTAAAACGTAAGAAAACTTATCGTGTGTTTGGCTCCAAATTAAAAGGCTAATTTATTTTACTATTCAGTATATTTTTGTTTTTATTCATGGGTCTCACTACACTTTTTGGTACTATTCATAAGTCTTATACAATTTCAGCTAACTTTTACCTTTATTTACAATACTTTCAACTAAATTTTTTTGGGACTAGAGTTTACTTCATCATTGTTAACGGGGTTTAATTTGGTGCTTGGATTTGACATATACAGAGGAAGTTGATACTATGGTGGACACAGTAGAAGATGTGGCGGAGGTCATAGAAAAGGCGGCAGAGGAAGTGGAGATAGTAGCAGAAGAAATTGCAGAGCACCTTCCAGTAGGAGGAAAACTTAAAGTTATTGCAACATTTATTGAAAATGTAGCAAAAACAACAGACAAGGATGCCCGGCTGGTAGAAGATGTCATTGACAAGGTCATACCTAATAAATACCCTTTTTTAAGTCTTAATGCATAAGTCACCCAGAATAATTTTAGGGATACAAACTATTTTATAAAAAATTTCTACAAACTACTAATGTGATAAGTGATTATTAGTAAATGAAAAAGTGATAGGCTTAGATGAAAACTAATAAGAAATTGGCTACATCAACATTTTGTAAAAATGCTGTAAAATAATTTGTGACTATAGCATTACTCAAGTCACCAATAGTATTTGGTTTCTTCAAAAAATCTCATTTTACCATCTTAAATGCTACTTTATTTATTATACAATATTACTTTACAATACACTTAACATTCCAACTTTTATTTTACCATACAACATATTAAAATAATACTAGCCTCATCACATGCACTTTGTGCGTGCAGTGAGTCTTTTTTTTTTTTTGTTATTGGGCCTATTTTGTAGAAAAAAAAAAACTCATTTATTTATTTATTTTATATATATAATTTTTATTTTGAAAATCTAAGTTATAAGTGAATAAACTAATTTGAAAATTAACACGAAAGTGGTCCTATTTTTTTAGGCAATGCTTTAGTTTTATCTATACTTAAACATAAGGGTGTAAGGGCATTTTTGAACTAAAAAATGAGGAATCCATACAGGAGAAGCCTCTTAAATAATAGTATAGATATTTACGTAATAAAATAATAATATAACCTAAAACTAAATAAAACCCAAAACCACCGTGAAAGAGAGAAAACCTCCACCGTGAGCCACATATTGTGGCAAGCCACTCATCTTTTTAGAATAACCTCCATGTTTACCCATCTTCTCGCGCACAAGCACATCAGAGAAAAGAAAGCCATAGACAAAGACCAAGAAACAGAGACTTAGCAAAGAGAGAGAGAGAGAGAGAGAGAGAGAGAGATCTTTGATCGAATTTTCCCGTGAAAGAAACCATCTTTCTTTCATTGAATGTTGATAATTCAAAAATAGTGAGGAAAAGATGACTCTTGAAAGCTCTCTCTCTTGTGAAGAAAAGGATGAACTTGCGCATAGCAAGAAAAAGGTAAAAGATGTTTCCCATGCTGGGTTCAGTGACACCCTAGCTCAAGTCCTTCATCTCCAAGCCGTGCTATGCGCTCTGGAGAACATGGCATGTCTTTTAAAGGCAAGCTAGTCGGTGAAATCCCAGGGGCTCACACTCAAGATTTTGAATTTTAGGGATGTTATGGAAGACGATGATGACACTAATGCTGACTCTGATGTAGAAGTGGAGACACTTAGACAAGAGATGGTTGCTGTAAAATTTTCTAAGGAATTCAAGCAGCGTATTAGAAGGCCATGGGCAAGAGCTCTCATTGTTAAGGTGTATGGGAAGTCTGTGGGACTCAATTTCCTTCAGGCTAAGCTTCTTGCTTTGTGGAAACCAACAGGTAGATTGGACTGTGTGGATCTTGGCCATGGTTTTTTCCTCACAAGGTTGTCACTGCAAGAAGATTTTGAAAATGTGTTAAGGAAGGGCCCGTGGTTTATTGGAGACCATTTCTTGTCTCTTAGGCCGTGGGAGCCAAACTTCAGACCAGCCTCAGCAAATATGTCCTCCATTGTAGTTTGGATTAGGCTTAATGAATTACCTATTGAATACTATAATGCAGATGCCTTACAACACATTGGAAGAGCTATTGGTAATGTGTTAAGGGTTGATACATTCACTGCAACAGAGACCAGGGGGAGGTTTGCAAGGTTATGTGTGCAAATCGATGTGGAAAAGCCGTTGGTTACCTCTGTCATGATAGGAAGGCTAGAGCAAATGGTGAGTTATGAAGGCATTCAAAAACTGTGTTTTGGGTGTGGCCGAATGGGTCATAGAAAGGAGAGTTACCCATACACCATCCGGCAAGAGTTGACATCCAAGGAGGTGGTACTAGAAGCCGGTATAGATGAGGGAGAGGGTTCACACGTTAGTTGTGAGGGGAATAGTCCAAAGAATGGAGTGGGGACCAATGGGGTTCAGGAGGAAGTGCATACAGGTACATACGGTCTGTGGGTTGTCGCGGCGCGAAGGAAGAATGGTACAAAATCTCAGAGAGGTGGAGGGTCCCCACCTAGCCAAGGGAATGTTAGGACCGGGGTCTCTAATGGTAAAGTTATGTTGGATAGACCAGGCATGCAAGCTAGTGAGAAGTCCAAATTTGTTAATAGGCCAGCCAAGGAGAACAAGAGGAAGCTTTCATTACCTCGGGTATTAAAAAGGGCCCAAGGAGAGAGTGCAATCTAGAAATTAGGTAAGGAGGTTTTGTTTCAGGCCCAACCTAGCCCACCTCAAAACAAAGAGTCCATTTTGCCGAGTCTCATGTCTAACCAAGGTGAACCAGCTTAGGCTTTATTGAAACAAAACTCTGTGAGGGGTGAAAAAGGGCTAGCACATCAAAGGGTTTCCCAATACGCTATACCTAGCGCTGTTGACAGTGGGATTGGGAAAGAATCTCTGGGTGAGCACCTGAAGGAAAGCACAGAAGGGCTATGGAAGGAAGGAGGGTCATGTGATGGAGGTTCAAACAAGGGAGCTGCTGGCCATTTTCAGTTTAATGTCACTGCCTGGTCAGAGAAGGGCCATAAATTTAGAGGGGATGACTATGCAAGGTCCCGAGGTAGTTTTGGCAGAGACATGAGCAAACCCAACTCGAGTTATGGAATGGTTCAGCAGGGACATGAAGAAGGCATGGACATTCAAATTTCCATTAACAGAGATGAATCTGATGGAGTTCTTGTCAGAGAGGAAGACGCTAGAAAGGCAGCCACTTCTCATTCACACCTTGAGTCAAACAAGGGAGGTGCTAGAGCTGACTGGATGGATTTCAAAGTTGGAGGTGAAGCTGATGCTGCCTTTTGATGTTTGCCCCCCTTCCTTCCTCTGTTTTCCTTATGAATGCAATCATTTGGAATTGTAGGGGTGGCCTTAAGCCCTCTTTTCAAAATTGAGTTAGGGAGTTGGTTCAGAATCACAATCCAACTATCTTTATTGTGATGAAGACCCAAGTTGGAGGGGAAAGAGCTAGGGAGCTTACTGATAGGCTGCCTTTTGATGGGGCAATTCATACGGATACTATCGGTTATGCTGGCAGGTTATGGGTACTTTGGAATTCAGATAGAGTAGAAGTGTTTTCACTGTCTAACACTGAGCAAGAAATTCATGTCATGGTTAAGGTACGGTTTTCTAATGCTACCTGGTTACTTTCTGCTATGTATGCTAGTCCTAGGAATGCTGAGAGGCAGGTGTTATGGAATAATCTTATGAAAGTTGCTGAGCTCTATAGCTTGCCGTGGGTTATATCAGGGGATTTCAATGAACCTCTGTTAGATGATGATAAGTTTAGTGGAAGGGCAGTCAGTGTTAATAGGTCTATATTGTTTAAGAAGTGTCTTAACAAGTGCAATATGATAGATACTGGGTTCTCAGGTCCTCGTTTCACTTGGAAAAATAAGCGGGAAGTCCAAGCTTTAATCCAAGAAAGATTAGATAGGTTTTTTGTTAATCCTAGCTGGTGTCTTTTGTACCCTGAAGCTAAGGTCACTCATCTTACTAGAAGTCATTCTGATCACTATCCAGTGTTGTTAGAGATGTTGCCAAGGGCTACTAGGGTTAAGAAGCGACCTTTTAGATTCCAAACTTACTGGCTTTTGGATGCAAACTTTCCAAGCATTGTTTCTCAAGCTTAGGGAGGGGGTAATGGGTTAGCTGAAGCCTTAGGAATTTTTTCTAGGAAAGCCACTGCTTGGAATAAGGATCAGTTTGGAAATATTTTTGCTAAGAAAAAAAATCTGATGGCTTGAATCAATGGCATTCAGAGGACTGTGGCTATTAGGCCTTCTAATTTTCTTCTTACTTTGGAGAAAGAGTTATTGAAGGAACTAGATGTAGTGCTGAATCAAGAGGAGGAGCTTTGGGCTTTGAAGTCTAGGGTTAATTGTATGATTCAGAGCGACCGCAATACGACCTTCTATCATGTTTCGACTCTTGTTAGAAGGAAAAGGAACCAAATTTTGGCTATTAAGAATGCCATGAGGGATTGGATTTTTCAGGAGGATGAGGTCAAGAGCTTCATTAGAAGTGGGTTTGATAGGATTTATTCTACTTCGCTGACTTGTGCTACTAGAGTTAATCCTCCTATTTCTCAATGGCAGCCTAGACTCACTGAGGAGGAAAAGGAGAATATTAGTGGTGGTGCAACTAAGGATGAAATTAAAAATGCTTTGTGGTCTTTAAAACCCTTTAAAGCTCTCGGTCCAGATGGCATTCACGTAGGGTTCTTCCAAAGGTTTTGGCCGATTGTGGGGCGATCGGTTGTTAGAGAGGTGCAAAAGATTTTTACTGATAGGAGGGTGCCTGATTATTTGAATAGAACCCATATTGCCTTAATTCCAAAGATCCAAGGTCCGAAAACTTGGGTAATTATAGACCCATAAGTTTATGCAACATCGTGTACAAAGTAGTAACAAAGATTATTGTGACTAGGTTGAGACCTTACCTGGATGAACTCATATCTCCTCTGAAACGGCCTTTGTGCCAGGAAGGAAGGGAGTAGATATGCTATCATTGCTCAAAAGATTATTCATTCTTTTGGTAGGAAGAGGGAGAGTGGGTTATATGGCTCTAAAATTGATTTGGAGAGACTTATGACAAGCTAGAGTGGAATTTCATTAGGGAAGCTCTCCTTAAGGCCAACCTTCCAGCTGATCTTATTGACACCATCATAAGTTGTGTTTCTACAGTTTCCACTTCCATTTTGTTTAATGGTGAAGATACTGACCCAATTTTTCCATCGAGAGGGATAAGGCAAGGTGATCCGCTATCACCTTACCTTTTTATTCTTTGTATGGATTATTTGGGTTAGCTTATTAAGGAGAAGTGTAGTGCTAACTGTGAGGGTCAATTTTTGGACCGTGTCCAGGCCCAAATTTAAGCAAGGATGCCGGGCCCTCTTGTTGTAGTTTGAAGGGACTGGGCTTGGTTCACCGCAACTAAATGGGCTATTTACAAAACCAAGTGGTGCACAGGGCAAGAAACCTGCAATACATACACACTAGCAAGTGAGAATATGTATTGAGCAACAAGAAAACAATAAAGGAAGACAAGATTATAACAATAAAACAGAGAGTAATTGTTCGAGATCCTCAAATCAATAAGAACTAATCCATTAATTTTTCTTAGTTATGAATTACAAATGCGCTCACCAGACGTAATACAAGGTCCAAATAAGCTCAAAAATTACAAACTTAAATGACTATTTAAGCATCTAAGACTTGCAAAGTTTGAATCCTTTTGACTCCAAGTATGTACTATAGTAGCTGTTTCTAGGATACCAGGAGATATTCCCTTGTTTTATTTGAATTTTACAGAGCTTTTTCTTAATGATTCTGTCTGATTTCCTTCTTGTTATGCAATGGAGTATTTTTCCTTTCCTTTACCTTCATACATCCTGCATAAGAATACACTACACAATACACATATCTTCAAATATTGTTAGTTTCTTAGATTAGGATAATGCATTTTAATAAATATACATATATGTAAATGAATTTCATGAGAACAATTCAGCCACAAGGATCCTGGCCCCAATTCTCACAAACTTAGTGCTTTTGCACAAGACTTGTGGGATTTGGAACTCTAAGTCCAAGTGGCTTTGCTTGGGTATTATCATCCAAGATAGTTAGGTAGGGAGGATTTTTGTGGGAGAGTGATATATGATGTGTGCATATTTTTGGCTTATATTTCTTTGGAGGCTAAGTGATATTTCAAATAATCTCAAGGAAATGGGACAAATTCCTACTCCTTGGCTCTCTCTCTTATTTTCTTCTTTCTTTTCCTTGCTGGGCTTTTAAAGCTCTAAGAATATGTGTTTTAAACCTCTAAAATTTTCCCCTGAATACCCATTTTTCTCCCATCGAATCCCCCTTTTCTGCTATGTGTTGTGCTCTTTTTATAGCAGATCTGGTCTGGGACCCCGAGAGAGGACGTACCAGGTTTTTTTGGTAAAACTGCGTCCTCTGTGACCTAAAAAGGTGCATTGGGCAGAGGTTTAACTTATTTAGGCAATTATAACTCAAAAGGGGCATTTGACTTTAGCTATAAGTGCAAGATTCCCTTTGCAAAAGTCAAGGAACGGGTGGGTTGCTCAATGTATTGTCACAGCTTTGTTGACAATGACATAGCAACTTGGTCTGGTACCCCGGGAGGTCTGCTGGGCAAAATTACGTCCTTTATGACCTGAAAAGGTGCATTGGGCAGATGTTTAGCTTATTTAGGCAATTATAACTCAAAAGGGGCGTTTGGCTTTAGATATAAATGCAAGATTCCTTCTTGGAAAGTTAAATGGAATGTTTAGACTACTCGGTGTACTGTGATAGCTTTGTTGAAAATGATAATTAAAAGGAAATTGTGGGGAGGTGTCATGCACATGGGGGAACTGAGCTTTCCATTGGTTCATGCATTCCAAGCAAATATATGAACCAAAGGAAAGCTTCAGGATCCTCCTTTCACCAGAAATCACTCCCCTACCGACCAAACCATTCCTCCCTTACTATCCACTCGGGATCCCACGGGCTTAGACCATGGGTTATAAAGATAATACCTGGTTTTTTGTTGGATTTTTAATGGTTTATTCTTTGCTGGAAATCTGAACATACATAGGGCATTGATGTTGATTTTTCTTGCTGCATATCCTCTGGCCTGACCGAGATCCTTGCTGCATGTCCTCTAGCTGGGATCCTTGTCCGAGATCCTTTTCTTTTTCTTTTTTTCTTTTTTTATTTATTATTATGTCTTTCTTTTTTCTTCTTTTTGGGATTTTGGGCCTTCATGGTCCTTCTTAACTTCATGAATTGGGTCTTTTTTTGTTAAAGCCCATGGTCTTTCCTTACTTTTCATGGAATGGGCTTTCGTGTGAAATTTTGGCCCTCAACACTAAGCTATGGAGTCCTATTAAGGCCTCCCAAAGTGGCCCTGCCTTTTCTCATCTTATGTTTGCTGATGATATCCTCCTTTTTGCTAGAGTTGATGGTACAAATTGCTCAGTTATTAGAGATGTGCTTGATGACTTTTGTCTACTATCCGGGCAGACAGTTAGTGAGGCTAAATCTAGAGTCTATTTTTCCCTGAATGTGGATAGGGATACTAGGGAGTCTTTATGTGATATTCGTGGCTTCAACTCCACCCCTTTTCTTGGTAAGTATCTTGGGTTTCCTTTTAAGCATCCTGGCTCTTCATCTTAAGATTACAACTTCATTCTTGATTGGGTGAAACAAAAACTTTCAGGGTGGAAGGCAAATTTGCTCTCTTTGGCTGGCCAGACTGTCTTGATTCAAGCTTCTTTAACCACTATACCCTCCTACGTTATGCAGTGCTTTCACCTTCCTAGCAAAATCTTGGAAGGGTTGGATAGGGTAAACTGGAATTTCTTATGGGGGTCATCTGACACTATTAGAAGAATTCATTGGGTTGGTTGGGACAAGGTCACCAAACCCAAGGATGAGGGGGGGCTCGGGCTACAATCAGCTAAGGGAAGGAATGCTGCCCTCCTTTCTAAGCTAAATTGGAGGTTCAATGTAAAGAGAAAGGCTCCTTGGGTTCAAGTGTTGAAGAGGAAGTATTGTAGCTCAAGGAGGGGTAATGCCTTTAACGCTAATAAGCTTTCTTGCTCACTTGTTTGGGCTGCAATGAAAAAAGGTATGGATACCTTTAATAGGGTAGCAGATGGTTGTTTGGTAGGGACAGTAGATTCAGTGTCTAGTATAGCAATTGGACTCAAAGAGGTCCTCTTAGACAGCTCATTTAGGGTCCTATCACTCAAGAGGCCGATCTATTGGAAATAAAGGAATTCATGTTGGATACAGGCTGGGACTGGGATAAAATTCCCTTTGAGCTTCCTCTAGAGATTAGGATGATGATACAAGCCACTCCCACTGCCTTCATTAGTAGAGGTGTTGACTGGCTTGGGCTGATTCTTCTAAAGGCATTTTTGAGCTAAAGAGTGCATACAAGGTGGCTACAAGCTCTATGGACGCAATCCCTTGTTTGGCTAAATGGATTTGGAAAGCTGACACGCTTCCTAGAATCAAGACTTTCCTTTTGTTGTGTGCTCATAACAATATTGGGGTTAAGGTGTGCCTTGGGAAAAGAGGGGTAGTTCATGATAACACTTGTCCTATTTGTCAAAGAGGTTCGGAGACCATTTTGCATGCTCTCCATGATTGTTCTCATATCAAGCATGTTTGGAATCAGCTGGGCATTACTTCCACAAATCATGGTTTTTGGAGAAATGATTTATAGGTGTGGTTGTCTATTAATGGTAAGAATAACTCTACCTTGCTTGCTGCAAACCCTCCATGGAGGTTTATTTTCCCTTTTGCTATTTGGAATATTTGGAAAAGTAGGAATAGTTTTGTTTTCAATAGCAAGAGTAGAAATCTGAAGCTGGCTAGGGTTATTTTGAATCAAGCTTGGAATTTATCCACTGTGTATCAATGCCGAGAGCTCCTATGTAGAGGGTAATAAGAAGTTTTTGTTGGGAAAAATCGCCTGAAGGTTGGTTGAACTTAACGCAGATGGCTCGGTAGAGGAGGGAGGCAGTTTGGCTTGCTGTGGAGGAGTGATTAGAGATGCTAATGGTTATTGGATTAGAGGTTTCAGAAGAAGGATTGGCGCCACTAATAGCTTTGCAGCTGACCTATGGGGGTTGAGGGAGGGCCTTTTGCTTTGTAGAAGTTTAAACAGAGCAGTCCTTGTGATTGAGCTTGATGCTAAGTTCATTATGAGTGTTCTGAAGAATCCTTCCTATGCTAATAATTTCATCTCCCTTATTTTGGATGATTGCAGAGTGTTGATTTCCCTTATGCACCAGACTCGGATTAAGCATTGTTTTCGCCAAGCTAACCATTGCACTGATAGACTTGCTAGAATGGGCTACAATTAGGTTTTTGATTTTTCTTTATTTGATAGTTCGCCTATGGACTTGATTGATATGTATGAGGATGACCTCAATGTGATTTATTTTAACAGGATATGTCCTGAACCTTTTGTTCCTCTTTAGTTCTGTTTATAGAATCGTCTTTTACCCCAAAAAAAAAAAAAACCATCTTTCCTTATCTGATATCTTTCTTCATCACCCAAATCTCATTCCCACTAAATTAGAAACCAACTAGACCCCAAATCTAATTTCTCTCAGTTCCATTTTTCCCTTCAATTTCATCAAGATCACACTTCTCTCAGATGCAACTTCCCCATTTGAAAAACAAACAAACAAAACTAAACTGCACCCATTTTCTATTTTTGTGAAATTTCACGTTTATACACACTTATAAACACTAGAACCACGTCGCCGCCACTATCCTGATCTGCCAACAACCTAGCCACCACCCACACGCCGGACCCACGACCCACACCAGAAAAATTCAGCGACCACTACAATAAAATCCCATCAATAAACTAAAGGAGAATCTAGCTTCAGCGATGGAGTCTCGGTGAAAAGAAACCAGAGGATTTAGGAGAGAATGAGAGAAAGAGTAATGACACAATAGTTCTAAATTTTTTAGGTTTACAATTGTGTCATCACATTAAACCAAGAAAGAGAAAGTGTTGAGTAAGAGGAAAGAGAGAATAAAATAAGAACTTTTTAGGTTTAGAATTGAGCTACAATAGTTTCCAAATTTAAGATCCTACTGTTGCAAAGTTGTAGATTTTTTTAAGTTTACAAGTCCTAAGAGCATTAGCATCCGAGATGCCAAAAAAGTTCTATTTTACACCCTAAAAACTTACTTTATCTATTTTGCCATCTCATTTTACAAATCTCCCAACATCTCAGTTTCTACTTTTACATACATCATAATAAAATACTATAAACTTCCTAATAAAATAAATATAAAACTACCCTCTCTCTCCTCTCCCCAGACTCCTTTCTCTCTTTTTCTCTTTTTCATATTCCCCAAACCCAAACCTGGAAAAAAAAAACCCAAATCAAGCCAACCACCAAAACTCAGCTGCAGCCGCCACCACCAATAACCACCACATCACCCACACCACCAACCACAACAACCACAAATCACCACTAAAAACCCAAAACAAAAAACCACCACAGCCTCCTCTGCCACCACAGCCTCACCACAAACTAACACCATTATAGACTCACCACAGTAAAACCTGCCCCAACCACCTCAACAAACCCCTACCATCATGAACCTACAGACCCACGACAACAACCCACCCCACCACCATGACAGCACCCCACAACCACAACAAAAACCCACCTCACCACCACAGTAACCCCCTAATACCATATGCACAGAAACCCACAAAGAATTTAAAGAAAAGTCCACACAAAACCCATAAGCACCGAACAAACAAATCTAAAAGCACAAAAAAGGGAGCTTTTGGATAAATAAAAATAAAAATAAAAAATACAGAGGGAGAGAACCCATGGAGGCAAACTCCGACGATCAAAAGCCACGACCTACAGCAAGCGAACCCAAGCGAGCAAAAGCCATGACCCACGGCAACAAACCCACGTCACCTTCAAGCAAAACATCGCCTTCAAGCTTCGTCCAACACCACCTCTATTGGTTCAATTGCAAGCCCAAGCACTGCCAAAACTATTGGGGTTTATATCCTAAATCCAATTTATTGGCATGTCATAAATAATTAAATTGTTTAATTATATGAGACTATTTATAAATGAACTAATAGGACATTATCATAGTCCATGAGATGCATTGTATGTAATTTATGTGAAAAGTCACAGAAGATGTAAATCACAAGTTCCTTGTAAACTCAAAATGTAGTTTGTAGTTGGTGATGGAATTAGATGTTTCATCTGCGAAGACTATAACACATCAACTAAGATGATTTGTTTTGATCATGGAAGTGGAGACTTCTAGTTGATGTGTTGACGTGTCTTAAGAGTTAAGACACATTGAACTGGACCGTTGTGAGATTAGTTATTCAATCAACAACTGTCACCTGAATAATTAATCTCATGACTTCTAATTTCATAAACTCTCAATCCTGAGAGGGTAGCAGACCTGAGTATGAAATGTAGGTTACTTTGATATATCAAGAGTGAGATCTAATATTCACGGTCAAAATCTCAGTATGTTGGGTAACCATACGTAGTGTTGAGGGAACACATATTCTCAAGATGGAATCCATAGTCTCTTTTTATAGAGACACGAAATATCTCCTTGAGATAAGTTTAATAGGAAATGGTTATTTAAGCGCCCACTTTAGTAAGGAGTTACTAACGCTTATATATATTGAAATTGGATTTCAATAAATGTGAATAATTAAAAGATTAAACTAGGTACTCAAGGATAAAATAGTTGTTTACAAAGTGACAATTTATTATGACTTTGTTCACTATGGATATTTCATAAAGGGGTCAAATGATATCATTAGAGTCTTGGGATATAATTTATAAATAAGGCCTAGAATGCAATTATATTTATATAGTGGTATTAAATATAATTAATGGTAACTTTGGACTTGTCAAGAATTAACAGAAAAGCCCAATGCCCATTGGAGCTAGTGTCTTATTAATCCCTTTTGGTCCCACTCCAAGCCACACACTAAAGCTCAATTGGAAATGCCTAATAGGCATGCCCAATTAGACAATCAGTTAGTTATAAAAGGAGAAATATATAGAATTTTTTATCAGAAAAATGAGAGACATCATTGAAAAATGGTGTATGTGTGAGTGAAGCCACTCAATTATTCTCCCTTGGAAATTGATTGAGAGACCATACTTCTTGGGCGTAAAGTGGAATTGGAGTGAAGATTAAAAATGTTTCCAAGTACTTCTAATCTTTTGTTTTGAATTTCACCACACCAAGGTATGCTATCTTGTTCTTAAATTCTAAAATTTACATAGTGCATGTTATCAATCATAAATCAAATAGATCCATGTTGCTTCCGCTGTGTGTTTTGCATGAGATATAAAACCAGATTTTCCAACAAAAACAACCCAGCACCACTGATACAACCCAACCCACACCAATACAAACAAGCTTCAACCACCACTAATTCAACCCCAACCACCACCGATTCAAACCCAGCCCGCAAAGATTCAACAACCCACCAGCCAAACCCACCACCATACAAACCCACTACAAAAATCGCCAAATCAATGGGTAGAAATGCCGATTCTCTGTTTTTTTATGTTTTAGCCTCTACAATAATGTCGATCCGAAGAAGGATAAAAGGAATCCGAAAAGGGAGAAAAGGAAGAAGAGAGTCTGAGTGAGGAAGAGAAGAGTGACTGAGATAGTGCAAAGTCACTGAATGAAGAGAGAGAAGATTAGATTTTTTTTAATTAAAATGATATTATTTCTTTTTACATCCAAGTGAACAATTGGTTCTATATATAAGAACCAATTGTTCATAGGTTCTAAAAAAATTTTAAGAACCTATACTCAGATGGAGCAACATTTTCGAGAATTTGGTTGTAAAATAGCAACTGGGGGGTATTTACACCCCTTAATACTAGTGCTTTAATAATGCATATTTTTTTAGTGGTTGGATGACAAAATTTAGCATATCTGGAGTTTTACAACTCTGGATACTAATGCTCTAGGTCACCAATAGTATCAATTGCATAGTTAGGCTTCTATTATATCCTATTTCATTATCTCTAAGTTTCTTTAATCACTTCTCCTTGGTTATGCAAAAAATGGACCGCTAAAGTGTTTGAAACAGATAAGGTTAGGTTCAGCATTAACTGGGTCCAGATCAAGTTTGCTTGCTTTTGATCTCATAGTATTCATTATTGCAAATCCTGTAATTTGACTAAGTCTTGTAGCTAGGTTAAAGTTAGGGGTGTTAAATGGGTGAGTTTGGGTTGGGGTGGGCATAATTGGGTTGTGAACATAAAACTCATTTATCCATTATTACCCATTTAACCAATTACTTCTAACCTAAGCCTAATTATTATGAGTAAATCCCAACCCATCCAATAACCCAATAATCAAAATTACCAAAATGCCTCTAAAACTTGAAAATGACAAAAAAAAAAAAATCTAAAACCCTCTAAAATTGCCAAATACTCTCAAACCATAAAATGACAAAACCTAAAAAAAAATGACAAAAATACTCCTAAAACTTTAAAATGAAAAAAATAACCCCGAAACCTAAAAAATGACCAAAAATAGTTAACTATTAACTATTACTCTCATTTGTTTTTAGAAACACACACACACGAGGGAGAGAGAATGAAGTTCTAACACAAACTCCACTCAAAAGTAGAGGTAGAATCAGAGGACCTAATGATCGGGCTAAGTTCAATAATAGGTCACAATCAAGAGATAAATCTTAGTTTAAGGAAACTAGAGAATGCCTCTATTGGGAGGAAAAATTCCACATAAGAAAAAATTGTTGAAATTGGAATAAAGAACAAATTGAAAGCAAAGATGAAAAGAATGATAGTGAGAAAAATATTACAGCTACTATGATAGATGAGGATGTTGTGGTGCTTTCTATTGAAGAGAAAAAGTGTGAGCATGTTGCTAATAGTGATATTGAATGCATTGTTAATTCAATAGCCTTCCACCATGTTATTCCTAAGAAAGGGTTGCTCACCACGTACAAAGTGGGGACTTTGGTATTGTGAAGATGGGTATTTCTAGTTGCTCAAAAATTGTGGGAATTGGCGATGTGTGCATTAAAACCAATGTTTGCAGCACTGTGGTGTCAAAGAATATGTGACATGTTCCAGATTTAAGGATGATTTTTTTTTACATTGGCTATGGATCGTGTAGGTTATTGTCACTACCTTGGCAATGGAAGATAGAAACTTACTAAAAGATCATTGGTTGTTGCAAGAGGACATGCATGTTGCAATATGTACATGACTCATGTAAAGATCCACATAAGAAAGTTGGTGATATTAGCAATAAGGTGTGCTGCAAAAGAGAAGAACACAAAGAGGATAGCCACATAGAGAGAAAGACAGGCAAGAGAGAGAGTTGTGCGTGGAGAAAAAAAATAGAGAAGAGAGAGCAAAGTGTTGCCGTCCTTGAGAAAAATAATTAGTGTGTGTGTGAGAGTAAAGAAAACAAGAAGTTTTTCTTTAGTCGTGAGACATACACTAGAAGATTTATTATTGTATTTGGTGAATCTCAAGTTAGACATAAACTTGAGAATTATTATAATTGATTTGATAATAGTAAATTGATTCAGAGTTTGTCCCATGATTTTTCTCTTTAAAGAGAAAGAGTTTTCCACATAAATATTTGTGTTCTTGTATGTAATTGTTATTTTGAATTGCTAATATTAGTGATAATATTATTTGGGACCTAGCAACTGGTATCAGAGCCCATGGTATTGTGGGGAAAAAGTGGTTATTGAGGTTCCTTTTCCAATTAGAGTGGGAACGGGGTGTGTATATTTTGAGCCATTTCGCAAATGGAGCAATAACGGGTCCCCTTCGCAATTGGAGTGGGTATATTGCACCAAGCAAGCCCATAAAGCTCACACAAATTATCTTGAAAAAGGCCTAACAAAGGAGTATTATTGCCAATGGTGCTAGACAATGGTAAGGTGTGAGGTTCTTGTATGTGATTGTTATTTGAATTGTTGATATTGGTGATAATATTATTTGGGACCCAGTAAATGGTATAAGAGCCCATGGTAGTGTGGGGCAAAAGTGGTAAGGTTATTGAGCTTCCTTTTCCAATTGAAGTGAGAATGAGGTGTGTATACTTTGAGCCACTTCGCAAATGGAGCAGTGATGAGCCCCCTTCACAGTTGGAGTGGGTATATTGCATCAAGCAAGCCCATAAAGCTCACACAAATGATCTTGGAAAAGGCCCAACAAAGGAATATTATTGCCAATGGTGCTAGACAATGGTAAGGTGTGCGGTTCCATGGAGGATAAAATATGTGCGGGGTTGACTGTGGAAGCCCATGGACGATACACTAGTAAAGGGAAAAGCTCATAAGGCTAGGGAAAGTGAGTAGGAATTGTCAATAGCCCATAGAGAGGTCTTGAAACTTATAGAGAGACAAAGACTCACACGTGAAGGGGAGATTGTTGGGTGTACACATGTGAGTGAAGTCTCATATTAAATAATGATGAGAAGAATGAGTGGTTAATATAATATAATTGAGCACATATCCATTAGATTTAGGCTTTTTGGGCTAAAGTGTCTTTATATGTTGTATTAATCACTCAGGGAGTCTCTCCAAGGTGTTTATGTCCCTAACATGATAAGTATGAAGAGATTAGGTGATCTTTTTTTCTTTCTTTTTTTGAGAGAGAGTTTCAACCTATAGCGTCTGCTCCTGACAATAGCTCTTTATTATCAGACCAAAACACCAATCAGTTTTTGGTATAGGCGGGGAGTGAACCCTAGATCTTTTATACAATTATCAGAGACTTTACCAGTTGAGCTAACTGGAATCCACGATCTAAACAATAAAATTGACAAAGAAATAATTTAATACAAAGTTTTTTTTTTTTTTTACTATACAAGATAGAAATTCTACTCTAGTCCAATCTAAGTGTATATGTGTGTGAAACTTTCTTTTGGAAACTTGAATCCCGGCCATTGCCCTCCCCCCACATTTCACAAGCACTTATACTTATAGAGTGACCATCGCGCTAAAAGTGCACAATAGTAATTTAATACAAAGTTATTGAGTCTTGAGTGGTGTAATTTGAACTCAAGCCCATATTCCTATTTTATGATTTGAATCTAAAAGTAACGGTGCCAATTCCTAAGAACTAAGTCCATATTTCCCCTTATCAGTAGAAGTAAAGTTGTTTGTTTTACAATTTGTTTATGGAAAGTTAATCAATCAAATACAGTTTGCAGGTTCGAGCAATGGAGAAGGATGCGGAATCATTCATTGTTGTCATTGATCAAGCCAAGAAGACATCTAAAGAAGAAAATAACCTAAATTAGACTGGGTGAAATACAGTTCTAGGGCAGGCCATGTGGGCCTTTGACTTGTAATTTGTTGAACAGAGACTAAAATTAAATGAGACAATATTATTCGTTCTTTTTTCAATTTGTAATTTCAATTCAATTTGAAAAACTAGAAATTAGAAAAAGTAAACTATTATGCGACCCTTGAAATTTGAGGCATCATAATTGTGAATGATTAAGATGTGAAAGATAAATAGGCATAAAATCTGAGGTATAATAAACACTTTCAAGTTTCAGCTACTTATAGAAAGCACATAAATGTGAACATTGATGGATTATCATATTTTGCTATGCATTGGATGAATAATTGTAACTTTTAAAAAAAAAAAAATCTTAGTGCATGAATGAAGTGTTTTTATTTAACTATAATATCTTTGGTCAAAAAATATATTTAATTATAATATTTTTTCAACAAAAAGTCTTGTAACTTAATTGGTTGAAAGTTCTTGGTATCTCTATTATATCTAGGGTTCAAATTCTTTCTCCTTTATAAATATCAAATTATCAAAAAACTATAATATTTTTGAAAATATTATGTGGCCCATGAAATTAATGTAAAGTTTTCTCTTTGCCGGGTGAGAAATTTTTTAAGGAGTTTGCCATCATGCTCTATACAACTTTTAATCTTGATTTTAAAAATTGGTACAATCAAAGAATCAGTTTGAACCCCGGTTTTCAGTTTAACTCGATTTTTTATCGGTTTTAGGGCATTTTACCTAACCAAAATAGTGCCCGATTCCTGGTTGTTCAATTTTTAAAACAGTGCTTGTAATATAAGCTACTAAAAAAAATCCAATCAATGTGACATGAGTTGTTTGAATCAAATCTCGTCAAACCAGTGACTTTATTTTCTTTTTACTAACTGAAACATGAGAGAAATTATTCATTACATCCACTCTATAATATTGCACCACATGACCAAATTAATTCAAATCCTAATCACACGATTTTAGCATCAATGAAACCCAATCATATCGGGTCAAGTATCGGAATTCAATAAACTCGATCCATCGAAAGTGATTCACCCAATACCATACTTCCCTAGTCATTGCCATGCCTTGTTTCTATTTCACGTGTCATCGTTCCTCGCTTTCCCCTATACGACTTAATGTTACATGAGCTTCAATAGATTTCTTGAGATCTCAATAAGATCTAGTAGGGATATCTAGATTTCCACCATATTCTCTAGCTATTGAGATCTTCATCAACTTACCTATTGTAACACCAACCAAATTGCCAGCATTGACGAGACGCTCGCGAGTTCAATTGATTCGACTCTCTTGTAGAATTGATCAACAACCCACATGCCCACGATCGATAATAGTTGGAAAATTTTCAAACTGATGTAATGAGGTCAATCAACATGAGCTTGACCACCCTCTATTTCATCATTGGCAATTTGAGTGCACTATGTGACCATTGTTATAAACACTTTTTTTAGTTAATAAATTTGTTAATCACACACATAATGCTAGGAGAATTCTCCAATAGGTAGGTGTGACACATAGTCACATACCATAAAAAAGTGTGCAATAAAGAATTACCCATAATTCTCAATTTGGGTAGAATATCCAGACGAGTTTATTCTCACATTCTCAAATAATTTTAGAAATTTTACTTTTATAAATTTACAAACTATTGTATGAACTTTTAAAAATAACTCAAAAAATTATATAAAAGTCTTGTTTATTATATTTTACTATATATTTTTTTTCATCTCTTACATTCAGTATCCCGTCAATTATGCTACAGTAGTTATTGAGAATGGGATGCTCATATTCATGGATACTATAGCTAAATATTTTATGCTTGACTTGTTTCTAGTTAAGTAAGTAATTTTCAGCAAGCACAAAGTTTAGCTATAAAATTGGGTGTAAACTTAGGCTACAGTCTTACTTAATAATATAAACATTACTTCATATTTTGAAAATCTAACTGTTGAATTGCATATTTTTTACACTCTTAATACACATGTCAAATTTTATGTCAATCGAATATTATTTACTATATGATCTTTAATTTTCTAAAAATTTTGCAAGCACGGAAGATATAAGAAGAAAATGTAATCCAATGGTAGATTGTCAAAAATTACTTTCAATAAAAAGATATTAAGTAAGGTTGTATCCTTAAACTATAATTAATTTCATAGCTAAACTTTGTCTTTATAGCAATTAGCAAATAACATCATTTATTAGTCTGAACTCTGAATACTCAACAGCACTAGGTACAAAAAGGCTTGAATGTCAAATAAAGTTCACTTCATTTTCACAGAAGTGGTAGTTTGAAGCAATGAAAATTATAATTTTTACAAGAAATCGCATTCGAGAGCATGACTATTAGGTAAGTTGTCAGGAATCTCTTGTATATCCGTGACTCACTATATTTGCATTTTCAATAAGTTTAAGGACATTAACACTTTTCACAATGTTTCTCCAAAAAAAAAAAAAAACACTTTTCACAACTTTTAATTTTTTAATATGACCTTTTATAATTAGAGTATAATAAAGATATCATTAGTGGTAGGTTTATGTAAAAATGATATTGTTTGAATCACAACTTATTACTTACTAAATTAAGAAAAAATGTTATAAAGAAATCTCTCTCATGGCATGCAACCCACAATGAGCCAATCCCCTCTTCTAAGGTTCAATTTTACTCACAACGAGCCAAACCTTTTGCTTAGGGACAACTTTTGTGTACAACTTTCATCATAACTATGATGTAATTGACCATAAATAGTAGAAAAAATGTTCCATTTATGTGAAAGTAATTGTCTACCATTTAAATTTACAATTTTAATGGTGTGTTCATAAAAGAAACGAAGAAATAAAGAAACAAATGGTAGTAGGACCACATGTGTTTTTAAGGAGTAGAAAGTGTGTTTTTAAGACCAAATTTGTGTAGAAGTGTATTAAACTTTGGGTTTGTTTAGATACCGTTTATTGTTAAAAATTAAAATTTTATTATTGAAAAAACTGTAACAAAATAATTTTTAAGCTATGAATAGTGCCTATGGAATCTAGTTTTAAAGTTACATTTACGTTTTTTTGTACTTATGAGTCTTGTAAACTATACACGAGACCAAAAAAAAAACACAAACACCTGTCGCGTTTACTGTCCAAGCCCACGCTTAGCATGAATGCTCAAGTTTAATCGACTTTCTAGCTCCATAGGGACCCACACTCTCTGAGAGAGTATGGAAGACTCCTCTAGCAATGTATAACTTCTCTAATTGTAACAAGTTTGTAACCTTGTATGTCCCCAGAAGCAACTGGCCCATTAAGGAAGCTCATAAATAATTGACCATATACACCAAAAAGGCAAAAGGAGAAAAGGAAAAGAAAGGTGCAATACCTAATTTTGGCTATCATTGCGTCTGATATAAGTATAATATTATCAATAAGTACTACGACACAATAATTTTTTTTTTTTTTTAATTTTTTCTTCTATCTTTTATCTCAAAAGAAATTCATAACTATTAAAAGGGTAGATTGCAATTGATATATAATAAAAGTGATTATTGATTAGTAGTTATTTTAATAAAAATGATGTTTCACTAATTACAACCTATCATTTCAACAAATTATAAAATTTAATAGGCTTATAGCATTGTTATAAGATTATATTAAGGCAAATAAGTTTCAAGAGTGCTTATTTAATTAATCCAATATTTCCACCCTGTTTTGCAGGAAAAAGTATATGTTGTTTCTGGATACCAAGTCAGCATCTAGTTGGTATTTTATGGTCCAATTAAAACTTGACACCTGTATAAAAATGACAAGTCAGATACTTAGCTCACTTAAATGGAAAGTAGAAAAATGCCCTTGAAAATTTTCAAACTCCCGCCCCTTTAACACGCTTCACACTTTTGTAAAAAATTCACAATTTACAAAAATGCTCTCTCTCTATTTTTTTTTTTTTTTTAATTTCTGTTATAGAGATGTGTTTTGTTTAAAAAAAAAAAAAATTTTGAATCATACATGTTTGATAAAATGCTTCAGTGAGGATGGCTGCACTAATAGTACAGTAATAGTTTTTTTTTTTTTTTGAGTGTACACGATGACCAGAGAGTTGATAGTCCAAAAGACTTGGGAGTCAGGCCTAGCGGCAGAGAGAGCTGCTTGGACTTGCTAAAGGCTTTAGAATGCGACAAGAATTTGGAGCTGGCTTTTGCCGTCAGTGCCGTAAGAATTGCCCATCACGATCACCATCTTTCTCCTTCCTTTTATTTTTTGGGCTTGTTAATTTGATTCATGAGTACTGCCCGTCTTCTAATTATATATAGTTTTCCAATTGGGTTAGTATGTTTTTCTTGAATTCTAATATACTTAATTGGGGCTAGATTATTTTCTTTGATAAATTTTGACCACCAAGTTTGAGAATTTGGTGTTTATTTATTTGGTTAAGTTGTTTTTATGTTGTTGGACATATTCAATTGCAACCAAAAAAAGAGGAAGGGAATTCACTAATTTCAAATGGGTAGGATAGTTTACCTAGTTATCTCTGTTTGATTAATTTCACAAAATTTGATGGCTATAAATGCTTGATTTAACCCTTTTGTTTGATTTAAATGAATCATGAGAGCAATACAACCTTTTCTTGACATCTTTTGTTCATTTATTTGATACTATATTTGTTGGGTATCTTGTTTACATTATTCACAAGAAACACCCTTAAAGCATGGCAACATAGCAACCCAAAAGTCTCAAATAGTTTGTAATCACAACAAAAACTTAATTCAAACCGGCTAAAATGCACAATATAACCCTTCTACTCTCCACACTAGCTAGTGAATATATATATATTCTTGCGATGATTAGTTTCAACACAATACAATCCCATACTTGAATTGAACTCTTCTTCAAACATTAGATTAAGCACAACTTTAATGTGTGCTTTTGTTTATTGTTTTTTTTTTTCCCCTAATATTGTTCTTTTTTTTAGGGCCTTGCAAAAAAAATTTGAAGTATGATGGATAGCTTTTTGGATGGTATTTGGGACAACATATTGCACAGCCAATAGACAGCATTTTGGACTATTTTGGACCGCTTATTGCATAGTGGAGGAACATTTAGGACAAAATCTGTTATTTGACAATTTTTTAGATAGCAGAATTTGGACAATTAATTGTATAGCTAACACTAATTATAATTGTCAATTTGGAAAAAAAAAATTAACTAATGAAGTTACTCAAACATGATAGATTTTCATTTTGTGTATGTTTGAGTAGCTTATAGTTAAAAACTAATTATATGCAAATGACAAAATTTTTTATTGCAATAGTACAATTCATTCTTATATCGTAGAATCTATATGTGCATGGTATGGTTATTCAAGGTGAATGATAGTTATGTATGGTGGTTGAATTGCAATGCTAGATTGTTTGAGCTGAAATGTTGTGGAAATATGCTAGATTCTTCAAAGACCAAGAAAACTTTAAATCCATCTCCAAGACTAATGACCCATTAATGCTAATATGAATACTCATCAAGGATTTTTTCTAATCCCTTAACTTGGTATTATTATGAACCAAACGTGACATTAAGTATATCAAAGAAGAACAATTTGCACATCTTTTAATTGGATCAAGTATAAATAGATGCTCATTACAAGTTTCTTCCTTTTCTTTCAAGGGTAGATAACAATAAAATTGCACACTGCAACTACATACATTATAACTTAGATTGTTCAAACACACATTCATGAATCACAAAACTGATCAAAATTGAACTCAAACTCTTCAACATCAATATTAACCGAAGTCCCATGCGTCTTATAACAAATTTCTTCCATTAACACTGTGTCAACCTCGTCATGCTTATCAATTAACTCTTCAAAATTGCTTCATAAATCTATGGTCTTGTCTCTTCATCGCCTACAATATTTTTCAAGGAGCTCTATCATGCAACAAACCATTTGAATAGTATAAATTGAAATTACTCAAGACAAAAAATAAAACATCCTCAGTAAATGCTAAAAAAAAAAAAAAAAAAAAAAAAAAAGGATGGGAACAAATAAGATTATTGAAAAAAAGCTATTATCCATTTATCCTAATGTAGATAGTATACCCTATAATAACAATTCATAATCCTCAATCTTGCACATAATCCCATGGGCTAAAAATGTGTCTTAATTTGTATCATGATACTATGGTGACAACCTAACATAACCCTTAGGAGTTCAGCAGGTTCCAACTACAATTTGGTGGACAAACCAAAAATACTTGGACCAAAGGCCAAGAGTTGCAAATATGATATTTCAAAATTTCCAGCTAGCTTAGCTTGAATTCCACAAGCTATAAGGCTTAGATTTGAAGCACTAAACAATAAATATAATGAAAGCTGAAAAAAAGGAGATATAGATCTGAAATTTTATTTCCATGTGAACTAACATAAACCCTTAGTTACACCACATTTGAATAAATTCCTTAACCACTTTGTCTTGCAAAAAATGAGTTTAAACCACCATAACATTCAAGCGAGGAAAAAATGAAAACAAGAATTAAAAGAGGAAAAAAGACTATTGAGGCAATGACAAAAGAATTACAAACGGTGGACCCAAAGATATTGATGCTTGAAGGTTGCATCTACCTATTCACCATAAGATAGATGTGTAGTTCAGATTGTTTACCATCTCATCAGACAAATTTAAAAGGCCATAAGAGATACCAAATAGGTCATTTTGTATTCTGTCATTTGGCTATTCACCATAAAACAAATTTGTAGCTCAGATCGTGTAACAACTCAACTAATAAACAAAGAACAAGCTTTATTTCTCTACCGATGAAACTGCAACATACTAACCACTTTTAATCTAATCTAAAAGAACAATGAAATAAAATAAAATGAACCTTTTACTGTATTATTAGTGCAGCAATCTTCACTGAAGCATTTTATCAAACCTGTAAAATTCAATTTTTTTTTTAAAACAAACACACATCTATAAACAGAAAAAAAAAAATTAAAAAATAGAGAGATAGAGAGAGAGAGAGAGAAGACCTTCTTGCAACATCAGTTGTTGGAAGCACGAGAAAACTTCCAGCATCGGAGGCTGGAATTTGGAATTTGGAAACAATGAGAAGAAGAGACGGTTTTGGGCGTTTTCCGACGAAACAAAGGCCGGTCTCGTAGGAACAGGTAATGTTTAGCGGTGTATCTCTATCTCCGGTGGCGATGCTAAGCAATGACTGTCAAGCTTTGGGGTTGAGAGAGAGAGTACATGGAGGTGCATGCGTGCAGTTGTGATAGAGAGAAACAGAGAAAGAAGGAGAAGATAATCTTTTGATTTTACAAAAGTGTAAAGCGTGTTGAGGGGTGGGAGTTTGAAAATTTTCAAGGGCATTTCTGTACTTTTCATTTAAGTGAGCTAAGTATCCTGACCTGTCAATTTTTATACAGGTGTCAAGTTTTAATTGGACTATGAAACACCAACTAGATGCTGACTTGGTATTCCAGAAACAACATATACTTTCTCGTTTTGAAGGAGAGCCAGTGTCTCAAAAAAAAAAAAAAAAAAAAAATTTAAAACAAAAATATGAAGTAAGTCCATCAGTTTGAATTAGTTAGAAATTTAGAACTGTTATCCATATTGCGCAAAATAATAGTTCCTCCATTTCCAATTTCCATTACCAATTTTGACCTTTCCATAGATTGAAGAGACTGCCCAAAAAGGATTTTTATAGGAGAATATCCGAACAGAAATGTATGATAAATGCATGTGGTTCATACCGAACTTATTTTAGCGAAGCTCAATATTGATTGAGGATGACATTACTAAATGTTGACAAAATCTTAGGACTAGCAAAGATTTTAAGTATGTCACTAGCCCAACATTAACAAAGGTTAATCTATAATTACAAAGCTCAGTCATAATCTCATTGGTCATTACCGTATTGTGCATGCCCAATGTGACCGATGGGACCTAGAATTGGCCTTTTCTTTCTTCTCATGAATAATTCTTCATGCACACGTGAAAAGGAAGAAAATTATACCCAGAAGATTCCATCAAATAGTCTTAGTCAAACAAGCTAATTTTAACATTGTGCAAGTTGATTAACTTGTGCGAAGATTGGTGGATACTGGATAGGTGGGCATGGTTTATTATTATCTATAACCAAGATGGACTAGGTCTATTAGAATATTCAACCTACGAGGAAACCAAGAAATTTCTAAACAGTGTTAAATCTATGTATAATTTAAAAGCAAACAATTAGAGTATTTTCAGCAACAAAAAAGAAAAACGCGGATTATACAGTAATTGACCTTGAAAAAGTTAGAATATTGACGCGTTGACAAATCCATGATAAAAAGCGTGTATGGGAAACTATTATATATATGCCTTAACTGTTCCTCCAAGACACATTAATTAATTCTTTCAATCTTAGTTCAAACTTCAAAACTCTTTCAAGTCTTATTCCTGATTGAAACCCTTTCATTTATTAACACAACCTGTAAGACTAGATTGATTATCACAGCAGCAAGCACTTGTTGTAAAGAGTTACACAGAGTAGGTTCTATATGTCTGCATCAAAATCAATTCTTTCTTGCACCAGCACTCTTATTGGTGCCTCTCGCAGATACCAATTAATTCCAAATCCTTATCGGCTTCTGCTTATCTCAAAATGCAACGAGAAAAGGTCTTTTCTTGGAACTGAACAGAGGTTACAGTTTCTCAAAACTGGGCTGAGAGAGCTGGCTGTCAGCTAAAGAAAGATGTACTAGTTTTTCACTTTTTATTCTTTGATTTTGCATAACAATTTCTGGTGATTTTCATACAAGTATTTTTCAGCTTTAAGTAATTCTATATGAATGTATTGGTGCAGGGATGTGGCTGTCTATAGCAGTATACCACCAGTACCTCCAATGCCATCTAATCCAGCTTCTCCTGGTCCATGGTAAAAAAAATCGTATAATCTTTTTGATTTGTACACTGTTTTTTTCAATGTAAAATATTTGCAAAGAGAAAATATTTTCATTTTACTGTGTTTAAATTGCATTTTTGAAAATACACCAAAAAAAGAAGTACATTTCAGCAAAATGAAAGAATTTTACGATCTCACAACCACCACCTGGTCTAGCAAAAACCAACTGACCGCCACTCCACCAACCACCCAAACCACCATCAAATCCACACAAGCTCTTCTTTTATCAATTCCCAGCTCACCCATCCACTTTCAGGTACTCCCAATATATTAATTGTTAGGCACTGTGATTTTACACCCTATATAGAGCACTACAAAGTAATTGATGATACCAATGATTCATTCGAACAATTTCAATAATTTGACCTCCCATTAAGGAGCTATGCTATCCATCAATTTAAATTAAATGGTTGTGCCCATGGCTTATTCTGCCTTTTAGAAAAAGACCGCTTTGTACTATGGAACCCCTCTATCTAAAAATCTTTTACCCATCCTGAGCCTTCCATTAAGGCCACCCAACAACTCAGCCATCAATGGACCCACAAACCATTCCAGCCACCCGCCGTAACTCAAAAAGCCATCCCCTTTGCTCCTACCTTTCCTGCTACTGCCTTCACTGCTCAAACTCCTTATTCTGGCTTTCTAACCGGCTCCGGAACGTCGAATAGGAAAAGGGAGAGATGCTAACTAGCGAGATAGTGGCTAAGGAGATAGAACTTTATATTAAACAACAAGATCAACTAACTCGGCTGCTGAAAGATTGAAAATTTCGGAATTCCTTCCACTCGGGAAATAGGTACGAGATATTGCATTGGTTATCGAATTGGAAGGGACACTAAGTGAGCCTTATATAATAGTTGTGGCCATGGCCCGAAGGAGCCTTAAGCACTTGTACAATGCGCAAGTCAAGGCTCCACTCCATCCTACTCGTTGCCCAGAGCCTTGACTTTCTATTATATTAGTAAAGCGTGCCATATATCTTGAGGGAAGGGAAAAGCCGCGAGGAATCAAGAGATCTTTTCTGATGTTGACTTGGATCTCGGGTGACGAAAAAAGGCGGCCAGAAGCGACGAGCAGTCGCAGTCGAAGCTTGGCTCTAGTCGATATGCTAGCAGTAAGCTTGGCTACAGCGAAGCGCTTACCAATTGCAAAGACCCACCAAAACCATAAACCAGCCAAAAAGCCAAAATCAATAAACCCATGCAGTGGTAATAAAAACCAGATTTGAGAACTAGTGGGTGAGTTGACGAAGGTGGAGGTAGATCCGATATGATGTAGGATAAAAGAATTGGTGGAGTTAGAGCCGGTGTATGGTCGAACCAAAAACAGAATCGATAGATTTGAGTGGTTGAACCAAGAATCGATGGGTGGAGGTGTAGAGCTGACGATGGCAGAGGTGGAGTAGGCGATGAGACCCGTCAAAGACGAGTGGTGTTGATGAACCTGAGAGTAATTTGGTGGCTCTAGTTTGTGGGGAGGGAGAACTTGAGAATGAGAAGGGAGAGAGTGTGAAGGGACTGACATATTAGGGAGAAAGAGAATATCGGGAGTGAGAGCTTGAGCACAAATGTAAAATATTTTACCAATATTTTAAATGTAAAATAAAATATTTTACATAAATTTGCCTAGTTAATTTGGTTGATTGAAAATATTTTACTTTTAACTAAATATTTTACGGCAAAAAAAACACGATAAAATGGGAAAATATTTTTTTGAAAATATTTTATGCCAAAACAAACAGAGTAATATTCTATCTTTTTCTTTCCCTCTCCCTTGTGAGACAATAAAAGTTTATGCCAATATCGTTGCAGGTACCTTTGGATTGTTCGACTGATGGCGTCATCAATTCTACGCTTCTTTGGAATCAAATTTGGGCCACTACTCAAGCTAAAACGTAAGGAAACTTAACCTGTTCTTCTCCATTTTGTCAATTATAATGTATATCTGCATCATTTATGCATCTTATAGTAGTCTGTTGAGGATCTATAATCGACCCCAAAATTTTTTGGGACTAAGGTTTAGATTCATTGTTAATGGGATGTTTAATCTGGTGCTTGGATTTGACATACAGAGGAAGTTGATGCTGTGGTGGAGACCGCAGAAGAGGTGGTGGAGGTCGTAGAAAAGGTGGCGAAGGAAGTGGATAAAGTAGCAGAAGAAATTTCAGAGCACCTTCCAGAAGGAGGAAAACTTAGAGCTACTGCAAAAATTATTGAAAAAATAGCAGAAAGAACAGCCAAGGATGCCCAGCTAGTAGAAGATGTCATAGACAAGGTCATACCGAATACCCTTTCTTTTTTTAAAAGCGTAGTGAATAAGGCACCAATATTATCAAACTATAAATTGCATAATCTTTTATTATTTTTTGTTTCGTTATCTCTAGGGTCGATCTAGATATTTACTGAAACTAGAAAATTTTTGCTGAAAATATTGTAGATAAAGGTAAAAATTGGCTAAAATAGTATAGTGAGTCCTATGAATAGTACCAAAAAGTGCAGTAAAGCCCATGAATAATAGCAAAAATAAGCTGAATAGTAAAATAAGTTGGCAAATTTTTTTTGTGAAACACACACTAATAAGTTTCATTAATCACTTCTCCTAGGCTATGCAAAAAATGGACAGCTATAGTATTTGAATTGAAACAAATAGGGTTAGGATCAGTATTAACTGGGTCCATGTGATCCAGTTTGCTTGCTTCTGATCTCAGAGATGCTAGCTTCTTATTATTGTAGTCTTGTGGTTAGGTTAACTATTAGTCTCATGGTTATCAATAAGAATAATATTATATATAGCCTTCCATTTGTTTATTTTTCTAATTTTGTTTTCTAATGCGGTGCACAAGACAATGCCTGATAATTTCATTTGTTGTTGCCACGCAGTTTCGTAGAACCAAAACATTTCTTAACAATGTTAATTTAGGTTATACATTGTATCACTTTTGGTTAATATCACATCATCAAATAGATTATATAAAAATACACTAAATGCACATAGATTAGATAAAAATAATAATATTAGATTATAGGAAATTTGGTATTCATGATAAGTATGAAGAGAAACGTGATCTAAAAAAAAAAAAAAAAAAAAAAAAAGTGACAAAGAAATAATAAATACAATGTTATTGAATGATGTAATTTGAACCAAACTCATATTCTCATTTTATGATTTAAATCTAAATTTAATGGTGTCAATTCTTCCTACAGTCATATGTCCGTATTTCCCCCAATTTAACGGTAGGAATAAAGGGTGTTTGTTTTACAATTTGTTTATGGGAAGTTAATTGATCAAATACAATTTGCAGGTTGAAGCAGTGGAAAAGGAAGTGGAATCATTAATTGACCCTGTCATTGATCAAGTCAAGAAGACATCTAAAGAAGAATATAGCCAAAGTTGCTCCAAGAGGAGTGGCCTAGCGGTAAGGAGCCCACGCTCAATGATCCCTTATTCGAACCTTGGCGAGTATCGGGGATGGGAGGTGGGAGCACTCATGAATTGCGCCTTATTGCTAGCTCTCTTAGGGTGCTAGAGTGAGGTCTATGGCACCCCAGTCACAGTAGTTACAACTCAATCTAACATTCTCTAACGGGAAGGATCTCTTATGGTCACGCCCAAGGAGGTGAGTCACACATGGTCGCCCCGTCCCCCTTTTTTGTTCATCAAAAAAAAAAAGCCAAAATTAGACTTGGTGAAATACAGTTCTAGGGCAGGCCATGTGGTCCTTGACTTGTAATTTGTTGAACAGAAACTCAAATTAAATGAGACAATATTATTTATTCTTTCTCTATTTGTAACTTCAATTCATTTGAAAAGAATAAAGTTTAGTTACAAAATTGGTTGTACCCTTAGTTTGTCTTACCCTTAGCCTGTCTTACCCAATATCTTTTTATTAGAGGTGAATTTTGACAAATCCACCATTAGATTACATCTTCTTATATTCTCCATGCTTGCAAAATTTTAAGAAAATTAAAGGTTAAAACTATGCCATCAATAAATTGTAAATTACAATTTTTTATAGTTTAAAATTATGCATAAAATATAAGTTTATAGATCATGTAGTAAATAATATATGATTGACATAAAATTTTACGTGTATACTAAGAGCATAAAGAAAATGAAATTCAACGGTTAGATTTTCAAAATATGTAGTAATATTTATTTTATTGAGTAAGTTTATAACTTTAAGCTATAACCAATTTTGTAGCTAAATTTTGTCCATTTGAAAAAACTAGAAATTTGAAAACCAAACTATTATGCGACTCTTGAAATTGAGGCATCAAAATTGTGAATGATTAAGATGCGAAAGATAAATAGGCATAAAAACTGAGACATAATAAATACTTATTGCTACTTATAGAACACACATAAATGTGAACATTTGGTGATGGATTATCATATTTCCTGGATGAATAATTGTAATTATTTTATATAAAAATTTTGGTGCATGAAATGAAAAAATTTATTTTACTATAATATCTTGGGAAAAAAATATTTAATTATAATATTTTGAGCTAAGAGTCTTATAACTCAATTAGTTGGCAGCTATTCATAGTTTGAATTCTCTCTCCCCCATTATAACACTCGAATTATCAAAAGACTGATATTTTTGAAAATATTATGTGACCCATGAAGTTAGTGGAAAGTTTTCTCTTTGAAGGGTTAGAAATTTTTTGAGAGTTTGCCATTTTTTTTTTTGTTGTAATAATTCTTCACCATCATGCTCTATACTCAATGTGATATGAGTTGTTTGAATCAAATCTCGTCAGACCAATAACTTTATTTTATATTTACTAGCGAAATTATGAGAGAAATTATTCAGTACATCCACCTATAATATGACAATACATGTCCAAATTAATTCAAATCCTATTTACAATCTTAATCACACCATAAAATATATGTGTGTATATATATATATATATATATATATATATATATATATATATATATATATAAATAGGAGGCAGGAAAAAAAAAAAAAAAAAAAAACCCTCCTTGCCAACATCACTGGCAAGTGGTCGCTAAGCTGATTGACTTTAGTCAGCTCTCGCAAAGCATCTTCATTATCATTGTCATTAGTAGTGGCATCTTCTACATGGATTGCAAATCAGTTTGAGTTAAATAAGATACATATCTATAACCTTGAACTAAATAAAGATACACACCATATTCACTAAAATCTAGCAGGCATACCTAGGTCTTCACCAATTCACTAGGTACTGAGATCTCCATCAACTCACCTATTGTAACACCACTCAAATGGCTAGCATTGACGAGAGACTTGCGAGTTCAATTGATCCAATTGTCGATTTAATCTTTTTCCAAATTGACCAACCATGATCACCATCTATCTCATCATTGGCAATTAGGTTCACAATGTGACCATTGTTATAAACACTTCTTTAGTTAATAAATTTATTAATCTCACACACACACACACACACACACAATGCTAAGAGAATTCTCCTATAGGCAAGTATAATGATACGTACCAAAAAAAATTGCGTAACGAAGTCAAGGAATTACCCCCCCCCCCCCCCCCCCCTCTCCCAATCCTAAATTTAGATAAAAACAAAGATAAACTTGTCCTCACATTTTCAAGTGACGTTAAAAATTTTACAACTTTTACTATATAGATTTACAAGCTAACGCACAAAATTTAAAAATAACAAAAAAAAATTAATTACAAATCTTATTTATTATATTTTAATATATAGATATTATATTGCTTACATTTATTATCAAATTAATTTTGCCGTCGTTTCTCAAAAAAAAAAAAAAAAAAAGTCAATTTCGCCTTCCAATTCAGGGACAGAGGCACACTTGGCTCACTATACATAGATATCATACTGCTTACATTTACTAGTATAAATATATATACTACTTTTAGCAATTTTTTTTTTATAAAATTACAAATTGCCACTCTAAACAATATCGTTGATTCTTTTAAAAGTAGAGTAATGCTACTGACACAAGTTATTTTACAATATTTTTACAAATTATTAATGTGGCTTTAGCATTTTTCAAATAATAATTGGTAAGCAAAAATGTGATGTTAGCAGTGAACTCATATTAGAACTAGTAAGAATTTCTCACATCAACAGTTTATAAAAATGTTGTAATATAGTTTGTAATTGTATCATTATTCTTAAAAGTAATGTTATAACCACAAACTTTTCTACACACATGTTTACAAACTGTTGAGATACAAATTATTATCAGTAATTTGTAAAAAAAAATTGTAATTCTAACATTTTTCCTCTTTTTAAAGGCCATAAAAAATTTATACATCTAAAACAAAAGTGTGGGGACAAACTTGCGATAACCCTTTAGCAACAAAAGTGTTGGGGGCAAATATTGTCTAAGAAAAATGATATTGTGTCTCCAAATTATCTATTTTCTATTTGTCTTTTGTGTTCACCTTGTTCTTCCATTATTACTTTGTATAATATCCCATGTTAAGGACATATTTTATGTAGTTGGCTAATCCTTTAACAAAACGCACTTTACTTGTAATTGGGTAGATATAGGATTTGTTTTATACTTCAAAGAACATGTTGTTCAAGTTTAATATTAAAACCATGAAGATTGGACCAAGAAAAAAGTGTAAAAAAGATGTTCACTAAAGTTGGACAGATAGCTCGACACCTGCAGACAGATAGCTCGACACCTACTCGACAGATAGCTATCTATCGAGGTTTAATGAGGCTTGACAGATACTATTTATCGAGGTATCTATCGAGGTTATGGAAATCAGAATTTTCAGATCTGATTTTCAGCCCATGCTTTTGTATTTGTGTAGGGTTTCTTTTTTCACAACTTTAAACATATATAAGGCTTATTTTAGAAGTCGTCACATAAGAAAATACAATGAGAACATATGCAAAACGTGACCGAAGTCTTATTCTCTCAAAACGAAGTTACTGCGTCTTTGCTCCTTAGGGTTTTGTAACTAAGTGCTTCTTGATCTTCATTGTTGATGAAGTGAAGAACTTTGCAGCCAACATTCTTCTTCCTCAAGTTGGTGAGTGAGTTGTATTAGGATTCATACAAAGGAGTGAGTCACGTACTAGGATCCGTGCATCAAAGGGTGACATTCATATATTGAAGAGTTCAGAAGCTCTGAAGCGGTAGAAAGTTTCTACTGTGAGTTCATCTACAGAGATTGTAAAGTCTAGAGATAAAGGTTTTGTACTAGATCTGAAACTTCTCTTTACTATAATGGATTGCTTTTCGGGAAGGTTTCCCCCCAGGTTTTTTACTGTGAAGGTTGGTTTCATTGGTTTTCTTAGGTCATCATATCTTGTCTTAATTATTTTTCCGTTGCATATGATTTTAACATGATGTTGATGTTTGTTTGTGTTAACAAGTTTATTCATAATAAATCTAATTAACAACTTGGGTTTAAAACTTGTTAATTAACAACTTAGGTTTAAAACTTGTTAATTAACAACTTGAGTTTAAAACTTGTTAATTCTATTAATCAAGGTCTAAATTTTCCAACAAGTGGTATCAGAGCGGATACACTTTAATTGGATTACTTTCCTGAGTGTGATCCCTGACCCCCGTTGTCATGGATAGTGGACAATCTCTTTTGATTCCTCCTTTATTTGATGACACTAATTATGCGTACTAGAAAATTTGTATGAAATTTTTTTGCAGGCTCTAGGTGAACAGGTATGGCAAGCTGTTGAAGTTGGTTAGATTAAGCCAAAGAAAGCGTCAATGGATTGGGATGATGCAACAATCACAGTGGGAAATTTCAACAGTAAGGCCTTAAATGCTCTATTTTGTGGGGTAACCAATGAGGAATTTAAGAAAATATCATCCACGAAAGTTGCCAAGGAAGTTTGGACCATTCTTGAGACCACCTATAAAGGTACCATGGCTGTAAAGATTGTGAAACTTAAAAAACTTACTAGTAGCTTTGAATAAATAAGGATGGAGAAAAATGAGACCTTTGATGAGTTTTATGCTAAACTCAAGGATATTGATGAGTTTTATGCTAAACTCAAAGATATTGTGAATTCTGCCTTCAGCCTTGGAGAGTCTATAGCAGAATCCAAAATTATTAAGAAAATCCTTAGATCCTTACCTAAAAAATTCCATGCCAAGATCACTGTCATTGAAGAAGAAAAGGACATTGACTAAATTCCTTTGACTAAGCTTGTAGGGAACCTTCAAACCTATGAGATAGAATTATGCTCAATGGAAAAAAGTAGAAAGAGTAAAAATTTGGCTCTTAAGGGTATAGAGGAAGAGATTGAGGACTCTGAAGATGAAGATAAATATAAAGATGAGGATCTAACCTTCATAACTAATGGGATTATCAAGCTTTTTCAATTTAGAAAAAAATGATAAAGGCAAACCTCCTAAGAAATTTAAATCCTCTAGGAAGGGTAATAATGAGAAGCCTCTTATCCAATGTAATGAGTGCAAGAGTTTTGGTCATATGAGGATAGAGTGCCCAAACTACCTTATGAGGGAAAAGGCCAAGAAGTTAAAAGATAAAAGGTTGGTTGTTACTTGGAGTGACACTGAGAATGACTCTTCTAATGAGTATGTGGATGAATGTAGTCACATTATAGCCTTTGCTACCTCAACCGATAAGGTAATTGTGGAGAGTGCTAGTGACAGTGATGATTCTTCTAATGATGAAGTATCCAAGAAGATAACCCTTCAAGAAGCCTATGATAAGCTATGCACTGAATTCATAAAATCTGAAAAGACTTCTCATCTTTGTAGAAAAGAGCTTAATGAGGTAAAAATTGAAACTAGATGAAACTTCAAGGTTAGTTGAGAATCTCATTGTGGAGAACACCTCATTAGAAAAGAATGTCAAGAATCTTGAAGTTGAGCTTAGTCAAGCTAGAACTCAAATAGAGGGGATGTCTAGTGCAAAGCTTGAAGAGGTCTTCAGTGCTCAAAAGCCTAGTTCTGATAAGACTAGCTTAGGATATGATATTTCCTCCGGCCCCTCCTCTTCCACAGCTTCTGGATTAAGGACTGTCATTGTGCCACAATCCGAGAAACGTAATAAAGGTATGAAATCCAAAACTGCTTTGGCTAATTCTAAATCCTTTGTTAGACCTCATGTTTGTCACTATTGTGATGTTTCTGGACACATTTGTCCTCATTACTTTAAGTTGTATCCTCAAAAGCAAGTGTCCAAACGGTCACAGGTTTCCTCTCAAAGACCTACACCTTTGTTTGGAGAGTTATTAAAATTTTTGAGCTTTTTAACTCAATTTCAGGAGAATCTTAATTCTTCTCCGTCCTATAGTAAACATACTAGGACATATGACTTTTCATCTTCACGACCAAAGGCTCATGCTGTGGGTGAGAAATGAGCATAAGACTTTGTTGTTTTTTTTTTGTTTTTTTTTTTGTCCTCTGCTTTAATTCTTTCTATCTAAAGTAGGACTCTCTTTGCTTGATTTCTTATCTGCTTTTAATATCATGCTTTCATGTCTCTGCACCCTTCTATCATGCTTTCATGCATTTGCATCCTTCTTTCATACTTTCATGTTGTTTGTTTGTTTGTTTGTTTTTATTTGATCGTTTAGTTTTTATTTTGCTTTGTTTTCAAAATAAAAATCAAAAAGTAAAAAATCAAAAAAATACAAAAAACAATGTGTGTATGTGTACATAGGTTCTTGTGAACCTTAAAATGGCTATCGAAATAGAATTTTCTAAACTTTGTATCTCTTGTAGCTTAGATGAGCATCTTTATGCACAATTAAGCAAGTGAACTTTGTGGCTCTTTATTTCTGATGAGTAAGGTTAAGTGATCTCTTGTACTTAACACTCGTATCACTCTTTTTGATGGGAATGACTAGAAAATCCTAAGAGAAAGGCATTAATAACCATCTCACCATTGTTACCCGCCAATCATAACAATGACATTTGTATGCTTCGGCATAACAAAAGTGCAATGTCAATGACATTTGTATGCTTTGGCATAGTAAAAGTGCAATGTTAAAAAGCTTAACATAAATGGGTATTTCTTTTCTCTCTTTTGTATACCCATATATGGTTTACTTAATAAAAAGAAAATATGCAAAGAAATAAAAGCAAAAAAGAACAAAATGCTTTATAATATAATTGCAAGCGTGTTTTCTAGGAGATGTGGGAGTTATAGGATATACCTCGAAGGTGATAGTCCCCAACAAATAGTTATGATTGTGTGTGAGTTAAAGTGATTTTCTCATATCTCAAATCGTCATAACTTTGAGATACTTGTGCAATTTTGCGATGTTTTTCACACATAACACGCAATATTCTTTGCTACTCTTGATATATGTGCAGGTACAATGTGATTTGGTCATCACAAGATTTACATGCGTTAATATATGCTTACTAAACTGTCTTGACTTATTTTTGAAATATAAAATCGATTAGACTTGTTTAGTGTGTGTGTGTTTTGGATCAAAATGTATGACTTTTTTTCTTATTAAGAGATGTTTTTGAGAGATCAAAATGTTTTTTGGATCTCTGGTTGAGTTGTATTCTTGATTGCATTCATGTCTATGTTTTTCTCTTCTTGAAAAACTATTTTTAAGCAATCTCAACACTTCCTCGACACCTCTCAATACCTGGCTTATCTATCGAGATCTTCAATTGATTTTTTATCGCAATCTCGACACCTCTCAATAGCTAGGTAGATTGATCGAGAAAGTTCTTGTCCCCTCGATAGCTGTTCGATCCATCGAAGTATGCTCAATAGCTTCTCGACACCTCTCAATCCATCAAGATCCTCTGCATGCATTGTTTTTCATGTGTTTTACATATTTCTTTGTTCTTGTCATCCATAGCATCTTGTTTTCCATAACATTCATGCATTTTTATGGATTCATAGCATCTTGTTTCATTATATTCATGCATTTTTATGGATTCTTTGTACTCCCTTGATCATTTTTGATCATCTTTATGTTTCTCAGACAAGGCTTTATAGTTTCTTGTACCCTTTGTCAATCATGACAAAAAGGGGGAGAAATTGGAGAAATTGTGGTTACTTTTTAAGATTCTACAAGTTAGGGAGAGAAATACATTTCTTTGTAAGTGGGAGATGTGTTTCATCTTATTAAGGGGAGTGATTACCTCCTTGTTGTTGTAGAAGCTACTTTTAACTTCTTCTTCTTATACCTTAGGTCTTGTGACCATGTTTACATACATTATGCTTATCTTTGACATATATGTGATGATGTATGTTTTCTTCACCTATCTCAAAATGTGTTGTTTCTTTTCTATCTTTATACACATGTTTCTTTAACTTGTATGCAATCTTTTATTTATGTTTCACACTAAGATACCATGATGAGTTTTGTTTAAAGTGTTTCAAAAATACAGGTTGTCAAAGTCTTCCATGCCATGAACTTTCTTCCTGCAAAGTTTTTCAAGAGTTTGCGTTAGAATAGATTTTATTGTATTCAACAAATGAGTATGAGTTGAGTGATTTATGACTTCTCTTATATGTTCATTTTTTTGTTGTGGTTTTGTCATGGATTGCCAAAGGGGGAGATTATTAAGGACATATTTTATGTAGTTGGCTAATCTTTTAACAAAACGCACTTTACTTGCAATTGGGTAGATCTAGGATATGTTTTATATTTCAAAGGACATGTTGTTCAAGTCTAGTATTAAAGTCATACTTGATTACATTCATGTTTGTGTTTTTCTCTTCTTGAAAAAATGTTTTTAAAGCAATCTCGACAACTCCTTGACACCTTTTGACACCTGGCTTATCTATCGAGCTCTTCACATTTTTCTTATCGCAATCTCGATAGCTTCTCGATCCATTGAGAAAGTTTTTGTCTCCTCTACTCCTGCTCGATAGCTCCTCAATCGATCAAGCTTGTCTTTGCTATGGACACCTATGGACACCTGCTCGATAGCTGCATCTGTTGAACCCTTTAAAGTTTGACACCTCTAGGCACTTCTTGATCTGTCGAGAATTACTGAAGGGCTATATAAGGGGAAATTGCGATTCTGACCTCACTTCTCTCAATTTCTCTCGATCTCTCTCAACCTTTTCACCTCCCAAACCTCTCTCACTCGCTTAAAACGTCTTTCCCAAGGATTTTTTTGGCTTTAATCAAGTTTTTCTACACTTGGTAAGTGTCCTAATCCCTCATATTCATGCATTTCATTTTTTTTAACCTAAGTTTTTGGGATTATTGAAAATTTTGGGGTTTTTCAAAATCAAAGAGGTTTTTGCAAATTTTTGGGATGGGTTTTGTAGTTTTGATCTTAAAACTTCATGCATTGCATCTTGTTTGCATTATAACTACATTATCATGCATTTTAGATGTGTGTTATATGTGTTAACTGATTGTGTGTTGGTAGGATTGGATTGGGCTAAGCTGAGCCCATGATGTATTCTCTATTGCATGTCACATGTTCATACATACGTTCTTTCTTTTCAATATATTTTGATATATTTTAACTACTTGGGACTTTTTTGAGTGTTTCTTTCTCCCCCTCTCTCTTCTATTTGCGTTAGTTTGCTTCTATGGCACCTAAACATAAATCTGTATCATCCTGGAACCCTCTTCATTCCAAGGCATCCTCTTCTTCCAATCCTGCTCCCTATCATGTCCAATTCCGTGATGAGAAGGCCAAATCAGACTTCTTTGAGAACTTTTCTAGACGAGGCATTCATTCAAAACGCCAAGTCATTCTGTTAGACTTCTCTGATACCGACCTACCCACTGTCATTCACAGTAGGGGTTGGGAGTCACTATGTGATGTCCCGGTCACATGTCCATCCGTGCTCATCTAGGAGTTCTACTCCAACATGCATGGATTAGATTCTTCAGTACCTCAGTTTTCTACTAGCATTCGAGGTACACGCATCATGGTCACTCCAGCTATTGTTGCGGATGTGTTCCATGTCCTAGGATAGCGCATCTTGACTACCTTGGTTGTGAGCGTTTTAAGACTGTGTCTAAAGACGAGCTTATTTTTACTTTTTGTGAGCGACCTTCCAAGTTGGGTGATCGTTAGTTCACTTCTTGCTCTCCTTTTGCTAAAGGTCCTAAGTTTATTAAGATGGTTATGACATTTGTTTTGCATCCTCTTTCTCACTATAACTCTATTATAGAGCCTCATGCTCGATTTTTATTGTCTCTCATTGAGCATCTTACCATTGATTTTCTCTCTCATTTTATCATTTCTATCATAGATGTGTATAAGGATACGGCGACTCGTGATAAACTCATCTTCCCTTCTGTTATCACGAGGATCTTATGCCACTTGTGCCATAGACACCGCTACCATGAAACGGACCAAGGCGTAGCTACGTTCGAGGCGATCTGGATCAACGGTTCCTCCAACTCCTACAACACCATCCACATCTGCTCCCTCTTCTTCTATGAGCGATATGACTCTTGAAGACATCATGGCACAGCTTGTGCGCAGAGATGCTCGCCTTGACACACTCAGTGATGAATTGTATCAGGTGAACACCCGTGTTAGTCGTATTGCACGACGGCAGGCGGTCATGGGCGGCTTCATTACTTCACCTCCTCCTACTCTAGAAGCTTCTGAGGATGAGGATGATGATGGTGATGGTGATGGTGATGGTGATGCGGCTAGTGGTGATACGGATGATGCTAGCTCTTCCAGTGCTGACGAGATGTCTACTTGACACTCTTCCCTTTGTCACTCGTGACAAAAAGGGGGAGTAGTTTGGGTTATAAGAGTAGTCATTGCTTGGGAGAGAGTAAGTATAGGAGATTGTTGATATTAAGGTATGTAGTGAGGATTTTAATGTATCTTTTCCTCTTCTTTCTATTTTAGATACATTATTCTTGTACTTTAGGTCTTGTGACCATTTGACATACATTGTACTTATATTTGTTTTATCTATATGTTGATGTATGTTTTTCACCTACCCTTACATGTGTTGTTTCTTTTCTCTCTTTATGCACATGTTTCTTATAACTTGTATGCAATCTATTTTTTCTGTTTCACACAAAAATGCTTTCATGAGTTTTGTTTAAGTGTTTTAGAAATACAAGTTGTCAAAGTCTACTTGCCATGAACTCTCTTCTTGCAAAGTTTTTCAAGAGTTTGTGTTAGGATAGATTTTCTTGTATTTAACAAGTGAGTATAAGTTGAGTGATTTATAACTCCTCTCATATGTTCATTTGTTTGTTGTGGTTTTGTCACGGTTTGCCAAAGGGGGAGATTGTTAGGACATATGTGATTGGATGTTAGGAACATATATTAGCATTTTATGTAATTGGCTAATCTTTTGACAAAACGCACTTTACTTATAATTGGGTAGATCTAGGATGTGTTTGATGCTTCAAGAAACTTTGCTTCAAGAAACTTTGTTTCAAGATCAAGTGTTAAAGCCATGCAAGTCTGGACAAGATTCAAGTGCGAAAAGTGTTGTTCATTAAAGCTCAATAGCTAGCATCTATCGAGATTTAAAGAGTTATTCTAGCTCATGGCTCGATAGCAGTTCGATAGCTAGGGTATCTATCGAGGTTTATGAAACTCAGTTTTTCTGAATTGTTTTTCATCTAATCCGTGATTATGTTTTTGGGCTTTCTTTTCTCACAACCCTAAACATATGTAAAGATTATTTTAAGGGTTGTATCAAGTTACACAGCTGAAAGCACAATTGCACAAGAGCATAATTCCTCAAGTGTGACCGAAAACCTAGTTTGCCCTAGTTCTTGAAGAAGCTGTTGTGTTTGTATACTGCAGGATTTTATGACCAAGCAACTTCATGATCTTCATGTGTTGAAGAACAAAAGAACTTTGCAGCCAACATCCTTCTCAAGTTGGTAATTGAAGTTGCGTACTGGGATCTACGCAATTGGTCAGTCACATATTGGGAGTCGTGCAATACAAGGAAGAGATTGTCACTACAGAACAAGTCCAATTGAGTATTGGGGTAAGAGTTCAACTATAGGTTGGTATAAAGTACTGGGATTTCTTTACTTGTAACCGCTTGTTTTGATAATAGTGAATTCTCAGGAGTGGTGACCTTAAAATCACCCGATGTGGTTTTTGTCGTGTTGGTTTTTCCCCATTCGAAACAAATCACTGTGTTAATTTATTTTCCACTGCACTTTAGTTTATTGGTGATTTGTTTGTGCTACCACGCATTTTTGTATTTTAATTTGATTAATTAATAAACTTGGATAATTAATCAATTAATTCATCACAAGAGGTCAATATGTTTTTGGCCTATCACTAATAATGTGCAATGGTTTTTTGGAATCTATCTTTGCACTACTAATAATGGTAAATTCAGCAGATGATCTTCATAATGAGAACTTGATCCCCGTGATAAGTCTCACCGAAGTTGTTGCCCCTACAGGTAATGAATGGAATTTAATGTCTTTTGAATGTTGTAATGTACCATTAGGGACAAAGAGCTAAAAATATCATTGTGGGATGAAAGTGCTGAAACAATTACTAAAAATGACTTCAAAGAAGATGAAAGTCCTTATATAATTATTGTTTCTTCAACAACTGTAAAAGCATTCCAAGGTACTGAAAGATAGGTAGTATATGTATATATAACACTTTTTATATAATAAGAAAAAAATGTGTATAACAAATTCTTCAATGTGTTTTATGGTTTTTTTTAATAGGCAAACTGAATCTTAACACCACAAGTGCAAGTAAAGTTTATGTCAATTTGGACATTACAAAGGTTTCTGAGCTCATTGACAGGTTCATAAACATTTACTTTACTAATTCTCTATGATGGATTATGAATGGATTTTTTTTTTAAATTGATCTCTTGCTTTCTTTAGATATAAAGTTGTTGAAGATGAATACGATAATGTTGTTCCATCTATTCCAGCACATGACAAAAAACCCAAATCTGAATCAGAATTGATATTGCAAACTACGATGTCATTGGCAGAAATTAAAGCATTGGAATGGGTGGAAGGAGTCAAGGTTTTCTTTATCTTGAACTATTTCAAATCTAAATCTTTATTTTTTCAATTAAAACTAACTAGAATGACTGATTTTGCAGGAAAGATTTTTTTACCTATTATGCTAATATTGTAAACATAGAAACAAAATTTGGGTGGAATTATATCTCATGTCCACTTTGCAAGCAAAAAGTAAAACAACAAAATAATATGTTTTGGTGTAACAGTTGCAATTCTGAATCTTAGTTCCCCATGCCTAGGTGACCAAATTCTTCATTGTTTATACTATATAACTGTTCAAATGACTGCATAGGGAAACAAAATGATAATTGCTTTAATTATAAATGTACAAATGAAGGATCATACTAGGACAACTTCTTTGGTTCTTTTTGATAAAGATGCAGAAAAGATAATTCAAAAAACTGCTATGGAACTTTCTTCAAAAGTATCTACTCTAAATTCTTAACCACTTCCAATTTTATGCTTAAACCTAATGTTTTTATTATACTAACAATTTATGGGCTTTACATTATATTGTGCAGAATCAAGAGCAAAATAAAGTACCTCAAGAAATTCAAAACTTGCTTGGAAAATCCATTCCAAATAAAAGTTGATGATTACAATGTCAAAGAGGAATGAGAAGTTTACACTGTCACAAGTGTCTTTAAATCTGAGTCTAACAAACACTCAGGAAATGTTGTTGCTGACAACATTCAGATTAACCCATTAGAAACACTGTTCAGCCATGACCAAACTATTGCAAATGATCCTATTACTACTTCAAATATTAAATTACTTACAAGCTAGAAGGATGTAACTGATGACAACCTAATAGATGACATCTTTGGAAATACACAATTGGTAAGAAGACAAAAACTCATTATTAATTGCTTCATCATAACCTTTCTTACTCATAATGTTTTTTTGTTATCCTTATTAGAAATTTAAATAATTATGCACAATGAACAATTAATCTGAAAAATGTATTCTCCTCTTATTGTGCAGAAAGATCTTGCAAAAAAAAAGAACCTCCAAGCAAACTTCTAACAACAACACAGTCAACTCCCAGAATAAGAAGAAGTAATTGCATATCATATGTCCTAATAATTTTACTTCTATTATGTAATACATATGGAAAAATTAAACTTGTGGGTTAAGTTGTGCATTTGTATAAACTGAGTTACTATAACGCTCTGTTTGTTTTGCTGGAAAACTTTCTGTAAAGATAGTTTTCCACATTTTTCAGTGTTTGGTAGCACAAAAAAAAAAAAAAAACTGGTCAACGGAAAACTATCTTTAGTCTATGGAAAGTCCTAATAAAAATAAAGCTTGTTTTTTATAGGTTGTTTTCCAAAAAATATTTTTGGAAAACAATCTCTCTCTCACAATACGCTCTCTCACTATTTCTCTCTTCCCTTTTCTTTTTCTTTCCTCACACCCTCACTGTCACTAACTCTGATCTCTCCTCTTCCATTGATCTCTCTCCCTCACTCTCTCTCCATATTTCTCTTCCCCTTTATAACACAATTCTCGAAGTAGATTTTTTTCCCTCATTGCTCAATAATTATTTCATTCCTCTCTACCAACTTGCAAAAGAGAACATATTTGCAGTGGTAATTATTTCATTCCTCTCTATCAAAATCTCAATTCTTTACTTTGAATTTCAAACTTGATTTTATTTTTTCTCTAAGAAATTTTTGGTTTGACGGATTCTAGGTAGAAGTTTTTTTTGCACATAAAAGTGCTAAAAAATAAAAAAATAAAAAAGAATAAAGAATAAATGAATGAAGCAAAAGACGAAAATTATAAACACAGTGTCTATATGGCTCTAAATTGCTTTTACATAGGATAATCTTTTTCGTTGATAGATATATTATGCAGATACTATGTAGTGATGATATATTATATAGACACATTATATGAATACATAATTTTGAGTAATATTAAAGACTTGTGATTGACCATAGTAGACAATTAGTATACCAACAAAAAGAGTAGACAATTAAAAGTTATTCTTATTTATACTTATTAAAGATGTATTCCCTTGTTAATTTTATGTATATAGACAAATGGTTGAGATCATGAGAATTTGACAACTAATTTTGATTGTATCTATTGTCAAAATTTTAGTATGAAAACCAAATTCATTCTTAGTTTTTTTATTACTATTTATATTGATTACATTAGTTGGTTTACATAATACACATGTTTTAAATTACACAAGAAATATAAAAAATAAAAATAAAAATTTGCATACCAAACACCAGAAAACATTCTCAAGCTCATTTTTAAGGTCAATACCAAACACTAGAAAATTATATAGTTTTGCAGAAAATGCTCTTTTGAAAATGAATTATTTTTCAGAAAACGTTGATGCTGAAATAAACAAAGTGTAACTTAACAATGGTGGTGAATTTTGTTTTCATTATGATTTGGAGAGACTTGGATTGGTGCACTAGTTGACTTGGAATGGTGCACTGACTGTTTGGCACTGAATGTGTTTGTGTTTGCTATGTATTGGACAGCTTCTTATAAGTTGTTTGAACTCCACAAAATTTCAGCTGTACCATTTCATGATGCATTATGATTGTTTACATTTCAGTTGATTTTATATCACATATAGAAGAAACTTTTTACTATAATTAATCTCTACTTTGTTTTAATTCGAATTCTTACAATACAAAGATGTAAGTACATATATGTAATTGCAGGTACAAAACTACAACCATGCTTAGCATGCCATCAATCTCATTGAAATTTATGTTAAATAAAAAATATAATAAAGTTGTGTTGTTTTAACCTTGCAATGGCAAAGACAAGATTTAATTTAATTATTCAAATTTCTTAATATTCTTCATTTAATGATAATATATGTTCAAGAAATCGTTGTATTTTTCTTTTGTAAACCATTATTACTATCTAAAATTAGTATGTAGCTATAAACCCAGCAACCCTAATAGGCATGACTATAGCTTCAATCCCACCAGCTACCATGCTTTCTGCCTCACCTTCTCTAATGTGATTACCATCTAAAAATAAGCAGTAAAACTTACAAGAGACCACATATCAAATTGTCTTAAATAAGATATCATACATAACAATTACAATTAGGACATCTGTTAGGCATTGAGGTAAACCTTCAACACTTGCCTTTACAACTATGAGTTTAACAAAATCTTTCATTTCTTTCAATAAGTTCAATGATGTGATCCTTGTGGTTACATTGTCATGTAATAATCACTTTTTAATATGTTTTTATAGTCATGGCTATGGGGATACAGGAAGTATAAAAATGAAAAGCCCAAATGAATAGATGCATAGTTTTCCATTCTTGATTTATTTACAATAATCTGAGAATTTCTTGAATAACTTGGGAATAGTTGAAATGTTTGTAATTCAACTGTTTTTTGAATTACTGTTGTCTCGAGTCTCTTATATAGGTTTTCAACACATGATTTCTAAATCATTGTAGGCAAATATTTCAGGTTGCAATTGTTGTTGGTGGGGGAAATAGTGCAGGAAGTAGTGCCCTTCACCGTTCATCTGCTAATTACATTGGGTAAATCCTTTATCTGAATGTATCAAATATGCACATATTAATCCTTTTAGTTGTAAACATAACATCTATTTTCATTATTAAATGGTTAATGTAACTTTATGAATCTATGAATCTGTTACTGCTACTGGGCTCTTTTATTATTTGCAAAGCAAATATTGTCTTTTATTTTTTGGCTACACAAAATGAGCTTTAGGATATGGTTTATCAACAGCTCATTTTTGGAGTTATTTGGTACTATGCACATTGTCTTTTTTCCTTTTATTTTTTCTTTTATAAGTATACACATTGTCTATGTAGGCACATTGTTAAAGCAATAGTTCAGAAAATCAGCTTCACTCTGAGGCAGCAAGAACCAAAGCCAAAGGTATGGTAATACATGTACCCATTTGATTATAATTAACCACAGCGGTTTTCTCTAGGCTTATCACTTCTTTGACATGATGAATTGGGTTGATGGGTTTGTAACCCGAAAGGAATCTAACTGTTATGACATTTGTACTATCATTAACTGTATTAATTGCAACAATAGTGTCTGATATGTTCTCCAATACCCTGGGATCAGAGATCAAAAGTTGTTATATAGTCGATCAAGTAAACCTAAAAAGTTTGTGTCAATAGTTAAAAAGTTAAGTTATTGAACAGATCAACACGAGGTTCAATTAAGATTCAATGTTTTACATTTATTTCTGTTTTGGTTGATTCATTGAACTAGTTTGTCTTACATTCTTGGGATCTGAATGGTAGCCCACTTTCTAATACTATGAATTGTTAGGGGACTGAAACAAGAGTTCAATGAACCTAATTAACCACTAACATTAACTACAAATTGTTAATATTAACAGATAGAAACAATTAAATTCATTAAGAACCAATTGCAATACAAAATTATATATGAATTTAACCATTTCACCATCAAATTCATGTATAATCATTTCAAAATTCTTAAACACATTATTATTATGTATTGTTATTTAATATGATACTATGAACCTTAAAAAATTATTTAATTATAAATAGTAAATGAAATGTTATAACAGTATTTCAAACAAACAAAAAATATGAATACTTTAAAAAATCTTCCCCAGGACATATTGGTTGAGATCTTTTCGAAAGTGGGCAAAGATTCGGCAACATTCTTGGGAAACATTAAGTTAAGGTATAAAATACTATTTCTTCAATTTGTATCTACTTATTTATTTCCCTCTATATAAATTATTCAGTCTATTAATTTAATTTTTCCTTTTTCTTAATTAGTTGCAAACGCTTCAACAAGTTAATAGAAAACAAATTAGTCCTCCAATAAATTCAACTGACTCCATATTTCAATCATCCAGCTCTACTACATGACAAAGAAAAAACCCTAATTTTTTCATGTTATGAAGCAGAAAATCCCTATGTGCTACTGATAGTGGGAAGTTACAAATACTTTTTGAATGAAGAAGTCATTGAAGGAAAAAAATTAATTGAAAAAACTCTTCCATGTTGCAATTTTATTGTAGCTTATATTTATGGAATCATGCTACTTTGTGAGTCAAATCCTGAAGGCATTGATAACCTTTTGGAAATTTTAAATGATGAACATGGGAAGCAATGCAATGGCTTCTTAAATGCCGAAAAATGCTTCGACTACTTACTGCGGGAACCGCCCTATATCAAATTCCAAACTTTCAAGCATGCCACAAAATTGGAATGAGACATTGGAACCGAGATGAACCTTATCCTTAAGGTTATGAAGAATTTGTAGTTATGTGCAGAAGATGCTCAATCGACCTTGAAATGTTTAAGTTGGTGAATAGGCTTCTTTAATTCTCTTTTATTTTATTTTTTTTACCCTCATTGTAGCATCACTTAAATAATAAGATGCAATATTCTGTTTTTTTGTTAATTGTTTTTTAAACTTTGTAAAAGTTTTACAATTATGATTTCCTTAATGGTTTGCCAAAAGGAATAATTATCGATTGTGGAAAATTCAAAGTTTAATGCACCTTATTCTTGTAATTATAAAAATTTGTAGTTACGTCTCATTGAATATAAAAACCAAAATAAATTCCTTTTTAATATTTCATCTAAACTCTCATTTCCATCCCATAAAATTTGAATCATTTGCATTTTCTAATAAAGTTTGCTAAATTATAAATTAGAACCATCATTTCTAACTAAAAATCTCTGCATTTATACATCTAATCTACCAAACAATACCTACTAAATAATAAAGCACAATCTTGCTTGTCCAAAGCATATTTTATGTCACTGTGATGACACTGAACCATACTCATGTGGAAGCACACAATAATAAAATAAAAGTAAACCATCCATTGATCACACATCACATAGCTCCCAAAAATCAATTATACAAATTCAATCAAACTATACTCATCTAAGCTAGAAGATAGACAATAGAAACAACATTTCCTATACGCCCAACGTATAATTCACCTATGCAAACAAACCACTCTTATGCCAATTATTTATAAGCAATTACAAGCAAAGCCCCAGTTGATAAGCCATATCATATAAGATTTGTTGGTCTATAAAATTGTAAAAAAATTACATAACTCTAAGTTTTGTTAATGAAATTTTCTAGTTAATAATATGAATTTAGACTTAACTGGGCCTTTTAAACAAGAATAAACTCATGATTAATAAATAAATAAATAAAAACTAATAGTATCACTTAAATAATAAAATGCAATTTTTTTTTCATTGTTTTATTTAATTATATCCATTCTGCACGGGTTACATACTAGTAACAATTAATGCTAGCTATTTAAGTTGGAAATGCTTGTCCTTTTTGCTGCATGGAATTGGTTGTAATTGTAAACAACATAAAGAAACACAAAAGTGCTTAAAGTTAGAGGTCCAATATTCACGTAAATCCAACCTCCAATCTTGTTAATTTCTAAAAAGTTGATTTTTTTTTTTTTCCCAAGTTCTTTTCTATAAAAATTGTCTTGTTTTCTTTACTAGAGAGAAAAAAGACCTTGTTTATACGAATGAAAATTCATATATTCCACTCTATGCTATGATTTTTTTCCCCTTTTCCCATTAGATATTAACAAGATTGCAAAGTAGATTTGCACCAACCCGGGCAAAAATGTCACCTTTTGGCTTTTGGATATGCCTGAGATTCTTTTCATAAACGTGCAAGAAACCGTGCTCATGTAGGGCTGGTAGGATTTGATATTATCTCTGATCTCCACCACTCACAATTCGTCATGGGGCAAATTATGGCAAAAATTATGAAACTTTTTGTGGCATTTGCATTTTTCATTATCTCTAAATCTATCATTTTGTAAGATAAAAAAATCTTGCCTAAGACTTAGTGGTATGATTAATGAAATTCATTCCATGTTTAAGGATCAAGAAGCATCATTGTCTATTTATCAAAAATAAAAAATCATAATCTGCTGCAAGTGACATTTTGTAATAGGAATCCATCACTTAGAATGAAACCTTGTAATAATACAAATCTCAGGCTCTCAGCCATCTAAAAATTTATGTGGGATTCATGTTAACCTTATGCTGGACAATTCTTTTTTTTCTTTTTTTTTTTTCTTTTTTTTCTTTTTTTTTTTTTCTTTTTTTTTTTTCTTTTTTGAGAGTTGTAAGAATTAAGCTAATAGCCAAATATCCTTGGAGTAGCAGGCACATATGGATCCTTATGAAACAAAAGAAAGCAACAGCCTAACTAATTAACCTACCTCGTTAATTTCTAAACTATTATAAATTTAAGAAGTAAACCAAGTTTAACATTTGTAATTTTAGATAAGGTTGCACTTGCCAGTGTGCCTTAATTAGAAGGTGTCTGCTACAGTAGCTCATTGTCACGGATACAGCTATATATTTTATGAGAGAAGTGTTTCTAGCGAAGCAATTTGTAGCAATAAGCAAAGAGCATCATTTATTAGTCTGAAGACTCTGAACTCTGAAATCTCAATAGCACCAGGTACAAAAAGGCTTGAATGTCAAACAAAGTTCACTTACTTTTCACAGAAGTAGTTGTTTGAAGCAATGAAATTATACTTTTTACAAGAAAAAGCATTCAAGAGGATGACTATTAGGTAACTTATCAGGAATCTCTTGTATATCCTTGACTCACATATTTGCATTTTAAATAAGTTTAAGGACATTAACACTTTCACAATTTTTTTAAAAAAATTTATCACAATATGATCTTTTGTGATTAAAGTATAATAAAAATGTTGTTAGTAGTAAGTTCATGTAAAAATGATATTATTCAAATCACAATTTATTACCTTAGCAAATAAAAAAAAAAGAGGTTACAATGAAATCTCTCTCTGGCATGGCATGCAACCCACAATGAGCCAATCATTTGTCTAAGGTTCAATTTAACCCATAACAAGCCAATTCCTTTGTGTAAGGACACAATTTTTTTGCCACAACTTTCATCATAACTATAATATGCTTAACTGTAAGTAATGTAGAAAAAATTGTGAATTAATATGAAAGTGATTATTTATCATTCAAGTTGACAATTTCAGTAAATTGTGACAAATGGTTTTATCATAGAAAATTTGAAGAAATAAAGAGCTTGATGTAGTAGGACCAAGTGGTCTAGTTGCTAAAATATAAAAATAGTAAAAGTGTGTTTTTAGGCCAAAATGGGCTTTTGCCCTTTCTTTTTAAAAAATCCAGCAAAATGTCCCATGTCTGAAACTAATTAGGAAAATGTCCCTGTTTTGAAACTCAATTTTCTAAAAATCGATTTCCAAATATAAAACTCGATTTTTGGAATATCGAGTTATAGGGAACGTGGACTTAGAATTTTTTTTTTTTTGGAACTCGAGTTCCACTTGAATTTTTTCAAGGAACTCCAGTATTTTATATGGTACCTGAGTTCATAGAATGAACTCGAGTACCATTTTTTTTTTTAATTTTTCAGTTTGCTATAATTCAATTGTCCAAAAATCGAGTTTTAAATTGAAGCTCGACTTTCAGAAAATCAAGTTTCAAAACAGGGACATTTCCCTAATTAGTTTCAGATATAGGACATTTTGCTGAAAAGTTTTGGCAAAAAGAGCAAATACCCATTTTCTCTTGTGTTTTTAGGACCAAATTTGTTTAGAAGTGAATGCTCAAGTTTAATTAATTTTCTGGCTCCATTTGGACCCACACTCTCTGTGAGAGGATGGAACTTGGGGGACTCCTCTAGCAATGTATAATTTTTATAATTGTAACCTTGTATGCCCCCGGAAGCCATTGGCCCATTGGATAAGGAAGTTCATAAATATATGACCATGTATGCCAAAAAGGCATAAAGAGAAACGGAAAAGAAAGGTACAATATCTAATTTTGGCTATCTTTGCGCCTGATATAAGTATAATAGTATTATCCATAAGTACTGTGACACAATAAATTTTTTTAAAAAAATAATCATTTTCTATCATTTATTCATTTATCTCCAAAAAAAAAAATTAAAACTGTCAAAATGGTTGATTGCAGGTTGATATATAATAAAAGTGATTAATAGTAATCTTAATGAAAATGATGTTACACTAATCACAACCTATCATTTTAACAAGTTGTGAAGTTTATTGTCCACCATTTAAATTGACAATTTCAATAGTGTGATCATAGAAGAATCAAGAAATAAAGAAACAAATGTAGTAGGTCTCGTGGTCTGGTTGCTAAAATATAAAAATAGTAAAAAGTGTGTTTTTAAGACCAAATTTGTGTAGAAGTGTATTAAACTTAGAGTCTGTTTGGATACCGCTTATTGCTAAAAGCTGAAAACTTATTGTTCAAAATACCGTAACAAAATAATTTTTAAAATAGTTCCTATGTGACTCAGTTTTAAAGTTATATTTACATTTTCTCGTACTTACTGTGAACAGTACACGGGACCCAAGAAAAAAAGCAAACGTCTGCCGCGTTTACTATCCAAGCCCACGCTTAGCGTGAATGCTCAAGTTTAATCAACTTTCTGGCTACATAGGGACCCACACTCTCTGTGAGAGGATGGAAGACTCCTCTAGCAATGTATAATTTCTCTAATTGTAACAAGTTTGTAACCTTGTGTGTCCTCAGAAGCCATTGGCCCATTGAGTAAGGAAGCTCATAAATAATTGACTATATACACCAAAAAGGCAAAAAGAGAAAAGGAAAAGAAAGGTGCAATACCTGATTTTGGCTATCATTGCGTCTGATATAAGTATAATATTATCAATAAGTACTGCGACACAATAAATATTTTTTAAAAAAATTTATCTTCTATCTTTTATCTCAAAAAAAAATTCATAACTATTAAACTGGTAGATTGCAATTGATATATAATAAAAGTGATTATTGATTAGTAGTTGTCTTACTAAAAATAATGTTTCACTAATTACAACCTATCATTTCAACAAATTATAAAATTTATTGTGCTTATAGCATTATTATAAGATTATAATTAAGGCAAATAAGTTTCAAGAGTGCTTATTTAATTAATCCAATATTTCCCCCCTATTTTGCAGAGCTAGTGTCTCAAAAAAAATGTTTTTAAAACAAAAATATGAAGCAATTCCATCAGTTTGAATTAGTTAGAAATTTAGAACTGTTATCCATATTGCGAACGCAAAATAATAGTTCCTCCATTCCAATTTCCATTACCAAATTTTGAGCTTTCTATAGATTGAAGAGACTGCCCAAAAAGATTTTTATTTTATATTTGCTAGGAATTATTTATAGGAAAATATCCGAACAGAAATGTATGATAAATGCATGCGGTTCATACCGAACTTATTTTAGCGAAGCTCAATATTGATTTAGGATGACATTCCTAATTACTAAATGTTGACAAAATCTTAGGACTAGCAAAGATTTTAAGTATGTCACCAGCCCAACATTAACATAGGTTAATCTATAAGTACAAAGCCCAGTCATAATCTCATTAGTCATTACTGTAGTGTGCATGCCCAATGTGGCTTAAACGTGGGCAAATACTTGTACTACAGTACTTTGCCCAAGTTAGAGACCGATGGAATCTTTTTTTCTTTTTCTTTTTGAGAAGGAAACACTTTCAGTTTTTTATTCAGGGGCTTAAAGTAAGCCAAAATAACATCTAAATCTGGTGAAATAGACTCCAATCAGACTTGTAAAGGGAAGGCAAGTCTTGCTCTCTAAACTAAGGCGTGTGTTACTGCCACTGGCGGAGCCAGAGGGGGCTGAGGGGGGCACATGCCCCCCCTGACTCCTAATTTTTTTTTAGTAGGTACATGGAGGAAAAAAAAAAACTTCTACTTGTTGAAACTTGAAAATGACCAAACCACTTATTTCGCTATTTTTTTATTTTTATTTTATATCATTATATACACAATTTTTACTATTTATGATACTTTTTACAGCATTTTATTTTTGAATGATGCTAGAGAAATTACAAATTTTACTACTTATGTCTTACAAATTAGCAAGTTATCAATCACAAAAAATAATTTCAAATATTTATTCATTATAATTTTTAAGTAACACTAATCATATTTTTACTCCATCAATTTTTAAATTTTTTAGTAGCTATGAATTGGTTGTTTTTGTTTATTTATTTTAATAATATGAAATATATTCATATTTGCTCACAATCGTTTATTTATTTTGTTACTATTGTTGATTAATGTTTTTTAGATAAATTTCACTTTTAATATTGTCTTTTAATTTTGCCTCCTCTAAACTAAAATCTTAGCTCCGCCACTGGTTACTGCATTGCCTTGCCTATTGACATGAGAGAAAGAATACCTTCGTAACAAGCTAACATAAGACAAAGTGTCTTTGATAATATGGCCAACAGCTGGAATTATAGAATTGGCCCTTTCTTTCTTCTCATGAATAATTCTTCATGCACATGTGAAAAGGAAGAAAATTATACCCAGAATATTCCATCAAATAGTCCTTAGTCAAACAAGCTAATTTTTAACATTGTGCAAGTTGATTGACTTGTGCGAACATTGGTGGATAGGTGGGCATGGTTTATTATTATCTAGAACCAAAATGGACTAGGTCTATTAGAATATACAACCTACGAGGAAACCAATAAATTTCTAAACATTTAGTCTTCATAATTAAAAGTTGGAAATAATTCATCAAAAAAAAAAAAAATAGTAACCACGGTGGAACTAAGCCATAGTTTAAGGACCAAACATTTAGTTTAGTTTAAGACTATCCAATCATTTCATTTTGAGTGGATCTACTGAAACAAAAAATCTTAGCAATCACTTTTATAAGACAGGAAAGAAAAAAAGAGATTAAATTATAAATTACACCTTCAAATTTATTTTCAATTGAATACTTGTTTAAACTTCAAATTAGCCTCTTCATCTAATTCTATCCAATCTTGGTGTTAGTTTTTATTTTAGCACATTTCACTTTTCAAGACAATGTTATTTTGGTAGCTACACTTTGAACGTACGGGTTCAACGATTTAAAAGGCTGAATTTGATAGCATTTGATATTTGATAACAATGCCAAGAGCTGAGCTTTGTTTCTGTTTGACTTAGTCTATAGCATTAGGTCCTACGAAAAGAGTGGGTTTGTCCTGAATTCTTCTCTGAATCCGATCATTAATTTACATTACCAATCCAATATACTTTTCAGATAAAAGATTTTTCCGTTCTGAGGAAGTATACCCTGTTACGGGTGTATACTTCCTCCCACTCACAGCTGTATGGGTCCCACCAGCTGTGAGTGTGAGGAAATATACACCCATAACAGGGTGTATTTTTCCGTTCCATAGAGTATTTCCACGAATATACAATTGCGACTTCTTCTTCTTCTATTTTTCAAGTCAAGTCGTTAATTGAGACAATGTTATTTAGATAAGAATGTTCCACGTTATTTTTATATATATGACCTTACTCGGTTTCTTTATTTTTTTTCCTTTTAATTTTCTATGCTGATGCTTCATGACTAAATGAGTGTGAAGGGGATAAGCAAATTCGGAGAAAACTACATGTGAGATATGCTTTCTGACCCTTGTGCACACTTTAGGCCTCCATATATAATTTAACATTCAATGTAAATCACACACAACTTTCATATGGTGCATGCCAGTGTTTCTTCCATGGACAAAAGGATCATCAAACTATTATAGGAGGGGTTGTAAAGAGAGAATGCAACATTTTTTTTGAGTTTTAACTAATGGCGTCCGCTCTTGATGATTGTTCTTTATTATCAGACTAAGACACTAATTTGTTTTGAATGTAAGTGAAAATTGCACCTCAAAATCTCTTATTCAACTATAAAATTTTTTACCAATTGAATTAATTAGAACACACAAATGTAACGTTGATTATAACTCTTCACTTCTTTGGCTCCTTAGCCATTTATTCAGGTGTTTTGTTGCTTATAAGACTTGCTAAGCCAATTTAAAATTCAAGGCTATGAAAAAAACCCAATGTCTCTTTCACCACCACTTTTTTTTTTTCTTCTTTTTTTTTGAATAGTCTCTTTCACAATTGTTAAGACTTTAAATGTTTGTCTACTTATTTGGAGAGTAATAATAACAATTAATGCTAGCTATTTAAGTTGTAATTGGTTGTCCTTTTTGCTGCATGGAATTAGTTGTAATTGTAAACAACATAAAGAAACACAAAAATGCTTAGAGTTAGAGGTCCAATATTCACGTAAATCCGCCTTGCAATCTTGATAATATCTAAAAAGTTGATTTTTTTTTTTTTCCCAAGTTCTTTTCTATAAAAATTGTCTTGTTTTCTTTACTAGAGGGGGAAAAAAATGCCTTGTTTATACGAATGAAAATTCGTATGTTCCACTCTACGCTATGATTTTTCCCCCCCTTTTCCCATTGGATATTAACAAGATTGTAGAGTGGATTTGCACCAACCCGGGCAAAAATGTCACCTTTTGGATATGCCTGAGATTCTTCTTATAAACGTGCAAGAAACCATTCACAACTTGTCATGTGGCGAATTGTGGCAAAAATTATGAAATTTTTTGTGGCACTAGTATTTTCCATTATCTCTAAATCTATCATTTTGTAAGAAAAAGAATCTCGCCTAAGACTTAGTGATGGTATGATTAATGAAATTCATTCCATGTTTAAGGGTCAAGAAGCATCATTATCTATTTATCCAAAAAAAAAAAAAATCATAATCTGCTGCAAGTGACATAGTTTGTGTAGGGTCAATGGGTCCCGGAATATATATCTATGTATCTACTGGGCCAGTGGCCCAATTTGAGGACATTAGGAAGTCCGAAAACTGGAAAATATCTCTTCAAGGGTCTCGGTTGGAAAGTAAAAGGATAAAATCTGACTAAGGTTGTCCAAGAAGGCGGTTCGAGGTGGAATACTTCCTTAGCAAAGTAAAGCTAAGTTTGAGAGGGATGATCTGTCTACCAGAAGCAACCTTCTAGGAAGTCCTGTAGATAAGGATATATATGGTAAAAGTATAGGACAAGGAAGGGCCGTGGAATATCTAAGGAAAAAGCTATTGTCACTGCATTGAATGCTCTACAGCTAACTCTCTGGCCGCATTAATGAAGAGCTAATGGTTGAGCATCAGGATTCAGCCTTACAGCTACCTCCAAAGACTTTAAAGAAGGGCTGATGAGACAAGTATCAAAACCAATAATCTAATCCATACGTGGAGGATGTAGAGAGGAAGAAAGATGATATAAAAGGAGGATAAGACATTCAAGAAAATGGGGAATTGGAGAGAAAGAAAGAAAACACTATAGACTGGATATTTTTGTAATCTTCCTTTAAGAAGAAAGAAGTATAAGATCTAGCACCTCGGCTTGAGTCCAAGGATAGTTTTTCATCATATAAACTTGTCCATTACTATTGTTTTATGATCTTGAGTCATTATCGTTGCTAACTAAGCCCATAAACAACTAGATTTAGGACTCACCCTCTACAAATTTATTGTATTGAGCTTTTTGGGCCTATACCCTTTCTTCTATTGGGCTTAGGTGCAAATTGTGACCTTACAGTTTGTAAAAGGAATCCATAGAATGAAACCATGTAATAATACAAATCTCAGGCTCTCAGTCATCTGAAAATTTATGTGGGATTCATGTTAACCTTATGCATGGACAATTCATATTTTTATTTTGAGAGTTGTAAGAATTAAGCTAATAGCCAAATATCCTTGAAGTAGCAGGCACATATGGATCCTTATGAAACAAAAGAAAGCAACAGCCTAACTAATCTAACTCGTTAATTTCTAAACTACTATAAATTTAAGAAGTAAACCAAATTTAACATTTGTAATTTTAGATAAGGTTGCCACTTGCCAGTGGGCCTTAATTAGAAGGTGTCTGCTACAATAGCTCATAGTCATGGATACAGCTATATATTTTATGCGAGAAGTGTTTCTAGCGAAGCAATTTGTAGCAATAAGCAAAGAACATCATTTATTAGTCTGAAGACTCTGAACTCTGAAATCTCAATAGCACCAGGTACAAAAAGGCTTGAATGTCAAACAAATTTCACTTACTTTTCACAGGAGTGGTTGTTTGAAGCAATGAAATTATACTTTTTACAAGAAAAAGCATTCAAGAGGATGACTATTAGGTAACTTATCAGGAATCTCTTGTATATCCTTGACTCACCATATTTGCATATTAAATAAGTTTAAGGACTTTAACACTTTCAAATTAAAAAAAAAAAAAAAATTATCACAATATGATCTTTTGTGATTAAAGTATAATAAAAATGTTGTTAGTAGTAAGTTCATGTAAAAATGATATTATTCAAATCACAATTTATTACCTTAGCAAATTAAGAAAAAAAAAAGGTTACAATGAAGTCTCTCTGTGGCATGGCATGCAACCCACAATGAGCCAATCATTTGTCTAAGGTTCAATTTAACCCATAACGAGTCAATTCCTTTGTGAAAGGACACAATTTTTTTTGCCACAACTTTCATCATAACTATAACGTGGTTAACTATAAATAGTGTAGAAAAAATTATGAATTTATATGAAAGTGATTATTTATCATTCAAGTTGACAATTTCAGTAAATTGTGACAAATGGTTTTATCATAGAAAAATTGAAGAAATAAAGAGCTTGATGTAGTGGGACCATGTGGTCTAGTTGCTAAAATATAAAAATAGTAGAAGTGTGTTTTTAGGACCAAATTTTTTTAGAAGTGTATTAAACTTGGCGTGAATGCTCAAGTTTAATTTTTCTGGCTCCATTTGGACCACACTCTCTGTGAGAGGATGGAACTTTTTTTTTATTTTTTATGAACGTGAGAGGATGGAACTTGGGAGACTCCTCTAGCAATGTATAATTTTTATAATTGTAACCTTTTGTGTCTCCGGAAGCCATTGGCCCATTGGATACGGAAGTTCATAAATATATGACCATGTGTGCCAAAAAGGCAAAAAGAGAAAAGGAAAAGAAAGGTACAATATCTAATTTTGGTTGCGTCTGATATAATTATAATAGAATTATTATCAATAAGTACTGTGACATAATAATTTTTTTTAAAATAATCATTTTGTATCATTTATCTCCAAAAAAAAAAAAATTAAAACTGTCAAAATGGTGATTAGTAGTAATCTTAATAAAAATGATGTTACACTAATTACAACCTATCATTTTAACAAGTTGTGAAGTTTATTGTGTTTATAGCACTATTATAAGATTATAATTAAGGCAAATAGGTCTCAAGAGTTCCTATTTAATTAATCCAATATTTCCACCCTGCTAGTGTCTAAAAAAAAGATGGTAAACTATGTATTTGGTTCTTATTTTTTACATCATATTTCAATTTCGTTCCTAATTTTTTAAGTATCGGGTCAATTTAGTTCCTATGATTATCTCTTGCATGGAAATTGCTGATATGACAAATGACCAAAGTAAAAAATTAGTTTATTGCCACATCAACGAAATTAATTTTTTATTTTGGTCTTTTGCTACGTTAACAATTTCCATCCAAGTGATAAAAGGCAAAAACTAAATTAATACGGCATTGAAAGGTTAAAAATCAAATTGAAATATAGTGTAAAAGATAAGAATCAATTACTCAGTTTAACAACAAATAAAAAGGTTTTCTAAACTAAAATATGAAGCAAGTCCAGAAGTTTGAATTAGTTGGAAATTTAGAACTGTTATCCATATTGCGAGTGCAAAATAATAGTTCCTCCATTTTCATTACCAAATTTTAAGCTTTATAGATTGAAGAGACAGACCAAAAAGGACTCTCTTTTTTTTTTCTTTTTTTTTTTTAATTTGCCGGGAAGTCTTTATAGGAGAATATCCGAACAGAATTGTAAATATAATGAATGCATGTGGTTCATACCAAACTCATTTTAGCAAAGCTCAATGTTGGTTAGCATGTGGTTCATACCAAACTTACTTAATGTTGACAAAATCTTAGGACTAGCAAAGATTTTAGGTATGTCACTAGCCCAACATTAACAAAGGTTAATCTATAATTACAAAGCCCAGTCATAATAAACCCAGGGGGTTGGCTGAGTTGGTAGAGCTCTCAGTCTCAAGGTGCTTGTACTGGGCTCGACTGGGTATGCTCCCTAGTTCGAGTCTTGCTACCTGCACTTTGAAAAGAATTTCCTGGGTCAGTGCTTTACCCCTTCGTGGGCTCTCCCGGCACGAACAGTGATTAGTCTCTGGTTGTTGAAAGCCTTGAGGATACACTGTGGGCAACTAAAAAAAAAAAAGCCCAGTCATAATCTCATTAGTCATTACTGTATTGTGCATGCCCAATGTGGCTTAAACGTGGGCAAATACTTGTACTACAGTACAGTACCCAAGTACGAGACCGATGGAATCTGGAATTGGCCTTTTCTTTCTTCTCATGAATAATTCTTCATGCACATGTGAAAGGGAAGAAAATTATACCCAAAAGATTTCATCAAATAGTCTTAGTCAAACAAGCTAAATTTTAACATTGTGCAAGTTAATTTACTTGTGCGAAGATTGGTGGATAGGTGGGCATGGTTTATTAGAATTTACAACCTACGAGGAAACCAAGAAATTTCTAAACAGTGTTAAATCTATGTATAATTTAAAAACAACAAGTAACGTGAAGCAAACAATTAAGAGTATTTTCAGCAACAAAAAAAGAAAAACGAGGATTATACAGTAATTGACCTTGAAAAAGTTAGAATATTGACTCGGCATCGGTGACAAATCCAAGATAAAAGCGTGTACGGGAAACTATTATATATTTGCCTCAACAATTCCTCCAAGACACATTAATTACTTTTTCCAATTCTTATTTTAACAGGCACGTTCTTGCCAATCTGTATTTCATAGTTCAAACTTCAAAACTCTTTCAAGTCTTATTCTTGATTGAAACCCTTTCATTTATTAGCACAAACTTGTAAGATTAGATTGATTATCACAGCAGCAAGCACTTGTTGTAAAGAGTTATACAGAAAGTAGGTTCCATATGTCTGCATCAAAATCAATTCTTTCTTGCACCAGCACTCTTATTGGTGCCTCTCGCAGATACCAATTAATTCCAAATCCTCATCGGTTTCTGCTTATCTCAACACGCAACGAGAAAAGGTCTTTTCTTGGTACTGATCAGAGGTCACAGTTTCTCAAAACTGGGCTGAGAGAGCTAGCTGTCAGCAAAAGAAAGATGTACTAATTTTTCACTTTTTATTCTTTGATTTTGCATAACAATTTCTGGGTGATTTTCATACAAGTGTTTTTCAGCTTAAGTAATTCTTTGTGAATGTATTGGTGCAGGGATGTGGCTGTCCATAGCAGTATACCATCAGTACCTCCAATGCCATCTAATCCAGCTTCTCCTGGTCCATGGTAAGAAAAATCATATAATCTTTTTGATTTGTAATATTCTTTCTTTCTTTTTTTCCTCTCCATTGTGAGACAATAAAAGTTTATGCCAATATCTTAGCAGGAAACTCTGGATTATTGGACTGATAGCATCAGCAATTCTACCCTTCTTTGGGATCAAACTTGGGCCACTACTCAAGCTAAAACGTAAGGAAACTTAACCTGTTCTTCTCCATTTTGTCAATTATAATGTAGTAGTCTGTTGAGGATCCATAATCAACCCCAAAATTTTTCGGGACCAAGGTTTACATCGTCATTGTTAATGGGGGGTTTAATTTGGTGCTTGGATTTGACATACAGAGGAAGTTGATGCTGTGGTGGAGACCGCAGAAGAGGTGGTGGAGGTCGTAGAAAAGGTGGCTGAGGAAGTGGATAAAGTAGCAGAAGAAATTTCAGAGCACCTTCCCGAAGGAGGAAAACTTAGAGTTGCTGCAAAAATTATTGAAAAAGTAGCAGAAAAAACAGCCAAGGATGCCCAGCTAGTAGAAGATGTCATAGACAAGGTCATACCTAATACCCCTTTCTTTTTCTAAAGTCGTAGTGAATAAGACACCAATATTATCAAACTATCAATTGCGTAATCTTTTATTATATTTTTATTTCATTATCTCTTGGTCCAATCCGCTTATTTTGTTGAAACTGAAATTTTTTGCTGAAAATACTATAAATAAAGGTAAAAGTTAGCTAAAATAGTACAATAAAACTTATAAATAATACCAAAAAGTGCATTAAGACCCATGAATAGTAACAAAAATAAACTGAATAGTAAAATAAGTTGACAAATATAATTTTTGCCAAACACACCTTAAGTTTCATTAATCACTTCTCCCAGGCTATGCAAAAAATGTACAGCTATAGTCTTTAAATTGAAACAGATAGGGTTAGGATCAGCATTAACTGGGCCCATGTGATCCAGCTTGCTTGCTTCTGATCTCATAGATGCTAGCTTCTTATTACGGTAGTGTATGGAGAATTCATTCATTATTGCAATTTGCAATCCTGTAATTTGACAAAGTCTTGTGGTTTGGTTAACTATTAGTCTCGTGGTTATCAATAAGAATAATATTATATATAGCCTTCCAATTGTTTATTTGTTTATTTTTCTAATGCGGTGCACATGACAATGCCTGATAATTTCATTTGTTATTGCCACGCAGTTTCGTAGAACCAAAACATTTCTTAATAATGTTAATTTAGGAAATTATACATTGTATCACTTTTGGTTAATATCACGTCATCAAATAGATTATATAAAAATACACTAAACGCACATAGATTAGATAAAAATAATAATATGAAATCATAGGAAATTTGGTATTCATGATAAGTATGAAGAGATACGTGATCTAAACAAAAAGATTGACAAAAAAATAATTTAATATAATGTTATTGAATGAAGTAATTTGAACCAAACCCATAATCCCATTTTATGATTTGATTCTAAAAATAACTGTGCCAATTCTTCCTAACAGTTATATGTCCATATTTCCCCCAATTTATCAATAGAAGTAAAAGGTGTTTGTTTTACAATTTGTTTATGGGAAGTCAATTACTCAAATACAATTTGCAGGTTGAAGCAGTGGAGAAGGATGTGGAATCATTAATTGACCCTGTCATTGATCAAGCCAAGAAGACACCTAAAGAAGAAAGTAGCCAAAGTTAGACTTGGTGAAATACAGTTCTAGGGCAGGCCATGTGGGCCTTTGACTTGTAATTTGTTGAACAGAAACTCAAATTAAATGAGACAAGATTATTTATTCTTTCTCGATTTGTAACTTCAATTCAATTTGAAAAACTAGAAATTCGAAAACCAAACTATTAAGCGAATCTTGAAAGTGAGGCATCAAAATTGTGAATGATTAAGATGTGAAAGATAAATAGGCATAAAAATCTGAGGCATAATAAACACTTCCTGCTACTTATAGAACACACATAAATGTGAACATTTGGTGACGGGTTATCATATTCTCCTCTGTATTGGATGACTAATTGTAATTATTTTATAAAAATAAATCTTGGTGCTTGAAATGAAGTTTTTTTTTTTTTTACTATAATATCTTTGGTAAAAAGAGATATTTAATTATAATATTTTGAGTTAACAGTCTTGTAATTCAATTAGTTGACATTTATTCATAGTTCAAATTCTCTCTCCCTTGTTGTAATTATCGAATTATCAAAAGACTATAATATTTTGAAAATATTATGTGACCCATGAAGTTGATGGAAAGTTTTCTCTTTGAAGGGTTATAAATTTTTTTGAGAGTTTGCCATTTTTTTCATCATAATAATCCTTGACCATCATGTAATCTATTGAAAAATCCAATCAATATGAGTTGTTTGAATCAAATCTCGTCAAATCAATTATTTTATTTTATTTTTACTAGCGAAATTAGGAGTTTAGTACATCCACCCTTTAATATGACACCACATGTCCAAATTAATTCAAATCCTATTTACAATCTTAATCACACCATAAAAATAATAAAATATAAAATAAGAGGTAGAAAAGAAAAAAAATATCCATGCCAATATCAACTTCGGCACTGGCAAGTGGTCGCTAAGCTGATTGACTTAGTCATCTCTCGCAAAGCTTCTTCATTATCATTGTCATTAGTACTTAGTAGTGGCATCTTCTACATGGATTGTAAATCATTTTGAGTTAAATAAGATACATATCTACAACCTTGAACAAAATAAGATACACACCATATTCACTAAAATCTAGCAGGCATACCTAGGTTTTCACCATATTCACTCCACCAACTCACCTATTGTAACACCACTCAAATTGCTAGCATTGACGAGAGGCTTGCGAGTTCAATTGATCCAATTGTCGATTTAATCTTTTACCAAATTGATCTTCAACCCACATGTATGTGGTAAAAAATGATTGGAAGAATTTCAAATTGATGTAATTTGATCAACCAACATGAGCTTGACCAACCCATGATCACCCTCTATCTCATCATTGGCAATTAGGTTCACTATGTGACCATTGTTATAAACACTTCTTTAGTTAATAAATTTATTAATCATACATGTACAATGCTAGGAGAATTCTCTTATAGGTAAGTATGATGATACATACCAAAAAAAAGTGTGTAACGAAGTCAAAGAAAGACCCCCTGAATCTGATCCGAAATTTAGATAAAATAATAATAATAAAAAAGTGAGGATAAGTTCATCTAGATGAACTTATCCTCACCTTTTTTTTTTTTTTTTTTTGAGAAAACTTATCATCACATTTTTTTTTTTTTTTGAGAGTTTATCCTCACTTCAAGTGATATTAAAAATTTTACAAATTTTACTATATAGATTTACAGACTAATGCATAAAATTTTAAAAATAACACAAAAAAATTAATTACAAATCTTATTTATATATTTTAATATATAATTATTATTTTGCTTACTTCATTATCAAGTCAATTTTGCCGTCCAATTCAAGGACGGAGGCACACTTGGGCTTTGGGGGCAATGCCTTCCAACCAATTATTTTTTTCAAATTACTGGTATAGATATAAGTATTATTTTATAATTTTGTTCTATAAAATTACACTTTGCGACCCTAAATAATATTGTTAATTCTTTTAAGAGTAATGCTACAAGCATAAGCTTTTCTATAACATTTCTACAAACTGTTGAGGTACAAATTATTATTAGTTCACATTTAGACTCAACACTTGCATCACTTTGTCTTATCAATAATCACTTATTATATCAGTAATTTGTAAAAAAATTGCAATTCTAACACTTATACATCTAAAATCTAAAATGAAATGTACAAGTCCAAAACAATTAATTCAATAACAAAAATTATCAATAATAAAACCAAAAATATTAAGACCAATCAACTAATTTTACCTATCAAAGTCTCTCTCTCTCTCTCTCTCTCTCTCTCTCACACACACACACACACACACACACACACCACACATAGTGGCTAAAAAGCAACAAAACCAAAGGACAGCAGCAAGTTGCAGGTCTTGGTTCCATCCTGGACCCAATTCTATCATACTCTTCCTCTTTTTTTTTAAAAAAAAAAAAAAAAAAAAAAAAAAAAAAAACTCTACTCTATTCTCATGTTCTGCTCTCTATCCAATTAGATTATAGCAATTCCTCTCTCAAAAAAAAAGAAAAAAAAAAGAAAAAGATCATAGCAATACCTTTTATAATTTTTTTTTTTTTTAAATCCTAATCTCCAATGGTTTATTACGGGCCCCGTAATACGTTTTACGTTTCACCTTTTGAACTGAAGCGCCATCCATAGTCATCATCATCATCATCATCATCATCAGCATCCACGTGGGGCCCACAGCTAAATTTTTGGTTTCATTTGAAATCGAGCCCTAACGGCTACCCAGCCACATTTGAAAACCCAACTGAGATACCACAAACTAACAAAGAAACCCAACAAAGAAACCTTTCAGACAATCTAAAACTCCGTCGTTTAGATCTTTCAGACTTCACACCAAACCCAAACTCTTCTCTCTCTCTCTCTCTCCCTCCCTCCCTGTCTAGGGTTTGAAAACGCTCTCGTTTTTGCCACCCAAAACCCTAAAATTTCAATTCCCAATTGTGAAATTCTAGGGTTTTGATCGGTCCCGAGATTGATTTTTTTCCCCCAAAAAAAAAAAAATATGGATCTTCCTCAAGAAATCGACGATTACATCAAAGATTCCATTGATCACTCGCTAGGGCTCCCTTTATCGACTAAGACTCTGGAATTGAAGCTTAGTGTCTCCCAAGAAGCACAGCGCCGACTTCGCAACCGATGCCTTTCCTTACAGTATAAGCTTCGAGAGAAAGACGAACTCATCGATCGCATTAGGGTTCGTACCTTTCAATTTTACCCATTTTGTGTTGTATGTATGTTTCTTATTTCTTGATTCAAATTTTTTTTTTGTTTTTTTTTTTTTTATCCTTAATGCTTTTGGAAATGTGATTGGCTGAATTTTAATTCATATGTATGTATGTATGTTTATGTTTCTGTATGTGTGTGTTCTGTTTGTTGATTTTTAGATTTCCGTAGTGTTCTTGATAATGTAATTGATTGAATTTTAATTCATACATACATACATATATATATATATATATATATATATATATGCCCACATGGGTTAGCTCAATGTTAATTACCGGATACAAGGTTATGTATGAGGTGGGGTTGTGTATCTGGGGTTTACTCGACAACGGTGGGTACACGAAGTGACCCTGCCTTGGAGTGGTTCTTTGTCATCAATTATATATATTTGATGTGTGTCTTTTATTTGATTTGAAAATGTAATTGGCTGAATTATAATTCATGTATGTATATATGTATGTTGTTATATTTATATGTATGTATGTTTTATTTGGTGAATTAAAGATTCTTTTTTTTTTTTTTTTTTTGTTGGTTGGGGGAAATGTTATAGGCTGAGGCGAGTATGAATGCGCAAGCTTTGAAAAAGTTTGTGGAGGAGAATCATAAATTGGCTTTGGAGTGTGCAAATCTTTTGAGCCAGTGTAATAAGTGGGAGAGGGAGTGCTCGCTTTATGATCGTGACCGGGAAGCCTTGATGGATTTTGGGAATGAGGCTGATGAGCGTGCCAAGGAGGCTGAGATTCGAGTCCATGAGTTGGAGGAGGAGGTCAGAAAGTTGTCAGAGGAATTGCAGTTCTACAAGTGTGAATGTGAGATGCGCACGGTAATTATTTTTTAATCTTCCTTGTTTTATTTTTACTTGATCTGTTTATGTGCTTATTTTTGTGTTTAATATGATAAATTGAAAGAGAAAGGTACTTGGGTAATTGTTTAATTTTGTATGTAGTGGATTTGTGGGTTAATTTTTTTTATAGTGTACATCAGGGAAGATGGGTTTATAAAGTGGAATTATTTTTCTTTTATTCAATGAGTTGAGCCAGTTGGGAATTCGGAGCGATGCTTGTCAATTTTGTGATATCTGCAGTAAGAATATTTTGGGTGACTTAAATTCTGTCAATTTGAATATTTAGATACTATAGTTTCTGTGTGTATTTCTATGATTTGTATATGATATTTGCATTCAAAATAGGTTGCTTTATATGCAATGGTTTTGTGTGTATGTTGGGTGTGTGTGTGTGTGTGTGTGTGTTGTCTTTTCCTTAAGACTGTTATTGATAGGAAGGTCCTTTATTTCTCAAATAAATAAATAAAATTGTTTGTTGTTCTGATGTTTCTGCATGCAAGAGTTTCACTCTTGAGAAGCTTGGTGTTCTTTCCACAGTTTAAAGTTTAAACCGAATTAAACTGAACCCATTTTTTGTTCAGTTGTATTCTTTACATTGAAATATCAACTTTGTTATCTGAATCTCCAAAATAATGATTTCAATTTTTTTATAAAAATAAAAAAATTTCTACTCACTCTCTCTCTCTCTCTCTCACCGTTTATCTCGGGCAATCCCTTTCAGGCACTTCAAAGAACCGAAATATTTGGAAATGAATGTGTTGACAAACACAGTAAAAATATAAATTAACAATAAATCCTATTCAAACTCAATAGAATATAGTGGTTTTCGATGAAGCCATCGTGTCTTTCAAGTGAAAATTATTTAGCAGCTGGTCATACCCATAATATGATGCAGTAGTCATGAATTAGTAGTAGTCTTTTCAGTATGATGTGCTTTCAGTAATGAAAAGATGTACAGAACAGATAAAGATGTAGATAGCAGGGTGCAAATCTGTTCTCAAATTGAATCAATATTTTTTATTTGATAAAAGTAGGGAAGCATTTTTGTGTGAAGCTGGTTGGAGGAAATTTGGATGAAAAAGAGTGTGGTGTATTATATTGTGTCCTAGCATATTTAATTATCCATGCAATTTTTGTTAAGGTTCAGAGCTGCTGCATGTATCCTGTTGACTATAAGAAGGTTCCCTTAATACATTGTTTTTATTTAAACTTATTCTAAGGTGAATTTTACATTTTTTTTCATGAATATTAAGGTTTTCAATGTAATTTTCATCTAAAAATGCTTGGAAGGTGAATTTGATGAGTTATTTGTGGTATGTGGGAATTGCAGTTTCAAAATATCTTCATGTATGAAATTTACTAATCCAGCAGTCATGCTGCATTCGTGGTGTTTATAAAGCTAAATGATAAAAACATTTCTTTTTCAAATCTACATAATCCCTTATGGTGTAATAACATCTGAACAGTTCTTTGACAACTGAGTTTTGGTTTTGCCAAACCCAGTAACAGTGTCTGCACATGCACAACAGAGGAACAATTCATAGTTACAGTTTACAATGACAAGTTTCTTAATGTACTGTGTAAAGGAGACTAATATTGGTGTAATATTTTTATGATAAAAGAACTTGACTTTAGTCAAATCAATTTGCTAGTAAGTTGTCTTTGTCTCTTTGATATTTCTCATCTTCTGTTTTGATAATGAATTTGTAATAGGTAGAGCAATTTAGAGAGCTTGATTCTATCTTAAATAGAATTAGGGCTGACAAACCTAAATTTTCTGTTAACCTGAAGGTTGATTCTTCTGCTGAGGACACAATTATAGAGAACAGTTTGCTTGAGTCAGTGTTAACAACATTGATCAGTAAAGATGATGTTTCATCTGCACGTGCATTCTTGGAGGCCAATAGCAGTCATGAATCTTGTCAAAGATTGCTTAAAATGTGGAATTGGTGAGTAATTTTTTCTTTAACTTTGACATAATTCCTCCTTGGCTGATTTATTTAGTGGTGACTTTGTGTTTGTACAAATACAATATGCCTTTAGGTAATTTTACCATCATAATTTGTTGCCCATATTTGAGTTGCCACTTTGTTACTTAAAAACTTTTTTTTTTTTTTTTTTGATATTGTGGTAGCTTGAGGCCATCAACTCAGAAGATTCTATCACTGGCTGCTGAAGCGAAGACACTTGAGAATGATAAGGAACATTTAAGGATCAACCTTGCTAGAGCAGAAGAGGAGGTGAGAAGAGTAGTAAAACCCATTTGCCAGATGAACCCCCACCCCCTACTTCTCTCTCTCTCTCTCATTTGCATGCGTTGGATTGTATGTTCTTCAAATATTCATCTAAATTATTAATGATAAAATGTAGGTCAAATTGCTATTTGAAGAAAACAATGTATTGGATGAGGAGAATAAGAGGTTGCTTAGGAAATATCAGAAAGAAAGAAGCCATCATGGTTCTAGTGGGAAACACACTGGCACTGCTTCTGCGAAGGTGAGAAAGAGAAGAATGACTTGCACAATTTTTTTTTTACTTAAAAAAGAAAAGGCTTGTGTGGTGTTTTGAATCACTTCTGGTACTGTTTCTGGTCTCTGCTTTAATGTTCTATATGACTTCCTTGCAGTCAAACAAGCGAAAATCAAGCCCCAAGATAAGCAGCCCAGTTGAGAAGAAGCTTGATTTTAATGATGTGGATTTAGCAAGACATCCCCTTTCACCCTTGCGAAATAACTCCCCTGACTCTAAAATGCATAAATTCTAACAAAATTTCATGAGTAGTTGATGTTTTCTTCTTCGCCCTTTGTAAACAGGATGGTGTTTAAAATTTTTACCATTTGGAACTAATTTTTCTTGTTATTCTCTGCCGCTAAGAATTCAAGGAAAGGAAGGGCTTTCTTCTTAGTCGGATTGTCTAGACTCTAGACAACACCAATCTAACGAAATTTAAGAGTACTTTGTAATATGTTGCTGAGAAGGATTGGAAATCTTGTCAATGTATTTCCAAGATAATACTACAGGGAAATTGTTTGCTTCCTATTAGCTCCTAATGGAGAATTTTAGGACATGATGTATCTTTCTTCCCCATGAATTCTTATTGTTGGAAAATGATCTTGCGGTGTCATGTAATCTGGATTCTTGTTGCATTCTCCATGTGCTGCACATTTTCATATTCATATGTGATTCTCTCCCAACCCCCCCCCCCCCCCTCTTCCTGGTCTTGAGTTCAAATATACATTTTTCCTTTTATTTCAAATTTAAAAATCTCACGTGCTAGGTCTCACTTATTAAATGAGATTTTAGACTCATAAATAATGGTTAAGTGATTCAATTCATCATTTTCTATTAATTAAGGCTTTGTTTGGTACGCCACTTAAATATATGTTTTCAGTTTTTAAACAACATTACGCATAGTTTTCACACACTTTTTCACCCACACATATTCCACACACGTTTTCAAACACATGTTTTCAATTTTTAAATACATATATGGTCCAAACACCCCCTTAAACTTTTTAAATTAAGTTTTAGTGACAAGGGGTAGTTTTATCACTTGTAAATGTGCACACTTTTAATTTTATGGTTTGGGAAAGTGACTCACATGCACTAAGTTACAGGAGTTGCATACACTTAAAGAATTGTGGTTACATTTTATGGACAAACATTGCCTAGAATTTTAATCAATGTACCATGCCATGCAATATGGGGTAACTCCTGCAACAGTTGCATGGTGCTCCCCGGTCACATAATGTGGGCCTTATAGATTTTGGAGTTACATTCTCTAAAAAGGATGCTCTATACAACCATTAATAAGAGATATTATAGAAGTTAGGGAAAACTTAACTTTCACCTTGCCAAAAATCCATATTTTGTGAGAGGAGATGCTATATGAACCATAGAGATAATTCTTGAAAAAGTACAAACACACCTTTTTATTTTACATTTATTTGACCTAAGTTTTTCATTTTAGTCATTTATATTTTAATCAAATTTTCAATTTTAAAACTTTTAAGATCAAATAGAAAACTGAATCAAATATGAAACATGAAAGACTAAAATAAAAATTTTGAAATATTAACGGTCATTATAAACACAGAATCAAACATGAAAAGCCAAAATAAAAAATTTGAAATGTAAAAACTAAAAAGAAAACAATTCCAAATTTTAATATACACAAACAAAAAACAAAAAAGAAGAAGAAGAAGAAGAATGAGCTAAACGACTACGTTCCGGCCCAATTAAACGTGCCAATTTGCGAGTCGCATAAGCAGATAGACTCAGCTCCAAGTAGTCCCCACTTCTTATCCAATATCCAAATTCCGAAAGAGAGACACACTCTCCTCTCAAAATCTCAAAGCAACACTCTCTCTGCTTTGTACAAACAAACGTTAATGGCAGTTCTTCTACACTTTCTACACTCTCCATCTCTAACTCGCAACTTCCCCACTGAACAACAACAACAACAACAACAACTCACACGCACGCCTTTGTCCAATCTTAGTACCCACAACTACAAACACAATCTCTCTCACTCCGTTTCCATTAAAACCAAAAGACTTAGTAATAGCAACTTCGTTTTGCGCTTCTCTTCTTCCACCACCCAAGAACAAGCTCAAGCTCCTTCTTCTTCTTCACCCAATGTTTCAACCGAAACCCAAGTATTGGAACCAGAAACTGAGGAGTTTTCACGAGACAGACTGATTGCCCAGAACGTACCTTGGTCTTGTACCGCTGAAGATGTTCGTTCTCTCTTTGAGAAACACGGGACGGTCCTAGACGTTGAGGTTTTTATTATTATTTGTTTTGAGCAATTTTATTTTGTGGGTTTTGTTTTTTGTTGGTTTTTCTGATATGGGTTTGTGGTTTTTTTTTTTTTTTTTTTTTTTTGGTGCGGTGGTGGTTAAGCTCTCTATGCATAACAAGGTCAAAAACAGAGGTTTGGCCTTTGTCACAATGGGTTCGCCTGAGGAGGCCCTCACGGCTCTCAATAATCTCGACTCGTATGTAAGCATTTTGGGGTTTTTTTTTTTTTTTTTTTATAATAATTATTATTTTTTTATGCCTGTAATTTTGCAATAGTGTTGTGTTGCTGAGATGAAAAGAATATAGGGAAAGGAAAGCAATTGGTATCTTGAGTGTCATATTTTACATCATTTGGCTACCTGAAAAAAACTTAGCAGACTTCCTTGATAAGTGTATATCACTATTTGGCTCATTTGTGGCTGTGTTTTTAGCGTATTTTGATTAGTATCGAATCTAGAATGTTAACATGAATAGGTGGAAATACTAAGAAATATAGGATTTGCGGAAATTCCTTTAAAAATAAGGGTGACCCCTATTTGATGAAATGGTGTGAGAGAGTCACTTGACATTGTTTTGTCATGTTTAGAGGAGAGCAATGCACCAGTAAGATAGACTTATCAAAAGAAAGATGGGGGATAAAAAGGTAGAGGAAGATCAAAAATAACATTAATAGTAGTAAAAAATGACATTTCAATTAAGGAAGTAACAGAGGGTATGACTTCAAATAGAATAGAATGTGAGAAGAGAATACATATGGTCAACCATGAATAGTCTGTTGAAAAATCCATAACCGACCCCAAAATCTTAAGACTAAGGCTTGGTGGTTGTGGTTGTGGTTGTTGGCTACCTGAGAATAATTGGCACATTCTGTCATTTGTGGCTATTTTTCATGTGTCTAGCTTATTTTGATCAGTATTGAGTAAATAATGATCTGCAATTGTTGTATGGATTCAAAGAAATTAGTTTGGAGTCTGTAGGGTGGTTTATATTAGTCTATATTATGATAAATTGAGTCATTTGTTGATAAATTCTAGAAAGTTGAAGTTTATCTTTATCTAATTGAAAGCTCATGGCTAAATTTAGATGGAGACAATGAATTAGAGTCAAGGTTTCCCAATTATAAAATGTTAGCTAGTCTAACTTGGAGCTATAGGGCTCCCTTGAAGCAAACCTCAGTCTTCTTATTTCTCTTAACCAAATTTGAGAAAAGTAATTAAAGAATATTTCAGAAAATTAATCCACTACTAGCAAACCGTTCCACTACTCGATCCGTTACTTTAGTTAGTATCACTGTGTGTGTTTGTTTTGTTGTTAGGTTCATTTCTGCTGGTTTTTCCACTATTTGGCAAAGATTTATTTATATTGTTTTCCTTCCATTATATCTGTAGCACATAAGGGACAAGATTTTTCTCTTTAACTTGCCATCTTGTGGAGTTGCTGGTTTATTTTCTATTTTGCTTTCTAGGAGTTCGAGGGCCGCACTTTAAAGATCAATTATGCCAGGGCAAGAAAGAAGAAACCTTCCCCTCCCCCTGTGCAACCAAAGCCATTAACATTCAATTTGTTTGTAGCAAATTTGCCATTTGAAGCAAGGTCTAAAGATCTCAGAGAATTCTTTGGTTCAGAGAGCAATAGTCTTGTTTCTGCACAAGTTATATTTCATGAGAATCCTAGAAAGTCCTCTGGGTATGGATTTGTGGCCTTCAAATACAAGAAAGATGCTGATGAAGCTCTTTCTTCTTTCCAAGGGAAGGTAATTTGGTCTTGATAATTGTGCTGAATCATTATGATTTGTGATGAGGACTGTGGGCATGTTTATAATGCTTGGTTGCATTCTCTGCTTGAATTTTCTAAGACTATTCCTAGTGAATATGATTGTATTTGATTTGAGAAGTTTCTGTACTGCAGATATTTATGGGAAGGCCAATTCGAATAGCACGTAGTCGACAATTTGTTAAACTACGAGCAGAAGAGAATGCAGAGTCTGGAGATACATCAACTACAGAAGAGAGTGCAGAGTCTGGAGATACGTCAACTGAGTTGAACTCTAGTGTGGAGCAAGCAGATACTGCTGATGAGAATGGAAAGTGAATTTTTCAGGGACTGTGAATTCACTTCATTTTCTTCATTTTTGTGATTCAGTAGGCAAAGCTTCTTAAATTCAATGCTGCAGATAAGAAACAAATACAGATACTGATGTGGTATGCCATCAAAAACTTGGGGACTATTACTTGGATTTGTATTCTAGTCAAGCTCTATCTTGGATCCTATCCACTATTTAACAAGAGCTCATCACCTTAATACCTTAATTCAAATTCACTTGTGTCCTTTATTGTGCTTGTGGTGCCTTCAAGTTGAATTGAAGCTCTCCTCCGTTTTTGAATATTGATTTTTATGCTTCAGCAGGCCATTTTAGAAGGATCCTCTCTCATCTTTTCCACAACTGTTCTTCTTATAGCTTTTACAAATTATTCTACAGTTATTGCATTAGTAAGGAAGAGCGATTTGATTCAAGTCAAGGAAACAAAAAGATTTATAGGAAGACCTAAATAAAATTAGTCAAAGTAGCAAAAAAGGATATGTGATTAAGAAGGTAATAGAGATGTTGATTTTGGATATGATGGAATGGTAGAAAGGAATACATGTGAACACAATTAGTTTATTGCGGATTTATTGCAGAACCATAGTTTTGGGACTAGGGCTTTGTTGCTGTAATTCTTGTATATGTCCAATGTATGTTGTTTGTGCCCATTTTGTGCCTCTTTTTCTTTTATATATTAAATTACTTATCATAAATATATATTCATAATTTTGAATTCTAGAAGATCCATATTGAAGAGGTCAACATTCCTTAACTAAAAGATGCTAGGTAGCATGCTATGGTGGTAAATTTAAAGACCTTGTTCAAGTTTCCTTTGGACTGGAATACCATCTTCACTCATCTTCCCTCGTGTAATAATGACATGAACATGTGTTGACAGTTTAGCTTGTTGAATATACTGGTGTGACATTCAGATGGTTTAGCCTGGCAATATTTGGCTCTTCTGCTTGTCTCTCCTTTTTTTTTCTTCCTATAAAGTAATTCATCTTCAGGTATATGATCTCTGTAGCTCATAGTGGGTAAGAGAGGCAAGGTGAACAAAAGTTTTTGAAATCCGATAGATTCATTCAACTGTTAAGTGTTATGCCTAACCTAAAGAAAATTGTGTGTGTAGGAGGGGGGAAGGTTGGCAGCTGAACTTTTTCAAACAGGTATCTCTGTTTGATTATTAGAGTATATAATATCTCTCGCCCTCTCCCTTGCTTGTGGGGATGTGTGTGTGCACATGCTTGGATTTCATGCTAACTTCAGTGCAGTTCTCATATGGCGATGCAGAAAGCAGGGATGACAAAGGCTAGACAGTATTAGGGCCATTCATTTCCTGGATGTTCTTACACACATTTTGGATCTGTATTTTATTTTATGTTGATACTTCTCCCATGTTCTTTGATGTTGGCTTACCTATGCTTATTTGTTGTAGATCATTACTGGTTTCATGTGTACATTTCTCTATCTTGATAGTTGATTCTGTGTCCTCAGTTATGTTTTTCCTGCTGAATTTGTGTGTCCTCAATGTTGCTTGTGAAATTTGTTTGATAACAAAGTTGACCACAGTTTCACTGAAATTTCTTTGAATCTGATCAGAGAGAGAGAGAGAGAGAGAAAGAGACCTTTTAATCTATAGATCCTTCTGATGCAGTTGGTAGAAACTATCCTCTGATGGCAAAATGTTACTCAAAGCAGAAGCAATTTAAAGCTCAGATGTCCACTCCATATTTTTATACGTTGGACAACCTAAAATTTTCCAATAGCTTCTCTTTTGTAGTCAAACACCTGGCCAAAACTTTATCATTTATCAAATCTCCTCTTCTAAATTTTTTTTGCTAAGCCTTGAAAATATTATGTCAGAATCCATCATGATGTTTGTTGTGGCTATGGTAATGCGGTTGTTGGGAGGAAAAAGAAAAAAAAAATCTGATCTATCCTACGCCAAATTATATTTACAAATTAAGCTATCAGCTCTCTCTTGTTTCCTTTCCCCTTTTTTTCCCTCAGCTTTGAGATAACATAAGCTACTTCTAATGTGATGTTTGAGTTGCTCAACGACCAAAGAATCATTGATCACAACTATTAGGCATTGTTATCTCAAAAAAAAAAAAAACTATTAGGCATTGGCTGCATTAGTCTTTTTTAACCCTCTTTTTACTTTTATGCTATTGAATTATTTTAACCTATCCACAGCAAATGTCCTTTTCCTCTTCGTTTTGGAGTTTGAGATCGGCTATGTGAAAAATAGTCCTTCAAATACAAGGGTGGAATTATACAAATAAAATTCTAGTTTCTAAATCCAGCCTTTACTATTAATAATGTCATACACTCCGGGTATTAATTACCCATTTGCAAACAACTCGTATCAACTTCTGTTTTGAAGATATGTTGGCCACATATCGCTTGCACACTGGGGGCAATATGTAGATGCCTGTGTTCCATGGAAGCATAGCTAGAAGTGTTTTGAGTAGTAGCTGTAAAAGAGAGAATATTCATACCATTATCAATCTTTTAAGTATAAAGAGTTTTATCAATAAGTGACATTAAAAATCTTGGTGTATAAAAAATTATTATTAATTTTTTTTAAGTATAATCTGCTATTGTATAACTGCATAATGAACCCTATCCCTTCATTCGAGTGTTATAGTTGTTTGATTTTTCTGGATGTTCCAAATTGCTTGAGCATTTTTTTCTCTATTTCATTTCATCTTTCATGACAAAAGTTGTATGTCTATTCAAGAAACATAGGTAGCACATTGATTAATACATGATATTGTCCCACTGCCTTTTAAAACTAAGAGGCGCAGCAATAGTATATAGGCAACTATGTGCTGTACTGCTAAAACCTGAGAATAGAATGATAAAATGAGATTTCCATAGCTGATTCTAGATAGCTGGGACTGGGAGAATGCTTTGTTTGGGTTGTCTTCTTAGTTTAAGTGATTGTTGAATTTATTCTATTTTATCAGTTTCAAAAAATGTTATGCATGCAGAAAATGAAATCACTACACTACTATTATGACATTGTGCACTAAATCTTTTGACCTGTATCTTTGGAAAAACTTTCAATACTTCTAGAGCAAAGCTTCCTCCTATTAACATGAATGGAGGATTCTATTGTGAATTTAATTAGTAGGATCAACTGTAACATGAGAGGAGGCAACATTATTCCTAGAATATAGAATAATAAAAAATTAATAAAAGATTAGAAAACTAGAAGAGAAGATCTTGTTGATGTTGAAATTCTACCAAAGGATTAGGTATAGCTTTGAAGAGTGAAGACATCATATTCTTGCATACCATATTCTTTTGTATTTCTTTTCTGGTCAAAATATTTGTAGTAAGTATAGGTTCATGCTATTCACATGTTTATTTAGTTTACTTGTTCTGCCAGGCTATTGCCTAATTGGAGTACGCGTTTTGCAATTCTACTTAAGGTGAATTTGATTTAGCTTTCTGAAACTGGACTTTTTTAAAAATTAGGGTTTTTTAAAAGTGCGGTATAAAACTAAGCATTTTGAAAAAACTGACTGTTTGGTAAATGCTGTTAAAAAATGTTTTTTGAAAAAGTTGAGTATTTGGCTAGCACTTATAAAAATGGTGGTTTGAGTGGTAAATTATCAAAAAGAACAATGTATATATATGAGAGTTTATTTCATTTTTAAATCAACTATTTCATAATACTTACTCAAAAAAAAAGCTAATTAATAATAATAAAAAAAAATTATTGTCATAGTTATTTGCTATTACTATTACTATTACTATTACTATTATTGGTATTATTTTAATAATGATAATTTTTTTAGCATCAATTATTTGTTATTCTAAAAATTTTGAATCAAGTATGTTATTTGTCTTTCTTTAATAATGTTATCTATTTTTAATAATATCAATATTACTATTTTAGTAATGTTTTTGTCTTATTGAATATGGTGTTATCTGTTCTGGCATGGTCTGAAGGGGTTTCAAAGGGTAAAGTTGGGTTTTTAATAAAACAAGTGGGCAATTTGGTAATTGAACCAACAATTTCTGAAAGTTGAAGCGACTTTTTTGCAAAAACTGGCCGAATATCCTTTGGTCTTTGAGGGGTCTTGCACTTTTTGAAAAATCAACTTTTTTGCTAAAGCAGTTTTTTAATACCCACCAAACACCTAGCATTTTGAACTTTGAAGTAAAAAGTGTATTTTGCCATCTGCAAGTGCAAACAAACGGGCACTAAGCCATACCTATAGTTTTCATCTATGATGTAGATAAGTAAAAGGGTGACTTGCATATGAGGAAAAACCCATTTAAAATGTTCGGTCCCTTGTCAATCTCCAATTTCTTTTATTTTTTATCTTTTACCTCTTTATTGGTCTCTTTTATAAGTTACAAACTGTTTAAATCCCTGAAAAACAAAGAGAGATTTATGCAGATCACCAAATCCAAATATGAATGCAAGTCCTATTTGATTCGAAAAAATCCAACTTGATAGTACACCCTCCCCGTAAAGCCCTATTATTTCTGCTAGAATATATTAAAGGCACTATCATAGAATAGGTAAATAATGATTTTCTATATATTCCTCCATGTGTAGACTATGGTTTTGTAATATATAATGCATTGTGTTTATTGTAATACACAATTCAAATAAGAAAGATACAGTTAAAGACTTTTCTATTGTCAAACGTTGGCTATCATGTCAAACCAAACCATGCTAATTCTCTGTGTCACACTCTCTCTCTATCATTTTATGTTACTCTCATCATTAATTTGTTGTATAATTTATATCTTCAACAACCTCCAGGTCCCTTTTTCGATTGAAAGATTATTAAAAGTTGTAGTGGATACAATTCAAGTTGCCACATAACCCTATATTGACGTGTTAGGTGCGTAAGCTTTTGCTCACTTTTTTTTTTTTTATTAATCTACAAACAGACATTGACCCACTGACAGAACAATAATACGTATGTGTAGTCTACGAGTGAATTGTATGATTGTCTCGACCACATCAGAACCAGCTGAGATCTGTGAGATATTCACAAGCTTGATGGCCAATGTCTAAGTAGTCTAGTAAGTATATTTTGGCTAAATTAAAAAATTGAATTACGCTGTTAGCTTTCAATTTTGTTCAATACAAAACTACGTTGCCTTAAACTTCATTGCAGGAATAAGACACGATCGAAGATAACTCACATGAAGAAGAAGGTATGCTGCATCATTTAAGGGATGGCAAGAAAATTTCTCAACTGGGACTATTATGTTCCTCTCATTTCTCTCAATTAGAACTGCCTCATTAAAGATTGTAAAATATTTTTATTTTGACTTATCCCATTCTTAGCCCGGGACGGGATGAAGTCGAGACACCCATCATCGAGCCTTTGACCTATCCCTGTCCCACCCCGTTGCCATCTTTATTTTGGTGTTTTTTTTTTGTGTATTTTATATTTTTTCCCCTTCCTTGGGGGAATCCTATGAAGGGAAGTAGTTGGTGCGGGTAAAATGGACTAACCCAGCAGAGTAGTTGGCCAGAATAAGATGGAGCCCAAGGGTCCAACCAAAATCTAAAAGTTGTCGAACCCATAACATACCCACCTTTTCAATTAGGACATGGGAGATATTTTTGTATGCTTTGCTTTCGTTGGGTTTTGGCTTTGGAATGTGGTGGAGACCCACTTATTAGTCCGGGTTGAGTAATTATGCAACGGCTTTATCACTTTCAGAACATGGTGTACTTTAAGACTTTTCAACGCTGGTTAGGTGTGTGGGTTATATCAGAATTGAGACATCCCACCCTTCAATTATATATTCCTTCAGCAAAAAAAAAAAAAAAAAATCTATATATTCCACTAATAAATAATAAAATTGGTGTGCTAAATTTTTTTTTTTTTTTTTGGTTCATTGCCTTCGTTTTCCTCTTGGTTTCAAATTAAAGGAATTAACCGAATCTCAATTCTCATGTTACCAGTTTATGACACATATTGTACGTGCCTTTTATGGGCTGATTGATTCTAACATGTTGCAAATTTTGAATGCCTTGAATATCTTTGATCTCTTTTTAATATTTTTAGCTTTTTAGTTGGAAAATTATTGTATGATTGTGTATGATAATTTGACGATGGAAGCATGGAAGAAAGAGTACCCACATGTTGCGTGAATGCCTTGAATATGTTTGATCTCTTTTTAATATTTTTAGTTGGAACGTTGTTGTATGATTATGTATAATAATTTAATGATAAGCAGAAATACAAAAGAATGAGTACACACAAAAGTTTATATGGTTCGATTTAATGATCTATGTCCACAATGATAAAGCCACGGTGGCTATATATTATATTAACACTTATATTACAATGACCCTAATGAAAGATTTATATGCTATCCGCAACACACCAATTTTTATATTTATCTTTTAAAACATATGCTTAACACCCTGGCCGTGACCCTGACCCTGATATTGAAAGAATGGCTCTCCAGAGACATTGTCCATCAAGCAGTGGCCCTTTGAGGATTTAGCTATTTCCTAAAAGTCCCTTTAGGGCTGCCACTTATTATTTATTTGGTCTGAGCCGAAAGTGTAGAGACCTTTTACAAAATCAGTCACGAAAAGGAGAAATTATAAAATATATAAATCAAACACTTATTTCATTTTATTTTTTTTAAACATACAATAAGATTTAAACTTATTATGTTTCACTTTAAGATGATTATCTTTTACCATCAGGGGTTTCATTTTTATGCTGGTGATATTTGATCTCAAAGTCTCGCATCCGACAAACTTAACAAACTAAAGCCCAATATTTTTCTACCTATTTTGAAGTTACAACATGGAAGAAAAATTACCACAGTTTAGAGATATGAATTTTATGCTTTCTACTACTTTGTTACCGACATCCATCAAATCCCATTGAAAGGTCTTAGAGATGAAATATCATTATTAGGGAAGGGAGGTAAAACTCTTTGGCAGTGGCCCATCTTAATTGTTTCTAGACCCACTATAATTATTGTTGTTTAATTTAAGTGCCTCGCCAACTTTTATCGGCTGCTTTTGGCATTCCACCAAATTTAATTTCTAATTGTTCTCAACTTTAACCCAAGTAGTTCAACTTATATTTGCTTTGAGATCCATGAGATCTTTCACAGTTTCGCGTTATGATGTCATTGATGACTATTATATTTTCTAGGCCAATTTATACTAATGAGAAAATTCGGTGTGTCATGGAAATAGAGTGTAACGCCTCTAACATGTGAATCTACTATAACTTAGTATCATCTCTAATGTGGTGAATCAAAATTTATAGCAAGTAATTTTACTATAAAAATTTTACAAAATAAGGCAATAATAAATTGACAAATGTGTCTGATTGCCATATAAATAATATGATGAATTAATTTCTTAATATCATTTTATCTTGTATTTAAAAGCTAACCTATCTTCTTTGGCAACTTGGTATAAAACACTAGAGACAGTCCCCTTATGGCTGTTGATAGCTTAAAATAAACTATTTTCCATGTTGATTTGTTGAAGTCAGAGATTTTATCATCACAATTGTCAGAGGCCTCTTGATCTAGTAGCTTCTTAGACACTTTCCAAAGAGGTGAGCTTGACTGCCCTAATTATAAAAACAGAGAGAGATATCATTCAATTAGGATCTTCCTTTTTTTTTGCCAAAAAAGAATTATAGTTCCCATTTACATGTATACAATGTCTCCACCTAACAACCCTGGCTGGTCATGGAAGGCTCTATTTTATCAAAGAAGTCGATGCCCTTATGCTTTCACAGCTCACATTTTCATTAACTTATTCAATACATTGAGTAGATTCCAAGCACATATTATAAACATATCTATTTCATGGGATTAATAATGTCAATCTCATTATGAGGTTTAAGAATCTCTTCCAACCAATTGTGAGGCGTCTATCATCAACTCTCTACAGTTTTACGAACATAACAGCAACATCGAAAGCAACAAATTTTAGTTATAAATATTAATGGGAAAGAATGCCAAGAAAGAAGATAAGCAATTGCTTAATTTCTCCTTTCATGAACCGAAAGGTTGCTCATAGAAGGATACGTATGTTTTGGTTATGGAAAAAGTAAAAAAGACAACCAACTTTTTGGGCAAGATGAAACTTTTAGCCTTGATAATTGATATTATTTAATTGTGAAGTATGAATTTGACATTGCAATGAAGAGTAAAACCACTTTGAATAATTGTTTCTCCAAAAAAAAAAAATCAATCATTCAATTGTGAAATCTGAATTTGACATTACAATGAAGAGTTAAACCACACTGAATAATTGTTTTTCCAAAAAAAAAAACCACTTGGATGTTATCAATATAACTATTTTTTTTAAAGTTTGTATAAGCGATAAGTTATGATTAGAACAACATTACATTTATATGAATTTCAATTTATTATTAACCCCACTTTTATTATACAACAATTATAATATGGAGTTGTTTATGACAAAAACATAAAAACAATGGAATAAGATGAACTTTATTTGACACCCTTATCTCTAGAAGGAAAAAAAAAAAAAAGGAGGGCCCACTAACTTAAGCATTAGGTATAAGGTATGATTCAAGTAACCCAATAGAACAGAATTACCTATCATGAAAATTGTTCATGAAAAGCTGGCCAAATTTTTCTAACTCCGACCCCTTTAATAGCACTATATAAGGAACCACATCCTCAACTACTATCCAAAAAGCCTCATTATCTTCTTCTCTTCCACAAAAATGGCTAGCTACACTGCTGGAATTGTGTGTGCACTCTTGGCCTTGTGTATGGTCGTGCCAAGCTTGGCCACTGTTTACACTGTTGGAGACACCAATGGTTGGGTCACTAATTATGATTATACCTCCTGGACTAGTGGCAAGACCTTTGTTGTTGGCGATAGCCTTGGTAAGTTTTCATTTTTCCAGCCCCATAACATACAGAATTTCCTTATCTAACTACTTCAAAAGGAACTGTTTCATGTGACATTTTTAATTGGGCTAGGCATAATATTTCATGTGAAATATTGCCCTATAAACTTCCAATGTTACCTTTCCAAATTTTTATGTGATAGTATAGTACTCAATTATGGAATTAGATGACACATATTAAAGAAATCAAAGTGTCTTATGAAAAATTATTAGATTTTTTAAAAATTTAACAAATAGCTTCTTTCTATTCTCATTTATAACAATAAATTCTACCATGAATTTGATTAATAACACTCACTATTATGTTAGAAGAAGAGTATCATGTCTTTGTACGAATACTAATAATTACTAGAGACCTTTACACTTCAAATGAAATAATCCCAAAATTGAAGTTGTAGTTAGTATTTTGGACATTTAAGACAACAAATAACAAATCAAAACAACAATTTATTTAAGGTAAAACAGTTTTTGAACCAGGATTAAACTTACATATTTCCTAAATCTTAATGTGATAGTGTTCAATTTGACTAGTTCGTTGAGATCCATAAACAACTTCAAATTTTGAGATTATATAAAGTTTGGTTGATTTTGTTGTTCTTGTAGCGTTCAACTATGCGAGTGGGCACTCTGTGGATGAAGTGAGCTCTAGTGACTACAGCACCTGCACTGCGGGCAATTCTCTTAGCTCAGATAGCAGTGGAGCCACCACCATCCCTCTAAAAACTGCTGGGACTCGCTACTTCATATGTGGTGTTGTTGGCCATTGTGGAAGTGGCATGAAGGTTGCTGTAACAGTTGCTAAAGCATCAACCACAACACCAGCAGCTGGAACACCAAGTACTAATACAAGTACCACACCCACAACCACTACTCCTGCTACTACTACTACTACTACTACCTCAACTAATTCATCTTCAGGGACTATTCTTTCTCCAATTGTGGCTGTGTTGGCTATGACTTGGTTTGCTTTTTCTTTGTTGGTTCTCTCATAAGTCTAGGCTTCTAGCCAGGTTGGAGGCAGTGCTTTTTCTTTCTTTTGGTATCAGTCATGTTTGTACTGAGACTTTTCTTACTTTATGAATGAATAGGTTATGTAAAATTCAGAGATTACAGGAGTATTTGGGTATGTTAAAGTTAAAGTAAAACCATGATGGATCATTGAGGTTCATTCATGTTTACTGAGTCTATCTATATTAATTTCTTGGAATCACAGCACTCACATAAGCAACACGGTACTTTTAGATGCGAATCCATACACTTGATTGTTAATGTACGATTAATTGATGAGAACACTAGAAAAAATTAGTTACTAGAGGTAATTAGACTTGAAATAAATGAGAAGCAAAGTTGGTATGGTCATGCAAGGCAGCTTTGTTATATTTCCAGGTCAAGAGAGTAGGAATAATTTAAATAAGTGACAAACTACAAATTATTAAGGAGTTTCCATATTAATGCCGTACCTTCATATATAATTCTGTCAAAAGCTTCGTAATTCGATTGAATTGTCTAATTCTTCTCATAAGAAAAACGTAAATTCAAATCCACTTTCCAAATGAGCTCTATCTCAATTGCATCTCCTCCCCTTATACATTCTAGGTTGAGGGTTCAATAGTAGGTTCAAGAGTCAAGACCGGCTGGTTGTGTGTTACTTATCCAAAAAATAAAAAATTGAGCTCCCTATTATATTTACTAAATTGATTTCTTGGACTAATTACCTTGTGGAAGTGGATTAAGAATATTTATGTATGTGTCTGTTTCTGCTGTTATATTTCTTTTTTTCTTTTTTTCTTACAGATTAAGAAATTTTCTTAGAGAAAAACACGAAAAATTACCCAATGAAAGCCTGTATTTTTCCTTGATGTCAATTCTAACAAGAGCTTTAACTCCTGATATGAAGAGCTTACCTAACTAATTGATGAGAAGTCACATCCATGAGAAAGACTCTTACATGAATAAAACAAATTTGCATCTCACTTTATAACTTTTTCAACCACTTGTGGACTTTCAATGGTTGCTTTAACATCATCTTCAAAGAGCAACTTAATTAATCTCAATTTCTACTCCCATTAAGGCTTTCCACCAACTCTTTATGAACTTTTATAAGCTCAGATGAAGATCCATTATAAAATCAACAGCATGGAGAACTAATATGATCAATCAAAGATCAAAATTACTGAGAGTCTCAATTACTACTAGCTACCAACATCCCTCTATGTATGCTTCTGTTTAGTTGAACTTATTTTTATCCTAAAAGATAATGTATAACTTTTTAAAGATATAACTTTTTTTTCAAGATACAACTATACTTTAATGATAGGCCAAGAATGGATTGACTCCTTGGGTAAATTAACTAATTAATTACTCAAGTAAATTAATTAAGTCAATTTAACAAGCAATATGCGTGGTAGCACAAACAAATCACCAAATAACTAAGTGCAGCGAAAATTAAATTTGACACGGGTAATTTGTTTATGAATGGGGAAAACTACCAAGGTAAAATTTCACTGAATAAATTTAAGGTCACTGCTCCCGAGAATCCACTATTATCAAAACAAGTTGTTACAAATAAAGAAATTCAAGTAACTTATACCAACCTTCAGTTAAATCCTTACCCCAATACACAATTGGACTTGTAATGTAGTGAAAATCTCTTCTTTCAATGTACGACTTCCAATACATGACTAACTAATTGATATACGGATCCAATTACGTAACTAACTCCACAACAACCCTTTGTTGTTGTAGTTGATTTGTAGCAACTTCACATAGAAACACCAATAAGATCTTCAACATTGGTGCAAGAGACTTTACTCAGTTACAGAACTTAAATGCATACAAAAAACGCAGCAAGAACTTTTTCTTCTGTAAAAGAAGGATAAGGTTTCAAAAAGAAAACCTTATGAAACTCTCTAGAGTTAGGTTTTTCTTTTTTCACTTCCTTTAAATAGGAGCTTAATGGGCTTTCCTATTCCAAATAGATTTACACGAACCTTGGGTTTTCCTAGTCCAATAAAAATTATACAAACCCACAAACCTTGGGTTTTCCTAGTACTATAAGGATTATACAAACTCATAGACAAATAACTTTTTAGAATAAAAATGTTATTGGCTATAGTCTAAATCTCGTAAGCTCGATAGATCAAGACATATGTCGAGCTTTAATGAATCTCAACAGATCGAACTTCTGTCGAGGAAGTATCCAAACCTGCAGATTGCACTTTTCTTGAACAGTTCTTGAGTAATCGTCATATCTTCAATGTAACCATTTGTAATGATCATCTTGAATCTACTTAGATTTACCCAAATACAAGTAAAGTACGTTTTATCAAAAGATATGTCAATTACATAAAAATATTTCCTTAACATTTTATACAATAAACAAAATAAGGTTATGAAAATAAGCAGATCCAAATGCACCTAATTTTTGCCAGATGGGGTTATAATGGTGATCCTCTACTATATAGAAACCATTTGGAGTGCAGGCTCATTTGTTTTATGAATAGTCTTTCACCAAGAGAGTTGATGTAGGGACTGTGTGTAGGCAGAACTGTTTAGGGATTTTTTAGCAATAGTAGTTGCTTAGAACATTTAGTAGGTGGTTAGGCACCTGTACAAGAACACTAAGTTCCAAAGAAAAGCACACAAGGGCTTAAAATCACTAATTCTCAAGAATTAGTTACAAAATTAAAGTACAAGAGTACTTATACAATTTCTACAACTAACAACCATTAATATCTTGCCAAGTGTCAAACTAACACTGGTTACATCTAATACAAGTAACTAACTCATTAACAAGACTAACTAATTTAGATAAGAATAACTGTGATATAAGCTAACTGTCTCAAGGCTCTTGTTTGGACACAAAGATAGTTGTAACTAACCGTTCTCAACAACTAAGACTGCTAGCTAAAACTCAAATAAAGACATCTTAAAACAACTTAGAAGATGCTCCTGCATCAAGAGTGGCAGCAATTTTTTTTCGTCACCCTGATTGATGGTAGCAAGTATCAAGTTTGTGCTTAATAGCCTCAGCTGAATTGGTTTGATTGAATAATGTAAGTGATGGGATTCGACCTTGGACCTAACCCACATAAAGGGACAGATCAGAGAATAGTATTAGGTCATATGGGCCATTGGTTTATATTATTAGAGCTGGAATTGATTTGTAGCAGGTAGAGGACATCTTGCTGTTTTTGAGTACTTGTTGCAGGCTGTGTTCTGCGACAGCAATGCAGCTTTGTCTTCTTTAGTTTTTGGTAGCTACAACCCATGTGTTTTGCAGTGGAAATATTGCAGCTTGTGTCATTTTCGGTTCATCAATATCATGTGCTATATCACTCTTTAGCTTTATTGGGAATGAACTATTAACACATTCAAGTTCAACCCCCCTCCCAAAGCGCCTCTATCATCTCTAGTATCATTTAGACTTGTGTGAATCCTTGAAGGCTTGAACACATAGTAGCATAACCACAAATTATGTACCACCATTTAGGAATGACTAATCAGCGTTGCTTGTAAAAAAGTATGCTAGGTAAGTATAGTGGGGAAGGAAAGAGATAAGGTTTGAACCATAGAAACTGAACATCATAGAGGGTGCAGTTACTTACATTAAGCTATCATTCAAACCCCTATTACATCGTTGCTTAAGATTTTTTGGTTCAATGAATCAATAGATTGTATCATGATTCATGACAAGATCAAGCTTTAAGGTTTCTCTCTTGCCTATCATATTTAATAGTCAAGTACTCTGTATCAAAAAAAAAAAAAAAAATAGTCAAGTACTCAAGGTCAAGGGTGCGAGCTTGCTGAGCTTGCAAATTAGCATTATGTAAAAGTGGGCTTTTAACATGAATTCCTTGGCCCATAGGCCAACTTCAGTAATTCAAATGTGCTTAAGCCGTGATGGAGTCAATTATTCTCCTTTATTGGAAGAATCGTCTAATACCTTTTAAAATTTAGTGGCTTTTTTATTTTTGCCCGAAACGTAAACTTAGTGGCGATTGCTGTTGTTTAACCAGATCGAGAAAATCACAATAGGCTAACCATTAGATCTAAATGTAAAGTGACAACAAAACATGCATCTGTATTTTCAAGGCATGGGTTTACTGGACTAGAGCATAAAAGTCACACAATTAAATCAGTTGTTGTTAGTTGTTACTAGTAGTGAAGAGTAATAGGCTCAACATTTTCCCATATTTTTTGACTATATACAATAGTGCTGAAAGATGGTTGGATAGTTTTTCTTATATTTTTTTTTATTATATACTACAGTGCCGAAATATAGTTGAATTAATGTTGCAGGTCCGTACTTAACCAGTTAAAATTGAGTTTCATTTAAACGTGAAACTAGCAGATACAGGAAACTCACGAGTTAGTGAGTCATTGAAGAGAAAGTGTTTGTTTCGTAGACAACATCTATACCTTTTAAAGGTAAGCTTCGGTACATCATGTATTAGATAAATTAAATAGCTTTATGTATCTTGCCTTTGTACAGCCCACACAGCTATAGAACTCACACATTTTGCAAGGAAAGACGGTATCAAGCGGTCTTTAATAAGGGTGAACAACTGTTATAAGTATCCTACTTTCTTCACCAAGATTTCTTCACTAACAAAAAAAAATTGTAACTAATATATATTTCAATATCCTTCTCCTTCACCACCGCACATCTCTTAGTGCAATAATCACTCTAAAAATATAAGTGCTTCTAAGATAGAAAGCAAAGATCAAAATTCAAGTCTTCATATGAGAGACTCACGCTTATATACACTTACATTACGTGAAAATACATTATGATTCTATAACATGAGTCCTCCCCCTCACATGGGTAGACTTTTGACCATTTAAAGGAAGACTGGGACTACTTGAAAAGAAAAGGGAGACTAAGGCTAGTGATGAGCCAACAACAATTCGGGTTAAGGCTAGTAGTCGTATGAGTAATTAATCCCCACTTAAATTGTTAGGTGTCCTCTTTTAAGTCCGTCATTTACATCATCACGATTTTGAAAAAAGGCCAGCCAGTGCTTTAAAGGATAAGTGTTCATTTGGAAAACATAGAGACCAAATTAACACAATTTTATTAAAACAATACCAAAATTTAGATCAATGAGAAAAATAGAATGAATAATTTTAAAAAAATAGAATTATTTGAACTTTTCTTTTTCCAAAAGTCATTTTCAAATTTTTAATAACTCATTTAACAAATTATAGAGACCAAATTAACACAATTTTATGAAAAGATATATATAATTTATAATCTAAAAGAAATTAAAAAAAAAGAATTATTTGAACTTTTCTTTTTTCTAAAAGAAAGACTAGAGCTATCTCTCTCTCTCTCTTGTGTCTGTGGCAAAGCACATGGGGCTTTCTACAGAGTAAAGACAGCTGTCTGTGAGAACATGTGACCCAGGTAAAGAAGTCTTCAACTTTTTTCCAACCAAACCAAACAACCCATTACTTAATTTAAGAAAAAACACTAAAACAGGAAAAGCAAACTCATATATGACTTTCGCACTTCTTCTCCAGCTGTCCCCTCTGAGAACCCACACTCTTCTCATAAAAAGACAAAAAACACCTCCACCACTTCACACCTTCCCTTCTCTCTCTCTCTCTAAATCAGTAATCACCATCACTCTCTTAGGTTGTAACACATTAATAACACAGTCATAATTCACAAAGATCACATGTATAAAACAAAATCTGATACAACATCCACGTTCACATCCACAAAATCTTATTAGTCTCAAAATCCCAACACTTTAAGGTTAATTATGCGCGTTAAACAAAATATATGACCCTAAACACAAATATATATATATATATAAAGCAGTAAAAACAAATTATAAAAAAGAATCCATAATAATAAAAATGATAATATAATAATAATAATAGAAAGCAATCCAATCAAGCACCACAGACCCCTCAAGTGATATTCATGAACATATATTCCACCACTATCACCGACCTAATAATAATGATGATGATAATTAAATTAAACCAAAACAAATAAATATAAAAAGGAAACCCATCAACCCTAAAATATTTAAAAATAGAAACTAGTTACTAAGTAGAATCAAACCCTAAACGAACTCCAGCGACGTGATGATCTAAAGCAAAAGAGCAGCCGCGAAGACGACTGAAGCAACAGATCCGGCGGCGGCGACTCTGTTCAAACCGGCGCCGTTGCCACTGGGAGCCGAAGCCGGAGGCACGCTGATCGTAGGAGTACCGGTTGGGACGGACGGTGGAGGAGGAGCCGGAGGCGAGGCTGACGGAGCGGAGGAAGGCGACGGAGGTGTGGTGGATGGAGTTGGAACCAGAGAGGGAGTCGGTGGCTTTGTGGTGGGAGAGGGAGCGTGAGACGGTGGTGGAGAAGAAGAAGTGGGAGATGGAGACTTGGTTGGTGATGAGGATGGTGCGGATCCTGGAGCCTGAGCGAGAGCCGAGGTGGCTAGCAAGGTGAGAAGCATGAGAGTCATCAAAGTAGAGGAAGCCATTGTTGTGAGAGAGAAAACAGAGGAACCTCTACAGAGAACAAAGAGAGAGAGAGAGAGAGTTAGGGTTTGTGAGAGAGAGAAGGTGGTGAAGGGGTTTATATATATATATAGAGAGAGAGAGAGAGAGTACTGAGAAGCTTCCTTTAGTGAGAGAGAGAGAGAGGAGAGAGAGAGAGAGAGAGAGTGTTTGTCTCTTAATAAAATTCTTATTAATTTAAGTCGGTTAAAAATAATGGGGTGTGTACTATATCTATAAAGGAAAAGAAAGCAAAAGAGTGGGGGGTAATAAGATATGTGAGCGGGTTCGTAGAACTTATCATGGACTTTATCTTTTTGTTTTTTTCAATATTTTGCAACACATTGAAGTTTTCAAGATTGTTTCCAGAACATAATAAATTTCTTTTCTTTTCTTTTTTTTGTTGAGAAAATAATAAATTTCTATTATTAATCGTTAAATTATCAACATGTTTTGATAATAATAAAAATTCATTATAACTGAGATAAAATTTTAACTCAAACTCTTTGGGATAATCTCAATCTCGTTGAAGTTGAACTATAAGAGTGTGTTTGGATAAAACTTATTGCTAAAAACTGAAAATACTGTAGCAAAATAATTTTTAAATGTGTAAAAAGTATTGTTCATGTCAAAAATTACTATTCATTGGTCGCGCTGAAAAAAAAAAAAAAAATAAAAATAAAAACCCAGACCTGGACGCACTATCCAAACTCCACCAAAGTTTCTTGTTTTAAATTAACATAAACAAAAAGACAATTTTTATTGGACTAATAAAATTTTCTTCAAAAACATTTTTGAAATATGTAGTGTTGTGTAGTAGTTCAATCTTTAAAAGATTAATATGTTGTCAATAGTTTTATAGCTTAACAGGTTAACACCTCCTTTTAAAAATTAATGTGTTGTCAATAATTTTATAACTTAACTGGTTGGCATTTCTTGTGTCAGGGGCGGCTTAATGCATTCGAGGGTCTAAGGCGAAAACTGAAATTAAGGTCTTTTATGTATTTTAACTATGACTTTTTTAAAAATAAAATATTATTTAAATTATTTTATCTTGTTTTAAATGCAAAATTATTACTAATTAACATGAACTATATAGAATTTCATTTTTGAAAAATATATAGACACAAAATTTGACAAAACTTTTTATACCTGTTGATGTGGTAGATTGATAATGGTAAGTAAAAGAGTGATGTTAATGGTGGACCTAGGTGAAAACTAGTAAAAGGTTGCCAACTCTATATAAAAATAAATAAATAAAAAAGTTTGCCAACTCTACTATTATGAAAAATGTTGTAAAATTTTTGTGTATTGCTCTCTTTTTTATTTTTTGAAAAGAGCTACATTCACAATATTTTTCATAACAAATCTTAGATGTTAAGTTGTTACTAGTTCTAATTTGAACCCTCGACTGAAATTATTTTTAACCATCACTCACCGTCTAAAATAAGTTGCTACTTAGGATTTTTTGTAAAAATATTATGGACGTAGCATTCTCCCTTTCTCTTTTTTCTTGTTTTTCATTTGATAAAATAAAATATTATTTTATTTGTTGACTAATATTTGACTTAATTAATTAAATGAATAATCATATTGGTAAAATTTTGGGGGCATTTTTTCTACTTGGGACCTTAGGCAACCGCATCAAATGCATATATAGTAGAGCCAGCACTACCTGGTGTCCATAATATTTAGGATAAAAAAAAAGATTAGTATGTTTTTATTAAATAATAATTGACCATAATTTAACCAAAAATAGTCCACTTGTTTTTTGGAAAAAGAAGTGATAGACAAGTTGTTTAGTATAGTTTTTATTATTATTATATTATTATTATTTTGATAATTAAATAAGAAGGAATTTGAACATTAAATGTCTCTGTTAAAATCCCCCTAAAAAAATATCTTCATTAGAAACATCATGAAATGTTAGTTAAGTTACAAGACTCTTTGATGTTTTGATTGAATAGTTGATTGCTATTTTTTACTTAAAGGGTATGAGAAATAGGAACTTAATATCATTTTGATTGAATTGTTGACTCAGAATAAGATTTTCTCTAATTGAATCCTTCATTTTCTTTCAATTTTTATTTAAATACAATACATATAAAATAATAATGCTATGTATCACGCATCGAGCTAAGAATGGAAGGGAACTAGAAAAATAAAATTAGGGGATCAGTCATAGTTGATATAAGTACTTACCATGTGATTCTAAAAAAAAAAAGTACTTACCATGTAGAAATCCTCCATGTATCATCAGTCTGACATAGATAATTAATGAGGAACTATTTACTCTTTCGTTGGTAAGTAATTATGAACTAGTATTTACTAATTCTACAATCCCTGAATAAAATATACATAATTAAAAGAATGCTCGCCTAACCTTAGAAAGAATTTTCTCCTATCTTTATGTTTTGTTCAAAGCTATTCAAAATTGAAAAATAACCAGCCAACACGTTTTATGGTCAACATTGGTCAATGTATAATGATTAAGGAAAGAGTAAGAATGGTTTATTGAATAATTCAATTCAATTTGGAAATATATTAATAGGTCATAAGAATATTGGACGGTGACTGATACATAGTGATGGGTTTTTATTGGGGCATTGAGAATTCTATGCCTACCTCCTAAAATTCTAAATTATGAACAAGAATTTTATGCTTTGTTATATTATTGTGCACGTTCTTGTTTCAACTTTTAATTAACAGCAATGGACAACATTTTTCAACTTAATCTAGGACGTACAGATCACACCTTGAACTTTGTCTCCAATTTATTTGTCGTGTTTAACCACTGTCCTTCTCAACTTTTAGTATAATAAAGAAATTAAACAATTTGTAGTTTGTACTAAGGCTAATATTAAATTGTTTTAATTCATTCTTTAATGAATTATTGAATAATTCAATTAATAATTTGTGAGTTATGTCATTTTCACCTCAAAATTAATTGTTGATGAGAAAGATACACTTACATTATTTATAACTTTTGATATCATACCACATGGACCTCTTTTTAAAGAAATTACAAAGAGTTAAATTGTTGTCTTCCAACCTAATTTACTTTCGATTCAAATAGAAACCACCCTAGATAAGTACTGCAATGTATATATATTATTATATCCAGCTAATCCTAAGGTTTTAATCTTACCCACTTCAATTATAATTAATGATTTCTTAAAGGGTTGGTTGGTATCTTCTTTTATATCCCATAGTTTCCAATCATGGATTGTGTCATATATGAGAGCTTCTTCTACACATCTCGTATATTGTTCATTTGGCCAAAATTGGGAATTAACCCAATTTTCCAAACAATATAATTAGTAGGCACTATTATAAACTATATTTTTTACTAACATTTTGAATCTAAAAGAGTCAATTTTTGGCCTAAAAATTGAGTCTTTGAGGGTCGATTTTCATGATCTGACCACGTCTGATGTGACATTTTTTTCTCATAGCGTCCACCTAGAAATCGAGTCTCTAAGACTCAATTTATAACCCTTTACAAAACATGTATAATGTTTTAAGCCCACCATTTTACATCTTCTCATCAAAGAAGAAAGAGAGAGAGAGAGAGAGAGAGAGAGATAAAAATAAAAAATAAAAAATAAAAAACTCAGAAACAGATCGGCATGGGTGGACCAGTTATCCGATCACTCTCATCGTTCGGAAGATTCTCCAGCGGCTACTCTCACTCACCTTCTTGTCTTCCTTTGCCTTCGCTTATTCCACTCCAAGCTTCTCGTCCAGATCGACGACCTTCTTCAACAACCACCACCTCTCCGCCACGCGTCAACATGTACGGAGCCTCGCATCTGGCGTCTCCTTCGATGCGATTCTCCATCGACCACCACCGCTCGATCTCTCCCAATAGATCCATCTTTGTCTCCCCACACGGCGACGCGTCCAGTGCCATCAGCAACCCTCACCATGACCACTAGATCGTGAAATGCACCACCCCTTAGAAACAAACCTGTATGTGCTCTCCTACCACTCACCCCGGCTCCTTTCGCTGCAGCTTACACAAAGGCTTCGGCTCTCACTCGCACTCACAGTCGGCTCCGTTGAACAAACTCAACACTTGTAGATTGGCGATGACCAACTCCCTCGTTTGAATCGGCGGCGTGGAAGGCAATCTTGTGAAAAAAAAAAAACAATCTGAAGCCACCCACGTTGATCTGTTTCTAGGTTTTTTTTTTTTTTTTTTTTTTTTGTAAAAGTGTGTGCTTATAAATCGAGTGTCTAAGACTCGATTTCTAGATGGACGTCACATGGAAAAAATGTCATATCAGACGTGGTCAAACCATGAAAATCAACCCTCAAAGACTCGATTTTTAGCCCAAAATCGACTCTTTTAGACTCGAGATATTAATAAAAAATATAGTTTCGTAATAATACCTACTAATTATATTGTTTGGAAAACTAGGTTAATTCCCAATTTTAGCCTTGTTCCTTTCCTTCTGTGTTGGACTAGAAACTTATTAGTAGACGATGATGATAATAATAATAATAATAATTCATTTGCCGCAGTTGTTTGATTCGAATGCAATTAGATTATAATGCAAAGTAAGAGTGGTTAATTTTAGATTGATTCAAAAGACCCTTGCTCTTTCGCAGTTACATCATAAATTAGACTTTCCAATTTTGTGGCATGAGTTGTTATATTGTTTAGGTCCAATTTGACTTTATAATTGAAAAATGACATCTACAATATCTTCATAACAAATCATATGTAATTATAATTGGTTTTTATGTAGTAAGTAGTTATTGGTTTTAATTTGAATCTACAACTTAAATTTACTTTTTTGTCCACCCATAACAACCAATAATAACCTACTACTTAGGATTTATTGTGAAAATGTTATGAATATAACATTTTTCTTAAAAGATTATCTAAAATATCTTGAAACTGAACTAGATATGATTTTGAGCTTATAATTTTCATATGAGAATTGTTTTCCTCCAAACTGGTTTAGATAAAATGTCCTCTAACCATTACATGATGATTAAGAAAACAATTTATATGTATTTTCATTATGTGACATTTTAATGAGTAATGTGATTGGTTTAAATAATGAAAAATTTTGACTTCAAAATTGGTTGTAGTTTAAGATTACAACTTCACTCAATATCTTTTTATTGGATGTAAATTTTAACAAATTCACCATTAAATTACATTTTATTTTATATCTTTCATGCTTACAAAATTTCTAAAAGATCAAAAGTTAATAACTCTGTTATCAATCAATTGTTTAAATCGCAAGTTTTTGTACTCTAAAATTATGCATAAAAAATACTGTAAGTGCACAATTGCACCTGGCCCTAAGAACAGTTATGGGCTCAGGCCCAATGAGCCTTGAACAATATGAATTTGTAGAGTGTGGGCTTGAAACCCAGGTTAGAAGTGTGTAAGGATTATATGGCAAGCTAAAAATTATAAACACTTAACAACGGTAAGAAGTAATGCAATTCCACCTCCTTGGATGTAAGCCGAGGATTGTACTTATATAATTTTCCCTTCCTTTCTTTTTTTACATTACAAAAATCAAGTCCCCCCTTTTTCTGTTCCAGATCCCTCCTTAAATACTACTCACTTCGATCTTTGTGACACGTGTTGCCCTCACCTCCCTTTGACCTAGATATTTCCCTTCCTATTGCCTTTGAATAGTAACCAGAAGTTTCACTTCCACTGTTCAGGCGTCACTTCCCCATAAATGCGGCCAGGGTGGTAGGTGCAGGGTCTTTAATGTGGAGGTGACAATCTTCAACTTGAGTATATCTCCAACAACGGTGCTTCTAGGTTGTTCAAGGGTTCACCCCCTTTAACCGTTGGTATTTACCGTGTCACTCCCTAACCTTTACAATGAAGTCCCAGATTCTCAGGTGTTCATCCGAGGGGAAAATCACCCTCGGCTGGATCTTCGGATCCTCGGCGCATGGGCCAACCCGCAGTACTAACAAGTTCTAAACCCAAGAGCAGGTCGGCCTTCCTGAACATGACCCAAAGGCCCACCAGGGTATTTTTACTCCCTACAAATACGTTTAAGGATCATATAACAAATAACATTTAATTGATACAAAATTTGACATATATGTTAAGAATGTAAAGAACATGTAATTTATGGTTAAATTTTCAATATATATAGCGATTTAAATTTTTTTTAAAATTAAGTTGTAACCTTAAGTTACAACCAATTTTATAACCAAACTTTATTCTTAAATAATATACTTAAATAGTCTTATAAATCCTCATGTATTAAGTTAAAGGAGTTAAAGGGAATTTAACTGAACCAATTTGTCGTTGCAATCAGTCTTTTCTATTCCAAATTTTCTTAGCCTAACTCTACATTACAAAGAAACTTGATTTTCAAATCCACAGTTGTTGAGGACCCGGAGGTTAATCATTCCCGTACAAAATTTTTAATCTTAATCGAGATTTGGGATTGAAAGATACATGAACTATAGACTAGTCAATGGTAGGTGGCTTTTTTGGCTTTTCAATTTTCACTACAGCTTATTGGGAGACATTTTGAATTATTTCTTCAAAATGGAAGCAAAACGCATTTGACGGGGTTTTGGGGTCATGAATCATGATGCTTTTTTAAGGTTTCAAATAAATATTGACAGCTTAAAGTCATGGCAAACAAAGTTAAAAAAAGAAAAATAAAAAGTATAAAACAGAAAAGCATTAGAACAGAACAGGCACATATGACATTTGGAATAAGATATGGGACATTGGGACCCTATTGTTCCCAATTTTTGGACGACCGAAATGAGTAGTTTTTTTTTCACCCCCCTTGCTTCATAGTTCATACAAACAACTCATTGTACTTCAATGGGGAGCCATAATTGAAATACAATGAGATCCTACTCAAGCATGAATAAAAATGTGTTTTTCTATTATTTCTTTTGAGTTTTTTTTTTCTTTTTTTCTTTTTTTGGGAGTAGAGGGATGAGAGAGGTTAATAAATAAGGTGGTGTTTCAATGGCGGCTCTAGGATTATATTTTAGGGGGGTCAATAAGAAACATAAATTAAATAAAATTTAAAATAAAAGAGAACTTAAATATATTGACATCACAAAAAACAAAAATATAAAATTTTACAATTGCTTTCTATGATGTTTCATATTTTGAAATCGTTACATGATTTCTTCATTATCAATCCTACAGGCTACATCTTTTTAAATGTACATAGATAAGCAATTATTCATCTATTGATCTCCCATTTAATTGATTTTTTTCAAAATTTTTAAGATCCAAATGGGCTTTTTTTACTGTTTAAGATTAACAAATTTTTACTTATGTTGTTGGACATATTAATTTTTTTTCCAAATTTTATATCAAATTGGTTTGTTATTGAGTTTTTTTTTTTTTTTAAATGTTAAGATATTGTTAAGAGGATCGTATTCAAACTTATTTTAGCTGAGTTTTAAAAAAATTCAGGATTAAGGTGTTCAAAATTTTATTTTAAGGAGGTCAAAACAAAATATATATACAGTTTTTTTTTTTTTTTTTTTTGTGGCGAACAAGGGGTTCATTTGAACCTCTGGGCTCCAAGTGAAGCAGCTCATTTGGTGTTTATTATATACACATCTATACAATACAAAATAACCCAGTGTACATTGGACGGAAAACTGCACATGTCCAAAAAAATAATCAAATATACAAAGAGATCTTTTTTTTTAGAATACTAAGTATTTTTAACAAATACATAAAACAAAGAAGATGAGGCCTTAAAAAAACTTACAGTGATTTATATTCAAAATGACCTATCTAGTGAATATTCAAAGAGATCTGAATATATTGTTTGTTAAAATATGTGAGTAGGAAACTTGTGTAACACCTTTTACCCTAATAAATATATAATATTTGGAGTCATTGTAAAATTGACCGGTTGTTTTTCCTAAGTGCCTTGTGATGCTTCCTGTGAACACAAGATTATATACAATTTCCAACCAACTATTCTGTATTCCTTTTTTTGATGAACAACTATTCTCTATTCCTAGTCCACGACACCTTGACTTTGAATATAATTCCACACGTCTATTTTGTGACGTATTTGAAGCTAATTTGTTGGATGTAAGAAAGTAATCAAGGGAGGGTAGAAATGTTTGATTCCACTATAAGAGTGTAAAAAACGTACTAGTAGTGTGTGGTCAAAGACAGAGTACTCCACGTCTGTTTAAAGCTGTGGCTATGATGGTAGAAAGAAAGAAAGAAAGACAGTTTGCTTGTTTGACAAGTATTTTTGTTGTCTCTGTGATTGGTTGTCACGATGTTAGGGTTGGACTTGTGGTCCATCTTCATGTTTTTTAGATTTTCATTCATCACTACCACTCTACACGCCTGCCATTGCTATAAATATTTCCAACGTGAAACACGCACACACACATAAAAAAAGACCAATCTTCCAAGTTCCAACCGTGAACTTTCCACTCACATTCACGCAAAATGGGCCTAATGAGAAGTAAAAAAAAAGCTTCTATGAGAGAGAGAGAGAGAGAGAGATCCTTGCTTTGCTTGTGAGGGTGGTAGTAGTACCATACAACCATGCCAATTATGTCCTTTATTTTGTCCAAGAATCCATGCAGCTATCTTACATTGTTTTAATTTTTGTTTCAGCATATTTTTTGTTTTTTTTTTTGGTAATGGAAATAGAGGGTATAGACCTATAGGGGCAGCTAAGGTGGTTTTCTTATCTATGATTATAGTAACATCATACTCGTTAGGTTTAGTGAGCCATAATTATTCTGACTTTACCAAAACATCAATGATAATTAAGTGCTTCTTATTGCGAGAGTTGAACCCAAAATCTAATGCCCACCAAATCATTTTAGGAGTATCTCTAGTGACTATTGAACCACTACTCTCGGTGATAATTTTCGTTTGAACTCAATCATTATTGGCTAGCATACTTAATTATATATCTACAATCTTATAGATGCTTATCTTGTGGTTTGTTTATATAAATCCATGAGCCTATTTGCTAAAGTGGTTTAAGCACCACTTTTTCAAATAATCTCATTTTTTCAATGATAGAAAAATAAGTGCTGAAAAATAAACTTTACCAAACAGGTACAAACGTAAACAACAAATTGAAAGATGAGAAGTTTCACTATAGCCTAGGCTATAGAGCACTCATTACCGTTGCAAATATCAACCACATCAACGACAAATTGGTCTTGGCTTGTTTTACCAGTCAGCCACAACAAATTGGCATTCTTTCCTTCTAGAAGTGTCAGATATTATAAACCAAAAGGCCTAAGCTTATTTTATAACTCCCATTTGAATGAAAATTTTCTAACATATTGTGTTGCGTACCAATTCAATCTTCAATAGAAAGCTGGCGAGGTAGCTTTGACCCAATTCAATCTTTAATAGAAATCTAAGGAGGTAGCTTTGATCCGTTATTCACAACAATCGAATTAATATGTTATTTTCCAATCATAAATTGAACATAATTTTACATAAAAAATAAAAATAAAAATAGCCCACTTGTTCTCAAGAAGAGAAGAAATGGCAAATTTATTCAATATTGTTTTGATTGAATGGTTGATTCACTTGCTTTTAGAGAAAACAATATATAGGAAACTTGCTCAATATTGTGTTGATTGCATAATTGATTGAAGTACTTATTGTTTGAAAAAAATCCTCCATAACGTAATCAATAGTTGTATCATCTATGTATAGACAATTATGACTTATTTATTAATTATATAATTTTTAAATGAAATATACATAACTAGCAACCTTTTATTATTAAATAAAATTATATTTAAGAAAATATAGTCTATATATATATATATAAAATATAATATGTAAAAACTAAAGCGTAATATTTATTGCCGCTACAATATTTCAGTCCAATCGGTCCATTTTGGTTTTTTCGGTGTACTTCGGTCCATTTTAGTTTATTTGATCTAGTTCGGTCCATTTCGGCATATTTGGTCCATTTTGGACTAATTGTACCTTAAATTGATTCTTTTTGTAAGTTGCTTTTTCAATTTTGAACTTAAGATTATTATTTTTTCCTTAATTTTTGAGTTAAAAAGTATGAAATTTTAATATATATGGGCCAAACTATTTAGTTTTGGGCTAAAAAAATACAAAAAATATATATACATCAGAAATTAGAGATATGGACCCTAAAAAAATGATAAATATTCACAAGATTACCTTAAAATTCAAGTTTCATTAATATAAACATTATAATTATATAATAATTTAAACTTAATGTAATTTGTAACATGTGTTCAATAAAATAAGGGTGTACCTTTAATATATATATATATATATATATATATATTATATATATATATATATATATTATATATATATATATATATATTCTTGGATATGTTCAAATTAGTCAACAATTATGGTATATTTTAAAAAAGTCATTTTAATAACATTTTCTCAATTTATTTAAAATAATATAATAACTATGTAATTTAAATATTTTTATTAAATTACCTTTTTAGTTACATTGTTGAATGAAAATATATTATATGTTTCATTACCTAAAACTTATAAAATAAAGAAAATAATTTTAAATAGCACATGCATTATATACCCTAGAAATTTTACATTCAATTTTTATAAAATAATTATATTACACCCAGGTATTGTGAGGATATGCGATTAGTATTGTGGGGACCCGAGAACTTAAGAGCCTGAGGAGGACCTAAGAGCCCGAGGACCCGAAGAAAGAAAAGCCTACATCTAGCATACAAGATGAGATCTTTCTGGGTGTGCCCGGGGATGAGGTGGCATGGATGGTAATTACGTAAGTAACAGGTTACAAATATCTGGAGGTCGTAGGTTGATCTGGAAGGTTGCATTAAATGCTCAGCAACAACCATCCTGGCCGCATTAATTAGCAAGCATCACCTTTGTCCGTCGCATTAATGTGGACATGACCTGAACAGTGCGAAACGCAAAGTAGAATCTTACTCCATTGCCGACGGACAGATGTCATGGGAAAAGGACCGCAGATTACAAGGTGTAGGGCTATGATGAAAGCAGAAAAGAATATAAATAGGAATGAAAAGGCTAAGAAGAGGGACTTTTTGTTGTTGGACCCTCTCTACCAAATGTATTGTATAAGGATCTTCGATTGAGATATGAAGAAAGGAGAGTTAAACAAAGCTGTACATTCTCAGGTCCTTACAAGTATCATATAGATATTGTGTGAATTCGAATTACTAATTTGACATTATAATGTTTTATAATGTCTCATTTAAAATGGGGAAAAAGTTTGACATTATAATGATTTTTAAATTGGGAAAAGTATGCATGTTTATCTTCATGCTTAATTCAAAGAATTCATTCTCGTGAACATTTCTAAACACTTTCATTCCAAGCTTTCCTAGTTTTTCCCATAATCACCACTAGTAAAATATTAGTCGCACTAGTTTGAAATTTTGAATATAAAATTTAATGATCATACTGAAAAATCTAAAAGAGAACTTGGAACTCAAAAACTGCAGAAATTATTGGCACTAAACAAAGGACTGTGGTCATGTTATTCAAGGAACCATGGAAGCTAAAACTAGGGGGGAAAGAAAGCCTAACTACTTGGAAAGGAAATAAGAAATGGAACAACCATCTAAAGGTCTGCTCCATATTTTGGATTCACCTTCATCTTCTTTATTTGGCAGTTGGGATGATGCATGGTAGTGATACATCCAAACTTCCTCTTCATTTCTCCCCACATGCTACCCTTCTCTTTCTTCACAGTATGGTTGCATACACTCGCAATCTCTTTCCTTATCATATTGCATTCCTTCTCTAGCTCCATCACCTTGTTGCTCATTTTCTCCATTCCTGTCCTTACTTGTTCTTCACCACAATCTAGCCTTGCTAGATCCTCCTCTTCCTTTCTCAACTTGTCATAAGAAGCCTGCATCTCCTTTGTGATCGTGTCACGTAGCTTCAATTGCCCTATAAACAAAACCTGCACCACAACCCTTAGCGGCAACCTTTCATTTTTGGCTGCATGTTCACAAGCTTCAGGGGTCATCTTTTGGCAATCCAAAACCTGACACACTTCTTCCCTCTCTACCTCTGTTAGGTATCTATGCTTGACCAAGTAGATGTCAATAGCCTTGTATATTCCATCAGCGCCTCGTTGAGTTCCTAATGAAGCTGCAATTGACATTTCTGCTAATGAAATAAATGTGTCTGGCTTCAAATCTATGTCACTTGCAACCTCAGCTAAGAATTCTTCAATGAGTTCCGCCACTGTGATTAGCCCTGACACGTCTGAACAAGTGTAATTTGTATAGAATATTTTCAGCATCCTCCTCACACACTCAATATCATATTGTACCTCCTTAGCATAGCCTTGAGAGGGTATTAAGAGGTCCTTGACTGTTGCCTCTTCTAGTTGTTTTCCAATCCTAGTCTCAAAACAATTTCTACAATCAGCACTAGCTTCCAAAACAATTGCAGACTGAAGCATGTCAAACAATAGCGTGCATGGAATGAGTCCTCTCTCATGAGGCAGAAGCCTCTCAACGGTTTCAATGACTTCCCTGTGAATTGTCATTTCTTCACATCCTGTGGATTTGTATAAAACCCATTTCTTTGCATATTTACAAAGGGATGCAGCCACATACTTTGATGGGACTCCATGCTTTGTCATTGCAACAATGATGGGCTCGTATAGCTGCAGAGGCAGCATTGTCAAATCCTCTGATTTCCCTTCAAATCCAAATAGCCTTCTCCTTGCATTTGGCCTATTCACATCATCATCAATGTCCTCATTGTTATCAGCATGGGTCAAATTCTTGATAGGTTCACCAAGAAGGCAAGGATCAACCAGTGCCTTTTCAATAATAGACTTTAAACAGGCATCAACTATGCCAAAATGCACTGCTTGTTGCAAAATATTTTCTGTAGCAAGGAGAGCCTTAATGGTTTCATTCCAGCTGGGTAGGATTCTTTGCTCAAAGAAGGTAAGAGTCTTGATTAAGAGATTATTTTTGCTGTGACTTTCATTCATCCCCAAGTAGTAAGCAAGGCAAGTGAGCGGCACAACATTCTCGGTTGAAATCTGCAGTTCAAACCCATGACAGAATCTGGCAATAAGCTCAAAAGTATTTAGGTCGGCTGGAATGTCTTCGAGGAAATGACAAAGATCTTTTGGGGGTTCTCTTTAATAAATGCAGCTATTTTGCTTGATCTTGCAGCAAGAAGTTCCTACACAAATATTAATTATGAGCACTACGGATTTTGTCATGATCAAAACAAAAAGATATCATGAAATAAAATAAGTGTAGAGAAATGAAGGGAAAAAAAAGAGAGAGAAATATTGAATTAGAATTTTGGAAATATTTTCTCACTTTGTCCAAAGTACAAGGCACACCATGGACATGAAGCTGGACACCTTTTGAAGATGTAGACTTGGACAACCTGAGAATAAGAAGGGCGCCGGGGGGTTAAAACAGAAAGAATATTACAAACGAATTTAGCAAATATAAAGATGAAGCAATAATGCTTACTTTTGTTATACACCGACCACAATCTATCACCTTAATAGTTGTGAAAAAGATTATGAACTTGTGTCATCATGCTATTGAACAAATATTAATTATAAGAGCATTCTTTTTGGGTAATGCAAACAAATCACTTAAACTCAATACATCAGCTCTTTTTTTTCTTTTTTCTTTTTTATTACTGTAGCAACAGAATATCTAGAGATAAAGAATACTATAGCAATTATGTATTTGATTTTTAAAATTATTTTATACATACTCTCTCTCTCTTCCAAAATAATAATAATAATAATAATAATAATAATAAAATAAAATAAAAAAGTATGTGGGAGAAAGAGAAAATATATTATTTCCGTGTGATGGGTTGTAAAATAAAGGACAGGATGTGAGGTGTGTTTTTAAAGTGGTAAAGTTAAATAAATAAAATGTGTTTTTGGTAGTGCAAAATACATATATTTTTAAAGAAGCTAATGGGAATGCTCTAAGGGAGGGGGACTCCTTACCGAGATGATTCAGCTGTGTTTTGTTTGTTGAACATCTTGTGATACCTCCACTGAATACTACAATTAACAAAGCCGATCCCTGTGAGAGTTCTTAGTAAGCACTGCTGGCAATGAAATAAGTTGTGTTTCCTTCACAATTGACCTATATCTCCAACCCTTCAAAAAAAAAAAAAAACACTAAACTTGAGTAGTTCTGGTTTATTAGTATATATACATTCATATCCAGAAAGCCATGGGACATCAAACCATGCACTGTGCAGAGTTGATATCTTCTAAATTTATATAGCAACTACAACGCAATTGTATGTCTTGCATATATTTAATGTTTAATGTTTTCAAGGTTATTTGAGTGTCATAGTAGGTATGCATTACCTACTATTAGTGTTGAGACTTGAGAGATAGAGAGAGACGGAGGGTGTGCATGATTCTGAATTATAACCTCTGTTTCAAAATCAAACAATGATAACCTCAATAAAAGAAACAAAATCAGAAAGCAGAACCACATACAGAAGTTGAAAACTTTGAGAACCCAAATTAAAGACCCACCAAGGAAAAGTAGAAGGTTGAGTGATCACGATGAAGCTTCAAAGGTAATGCACTCGAGTATGTGAATGATAATGAATCTATGATAATCTTAAATTTTTTTGAGTGATTTGTACGAATACAAGAATGGAGATGTGTGCTAATGGATTACCGAGAAGAGTGTAAGGTTGCAAACTTGCCAACGGTTAAAACTTTTGAAGTAGTTATCCGAAAAATAAGTTTAAAATGACCTAAAATATAGGATTTTGTTACTGGTTTACTGTTTGGAAAAAATAAAAAATAAAAAATTTTGAATTTGGATTGGTTTTAGTACTTATCTTATTTAATGTCTCTGATAAAAAAAGAGCATTGATTTTTTTTTTTTTTTTTTTTTAAGAATTCTAGTTAAACTTGGGTGTAGGATTTTTTTTTTAATAAAGATTTTTTTAGAACAGTTAGAAAATGCGGGTTTCATTTTATTTTTTTTATAAAAGGTTTTTTTGAGGGATTTTTTTAATATTAAATTTAGAAATAGAAAACGTAGTAGTTGTTTTATTTATTTATTTATATATAAGGTGGGCGTTTGGATTAAGAATTTATCTTCTAAAAAAAAAATTAAGAATTTAGGATAAAACATGGATGTTTTAAAATTTGAAAATAGTAGGTCAGATTACTGATTTAGGATAAAAAATCTAGTACCACAAAAAAATGCAAAACTTTTATCATAACTCTTTATGTGACTAATTGTGATTGGTGAAAGAAAAGTAGTGAGTCCATGTGAATATAGGCTTCTAAGGCTGAGCTATGTCAAATCTATTAAATTCCTTATCTTCTTTATTTTCTTCATAACACATTTTCTAATACGACATCAAAGTTATATCTTCATTTTTTCTAACCAAGAATGTCTCACTCCCTTCTTATACTTGAAAGGAAGGATACTGCATCAGCCTGCCCATACCATAATTGACTAATGCTGGTGGTTCTAAGTCAAGAAAGTATCTCGTGTGCCGGTCTCATGAGACCCGCACATACAAGATTTTCTGAAGTCCCACTGGTTCACCTTCTGGGCTCAGGTAAGCAAGTGCACTGCTACAATGAAATAAAGATGCAGGTTCAATGAGGCAGCCCTAATTCCTTTCCTCAGGAAAGAAAATAAGGCAGCCCAACTCTACTTCTCTCTTAGAGGTTACCTTCACTGTGAATCCAATGCTACCCAAATCAATGGCCCAAAGAGGTAGCATTAAATGGGTGCCCGCTAGGGTCATTGTCTTCGCAAATTCAAAAAAATATAGATTCAATAATTTTTAGAGCAAGGTTGAGTAGCATTCTTTCCATAGCTCCTTTCATGTACGTAGCAAGCACTGGAGAAGAGAAATGGTCTGCAGCAATTTATGAAATATGAAAGATACATCGCTTATGATTTTGTATAACTTATTAGACCAACCAACCATGTTGGTAGTCATGATTGGCGTATCAACATAATTAAGCGCATCCTAAAATAAGATTGCCAAGTTCTAACTTGTTTCTTTATTTTGGTACAAGGTTATATCCTAAACAAGATTGCCCAGTTCTAAGTTGTTTCTTTATTTTGGTACAAGGTTATACTTTCTTCCTCTCATAGAGTATAATATAATTATGAACTATATACTCGCTTACTGAAAATTCTGCTTTGGGATTAATGCATGTCTGCATTCCTTCCATGGCATTGCTTCATCCACATCTTTACTTCCAACGATGTACTGGATGCATGGAACCTGAATCTTCATTCAGGTACCAATCAGTCATCCAGATCAGAACAGACAGACTGAGAACTTCATTAGCAAGTAGCTCCTGATATCATCTCATAACTTTGCTTCAAGAAGAATTGAGGAGTAGGGAGCAATATTATAGGTGCTTCCAATGCCTGGGACGCCATCAGTGACAAAGTCATCAGGAGAACCAAGATTAGTGTCTACCTGAAAGTCAACAAGAAGGAATATTAGACAATATATATTTTTTTTTTTTTTTTTTGAGAATCAATATTAGACAATATAAAATCATTAATTTAAGGCAACCTACAATTTATACAAAATAATCTTCTCAAAAATATAAATCCACTATACAACATAGCTTTGTCATGTGGATTTGCAGAATTGTGGTCTAGATGCGCTGAAGATCAATTGGTTCAAAAATGGATTCACAGAAATGAATGGAACAACAAGAACATGTAAACTGGTGAGCAATCACACTGCCATCATGCAAAATTGTTTTTGCAATACAATGACTAACGAATTTAAAGAATTGGCAGCCAACTCTATCAAGTAGATGTCCCATGCATGATAGTTAGAAACAACAAATGAAAATCTGTTGGTTTTGAAGTGCATTTCCAAAGCACAATATTGCAAAATATGCAGCTAACAATCCACAACAGTAAAAAGTTTCGCATATGCACCAGAAGGGCAGAAAACTAACCACACGAAACCAGCTCTTCTTTACTGGTGGTCGGGGTATTGAGGCTTTAACATAATAGTCATGGGCATTGAATGCCAAATAGATGTCTCCTCCATTATTGTCATGAAGCCTGCAACATTAATATTTAAATAAAGAGCTCCCTGTCATGTTTCAATTTAGAAATATGGAATAGGTATATGTTTCTAAAGCCAACTAAATTCTTTTTTGTATCATGAAGTCATTTTGTGTTCATCTTCTCTCATTTCATGCCCATAACCTAAGATATTATTTTCTGCTGACATAATAGCACGTTTTCAACTCAACTATCCTGGAAAGGGGAATAACGAGCCAAATCTAGAGCTTAGTATACAAATGAGTAAGAACTTTATTAAAAGAACAAGTGAACAGAAAAAGAAGGTAGCAACTTGGGTACACTAGGCAGTATATCAAAGGTCCTCCGAAAAGGAAAAAGAGAGAAAATGAGAACCTAATTCAAAGAACCCAAGAATGCTTAATAAAAGGAAGAAAGAATACTACCCAAAGCAGACATCCAGTCAAAGACCGATTTTGGAAACATATACTAAAAGCTTATTCCAGGAGATCTCAACACCACCACAAGTTCAACTATTCTTTTCTTGCCAAATGCAACACATAAGGCATGGTGGGTACACTTTTTTAGGATATGTAAGGCACGGTGGGCACACAGCTGTAACCACACAAGTTCTAGCCTTCCATTCCTCCCTTTCCAAAACTGTTGACTAACTCAAACACTCTTTTATCAACAAAGATCAATAATACTAGCAACCACAGATACCTTACAACTGAAGTAAAACAACATGATAAACTATTTCACCTTTTTGCACACAACACACATCCACAGTAACGTTCTTTCTCCAAACCAGATTCTGCACTATCAATATATTTCCTTACCCCCAACCCCCCTTCTTTCTTCCCAAAACCAAAAAATAAAAACAATAATAATAAATAAATAAATCAACTTTTGAAAGTTCCCCTTCCATGGGAACACAATACTATCAGTCTATTAGACCCTATTGATGCCTCTTAATAAGAATGAACATCAAACATGCCATTTTACTTTAAGCTTGATCACATCCTTTCCTCTTTTGTGATTCTAACCTTTATTAAGTTATATTGATAAGAAAAGAAAGAGAGACATAGATTTTACTTAGCATCAAGTTCTCCAATCTAGGTTCTAATTAAAAAGCATGTTATATGATACCCCTTGATAAATTACCAATTTTCCTCAAAACTTAAACTATTAGGATATGTTGAATTTAATCGCCTAACCATAATTCTAAAAATCTCTCTCACGTGTGAATCCAAACTCTCCCTTAATAAGTGGGACCCAACACCTGCGATTTTTAACATTTTAAATGGAAAGTATAGTGAACAGGGATCAAACTCAAGACTTCTTGCTTTGATACCATGATAAATTACCAATAGTCTCAAAAGCTTAAGTTATTAGGAAATAGTGAATTTAATAATTTAATCATAAGTCTAACACCCTTCAATTATTGTGTGACCTACATGTTAGGTCTCTAGTTCAATCACGCCATAATACATATGTGAATTAGAATTCCTGTAAACTGTCTCATGGGTATGAAAACTTGCACAAAGTTTATGCAAGCTTGCACAAAACACAGAATTAGGTTAACAATTATCCAATCCAATCCAACCAGTCCAACCTATCTCAATCCAATCCTATGTTCCAAATGAGGCCCTACAAAATCAAGGATACTGTATCACATGAACAAAAAGAAACTTGATTCAAACTACATCAAATATCCATATTTTACTCAAAAGATACATATAATTTCTTACGTAAATGCAAGAAATTTGCTTTCATAGTTGTCCCAATTGTCTTCATGCCACGTCACATCACCCTAAATAAAATAAGTGTTCAATAAGCCTCACAAAAACAAAGTACCTAAATATAAACGGACAATATTAACTTGATTCATTTAAGAGAAAAGAGATTACTTTGTTGAGAAAATTTTCCCGATGAAATACATGATGTGTTTGGCGAAATTTAATGGCCTTTGCAAAAAATCTGAAAAGACTACTCTTCCGTGTGTCCAACTGTCTTACCAAGTAATTGTAATAATTAGTCACTATTTGGATTGAAGCTATCATAAAGAAAAAAAAATATATTATTAAATTACCAATTGTTCCAAAAGTTTAAACTATTGGGATATGGTAAATTTAATCATTTAACCATATACTTCTAATAATTCCCTTTACGTGTGGGCCGAAACTACCTTTTATTAGGTGAGACCCAACATGTGGGAATTTAAATGAGAGATAGAGTGGAAAAAATAAAGTTTGAATTCAACATCTCCTACTTTGACACCATGTTAAATTACCAATTGTCCCAAAAGCTTAAACTATTGGGATATGGTAAATTTAATCATTTAACCACACACTTCTAACAAATATAATACAAAAAATCACCTGTCCCCATTGGAAATGGTTAATAGTAGTATCATGCCCATAACTGTTGTTATTTCCATAGCGAGTATGCCCATATTCATCCCCCATTAGCATCATCGGTGTTCCCTAGTCATATGCACTCATACAGTTATATCATTGCTGCAGATTCACTGCTAGCATGAAACAAACCATAGAAAACTCGCAACAAAGTTGCTAAATTCCAAAAACGGTGTTTTAGTGAAAACAAAATGGTTGAGGATGGGGGTTTTCAAAATTTATTTACTACCTAACAATCAGCATAAATTAGAAATGTCAAATAAATAGCCAAGACATACAGAAAAGAAGAATGAAAAGACTTCAAATATATTTACCTGAGATATCATTAATGCCAAATGGAAGTTTTCATTTGCCGGGAGCGTAAAGATTTGATACTGATATCATCAGTTTCTCCTGTCAAATCAATAAAGATCAAAACAGAGAATGTAGAAATGAAGAAAAAAAAAAAATCTAATATTTCACACAACATCATCAGATAGCTTCTATGTTAGACAATTGAGTATCCCTAGTTGAGGTGACCCTCATTGTTAGACTGTTAGCTAACACACAAGATGCAGGGCCCATAATTGACCCCACCTGCCACCCCCTCCCTCCCTCCCTCTCCCTCCCTCTCTAAATATCAGATTTACAAATGTCAGTGCAGTTAGCCAGTTGCCATAAAGACAGATTCAGTAGTAATTGGTTACCCTAATTAAATCATCTAAGACTCTTTAAAAGTATTAATGAAAATTTATACATTTGGCAATGCTAGCCAATACAATGACAACAATATGAACCAGTTGCAGTATCCAAAAAAAATGGCAATATGGACAGGACAAGAAAACCACAAAGCATCTCTGGCTGTAGTATCCAAAAAATAGAATATGGACAGGTTAAGAAAATAACAAAGCATCTCCAGTAAGAGATATATGAAACATGATTGCAGTAATAAACCATTATTGGAACAATGGAAATAGATTGACGGAGATCAGTAGTTTTGAAAGTTAATGTGTGCTTGTGATGTGGTGTGATAGACAAAAGAGAGACTGTATGGACTCTTATCATATCACTGCTTTTATATTCAAAAGTCAAAACTACAAATAATGATTAATATTAAGAAGCATCAAATTTTTATATTACCTTCAAAACCACAATTCCAGCTAAAATTATCATTGCATCCATCATTTCCACCTTCTCCATTAGCATCATTGTGCTACAAAACCAAAACTCTTTTAGGGAAATACCCCATGCTATAGGATTCGATAGAAAATAAACTGATGGATTGAAAATTTGAAGATACCTTTAAGTTGTATGAAACAAGATCATACAGTGTGAAGCCATCATGTGCAATGATAAAATTGACACTATGATAAGGTTTGCGCTTATTCACCTGAAAAATTGAGCATAAAAATATAAGAACAGTAGCCACACCTTGATTTAAGTATAGTCAATGAGATAACTTTCATAAAAACTGTAAAAACCATCTCCTAAAAGCTTGAGCTATTCAGGGTGTGAGCCAATGATATCTACCAAGCTTACAGCCTTACACACACTCTAACGCTAACACTAACACTAAAAAGAACAATTTTGAGCCGAGGGGGGAAAAACTAATTTAGAATTTCACTTAACTTTCAGTTTTACAGTAATTATAGTGGGGAAAAAATATTATTATGTACTACTACTACTACTATGAAAGTAGTCTAATTCCTAATAATATTCATAGCTAGTAGCACCAAGCACTAAAAAGCCCATCCGTGCTCAACAAAAACATATCTATGACCAAGACCAGATAATTTTTTTTTTTTTTTAAATCCGCCATATCTTGGCCCCATATCACAAAAAGGACATCCTGTATTTAGTTAAAAATTGAAACTAGCAATTGCATGCCCAGGGATGCTATAGAAAAATAATAATAATAATAATAATAGTAATAATAAATCTCCCCAAATCAGTCATAGTCATGACAAATTGATCATTAAAGACAAGAGGGCCTTTTGACTCTAAATAAAATCAATTGTTTGAACATGAGTAGCAGGGTGTTAGACCCTGTGGTCGTGAGTATTTAGTCTATTAAGGTGATAGTGTTCATCAAGACAGTTTGCGGAAAGAAATTTATACTATTTGGGAAAAAAAGGGAAGGTTAGTTCTTTGAATTTGAGAGCATTTGGGGTAGAAATGAATTTCAATATGCCTCTGAACACTGATACTGGAAATAAAGTTCTTCACGTCAGTGCGAATACTTGTCCAATTTTAATGAACATCTTACCATTAAAAGAATATGACATTACGATGTAAGAAAAATTAGGCCTAATCACTGTGACTTCTCATTACCACTCATCGGTTTCATATTTTGCAGAAATATCAATGATGTAAAGTTAATAAACAAACCTAGAAAATGGAATTTGACATACAAACAGGGAAATAATAAATGCAAACAAAATGATGCTTACTTTGTAAAGGTCAGCAGATCCAGAAACACGAGTTGCAAAACTCCCCTTCATACCAGTGTCACCCTATATTATGTACAACAGAGAAAAAAAAAATTAGAAAACAGGAGCAATGACATGTTGATGATATGATTATTCTTTCTCCTAATAGGCCTTTATCATGTGTATGCTGAAAGGTCATACCTAGTGCATAAGGCTCCCACTTTTACAGGGTTTGGAAGAGGTAAGTGGAAGACAGCCATACAACAAATTTTGGAGAGGCTGATTACAGGACCCATCTAGATAGGACAATTAATAACATGTCGTACTATCATAAGTGATAAAATTAACCCATGTCTAGACTAGTTAAAGCTGAGGCTTCAAACATCTAACAATTTCATTAAAATCAATTTGAGTTCACTTCTCCGTGATTATTGTCGAGTTTGGTACTGACACAGAATGGTATTTTCTGTGTAAAGCCATGTATCATCTAGCCTTTAATCAAAATGTGCAATCATATCAAGCAGAAAGCTCCACTGCTCTAGACAGACAATCTTTATAGAATTCTATTGGAAGTCTGGTGTACCCTGCAAAGTTAAAGTGCTCATGTGAAGGGCTTGCCACAAAATTTTGCCTACCAAGCTATCACTGTTCATGAAGAAAGTAGTATCAAATCCTCTATGTGATTATGTAGCAGGGAACCTGAATCTGTGGGGCATGCTTTACAAGGTTGTCCTTGGGCACAAGTTATTTGGGCGACTAGTTCTCTGGGTTTAGGAAAAATGCCATTTGTAGAGCAAGATTTTTAACAAGCTGTGGAACAGGTACTCTGCCACCTGACAAGGGATGAGACAGACTATTTTTTCACTTGTGCATGGTTCATTTGGTTCTACCACAACCATGCAAGGGTGGAGGATATTCTAAATGATCCAATATTATAGTGAGAGATTTTGAAGATTCCCCCATAGTGGCATTGAGTAGGAAGGAAAGACATGAGGAAAGTGCTGCAGAAGCGGAGCTTTTGGCTGCTCAGATAGCTATTCTTTTCGCAAAGGAGATTGGTCTGCACCATGTATGCATGCCTTAAAGGTGATGCAAAGAACATTATCACTGGCTTAGACGACATAGCACAGAATCTATCACCTTTGGGCCACATTATGGAAGTACTGAAGCTAGAGCTCCAGACTTTTGCAATTTGTAGTGTCCACTTCGTTCCACGAGTGTCAAACAGAGCTGCTAATACTTTAGCACATATGGCTTGTAATATACCCTTTGAAATTGTTAGGTTAGAAAAACTCCCACCTGGTTTGGGTAGTATTGTTGAATCTGAAGTATCTCTTTGATTTTAAGCAATGAAATTTCTAAGTTTCTCTTCAAAAAAATCAATTTGAAGTTGGCGAAGAATGGGGATTTTAATATCCACTCGTTTTATCATAAGTTGTGTGGTTCCATTGTTTTTTCATTTGAACAGTCGCCTGGGATAGGATTCTCACGGGTGATAATTAAATAATTTGCAGGGTAGAGGATTTGATCTTGTTGATTGGTGCATCATGTGTCATTGTTGTGGGGAGACAATGGATCATTTGTTGCTACATTGTGGGAAGACTCATCGTTTGTGGAGCTTTGTCTTTGGTACTTTTGGGATTTCGTGGGTTCTCTTAAGATCAGTTGTAAATTTCATGTTTGGTTAGTGAAATTGGTTGGGGGAAGCATTCATCTAGCATATGGAATTTAGCTCTGTTGTATTTGATGTGGTGTATTTGGAAGGAACGCAACCGGCGGACTTTTGAGAACTTAGATAGATCCGATGACCAGTTGCTTCTTTTTTTTGCTGGTTCCCTATTTTATTGGTCTAAGGCTTGGGGACACACATCTAGTGAATCTCTCCCTTTGTTTCTTAGCTCTTTAATTCTTTGTAATTAGTTTCTTTTCTCTGTTTGCTGTTTTTTCAGTTCTTTTGTAATCTTTGATATGCTTTGTGCTTCTTTGCATAAAGTACTTTTTTGAATCTTTTAACCCACTGTTTGAATTTACAATTGGTACTAGGAGATACTTTCAATCATATAATTGAATTACTATTCATTTTCAAAAAATTTATAATTTGATATCAGCCGTTTATATTTCATTGTTACTTTAAAACTATTCTCAAAACTAAGGACAACAAGATATAGACTAATCTATATAGGATAATTACTCCCTTTTAGCATTACCTTAATATATCTTCTTATGTCATCACGGTATTTCCCATTCCACTCAGCCCATCTGTATACGAAAGTCAACAATAATGAAGGTCAAATATTTGTGCCAGTAAGTAAGGCACAGTTGCATGCAATATCTTGGTATAGGGAAACAACTCCAAATTTAGAAGATCCGAGTTAAATGTTGATTTATACTATTTATTATTCAAGGAGTTGTCACCCAACTCAGAAAAATCACCAATTTTTGTGCTCTTAGGCCTTAGCATAACTTGCATAGCCCATTAGGGGTGAATGCCACTGGCCTACCCAACAACTAAATCTCAAGGGTAGGGTCAGTTGCCCATAGGTTTTAGTGACAAGGGTGAGTCCAAAGGACTCTTCTTTAGAAAGGTTCCCTATTTTATAAAAAATAAGTTCATCAAAATAAGTGCATCAGATCTTTGAGGGTCGCAAACAATCCATTTTGAGTTTAAGTCTTTTTCTTTTTTACTCTTCTTGAATGGTGTTTTGTTTTACCATTTTTTTCTTGTCTTTCCCTTCCTGTTTTGCCTAATCATTGTAATTGGTATCCTGATGTTTTGCCTCTTTAGTACATTTCCTATGTATGGGGTTGTGTTCTTCTCTAATATATTTTTCGCTACTTATCAAAAAAAAAAATTAGATACTTATTGTAGTAGGGTCAAATTCAATTACACTTGGTGTAACTCTTTGTTCATTTCACACTACTTAATAACTTTTTATTTAATTAACATTTTAAAAACCCCACCATTGGATTCATGTTTTATTTGTACTTGGTATTTACCATATGATCTATAAACAAATGATCTACTTATATTTTATATAATACAAAAAACTTAAAATTTAAACATTTTATAGACGAAATATTTATAAATCCTAATCATGTTGATATTTTGCAAGAATGAAGGAGATATATAGAGACAATGCAATCCAAATACAATTTTGTTAAAATAATGGTTAAGTGATTAAACTCACAATTTTCTATCAACTTAACATTTTGGATAAATAGCAGGTGGTCTTAAATTCAAACCTTGTATCCACTCTACTTCCCATTTAAAAGTTAAAAATTCCACATGCTGGGCCTTAACAAAGCAACAGATTGTCATCTGCTCAAAATGTAGTTGTTATGAGTAATAGGGGCAAAACAGTAATATCATGTACTTTATATATAAATAATATTATATGTGTTAGGGTTGACTTATCAAACCCTAAAACACTTTCATAGTGAACAACATGGTATTAGGGCCACCAACCCGCCGCTGCCGTTAACCCTCTCTCCGGTCTCGCGACACTCAAACGACATTGCTTGACCACGAGAGAGGCAGGGTTTCACTCACCCTCCTCCGACGACCCATCCTAGCTTACTCGTGGGTCCTCCCATCGCCACTCCTGCACCCTAACGCCACCACCGGAGTTTTCAATCGAGGGTTTCAACCATGGTCTAATCTTCTTCTTTTTTATGTTCTCTTCTTCAATACGTTCTCTGATTATCTGTTCAGGCAACCTAGGTTGATGTTTAGTGGTGGATTGGGCATTTCTTTTTTTTGGTGTTGGTATGGATTTGTAGCTGCCTATGACTACGCATTGTGATAATCAAGTAGCAATTTACATTGCCTCCAATCCTGTGTTCCATGAGCAAACCAAGCATATTGAAGTAGATTGTCATATTACTCGAGAGAAAGTAGAAGATGGTGTAATTGCTACTCCATATGTTTCTACAAGAGTTCAGATTGCTGATATGTTTACTAAAGCCTTATGTAAGACTCGTTTGGGTTTATTATGTAACAAGCTAGGATTGTATGATATATACTCTCCAGCTTGAGGGGGAGTGTTATGAGTAATAGGGGCAAAACAGTAATATCATGTACTATATATATATAAATAATATTTTGTGTTAGGATTGACTTATCAAACCCTCAAAACACTTTCACAGTAAACAACAATAGTGATATATTCTGAATACCTATTCATTTTGCTAGAATAATGATTGATGATTATATTCATATTTCCTAATACCATAAGTATTTTGCATCATTAGTAGTTTATCGTAACATCAGAGTAGGTGACAAGATAAATCCCACAAGTTGAACCTACTTATGAAGGAGTCTGGGGTAAAAGGAGTATTAGAATAAAAGTTAAATCAACTTTACCTCCCATTTGAAAAGTTAAAAATTTCATGTGTTGGGCCCCACTTATTAAAAGGAATGTTACAATAATGGTTAAATGATAGAATTCACTATTTTTTAACAGGCTAAACTTTTAGGAACTGTGCTAGTTTATCACATTTGACAAATACCTTCCCCCCATCCCCCAACCCTTTCTTTTCCTAAAAAGATGTAAGTTACCTGTCCCAATTTGGAAATCTTCCAACAAGATAAAGACCTCCACAATCCCAAGGTTCCGCAATAATCTTACACCTTGATAGGACAGAATCTTTGGCAATTGCCTGTCCCCAATAAACAATGATAGGATTAGTCACTAAACCAAGATACCAATTCTCTTTATGCAGTGCTACTAGAGTATGTAGAAGGAAACTCTGCATATACTGTGCAGTGCTGTCAAGTGTAAGAAGGAAAAACTGTATACTTGCCACATACAATGCATTCATTTAAGAGAACAACAAAGTTAAAACTGACAAATAACCGTGGATTTTTTTTGGGATTCACATTCACCAAGATGTAATGAATCCAGAGAATTTTTTACTAAACAAAACTCAATGCTACACAATCAATATTTTCTTTTTTTTGATAGGTAATAACAAACTTTATTGATAACAAAAGTACAATGAATTTACGATAGTAAACTCACTGCACTAAAAAGAATACAAATCAATCAAAAAGAAAGGCTAACAGAATTAAGGAATTCAAACAAAAAATGACAATGCGTAAACCCCCAAATACGGGATCACTCAAACAAAGTCCTAAGAAGCAAAGACTTCACACAGTCAACAAGTCTCTCAGTTTCCTCAAAAGTTCGAGCATTGCGCTCTTCCAAATTAACCACATAAGACACGCTAGAACCATATTCCACACATCTGAACTGTGACTCCCCAACCAATTCCACCATGCAGAGAGAAGAGAAACAATATTGTTCGGCATCACCCACTGAACCCCAAACAAACGAAGGACAACACCCCACAGGGTATGAGCAAACTTACAATGGATCAATAAGTGATCCACAGTTTCCTCTTCACATAAAAAAAGGCAGCACCAATTAATAAGAGGTAAATTCTTCTTAACAAGGTTGTCTATAGTAAGAATCCCACCCCTAGTAGTTGTCCATAAGAAGAAAGCCACTCTTTTAGGTACCTTAACACACCAAATGCTCTTCCAAGGAAAAGACACTAATGGGGCTGCTAGCAATGAGAAATAAAAGGAGCGCACATCAAAAACACCACTACGATTCAATCGCCATATCATGGTATCATCGCCCCCTCTAGGTAACTTGGATGATATATGCGCAAAAAAATCATAAAAGATCCCTGTCTCCCAATCTTGGAAAGCACAATGGAAGCGTAAATTCCAACTTCTACCACCCCCATCCAGTGCAAACTCAATCAAATTAAAAATCATAGCTGCCTTATCCACAGCAATAGCAAACATTGCCGAATATAAATCTTTCAAGGCAGTAGGGCTACTCCAAGGATCATACCAAAATCTGATACGAAAACCCTCACCCGCCGCATACAACACATGACCAAAGAAGCTCTCAGCCCCCTTCCTAATGTTCTTCCGCATATCACATCCATGTGTCCCTCTAACAGCTCTAGTACACCATCCCCCACTGGCCTCCCCATATTTGGAAGCTATAACCTGCCTCCATAAACATGAGACCTCATTCCCAAATCGCCACAACCACTTCCCAAGCAAAGCTTGGTTAAACAGCCCAATTTTCCAGATTCCCAAGCCACCTACCTCCACTGGCCACACAATTTTCAACTAATCAAAAGTGCATAGCATTCTTAAATTGAAGATTTAGTTATGAAAAAATCAAATCAGTATCTCAAAAAGTATGTCAATAACTCAGAGAATTTTTTACTAAACAGAACTCAATTGTACACAATCAATATTTTCAACTAATCATAAGTACATAGCATTCTTAAATTGAAGATTTAGTTATGAAAAAATCAAATCAGTATATCAAAAAGTATGTCAACAACTCAGAATATATATATATATATATATAAGTGTAGCTTAAAAGCATAATTGGAGGTAAACAATTAGTAATTGAAATATAGTAATCATTTTTCATGAAAAATGGCATGTCTAAATGTGTGATATCCACAAGAACGATTCTGAAATGTATGCGATTAGGTATTTATAGCTGCATCCTATTGCCATTGTCTGAAATTCTTCTGTATATATAAGATACAAAAACTCTAAAAAGCAGACTAAAAATTTACTTCAAGATGTTTATGATAATATGGAAAATGTATCTGAGATATCACAAAAAAAAAAAATTCTTTCTTGTGGAGAACTTTCCACTACTTTACATCTTTCCTTAAAGTATATATAATTTCATAAAACTGCTGTGTTGCATTCTTCCCTGTGATAATATATATAAAGATTCATATAATTTCTTACCCTAATTAGCGGGGGGGCATTAAGTGGGGAACCATCTGTTCCTCGACAAAGGACACTAGTAAGGTCAAACCGGAATCCATCCACATGATAATCAACAACCCTGCAAATTGGTGAAAGAATGATGAACTTGAGATGTGAAGTAGAAATTCAGTGGTAGGCAAATCAACAAACAAATACAACATATGCAACAGCAGAAAACAATATGTCCATCAAAAAGAAGCATGGGATCAGTTTCATCAAATATTAACTATTTCCCACTTCCAATAAGTTATTCTGCCTTAAGATAACATTAACAACAGATGATCCTCTTGAAATTGTTGACAGAATGGAGGAGGATCACCTCTTTGTTTAATATATTGAAAGAAAAGATTCTTGAGGTTCTCAGGGATGACTGGAGGATACTGATCAAACTAAATCAAGTATTCAACCCATCTATTGGTTAGTCCAAATTACTAGATGGACTTGACAAGCTTCAAGAAGAAACTCTGATAACAAATCTGGATAACAGTGCCATTTTATGCTAACAAGTGCTACAAAGTACTACATGGTACACTTCAATGGGCAAAACAATAAAAGATATTATTCAACCAAAGAATAAGAGTAATTTGTTGTCACATGGTTGGTGAGGAAATGGCTTCAAGAGATAACAACATAGGAGTTATATTCTTCCAATAAAACAAAATATGTGCCATTAAAAATGTGCTACCAAATAATATCTTTGTGATTTTTGCATACCAGTGTCTTAAGCTGTCAAGAATCAGTTCCATGACCACAGGATGGTTACAGTTTAATGTGTTTCCTGGAGACCAAAAAAATATTGCATTGAGAGAAATTTATATGTTCACAAGAATAATTTTATATGTTTGTTGGAAATAAGTAGCAAAAGAATGCATATCATGCTTTCAGCACAACAATTTTATGTAAAATGTAATTTGGCATATTGTTCTTCAAAGCAGAACACAGCTTAACATATTGGAGCTGGCCACATTGCACTTTGAGGCAGAAAAGAAAACACAGCAATGGAAGATGGTATGCATCCAAAAAGGAGTACCATAGTCCAAAGAATCAAAAGAAAGTTAGAATTTACTTTTTGTAATATGTTGAAGTTCAAATCCATATGGAAAAGGAATAAGAAAATAGCCAAGAAAGACATTTGGATTACCACAGCCAGTGAAGTTCAGCAGTTGGCCATTGTTGTTTACATCCAGCATGTAATAAACCTGTAGATCAATTTGTGGCATATTATAGAAAAAAGAATTAAAAGAATAAAAGATTATTTTAATTTATATTGGTAAGTCACACATGCACCAATTGGATCCTAAACCCACGACCTCATCCTTGAACCCATTCATTATGTATGGAGGAAGTGCCTTTTGAACTAGAACTCACTAGCAAAAATCTAATAGAGATACTATATGTCCCCCTATCATCTCCAATTACATACAAATACTATCTGTTTTCATTTCAGCCACTGGTTCATGGCCTTCACCAATTATCACAAAATTCCTACCTCAATTGTTCTATAGCAAACTAAGTATGAATAACTAGTTATGTCTTGGTACACAACTGTAGCCACGTAAGTTTTTTTTAAAATAATAAATTATACGTAATAGTAGCCATGTACTCAAATCATATTATAAATTAATACCTTGAATAATTTCTCCATATATAGAATAGGCATGAAAGTATCCCAAACATGTAGTAAAACATAAAAGCATCCAAGTGCTTGCAATCACAGAAAATTAGGAACATGATAGTGCAAGACTAGTCACAAGTCACAACATAAGTGCAAATCACCTTATTATCTATGCCACGAAATGAAGTGGTATAAGGGTTGGCATCATCGGCCTCATTAGTATGATTATAAACAACATCCAAAATGACCTGTAGAAAAGGAAAAATCTCAATGCAGTCCGCTGTCATAATAAGTATTTGAGACTTCTAAACAGGGATTCAACAAAAAAGAAAATTGCTATCAACTAAAAATATTACGTATTTTACTTTTGGGAGAAGGAAAGACACAATATACCTCTATCCCAGCTCCATGCAAGGCTTTGACCATTTCTTTGAACTCACGGGACGCATTAAAGGGTCCTCCACCATCACTAGCATAGCGACTCATTGGAGCAAAGAAATTTATTGTCGAATAGCCCCAGGTATTGATCTTCAAAAACAAGAGTCCCAGAGCACTTATTAACATATACTGTCATATGATAATGCAATGGACATATAATCCGACTCACCCCACCAGGACTAAAGATTAAGATTCATGTTCAATTTGCTTCCACAAATCAAGTAAAGCATAAAATATACGAGGAAAAACTCAACTTAGATAACTATACTACAGCTTTGCTACCAACTTTTATCGTCTCAAGGTACCCTGTGGTGCATCCCACCTGTTACCCTCCAATATGTCCATGGGGCATTGTCTTAAATTTAGAGGTCACATGGAAACAGCTCTCTGAATTAATTTTAAATTAAATATGCTTAGCGATTCTTTGTTGGTTGATTATTATTCTCTTCTTTGCTAATCTAATTATTAGATTACCCATATAAAAGAAGCACAAATAAAGATTAATCAGGTCTTTACCTTCTTTTTCTTTCATTTTGACAAGATTATCCCAGTATTAACTAAAGATTATTGTTTTGACTCTCAAGTTGATGTTATCTCCTAATTATAATGATGAGGGTTCCAATTAAGTTTAGTAACTAAAATAATTTGAAGAAACTTGTTGCATTTGGAGATGAATAGAACCTCCAAAGAGAACTGAGTAATAGATGGTAACGTTTCCTCCACCATTTGAGTCGGTGTTTCCAGTTATATCATCTCCATGATTTAAAAAAATTGCAAATATATGTTATTCCAAAGTCAACTAATCCAAACACCAAATCATAATCTCAAGGACTTGGCATTCCTGTCATGTATAATACCGAATGATAAGATAATTTATTTCCTACAAATTAATATGTTCATACAAATTACGATAGTGCTCGGTGATTTCCATCTCATCAACATAAATAATTATGGAGATATATAAACATGCACACGCCAAAATAAACTTTCCAGCATTAAAAAAATGTATATATATCTCAGCAGTAGTGTGTTATTCCAAATGTATAAAATTGTACATGTTGCTACCATGGCATTGCAATCATTCAGAAAATCCATTATATAGAAATAAGTATGTAAAAAAATAAATTAATTAACAAAATTGTTTCACTCCAGTGTTCCACAACCTGATTGATCCAAAAGTAGTGGAACAGTCCAAAATCAAAATATTCCAAAATCTTTGCATGAATAAATTAAGTTTTGAATGCCTAAGCAATAAAATGAACTTAGTAACATTGTTATAAATTATAGTTTCTTTCAAATGCATTAACAGTAACAGAATGAGATCTATATCTGTCTATGTACTTACAGAATATGAAGTGAAAGGTTTTAAATTACCATGTGATCTCTAGGATTTCGCCGCCTTTGAAACTCAAACTCATCAAATTCAAAGACAGGCAGCAACTCCACTGCATTGATACCAAGCTCTAGAAGATGTGGTATCTTCAAATTAAAATGAGAAAAAAAAAGGTCATAAAATATTATTTATCAAATGGTCAAACATGAATTAATATTTATGTACCAAACTTCAAAAAAAGATTATTTAACTCCAGTCATTTAATCAATATACGATTTATGCAGGCATGGTTTGCTCCCACAAAAAAGGAAATTGGTAAGTCAAAGAGTAGTTTGCAAGATAACAAAAGACCAACCAGACCTAGAGTTTCTATAGACAATGTCTTAAGTTTATTAAAACAACAATTACATATCCCAAACATCAAGGTTTCTCCACCTAAAGTTTGAAAAAAATAAATTGCTTCATTAAATAAATGCAATTTGAACCATAGGTGGAGTATTTTGACCAAAAGTGCAGTTAAATGTCCATAGACATGCACATGCTATAAAAGGTAGCCACAGAACCATAAGACTAGGCACTCTTTTGATAGTCCAATGCCATGCTAAAGTTGGTATGATATATTGTTATCAGTTTACTGCAAAAGCGCTGGACGTAGTACATATCATCGTTAATCTTTTTATACTTTCCTTTTCCAAAACCACCACACCTCTTTCTGTGGCACTAAGTGTCACTTTTATTGCAATTCCTTCCATTCAATCCAGTGCACCACTAATACCATCTAAGCTAGCTAAATACATGTCACTAGTTTCCAGTCTCATCAGGATTTTGTGACAAGCCATTTAGGGACTTGCACGTCTCAAAAGGTCTTTAACTATCTACTTTAGTATTTTGGGAATATCTGAAGTTTTGGTTGTATGCTATTTAAAAAAAAAAACATGCGGAGTCAATAAATAATAAATATCCACAGTTCTACAGAAAGTGACTACTTGTAAATTAAAGGGTTAAATGCAGAAAACCACCCTAAACTATGGGAAACTTGCAACATACAACACAAACTTTAAAAAGCTGCAATAAACACCCTAATTAAACCAATAGATACAATTAGCATTTAGCTGTCCAAATCAATATAAAAGTTAACGGTGACATGATTTGCACCTGACCTGAGTAGTAGGTAGGAAAATGAAGGCATTATATGCAGAAATACTTGTCAATAACACAAAAACCCAAAAATACATAGACACTCACACTGGCAGCCACCCCACCTCCACCTCTATGAACCATCCTTACCCAAGAGCAAAAACCATCAAGCTAACCAAACTTTGGCAAGCTGTCACAAAGAAACCAAGCTGTTGTGAGTCCATCACCCAAAACTACTTTACACCGTCAAATTGCCAGAAAGAAGCCACCAAAACTTCAAATCAACCTAAACCCCATCAAAACTCCACAAAACAAAGACCCACCTTGGCCACACCCACTCAAGGCTGAATGTCAAGTCTCATTCAATCAACCACAAGCTGCTGTTTAACTACCACTATTACCCCCCCCCCCCCCCCCCCCCAAAAAAAAAAAGAAAAAGAAAAAGAAAAGCATGTGCCACCACACACATCGAAAACCACCACTGGTCACCCAACCCCACCTAAATCCCCAACACACCATGAATAACCACCATCATGAGCTGCCACCTCTGTGAACCCAATTCACCCACATCTCAAGCCAAGCTCCAACCCAAGCCACCGGCACTCTTGAGACCTAAGCTGCCAGCAATCTAGAGAAATGAGAGACTGAATGGAAAAAAAACACCATAGGAACAGGCTCTTAGCAGTGCCTACGCATGACATTTAGGAGGGTTTTGTCATTTGCTATCACTGATCACGTGCAAATCATGCAACTGTTAACTTAATACTAATTTAGGTGGCAGCATCCTCATTGTCTCATTGATCTAATTAAGGTGTTGACTTTGACTTTTAAAGTTTGAAGCACACATTGCCAGTACTCCAATAGTTTAGGATAGTTATCTACATTTAACCCCAAATTTAAAGATTGCTCAGGGAGAGAAGGCTCCTGGTCAACTATTTTTTAAGAAAGCAAAAGGCCCACGCCTAAACTTGATATCAAAAGATATGCCTGGTCATTGTTTTGAACATTATACCATGATTCGAATTCAACCTATATTCATAATATATACTTGGTCATTGCTTTGAACATCTCAAGTCCATGATGGACACCAAAACTCATGCTTGTGTCAAAGATACATTAAGTTTCTTGCAGAATGACATCTTTCAAAAGAAAAAAATTTAATGGAACTGTTAAAATTCTCTCACTTCCAACATCTATAGTTGCTAGAAGTTCAAATTTAAGACATCAATGATTCTATTCAAATAGTATCTACTAAAATGCTATTCAGTTCAAATGATATACCATTACCTTCTCAATCACACCAAGGTAGCTCCCTCGTATCTTTGGATCCAACTCACTAGATTCATCAAACGTAAAAGCGCGAACATTCATTTCATATATAACAAGATCTTTCTGCAAAAGCAGCAGCAAATATAATAAAGGTTGATAATTTAAAGAACATACTATCAAAGTTGGACACAAAAGAAAGAAGGGTGTCTAATTATCAACTTAAAGCAAGTGAAAAAATAATGATTTCAGCTACAAGCACAAAAAAGCTTCAAAAGGTGAAAACAAAAATACAAATTTAGTTATCAAGTTACTGCTTATCAAACCATAATTTGAAAAAGGAGAGTGAGTGAGTGAGAGATTGTCATCTAACAGGACAATTTATCACCTCAGGTATATTTGGAAGCTTGTAGGTCTCTCCCCAGTCAAAGGGCAAGCTCTCAAAATCATAAGTTCCAAGAAAACTAGAAAACTTTTTGCTCGCATCTCCAAAATATCGGCGACCCTCAACAAGCTTTGCATAAGGATCTAAAAGCACAATGCTGCTGTCAAATCGATGACCTCGATGCCAATCACGAGGACCATCTATGCGATAACCATAGAGAACATTACTCCGAGGAAAATCCTGAAGAGAAGTATTTCTTAATAATATAATTATGTGAATCGCCAAAAAAAGGAGAAAAAAAAAATTCCATCTTAATATATCTTTTACATGAGTGAAAATTTCATTATATTACTATCTCATGGGACTAGATAAAAGCAGTCTTGGCAGTCAGTGAACCCAAAATTCATAACTTAAACAACAAAAACCCATTTCACAATAACCCACACTCCAAAGCATGCTAAACCACTGAAATCAAACCTTCAGCACCAGAAAATTATTTTGCAAAGATTAGGGATCATAAATTTCTTATCATTTTTTAAATGAATGTCTCAAATACATAATTTATACACTGATAACTCAAGCAGCAAGTTTTTCCAGCGGATTTTGGAAAAGGAATATAAAGTAATTTACTTGAAGACAATGGGATATACAAGACCTCCTTTGGAACCACTGTGATGTCCACAGGTGAGCTATTATAGGACCAGACCGGCAATCTCCCCTCTCTAATCTAAACAAACCAAAGATAAAAGAGAACACACACATGGGCGTACACCACAGCTGGTGTAAGAATTCAAAAATGAGACTGTAAATGCATTAACCTGCAGTGGAACATTTATCGTATTTAACTTATACACTCATATAAACAAGCAATATTATAGCTAGTAACATAACTGCAATTTTGAGACATCAAAACAACCGGCATGAAATCCATTATAAACATTAATTGGAATGTGCACATGCACATGTAAAGACTATAGGCAGGCACAGACACTGCCACTAATAGGCACACAAACTTAAATTTCCATTGCCAAGAGGAAAACCAGTAAGATACCCCTAGTAAAGCAAGTTGATAAAGAACAGTAAAGGAAAGCTATCAACGTCGACCAAAGACAAGAAAGAAGTGTAAAGCAAGACTACCTCAATACATATGTGCCAAATATCTCCTGTTTTGTTCAAATGAGGATCTAAAGCGAGTTCCATCATTTCACCATCCCACCTGCCAAACTTTCCAGTCAATCAATAGCATTTCTCTTATAATCAGGAATCCTACACTAAGTGTATAAAGAATTCACAAGCTGACAATTACAAATAATTCTGATATATAGGCCCATACCCTCACTAAGAAAACGCACGTAGTTGCACACACAAAGGAAACTTCAATTGCATCTTGAAAAAAACTTATCTCATGCACACAAAAGATAAGAATCAATTGTTTCTCAACAAGTACCATTACAGAAGAAACAGTATATAGGAATTAGGAAATATTAAAAAGATGGAGCAAACGTGACTAAATGACATCTGTAAGGGACTCTTGAATAAACCAATATCTTTTACACAATAAATTGACAAGTTGAGATATGACCAAGTCTCTATCTTTGTCTCCCACATCAATCATCTTCCCAAAACCACTCTTACTTCATTTTAACCTACAACAAGATTCTTCTGCTTTCAATCCCTTAAAATATGCTGAGTATTTGGCTAACCACATTTAAAGTAGTTATGAAGCTCTTGTTCACCAATTGTAGGTTCATAGACTTGCTTTCACCTTCCATGCAAAAATCCCCACGTCACTTCCACAGTAAACACATACCAATCTCAAAGGTATGAAGCCCGGATCACCAACCCTCATATTATACACAAGATATCACCAACCAGACAAATATGTTTGTATGTATATATGTAACCACATTATATAGTAGTTACAAAGCTCAGGTTCATTAACCATAAGTTCATAGACATGCTTTCATATTCCATTCAATAATCTCCATATTACTTCCTTTAGTGAAGCCATGCTTCTTCTTTTTTTAATAAGTAATAACTAAATTTTAATGAAGCCATACCAAAGTATACAAGTTTTTAAGCCCAAATCACCAACTCTCATAATATAAACAAGCTATCACCAACCCAACAAGCATAATATATATGTATTTATGTATGTATGTATGGATATATTTATCAGCAATACATATATGACCTTATCCATACGTTATATATAAGAAATCCATACTTTCTTTTTATTCAAATGCTCTTTCTTTCGCTAGTTTAATGAGTTAATACCCAAAAGGAAAGAGGAATTGACAGCAGAATATCAATGCGTAAAATTCAAGGTCTCAAAAGGAAAGAGAAGTTGTCAGCAGAATACAAGTTCAGAATGCATTAAAATTAAGTAATTTATAATTATTAAACCTGAAGCGAATTTGACCCTTTTTAGCACTGAGATGCACATCCCAAACTGAATTTTAAACTATTAATTGAAAAGGAAATTGTTTTTCACCTCTCAGGAAATGATAAGCAAAGAGTGACAGCAGAAGCATGCTGTGAAAAAATAGCAAAGTTGATCCCATTCTCAACTTCTGATACACCCAGCGGAAATGCTTGACCTGGGAAAATTTTAATTGATGGTATGGTCTCAGACACTTGAGGGGCTTCTTCCTACAATCAAAAAAGGTGAATACATGACAATATGAATTATTCCCATTTCAGTGTAAAAAAAAAATTCTGATACCCCCAAAAACTACATGTACCGAATCTCAATTGAAAATTAGTTGCACAGGATCAAAAGATGCATGCACATGAGAAGACATTGACAATTATTTTATTTTAGAGAGGCGGAAAAAAAGACATACTTTGACTACAATATTCTCAGCTATAAGATTTACAGCAGCAAGTCTACCACAACAAGAGGTTTTAAACCTTACAGAATCCATTAAGAAAATCACATATAATCATAACTAAAATGAAACAATTCTTTTTGTCATTCTCATAAAAACCCGGTGAAAGTCACTGTGATGATTGACAAGACCTCTAACACTTATTAGAAGACATTGCAAAAGGATTTTTGCATAGTATCACCGTACTTCTCCACCTATCACTTTCTCAGTCATAGTCATACCTTTCTCGCTTTGTAAGACTTATTGTTCATTCTCAATGCTTTACATATTCAAAAAGTGCAAGCTGATAGAAAACAAAGGTCAACACATACATATGCAAATAAAAAGTACCTCAAGTACACGTTCTTGGGCACGCTGACCATAAACATTTGTCATCCAATGCTTTACATGGCCCCCTGTCTAACTGATGCCAAAAGTCCAGTCAAATCTTGAATTAGCAGACAAAGTTTGGAATAACAAGAATAACTGATACTCATAAAAGAAATGACTACTACACACATGTTAACGTGCGCGCACACACACTTTTTTGCACTGAAACCATGACTTCACTTGGAGTCACAATTTCAGTGCAAAAGTGATGTGTGTGTACGTTTATGAGCTAAGATGTGTGTAACAAACACCACTCTATTCATAATACCATAGAAAAATAAACTTGCCTTACTGGAAAGTCCCAGTGCATTGCCACCTGATGCTCGCTTACTTAATTTCAATCTGATGGAGATATAACCATGAGTCAAGCAGATTACCTAGTTTTTTTTTTTTTGAAATGTAATAAGGTAATTAACTAGGAAATCCTGAGGGGATTTCCTAGTTAATTACCTGCTTAAATTTTCAAGCCAACACATAATAACAAAAAACAGATTCCTAGGCCAATGAACACTGTTTTCAACTCGTATTCTAACTTAACTGGCTGCCGACAACGTGAATAGGATCCCGTCCATTCCAAATGAAATTGAGAAAGTACAGTTCATGGTGCCTTGTCATTTGAAATTATTAGATTACAAAATCCTTAGGCCCAAGCCTAGTTGGTCTATTGTACTTATTGTCCCTTATGATTATATTGTGTACTACTGATTCTAGACTCTGCCTATATATTGGCCTATTCTGCACATTGTATACTTGATATAGCACTGGATACACCTTTAGATTTGTAATATCTAATCCAAACCATGAAATGAATCCATTTCAAATTGAATTCAGGATCGATCATTAGGTCTTATTATTAATTCTCAAAAGAATTGAAGAACTGCTCACATTTAAAGCAAGAACCTCTATGAATTTAGACTCTAATCTTATAATTCTCTAAAACCGTATACACAGTCAACGTGTTTAGAATAACAGAAAATAACGAACCAAACTGTAGCAAATTTTCTAACCTATATATTACTCCTTGCGAACTTAGAATACACTCTCAGAAACGTAAACACAGTCAAAATATTTAGAAGAACAGAAAAGAACGAAGCAAAGTCCAAACCGTAACGAATTTTGTAACATCGATTTTACTCGCACAAGAAGTCAAAGAACTACTCATATATAAAATCAAAACTCCTCACGAACTTAGAATTCACTCTCATAATTCTCAACGACAACAAAAACGTAAACACAATCAAGGTGTTTAGAATCATTGAAAAAAGAATGAATCAAAGAGCGCACACACTGAAATTGAATCAAATGTAAAAAAAAGAAGATCAGATACATAAATAGTATAATTGACCTCGTTTCGGAGATGTGAGAAGGTCCAATGCAAGAGCGAGAAGTGTTGTTGGACATAACGGAAGCGATCAGAGAGGCTTTGGTGGCATTGGAATCGTAGAGAAGTGGATGATGAAGGAGCATAGCTGAGCTTTGGAAGCGTTCAAGGTTGAGTTGAGGCAAGAGGAAAAAGAATTCGGACCTGAGATTGAGAGAGAGAGAGAGAGGAAGTTTTGGAGTGTGAGTGAGAGGGAGTGACTTGTGAGTGAGGGAGACATTTTTGTTTGTTGATCTTTTGGAGGCATTTTCTGGTTTCGAGAGCGTCATGGAAGCGGGATATCCAGCCTATTTGTCTGCCACGTGAACGGTTACAAAATAGTTGGATCACGTGCATTGACACGTGCCTTTGTCCTTTTCCGCTTCAAATCATAAATATCCCACACGACTCAAGATTTATTATTATTTTTTTTTGGCGGTGCTCGTTAACGTTTTTTTTTTTTTTACTTTAAAAAGGGAAAAAAAGTTGATAAAAAATTGTTAAAAGAGATAAAAAAAATTTCAAAAACTGAAAATTTTTCAAAAGCTAAAAAAGTTATCTAAAAAATTACCCAAAAGTGTGTTGCTAACGGGCACCTTAAGTACTCGTTAACACAACCTTCTTTTTTTTTTTTTTAGGCTAAAAAAATAGTTAATAAATGATGCATTGATGCACATGAATACAAATTAATGGAATTATAAATTTTCATAAATTACAAACCATTTTTAATTTGGATCATAACCTTCCAATTTAATGTCAATTTAATCTCTACCTTTATACTTTGGATGGATTTTTTTTGGATAAATTACAAGTTTGGTCCCTAACTTTTATACTAAATGTTAATTTGGTCCCTAACATTTTGAACATGTCAATTTAATACCTAACATTTTAGTATTACGTCAAAATAGTCCTAATAGATGAAAATGTTAACGTGGCTAATGGCAAAAATAAAAAATTATTTTTATGCCACATAAAATAAAATTAAAAAAAAATAGTTTATGATAAAACTGGATCTCAAAAGTCAATCTCAAACACCTTGAAGGGCCTGAATAGCTTCGGTGAGTACCGGCCTCTTCATTCCTCAACGGACGCAAAGGTACAAGCCAATGTGCCAGGGTGGGATATTGCTACTTCGAAAAATTTCTTGTTGCAAAAGAACACTACAAAGATTAATTGGGCATCTATTTATCTAAAATTTCCAATTTGTTAATGATTTAGGTATTGGTTTCTTTAGGTGGCTACGCAATGGAATTTTTGGAAATTGCAAGACTACTCTTTAGGATTTGATTAGACAATTTGGGGTCTAAATTAATATGTTTATATGATGAAATTCCTTGGCATTGTTAGCTGGTTTTTTTCTTTGCTAGATTAGAGGAGAGTGGCTTTCATCATGTGTCGATTGTTGGTGTCTATAAAAAATTATCTTTTGTAAATATCATTTTTCTTTTGTTTTGCTTGGGATATTAGTTTGATTGTGATTATCTTGGCTGGATAATATATGGGTTCTTATTTGATTTTGCAAAAGTATAGAATTTGGAAATCGGAATCCTTGGTGGCGGCAGTATGAAACTATTGTGGATGTTTGGGATTTTGAGATCCAATTTTATTCTAAACTGGCTTTTTTTCTTTTTAATTATTGTTTATTGCATGTGGGTTATATGATGTGGCATGAAATAATTTTTTATTTTAATCGTTCACTACGTCAATATTTTTCATCCATCACTTAACAGCAGGAATTATTTTGATACAATACCAAAGTTTAGGGACTAAATTGATATATTTGAAACATTAAGAACCAAATTGATATTTAGTGTAAAGGTTAAAGACCCAATTTGTAATTTACCCTTCTTCTTTTTTTAAGATTAGATGAAAAAGTTGATATGTCAAACAAGATAATAAAAATATACCTTCTCAAAATAATAATAATAATAATAATAATAATTTTTCATGTGACATAAGTTGTCAAATGTATCATCATGTCAGTTTTTTTTTATTAAATCCAAATTTAAACTGAAACACGTGAGATCTTACCAACCAAACTCATCTCCATCTCCTCTCTCTTGTCCTCAAAATCTGAAGTTGTAGGTTATGGCAAAGACAACGACACATTCGATGTTGCAGACAACAGCAAGGGCAAAAATGTGTTCTCTCTTCAGGCAGAGCTCTTAAAAGGACCAATCACAATTGAGGCTCCTTGCAATTGTTAATAAAGCACAGTTCAACCCAGACAATACCCGATATAGGACTTGATGTGGGATAAAACACTCAAATTGTCCTTGGACGGCCATCATCCCGGACGCCGTCCAGAAGTTATCCTCAAGACGAGGGTAGCGGACAAGGACGTCCAGAGGGTGGTAGCGAAGTGACATCTCTCGTCCGTGGGATGCGCATTGACTACCCTGTGAGGACTCGTCCACACACAGATCAGCGGACCAGGATGTTACGCTTGGAATTAACAGGCGCACTCGACCAAGGAACTCCAGGACGAAGGCATCACACTTACGAAAAATCTCCGAGTAAGATGAAAGTCCCTTATCCCACGCACAACCGCCAGGTATCCGTTGTGAAACAAGAGCATAACTTCCAAACGGTTATGCAAGTTACGAGCTCTATCTCTCCTTGAAGCCAGGAGAAGTTCATATTTTGGTAACCGCCCGTGAGAACACTATATAAAGGTTGTTTCAGACAAACCCAGGGTATGTGAATTTTTACTACAAAAAACTTGGAACTCATAATATGGAGAGAAAAACTAACTTTGCCATCGGAGGGTTTTCGGTCGGCAACCCCGGTCGCCTTTGATTCATTTCTCTTTCTTTTTCAGGCCATAGGAAGAACCAGTAGTCCTCTCAAGTCCGAAGCATCCAGCCTACTGATTTTCTTTGCATCATCAGGACTAATCACACACCCACACACATCACACAATCAATCAAATTAGGGCATCACAATCTCTACCACTTAAATCCCTAATGTCCTCTTTAGGGCCCACTTGGTGGAGTAGCGTCTTCGAGCCCACACAGGGTTACCGAACTGGCTTTGATATCATATGTAACGACCCAAGAAAAAGCGCTAACCACATTTGTGTTATACCTCAAAAAGACTAGTCACAATTGAAACTCCTTGCAGTTGTTAATAAAGTCCAGTTCTAGCCAGTAAATACCCGATGTTGGACTCATCACACACTTACACACATCACACAATTAATCAAATTGGGGTATCACAATTTTCCCCACTTTGTGGAGTAGTTTCTCCGAGCCCACACGGGGGCCGGCTCTGATACCAACACTATCACGACCCAAATCCATGGAACATGAATTTAGATGCATGATTAACCTACTGAACTTATACAACTCAATAAACATAATTGATCCAAATAAATTAGAACTCCAAAGAAACAAGTACTCTTAAAAACCTCTTACAAAAATCTAAACTCCACAAATTGAAAATAATCTTAACTGTATAAAACATGAATTACAAAATAAAAGTAACTAAAATTCTATAAGTCTTCAAGTAATACTGAAATCACCTATAACTTTCATGCTCTACCTTACACCTTACAAAGCGATCCAAAGGTTCTATATTTCCAACTACAATTTAATCTGAAAATAGTAATTAATGGGGTGAGCCACATATCTAGTAAGTAATTATACAGAATACACAACAGAATAGAGTCAAACAAAGCACGAGTTTGATTTCATAATTTCACTCAAAATCTCAAATATAGTTTTCCAAACATATAAAGAACCATTTAATACATATATAATCAAATCTTAAAGTCATTCGAAAACATATACAAATAATTGATCATAGCATAGTGTCACATATACACATATCACATATTCTCACATACAATCCTGTGAGCGGATACCAACATCTAACCCCTGGTGGTAAAGGATCAACACATATTCTCACATACAATTTTGTGAGTGGTTTACATATATATCTGATCAATTCTAAAAATACTCATTTTGAGTCTCATATCACAAAACAAAACATATACAAAATAGAATAATTTTCTTAATATTAATAATTATTCCAGATATAAAGACATATCGAATATCACAATATTGAATTGAAACAAAATTAAAGGATGCTTAACTCTCTTAGAGAGCAAATAGGAATTGAGGAGTTTATACAATTTTTTTTTAACAATTCTTTAGTAAATCTGAAAAATTAAATTTGCTAAAAGAAACATTTTAAATACCATTTGGAGAATAAAAATATGACTTTAAAATCACTTAGTTTTAACAAATTTAAAAAACAAGAACCTTTTTAAAAATCTTACTTTGAAACTCAATTATTTTATGAAAATAGTTTAGTTTAGAACTCATCTTCTAATTAAGATTCAGACGTTCAAAACATTATTTAGAACTCAAAGTTTCTCTTTAAAACATTATTTAATAGTCGAAATTTCTCTTCCAATGTTGCAAAAATACATTTGACAAACTTTAGAAAATATAAGTTTGAAATACAAAACTTTTGAAAACTTTTAACTTCTAAGAACCTAATGGACAAAACTTGTGTATATTATGCATAATTACTTACAGCACTTGAATCACTTTGAAAGTCCAGCTGAAACACCCTCTAAATAGTCTCAAAATACTCTTAAATAGGACCTATAATAAATCATGGAAATATACTTAATATCTTCTATAAAATATAAAGTAATAGAACTATACAAATGGACTCACTAGGATTATACTTTGTTGAACTAATTACAGTTTCAACACTAAATTAACGTTTCTCTAACTAATGGTATTCTAATCAATAATACATCCTTGCATTAATTGAAACTCATTTAACCATGAGGAATGCAGTAGCAACACCTTAGAATTTAATATATAACCCCAATACAAACGGTGGGCCAAAACCCATATGATTCTATTCATGAGCTTAACATTCATTGATCTTATGGATTTAATATAAGAATTTTGGTATGAAATTTCAAATCTGTCATTATCCTTTTAAAGAATTGTAGACGTGTTGAACCCAAATGGTTCATTGTGTTTGGGAATAGTTAACACCTAGGCATAGACTATCAAAGCTATAAACAAGAGAAAATAGGACTTTGACAAAATGAGAGCTAACTAGTGTCGCATGTGTGGGGTCAGGTGCAAATTCTCTAGCAAATTAGAATTACATTATTGTATAGATCAGCAAGCCAAAAGTTCTTATAGCCCTACGAGAATGATGCAAGCCTTATTCATGGATTTAATAATTTCGGCTTTTGTTCTAGGGTCCGACATCACTAAAGTTTTTCATGATAAAATTTTAACAAAATCATACCTAGAACAATTGGTTGCCTCTTCAATTGTATTTGTGCTAGACTCCAAGAAAAAACACCTCTTAGCCTCTTTAATAAAAACCTTCTTATGAAACCCCTAATTTATCTTTTCCTCTACCTTATATTTTAACCCATCAGAGATATGGGCTTGGTGGCGTAGTGGTTGGAGTTAAAAACTCACTTGAGCTCATCGCTTTAGTTTCCAAGAAGTTCATAAAACATCTTCCTCTTTTATTTATTATTTTAATTGTTGCACTAATTGTATCCACTAAAACTATAATTTTCTCACCTATTTGTAGCACCACAACATTGTCTTGTCCCATCTTTCTATGCACACATATAGTACCTCAACTCTATATTAAAAATGACAAGTAACGGTGATAATCATAAAAACAAAATTGGGGTATCACATGATTAGTTCAAAAGAATGTACTGTCATGGTCTGGAAAGGTCTTCTTCTTCTTCTTCTTGGTGTATTTTTGCAGTAATTAATCAGAAACTCAGCTCTTTACCGATCTTGTCAACTCTTTCTCATACAGTTAGTTTATCTTCTTTTACTTCTTTTTTTCGGGGGTACTCTCTCTGAATTGTAATGGTTTGTATGTTGTACATGCTGAAAAATAGTCACTTGAGTACCCTAAAAGATTACTTTGCTTATGAATGAAGGTATGAACTGGAAGAGGTTGCTTGGCCAGGTATATATCCTACTAGGTTATGTCCTGAATATATTTTTTCTTTCTTTCAATTATTAATGCAGGATTTGGATAGAGATATAGTTGTAGCAACAGCTAGGGGGACAACTTCAGATCAGATGCAATCGCTATCTCTGCTAATCTAGTTGTTGATGAGAGACAAATGAATGCACTCTTTTAAATCTAGCATTCTGCCTGACCATTTTAATGAAGTGGTGGCAGCATACGTATTATGTACAATTTATTGTTCTCATAGATCACCTTTGAGTTTGAAGTTGATGAATAGGTAAGAGCAGTAAATAACCAAATATTTTTTTTTAGAACAAAGATATCTTGATCATTTTAGCAAGCTGTACTTTGAAACTAAATTGTTATGGCTGTTATTGTGGATTTTTAACGGCTGTTCATTTGAAACAAAATTGTTATCCATATGTGCTAGTTTAAAAATGTCTTCAAGTAGCTCATACAGAAGCTTGCAGAACAATGATGCTAGGTGTGTTTGTGGAGAGTGAGCCCAAAGAGATTAAATTGTGAATGTTGGCAGACTTGCACCCAAAAAAACAGAGAAGACTAATGTACATAGTTTAGATGTAGATAATGGAGGAGACAAACTAAAGAGACTACCATAGTTTATTATGGTAGTGTGTTGGATAGCTTATAGACCAATTAATGCACTATTTTCAAATGATGTAATTTTGAGTTTGCAACATCAACTATGACAATCAATTACACGACTTGATTATTCGTGCTTGTTCTTTTCACCTTTATTTGTACTTATTTTTGGCATTAAGAAGTACCAAATTGCAAAGACAACAAGGAACAAGAGCATCCATTCAAACCTATTGGCAATCATCCATATTTAATGGCATTAAGAAGTACCCAATTGCAAAGACAGTAAGGAAAATATACAGGATACCTAATGACACTAAACCAAAACATCTATTCAAACCCGTTGGCAATCATCCATATTTTTTGGCATTAAGAAGTACCAAATCGCAAAGACAATAAGGAAATACACATGATACATAAAAACCTGGATATCATAAAATGACACTAAACAAAAACTTTTATTCAAACCTGTTGGCAATCATCTAGAGTACTCAAAAGTCAAATTACACAACACATCAAACTTGTCAATACACAACATAACTTAAAACAAACATCCAAAGTGCATAAAACAAACTAGTAGCTGACTTAAAACATAAATCAATAACAGAACATAACTCAAAATAAATACAAATTCCAACGTGTCTACAAAATGAACATATTCCATGATTAGCCACGACACCTTTTTCATACTATGCTTAAAGACAACAACAATATAACTGTAAAACAACCTCTAATTATAACAAAGGCTAACTTGATTGACAGATACGAGGTTCAAACCAAAGATGATTTGAGACTTATTATTAGTTCCAAAGTTAGAAACCAATGTTCATGAAAGAAATACCCCCAATGAAATTAACAAATTCAAGATAAAAAGGAAGGGTCCTGCAATTAATATTAGTAAGAACTACCTATCAAAAAATATATATTAGCAAGAACCACTTAAGAGTTCCAATTCATTTTACAAGTCATGAAAAACTGGAATAACATCATAGTAATTGAAAGAAAAAAGATGTGATATTAGAAGGCAGGTAACATAGCTCAATCATCCATCGAATGCTCGTCTTCTGCTCCACTAGCATCAATCATTTGGTCATCCTTGAGGTTGCCACATACATTACATTCCAGAATGTTAGAGGCAGAAGTACCATCATCCTTGGGGGGCAAAGGTGCTAGTGTGCCCCCGCAATTCTCTCTATCACACATATATCTAAGAAAGAAATAGGCATGAGGGAAATCGGTATCCCCTTGTTCTTTAGAGGATCCCATTTGGTCTTGGTCTTGGTCGTCCTCATCCATCAATTCCTCCTCCTCCTCCTCTTCCTGGACAAGATCCTCATCATCACCATCATTTTCATGATCGGACCAATTGGCTTCAACCTCGCAGCGGTCGCAATGACAGGTGAAGCCATAGTCCTCCATCAACCTTCTTTGCCTGCTGGCGTAATTCTCGTTCACAGGGAAATAGCTCAAGCATATCTCCCTGCCTTGCGGAACATCGTGAATCATGCGAACAACAATGTCAGTGTTGCGGTCAGGAGCAGAGTCAACGTAATCAAAACGACAAGCATTAGGAAGGCAGTCATGGTTGAAGAAAGAAGCATTCGGGTAGATACCATAAGCTCGAACAGAACGTTGTTGGCCAGAATTATTATGCGGGGAGGAACAAGGCTCCATAAGGCCAAAGGCATTGAGCTTGTCCTTGGCGAGAAGAGCAGCCGTGAGTTCTAACGAGAACGGAACTGGAGGAGTAGAAGGAGGAGGGAAGAGGGAGGAGACGAGGAGGGAATGCAAGAATTGGGCAGTGGCAGTATCGGTGGCGTCAGGGGCGCCTTCGAGAGAGAGCAGAATCTGAAATTGGGAAGGGGAGTAAAGGGCGAGATTGTACGCCGCCACGAGGAAACGAGCCTGGACCTGTTGTTCCATGGGTTGTTCGAGTAAAAGAGGGGCGGAATCTCGGAGGCGAGAGAGGGCTTGGCATAGCCAAGGAGAGTGGGACGATGCGAGTGCAGAAGAGAGACAGTTTTGGCTGCAGAAGACGTGGTTATGGGAACAAGACGAAGAAGAAGAAGAAGAAGAAGAGGAGGATAAGTTCTAAAACAGTGGGAACAATAGACGGAGGAGGATTGATTGATGAAAGGAAGAGCAGAGTAGAGGAGAATGGGAGAGTCCCTGAGAACAATTTCGCCAGCCTTCAGTGGCTGAGACGCTACCAGACCTCTCCCTCTCCCCTCTATCTCCGTCCTCTTCAGAATCCCACTCGACATCTCTCTCAAGCCCGCCGTCGGGAATCACAGCCGATGTCTCTGTTAGGGGATAATGAAGAGCTTAAGCCTTAAGGAGCTCAGTGATTCACTAAATCGTTCGTGCTAGAGGTTAGGGTTTTTGATACTTAAGTTTTTTTTGTTTTTATTGGCCGACATGACAGTCCACGTGGCATAAAGTAATATTTTATTTTGTTCCTTAATTAAATTAGCATTTTTCATCCATTACTCTCTCTTTTTTTTTTTTGGTAACCAAGGAATTAACATTAACTAAAAAACATTGCCAGTAGCAGCAAAGTTACAGAGTCTAGGGCGATATACGCACATCAATCATATCATCCTACTAATGTTAGCTTTATCAGCAGGAGCGCTAGACCCCTCTATCTCCAAGTTAGGCGTCTTTTCCTTGATTGTAAATGGGTAAACATCCCGCCAGTGCCCCACTCGACCACGGGAAAACCATAGGGTGTTGATTCCTTCATAGAGCACTTCTTGTACAACCCCTTCGAGGAGAATGCACATGGTCAGTGGCTATTCCAAGTTTCCCTGAATGCAAATTCTCGCAAATCGACCCCTCGCATTGGAAGTAGTATTCAAAAGGCAGCTCTGGTAGCCTAACCCTTACAGCCACCATATTACACACTGCATTAGTTGGTTTGAAATTTGGCTCCCATGCTCTAATCGTTAAAAAATGACCTCGATAAACAATGTCCCTCCCTTGATGACGTTCTCAAAATCCTCAACCAACCCAAATCTCATAAGGAAAAAATCTCGCCCAAAGTCGACACAATCGAGCTAATCCGCTGGCTTCCATAAACCCATTACCTTCAAGTGGAGATAATGGAAACCCACAGTCTGTCCAAAAACCTTCACAATCAAGGCATGGTTCCATCTAGCCCTAATGGACCTTCTCGTGTCCGGAGTCAGGTTGACAACCACCATACCATTTACCAGCTCACCCATACCCATTGAAGGGGTGGACATATCCAGCTCGTGACCGTTAAGATTAAATGTCTATACAAAGGCGCTTGACATCTCACCGACGAGCTTATCCCTGTAGGATGGTGGAGAGCCAAACTCCGAGGCTCCCTTCGCATCTTTTGCCTTCTTGGTGCTTCGTTGGAGCTCTACCTCTTCTTCACTGGACTTTTTGCCTTGAGAGAATTCACACTCCATCTAAAATTATTCAAATAAACTTTTCCTTTTTCATCTATTACATAACTATGGGGAGTAAAAAGACCCTGGAGGGTATGTGGGCCTTTGGGCCATGTTAAGGAATGCCGACCTGCTCCTGGGTTAAGAATTTGATAGTACTACTTGTCGACCCATACGCTGAGGATCCGAGGACCCATCCGAGGGTGACTTTTTCCTCGGACGAACATAAGAGGACCCGGGATTTTGTTATAAAGGTTAAGGGATGACTAGGTTATGACCAATGGTTAAAAAGGGGGGGGGGGGAGGAAACCCCTGAATATCCTAGAAGCACCGATATTTGAGAAGTACCAAAGATAAAGGCTGCCACCTCCACATTAAAGACCCTTCACCTACCACCCTGGCCGCATTAATGGGGAAGTGACCCCTAAACAGTGGAAGGGAAACTTTTGGTTACTATTCAAAGGCACTAAGAAAAGAAATATCTAGAGTGAAGGGGGGATGGGTCAACACGTGTACAAAGTATCGAAAGGAGGACTATTTAAGAAAGAAAACCTAGAACAAGAGGGGGGACTCTCTTTTTTGTAATCTAAAGAAAGAAAAAGAAAAAGAGACAATATAAGAACAGCTCTCGGCTTACGTCCGAGGAGGTTGATTTGCAATATTTCCTATTGTTTTTGAGTGTTTGCAATCTTTGGCTTTTCATCTAATCCTCCACACTTCTAACCTGGGTTTTAAGCCCACACTCTACAAATTCATATTGTTTAAGGCTCATTGGGCCTGAGCCCATAGCCGTTCTTGGGTCCAGGTGCAATTGTGCACTTACAATAACAATAAGAATTATTTTCATACAATATCAAAATATTAGTGACCAAATTTTATTAAAATTTTCAAGTAAATTTTGTGTGTTGAAATATTAGTACTCCATTTGTCAATTAAATTTTGTACAGTAAACTATTTTTCACTAAAATTTTATTACTATTTTCTTTGTTTTTCTCTCTTTTTATTTTACTGAATATTATTTTTGTTTTTAAACTTTACCTAACTTTACTGGTCCTCTATCATTTATTATAACTATGATATACAATGATGATGCAAAAATATCAACAAAAATAATGAATCAGTCAATTCACTTTATTTTGGTTTGTAGGTCCAGTTGGGAGGTTTTTATTTTTATTTTATTTTGTAAGGATTTGGAGGGGAGAGGAGGAGAGCGTTTTACTTACTATAATAATAATAATAATCATAATAATAATAATAATAATGAAATTGTCAAATTTTTTCTTATGATGTCAATTTATATTTCTCTAAATTAAATAAAAAAATTAATTGAAAGAGCAAAGAAATCATTAGCTTGTGTGGGTCTGTTGTACTAGGTATTATCACAATCATAGCTATATAAGTGATTGAAAATATATATAAATATCATTGGACAAATGCATACATCTTGAATTGGGACGAAGGAAAAGTTCTGACATTAAACTCAAAAAGAAAAAAGAAAAAGAGAGAGACTCTGAACACAAAGGAAGGAAAATTAGAATAATAATTGAGAAATTTATTCATTATGTTATTGATATATAATAACATCATTATATTTATTGTTATATTAGTTTGTAGGATTTTTACAATAAAATTAACGATCATTTTAACAATTTTCTACTTTATAATAACAATTGATGCAATATCCGTATGGTGTAATTTAACTCACTTGGTAAGGATTTACCATAAATGTGTGTTTTGGGTTAGATTATTTTTAAAAAAGACGGTAAATTATATTTTAAATCCTATATCTTAGTGGTGGTTTCAACTTTCAAGCCATTATCAACGACCTTGCAAAAGAAATTTATCAGATTATCACCTTAAGCCAAATCCACATCAACAACACAGCTGATCTCCTTCTCATTTGTTTTTGGGCCAGAATAGTATAACACAAGCTGAAGTAGCATCACACCACAACGAGAGAGACGAGAGAGAGAGAGAGAGAGAGGAGAGGAGAGAGAGAGAGAGTTGTATTCATTAAAGTTTGATAAATAGTTGGCCCAACCAAAAAAGAAAGCAACAACAATAATCACAATCGGCCTGCACCAAAAAACTGAACAGTGTCTTAATTTGATGATAAAGAACTATCATCAGAAAGCTACAACAATAATCACAATCAGGTACTATACGGCCTACACCAAAAAACTGATTGGTGTCTTAGTTTGATGATAAAGAATAATCATCAGAAACGGACGTTATAGATTAAAAATTTCTAAAAAAAAACAATCAAGTAAAAATAATCACAAGCTGTTGACAATTGTTACCGTATCATGCAGATCTTCCTCACAATTGTGAATCACCACAAAAGCATCAAATGAAAAAAAAATTGGAATATGGCTTAAAAGGTAGAAACATTTCATCATTGAACACTGGACGACAAATGAATATGCTTCATTATACACCTCATTTGGCTGTAGTACTCTTCTCCCTGTAATTATGTGCCCACAAAGCTAAGATTTTTTTTTTTTTAATGGAGATCATATCAGTGAAACTATGACACCATGTCCTATTTCAGAAAGATATACCGACAAACCATAGTCCCACTGTAAATAATAAACCAAAGTTCCATGATTTGACAGTGTTGAGTAGAAAACACCACCTGCACAAACCCAAAACCTAATCATGAATAAGTTACTGAGCATGTAAAGACAAAATAATAAACCAAAACTACATCAAATAGAATGGAATGATGCAAGGAAAGCCACGCGCATAAAATTGTAGAGATAACAGTTGATGATCAAGAGACAAATCTGCTCCCGTCAGCACCACTTCAAACACAGTTTTTGAGGCATCAATTAAGAATTTGCACTTGAGAAAGAACTCCAATTTCTCCTTTCACTCACAAAGTACAATATGTACCTTCCAAAATGTACATAAGGTTATCAACATGATACTGAAACAGATGTTCTCAATTCTATGACTACAATATTCAAATACCCTACTTGTTTGATCTTAATTCTTCCTTTCTTTTTTAATCTCCTTCATATCATCAAACAATTTGATTGTGAGAGCAGGCAGCTTACCCTCATAAAAAAAATGAGAACTCTTCCTATATATGTTATTTTCTTCAAGAATTAACGAGATTAGCATAAAAATTTCAATGTTTCTATCTAATGAAAAAAAAATCACCTGTATCACCATAGTTGCTGCTGTCAGCTAACTTCAACTCATGTTTTCCATAGTGACCAGTAATTTATAGAGTCAAAGGAACCCAGAAATTAAAAGCAAAAGCCTAAACTAAATCCTCTAATTGATTTAAGAAGCATTCAACCCACATCATTGTTTCCTAGTTACTTTGCCCATGTCAAACTACACGAGAGTAACCATGCTTTATGAGGACACGGAGCAAAATACAAATTCAATTTAAATATTAGCATATTCAAGGCCACAGGAGTAAATTGTGTGGCAGGCTGGGAGCTATGACACGTTTAATAGAAAATGAGTGATTAGAAGAATAAAAGATAAATCTTGGCGATCGAAAAATGACAAAGAATTTGTTGAGGACATAAATCATGTTTGTTCTTTACCTTGGACCTTAGAGGAAGCCTGAATATGATGGCCATGAAGAACAGGATATTGCTAACTGCTAGCATTGGGACAAATTTTTCTATGTTACCAGAGCAAATTTTGAAGCATAAAGCCCTATTTAATTGTAACAGATGCAGAGGCCACTGCAGCCTCTGCTATTAAGGAGACAGGTTGACGAGCCTGCAGACAGGCACCTATATCGAAGGGGTGCAACTCAGAACCATCAAAAATAAGATTAACACCAGGAAGGGTTACTTCTCTGCTGTCAACTTCATCCGGTTCAACTTTTACTGAACTCACAGTATGTGTTTCTTCAATGGGCCTTGTGGCAGCCTCATAGACAGGAGTTAGGGCATATGATCTGCAAAGTATCATTCAATAATTAAATTCAGGATATTATCAAATCAGATCAGAATAGCAGCAAAGAGTACCAAGATTTCACTCCCTACCAATGTTATATTCAACAAGACAAAACATAAGAAAGAAGAGAACAAAATGCTTCCTGACTTTGTTCCAGAAAGCTGTGTCCCTTATTAACTTTGCTCACCCTCACAAAATTTAGACAGTCTCAAAAATTCTCTAGCATCAGTGCATCACTCATAATGCTTCCTCAGAAAGCTGTTTTGCAGCTTGTAAGGGCCCTTAAGTAACCATGATTTAGAGTCAAACTTATTCCAAAAATTATGACTGTTGCGGTTAGTTGCCCATAGGTTTTACTGGTTAGAGGCGAGTCCAAAGAGCTCTTCTTTAGACAGGTTTTCTAGGTTATCCAAAAAAAAAAAACTATTGTTGACCTACATTAATAATTCCTAACAACAAAAAAATCCACAGCTGCAACCACCAAGCTTAATCAGGCTCTTTGCTACCTAACCAGGTGCTACCACTGGGTTTGTCAAACATCTTCTTACTGATATTTACATTAAAAGAGTAATTGGAAAAGGTAATACAAATCAACAATATATTTCCACATAAATAATAACACTTCCTGAAAACCACTCCTCTTAATAGATCCGCTCCTAAGTGTCTAGCAAGTTAAGCTCTTAACTAGGTCCATTGGAAAAAACTAAACAATTTCTTAGTTAAATCTTTAGCAAGATAATTATACATGATGCTTTATCTACTGCCACAACCGTACTCAATACCACAGCCTCCAGGCACCATTACACAATTTAGAAATTGCAAATCTTTCTGAAGTAAATATTATCAGCAGATAATTGCAAGAAAGAATCTTCCCACATAAAATTCCTCCAAAAAACCACCTCTCATCTATACAGAGTACTTCAGTAAAAACTTTTAAAATGTATATACTGAATATTCTGTGTTAAAAATTACTAAAATAGGAAATCACTAGCAAACTGGTATAGAGACTAATGCCATAAAACATTTCAAGGCAATATCAGCAGTATGTGAACAGCACAATGTATTAATTGATACATACCTAAGAATGCTACCATCAAAGCTCAAAACTTCGGATCGGCAACGTTGCCGATTAGCAAGTTTTAGTCTCTGATGCTCACTCAAGGCTCCTGAAATGGGAGAAGAAGGGTCAACAAGCGGATTCCATCTACCACTAGCATAGTGCATGAGTTGTCGAGATGATTCCTTTGCTTGCTCTTTCTGGTAAAGAAGTTTTGCAGCAGGACCTGTAGCTTGGTACTCTGCACAAACATCACGCAACTTTTTCCGTAAATTTTGCATTGCATCATGATGCTCACTAAGTGAATCTGTTTGAAGTAATTGCGATGATACCACCCTTCTACATATGTTGTTACACAATTTTGGACTAAAAAGTGGCATCCCAAATTCCACACTCAATGGGACCCATTCATACTTCTCATCATCAGGAGAAAAGTGGTCAGATTCTCTTTCTTTAAAAAGTTTTAATAGGCGAATGTAACCAACTGCCAACAACTCTATCTTGTTTGCCAAATCAGTTAACAGAGAGTTCAGTTTCAAACTTTCCTCTTCACACAGCCCCAATTCCTTCCCCACACGAGCAATTGAACCATCAAAATTCTTTAGAGGCAACGGAATGTCCATGGTCATGATTCTTCCAGATCGATCAAGATCACACCTGCTGAGGGGCTGTACCAGCACAGCTGAGTGTTTAAGAAGTGAATTTAAACAATGTAAAAGTATACTTCCCTTGACTAGATTGCCTTCAAACTTCCCTCCCAACCCTCCAATCGTAGAACCATCCCAAGACCATATAAGGGCTTTCTCACAACCAGCCAATGGTGCAGGAAGCAACCGTAGACATTGTCCTTTCATGAGAACAACTGATAGAGGCCCACTAGCCACAGTTGAATATAGCACCAATTTCATCCAAGGTGTCATAGATGAATAAGAGGGAGGACCAAAATGGATGGGACCTGTCGGTCCAGGAAGAATTGATGAAGGAGGAAGAGGAACCATGGACACAACAATGTCATAGTCACGATGAAATAATCGGTCTAAAGTTGCTGGTGCAAGAGAAGCCAAGCTTTCACAGCGAAGAATATCCACACGATATTTCTTTCTCCTCTTCAGTGAATCTCTACCAGCATCTGACCCTTCAAATGGAATCTTTTTCTCATCATTCTGGAAATCTGGATCTGAGTTAGACACCTTGTTCAAGGTAGCAGAAAATATTTCATCATCAGCACTTCCAGTAGCAGGTTCAGTTGAAATAGAATCCTCATGGGGTATCCCTGAACTAACCAAATCATCTTTATCCAGCCTAGCTTCGTTTGTAGCAGAATTTCCTGATTCGTCAGTCAAAGTGATGTCAGCTATCAAAGTGGCCTCATCATTGCTTGAAGCTAACATACCCATCTTATCACAAACTTCTTCTGCTTTGGCATCAGTAGCAACTCCACCAGATTGCAGACATTCCAAAACGCAACGGAGGCTGAATGCATGATTTGCAAATTCCTGCAATTCCCCCTCAAATTTTGTTCCCTCTAACGTACTCAGATCCTTGCAGAGATCAGCAATGCCAGCATGACCCAACTTTCCTGCTTCATATAGTGTTACAGCATGGGATTTTAAGCCTGTAAAAGGAAATTAACAGAAAGACATGATTAATATCATGCATTTGCATAAATTCTACTTGTGGAGTAAAACATCCATGAGATTGCTCAACTTTTTCTCTCATTAAGTACCACTACTAATTGTTATGATATATTTTGATGGAAATTAAATTACTGAAAGTGCCAAGCCTAGAAATTTATTAGACAGGATGAGTAAATCAACCTGTTAAGTTTTGTCAGTCTATTCTTTGGTGGTTGGGGGGGGGGGGGGCACATACATACATATATGACTTTAAATCAAAGTTTTGTTCAACCCAAAATTCAGTAAGCCAAGGCCTGCTTGTCATAGAGTTTGGATTGATTAAAACAGATGCCCATTTCTCTTAAATAAACATGACCTTAAATTATATGATCCAGTTTATAGTCATTTTTTCTCTTCTCATTATCATAGAATTTGGATTGATTAAAACAGATGCCCATTTCTCTTAAAGAAGCATGACTTTGTATTATATGATCCAGTATATAGTCATTTTTTCACTTCTCATTACTAAAGAGGATTCACACTAGAGTTTCATTCATCTTTGTCCCAAATGCATTATGCACTTAGGGCATGTTTGGTAGACTGTAATAGGCGTTATAATGTAATAGTTATTCCTATGATTTAGTTATTCTTTAGTTTGGTTATGTTTTTATTACAATGAATAATCATTCTTTATGAATAGCTATTCTTCAAAATAAGAAATAATTATTCCTCTTTAAAAAGTTGTATTAGCTATTCTTTAGTAAGCGCAATAATTTCAAAACTTAATATATTTCCAAATAAACAAACTTTCTATATAACTCACAACCAAACTAATGAATAGCTTTAGTTATTACATTACAACACATTTTATTCCTAATAATAAAGATTACAATTCCTATCGTAATCCTCATTCAGTATACTAAACGTACCCTTACTCAAAACAAAATGCAGCCAAGTCAAAAGTTCACTGATTCAAATGATTATTTACTTATTTGGGAGCAGGGGAGTGGAAATGACTAAATATACCACTCAAAGCAAGATTATTGTTCTCCAAATCACAACTAATAAGTTTGAACAGGGTTAACTATTAAGCATGGAAGCAATTGGCTGCAATCCAGCCTGAAATCGTTCTCATGATACCACAATTTATTCTTGCTGTGATAGTCTACACAAGCTGAGATATATTCTGGGTACCTCTTTTACTTAATGCAACCACAGACTATCATGGGTGTCTTTTATGATGATGGCAAAGGAAATACAGAATTCAAGGAAGGGGTAACGTCAGACAAAATTCTCATTTGAAATGCAATACATGAGAAAAAGCATTGAGACAAGTTTCCAGCATCTTGATTTGCCACTTTCCTATAAAATTTGTGTAGAATCCTAGCATGTAAGCCAAGTATTGTTAAATGTCTAAAAATTTAATAAGTTGATAGGATAGGGCAGCATGAGAGGCTGAGTTCATGGAAATTTGCCTCCAGCATATAGCAGGATCATATTCAAGTTCTGAAGAAGGTTGCTTCCCTATTCACAGTGCAGTCTAACATAAAAAAAGTAATAAAAAAAAGGGTCAGAGGAGCACTATGCTTTGATCCTTTTGACAAGAGAATTCGCTCTTGCCTTATATAGAGATGTATACATTTTGGGAAGGTTATGAAGTAGGTCCACTTAGAAATATCATTGATGAAAGACAGACTGAAGTTGTTCTGCAGAAGAAATATCGCATAAAGACGACACATTAAATGTTTTAACTTTGCTACTTCAGATCATCTCTGGAAAATGATAGAATAATCATTCAAGATGAACTTCTGCTCCTACGGGAACTGATAGAATGACCATTCTATTTCTAGTCGCTACTAGATAATTGTTACAAGAAGTTCCCATGCTGACAACAGTGCTAGTGTCTCAACTTTATTTTGTTTTCACATAGATAACTGATAATGTTCAGGGTAAAAACAAGATAAAGGACACATTCAAGATTATAAGACAAATGAACTTGACATTGACATGAAGGGGGAAAAAGACGACAAAAATGAACATACCTGGTGAAACAGACCCCATCATAAGATAGGATGTTATATTAGCATCAACCACAAAAGCGACACGTGCATGGGCAGAAATGGGCCCATTGTTTTCTTTCTCCAAAACATCTCCTTGTTGAGCAACATCACCGTCAACAAAAATGTTTGCTGAGTCTAGACTAGCACTAGAACCATCTTCATCACTAAGAGTAGCCCTAAGAGAGCTAGCAATGCTTGTATCTTGAAGAACAGATGCTGGATCAATTACTTTTACTGCCCATCCCAGTCGACATGCAAAAGATGCAGCAGCCTGCAGCTGCAAAAGGTCAGCCTGTAGAGTTGTTGCCAATTCAGCAACAGTTGCATTCTCACTTGAAACAACAAAAACTGCATACAGCAACCTAAATGATAGATTACAAGTGTTAGGATCCCATACATAACCCATTTCTTTTATCTATAAAAAAAAAATTAACTGGTTGCAGAAAACACTCAATTGACAGAAAATATCTGAATATTAGAACGACTGCCTTACTCCTCGATAGGATCTTCATAGGACTGCTCCCTGTTGGAAACAAACCCTTCAAGCCTGGAAACTGAACAACCATGAACATTATCATTAACATTGTGGACTCACAAAAATCCCCACAGAAGAGTTGCAAATGAAGAGGATGAATCGTTCTTTTTTTTTTGGATAAGTAACGAAAAAAATATATTGGAGAAGAACACAGCCCCGTACATAGAAAATGTACTAAAGAGGCAAAAAATCAAGAAACCAAATTACAATGATCAAGCAAAACAGGAAGGGAGAGACAAGAAAAAAATGGTAAAACTAAACACCATTCCAGAAGAGTAAAAAAGAAAAAAGACTTAAACTCAATAATGGATCGATCGCGACCCTCAAAGCTTCTAGAATTCCGTTCCCGCCAGATACACCACATCAAACAGTGCGGCACCATCCTCCAAATCACTATATTGTGATGACGCCTGAAATTGCAAGCCCAACAATCCAATAGATCCACTACCGTTTGCGGCATCACTCAACAAATACCAAACAAGCAAAAGACCATACTCCACATCTCATAAGCTATAGAACAGTGAAGGAGGAGATGATCAACAGATTCCCCACACCTTTTACGCATATAACACCACTCAAGAACAACAAAGTGCCTTTTCCAAAGATTATCAATAGCAAGAATCTTGCCTAGAGCAGCAGTCCAAGAGAAAAAAGCAACCTGGGGGGGAACCTTCAATTGCCATATCATTTTCCAAGGGAAGGGAGTGGCAGTGGGGGGGGGGGAAGGGAGTGATAATACCCACTCACCACTCACCACGCCTGCTGGCTAGCTTCCAACAAAGTGATAATCGTTCTTAAACTATTATTATTAAACTTATCTTATATTTCACCACTCCAATCAACACATATTTTACAGAAGTGTTAAGAGGAAGAAACTTTGACCCACTTTCCCAACTGTCTCAGCTTACAGCCTAAGTACAAATCATAGAAAGTACTCATCATAACTTCTTATTTTTGGGTGATTTTCACATGCACCTAATGAGTTTTGAATCCATGACCATATGAGGCAGATGTCATTGGCATTACTTATGATAATGTAAAATAATGTAATCTAGACATTAATTGCCCTTATCATTTATCAAAAACACATATATAAATAACATAAAATAGAAGAAGAAAGCATGCCATAAAGCAAAGCAAAAAAATCCACTATATGCTATCCCTAGGTATAAATTTAATTAGTTCATTAAGTAGACATCAAATATATATACTCAGCTAGCTAAGCTTCACCAGAAGTCCACACAACCATGCCCTTTATAGAAATATTTTGTTGGTTACCTCAATTAGAAAGGATTTCACAGCCAAAAAAGAACACATGATTTCTTAATTTGAATGTGAAAAGGTTTTTTTTTTGGATAAGTTCATTTGTACATAGCAGTGCTTTGAAGATTTCATTCTTTTAATCTTCTTTAGGGAAAGGTCAGGTTATGCGACCGAATAACAAGCCACCCATGCTTTTATTATAAAATAAGACATAGGGATGAAGACTTTCATGCCAACAGAAAGCTAACCTTCCAGAATTACTATATAATTTGAAGAAAATTCACAAGTCATTGACTTGCAATTAATGATAACAGAAACAATAAGAACAAAATGAAAGCCTAGAGAGATAAAAGAAAGGGAAAAATAACTTTTGGCTTTGGCGCATGCTTCAGCTAAGTGAATCCATATAGAATTTAAGGTATAAAAAACTAGTGAAACCAATGACAAAAAAAAGAAACCGTAAATATATCCAATGTACCTTTAAAACGGTCATCAGGATAACAGGGACATCGAAGTATATCAACCCTCGTCTGAAGAGACCCTTTACAATATCAGGATCAAACAAAATAAATGAATTTGCTTCCTCCTTACAGACTTTATCAATTGTTGCCATTTCTTCTTCTGAGAGTTTCTATAAAAAGAAGGAAAAGTTAGTAAGTTCACATCAATCACAAGTGCTTGCCCCAAAAGCACATAAACAGAGATACTTCTTGCGTGACTGAACTCCCTATGAAATCAAAGGAGATTATTTCGGTAGAAATTCCTAAGAATTCAATGGTAAGAAAAAGGATTATTAAGAACCTCACCTTAAATTCTTCTAGAGTAAAGTTTACAAGACAAACTCCCCACCATGGTTCAATTGCAAAATCTACAGGTTGCGTAGGTAACATTTCCTTTGCAATTGACTTGTTCAGCTTCCACATAATTTTCTGGATAGCTCCAAAACAGTAAATAATAGGTAAGATAATAATGTATAGTCCATCTGAAAGCAAATGACTTATGATACCAGCATAAGGCAAAATACATGAAACTGAAGACATTTTTGCACAATAAGATGCCCATCTTTAATACATATACTTAGCTGATATTGGATAACACTAATCAAGCACAACTAAATGAAAAGATCCTCATAAACAATATGGTTCCATTTGGATATGAGGATTTAAAATCAAGAGATTTGAACAAACCATTCATAATATTTGTGTGGTTGAATTGAAGAAAGATTGGTAGTATAAATAGTTTGATATGAATTTAACAAGACGTGATAATTTAAGCTTAGAGGATTTTGATCTAACAAAAAAACTTGTAATGTCATGGATTTGAAATAATATTTTATAGCTAATCATTTCAAATTCGCATATTAGTAAAGTTTAAACCCATCCATAAATTTCATCAACAGAAAAATTAATCCCTTTCATACTTTATTGAAGTGATTTAAACTAAAAATTGAAATCCAAATCCTTCTCTTTTGATACTTCCATCCAAATGAACCATATCAGAATTCAATTAATTTACAAATGGAAGCTTTATTAAGACTGAAATTGCAAGGAGATGAAAAGAGATCCGTGCTATAGAGGAAAAAATTGTGAAATAGATAGTTGAAGTTTAGAACATAATAATTTTGATAAGTAAGCTTAGAACATAATAATTATGGCTAGTGCTGCTAGTCCACTTAAAAAGCATTAATAAAGAATTATCTATCTTTGAGTTCCATTGGTTTCTCTTAAAGGAACCTATATTATAACTCATGTAAAAAGTAACATCCATATCATGTTAGTAACATTTGTGCACGTCACTGAAACCTTATGATACAAATTAACATTGTGTGTGTAAACAAAAATATCCGTAAACATACAAGCAAACCTATCCACTACCTTAGATCTGCACTTGTTCATGATATCAATGAATTCATTTCTTCCAATTCCAGTAAGCCGCAAAGCATCGGCAGCGCTGAAATTTGGGATGCTGTCATAAGGTTGCTCTACAAATGATAAGGACAACCATCAACCATATCAAATAATAAGCAGGTATCTCCAAAATGGGCATAAGAAAATTTGAAGGTAAATGATGCATAAATACAAACAAAGGCACATATGCACACGTAACCATGATAAGTAACCAAGAGTTGACAACCAAACAATGAAGAGATAAAGGCAAGTTAGATTTACAATACATACTATTGTTCTAATAATGGAAAATTGAAAAGTAAAGAATAAGGATATACTGACAGATCAAGGGTGAATAAAATAAAATTTCGAAAAAAAAAAGGGAACAAAAACATTTAAACTCAAAGAAACAGTTAGTATATTCCATGTGACTCCACAAAAGGAAATAATCGTGATGCTCATGATTAGAAGAGTACCAAAACTATGTGAAACATACATCAACTTGATGTTATTATCTTAATAAGGTAAACTGACTACAGACTAACAGGATTTCAAGCAGGAAAATTTTCTCTCTTCCCCACACCCCGACCCCCAATATTTTTCTGACATGATGTTGAATACAGAATTTGTAAAAGCCCATAGAAGGATTAAAAATTGTGATTCCAGTGGACCTATTAAAATAATATGGCTAAGTAACTAAATTCACCGTTTCCTATGAGTTTAAACTTTTAGGATAAGCAGAAGTTTATTAAAACTTTATATGAACAACTAATCTAGCAGATCAGTTCCACCAAATGTAGCTTCAATGAGAAAATCTTTATCAATGAAGTTAGCAGTTCATTGGTATATGAGAAGTTGTAGGTGATATTAATTGGAAGGGAGGCTGATAATGATGCATGTGACATGATGTGAGAAAACTCCTTTATTGTAAGCAAGTAAAAGTACGAACAATAATGCTAGCTGCAAATTCCAGCAAAACTGTATCAGATTTGTTAAAGAAGGTAACCTCTTACCATTTCTCATAACCTCAAATATCATATCACAGTAATATCTGAAAGGCGATATCCTCATCACACGGCAAACATACTCAGCAAGGTGATAGGGAAATAGCTGAAAATAACAAAATCAACATGTAAACTGCATAAATCTTATTTTTTGAAGAAGATAATAGCAGCACCATCTCTAAGTCAATAAGCTAACTGGTTATATGGAAGACTTTATTTGCACAAAGTAAGCCAACATTTAATCCTCCATTTAATTTTAATTTTATTTCTAATCATGAATCAGTAACATTAGCTATTTCTTTTTATTGATAAGCTATGCATGCACCCAATGGGTCTTAAACCAATGACCTCACCTCCATCCCATTATTATATGAGGAAGTGTCGTTTGAGCTAGAAGTCAATGGCATAGTAACATAAGCTTGCAACATAAACAAATTTTTTGGACACTACAATAAGCAAAAATCCAACAAAAGGATTTTTTTTTTTTTTTAAAAAGATCATATCACACGCACCGCTAGATTCTTTCGCAAGTAACGCATCATATCTTCATAATATTCACTTTCTTTGCATATTTTGCGAGCAAAAGAAGTATTCCATAGGAGTCTTTTCTTTATGCAATGTTCAATTATCCTGCACTCATGGAAGGAAAAAAGGTCATTTCAAAAGAAAATCAAATAACTCGTTCAAGAAGGTCAAAAGGAAAAGAATAAAATATAACAAATGGTGCAGAATTGTCAAAGTAACAAAAGTAAAAATTTCACTCCACTAGAATAGCTTCTATAAACTAAAAAATCCAACATGTCTATCAACATGCTTAAATAATTAAAATTAAGTTTCTTTTTAGCAGCTGTAATAGTCAGTGTATTGATTTCTCCTCACAGTAATGGATTTGCATTTTCTACGAAAGAGGTTCAAAGCTTAATCATTTTTATTTTTTTCATTCTATGCTTGATCAGACTAGACCATTACAATTGATCTCATGTTATTCTCTGTTAGATTTGTTTGAGAGTATTGTAATCTAAGATGTTGATTGTATTCCTCCCATTGAACACCCCTGTATACTTGGGAGTTTTTCTCCATTAATAAAGCTCGTTGTTTATCCAAAAAAAAGATATTCAATGTCAAAACCTTTGCCGCTCAGTTATTCACTGATTTTTTTCTGATTCTTAAGGGATGCCCAGAAAGCATTGGTTATAAATAGAATACACGCCGAATCCTACATATAATACTGTACCAACCAATTTAGAAAGAAAACTTTGCCTGAAATGAATAATGCATAATAAACAAAATGGTAATGGACCTAACCAGACATCTCGAAGTGCATACATTTGTTTCAGGATAACAACTACAGAAATCCCTAGAGCATCTACAGCTCGAGCCTTTGCCACTAGCAAACTTCAAACTGCACCTCAAAAATGTTCGTGCTTGTTTTGGATAGCTTAATTTCATTGCCTTATTGAGCTTAAAAAAAATAAGTTCAGCAAAAGTACAGCTATACCTAGAAAAGCTAACATATTAATGAGTTGTTTGTGTTTAGTTAGCTTATTTACTTATGTACAACTTTCTAAAACCGCGATGTTTCTAAATACAACTATACTTCCCGGTCCACACTAACGACCCTGATTAGTCTATTGATGATCCATAACCCGACCCCCGTAGTTTTTGTCATTTTCACACAATTAACAATTTCTCGCCATCTAAAAACCAAAAAAAATCAACAACTACTTTTTTTTTCTTCGAAAAAACGCAAAATGTAGCATTAAGTTCTACAGTAACTGCTACCTTCTATGCCATTCTTCCTTAGAAGAAAGCGTGGCTTGAAGTCGTTTCGGGAGGTTTTCCCACGGGCATTCTTCCTTGATCGCTTTCAATATCAATTGCTCCTCAATCGTAGCCGGAGCGTGCTGCATTTTTCTTCTACACACCAAAAAAAAAAAAAAAAATCACTTTAACCTAATTCCACTTCCCTGAAACACAAAATTCAATTTCCACCAAAATCGAAAACCAATTCAGCCAAATTTTCAACTAAATTTCACTCACAAACAACACGATTTGGCAATATTGTGTTATGGCATAACTGAATTTAGATCACAAGCATCAATGTAGCTAAAGCGTTTGATAATTGTATGATTTTTTTTTGGAAAGCAATAGTTGAATTATTCAAGTTGAGAGTAGAAACCAAAAATGGAAATTAATTAATAGTTGAAAGAATTGGAAAAAATTGGAGCACCTGATCGTGGATTAAAACTGTGTCGTTTTGATTTTGTTTTTCGAATTTGGGTGGGTTTTGGCTATGGAATTGCGCACGAGATCTGAGAAAGAAGAAGCGTAAACGCTGAAATTTATTACAATGCTTCTGTCACGACGACAGTGCGTGTCGAAGTTGTCATAATTGTGGTCGTGGGACCCGTTTTGATTTTGCCCCGACCCGTTGTGGTTGAGGCCGTGTTTGATGCAGTCGGTCAAAATTTTATAAAAGTACTGGGCGAGTGTGCATTGCAGAGTGATGCGAAACGACACCGTGTTACATACTATAATGAAAGTGAGGGAAAAGTTAATGGATGTCTTTTTTTTTTCTTTCTTTGAGAAACCAATGGATATCGTAATTAAGAGTATTGTTTATCAAAGATCATAATTAAGAGTATTGGTTTTCCAAATATTTTTATAAACTTTTTATAGAAAAAAAATATATAACTGATTTTTTTGAAAAAAAAAATTGTATTTTCCATAAAAGCGATATCAAACATTTCTTAAAATAATCCATTAACAAATGCTATAAGGTTCTTATCACCATTAACTTTCCTTTTATACATACACACACAACAACCATTATATATTATTACAGGACAAGACTTAAGTATAGTATTTATGTATCGTTCTTTAGATTCTCCTTTTAAAATTTTACCAAGTGGATATTTCTTCATGAATGGAAGTGTATTTTTTTTAATTAAGTAGTCACATGACTGAATCTTAAGAGGTAAACCTAAGGAACAATATTTAAGGTACTGTACTTAAGTTTTGTCCTATATTATATATACACATTATTTTCACACAAAAACTTCATAACAATTTGAGTTGTTAAGTTGTTATTGATTCTCATTCAAGTAAAATGTTGATACATTATTCCACCTCACCCTATTTATCAAGATCCTCTCTAACACAAGTTAATACGATGTTTGTTTTTTAATCCTTGTTTAACTGATACCTAGTAGTTAAGTCGGAGGTGACTGGGATTTGATTTTGACTAATTTATGGTAGACAATAGGTTTAAGAACTTCTCACCACACAAGATTAGGTTAACACCAAATCGAATTCGACTCGACCCATGATCACTCCTATTAGTCACACATTCGACCCATTTCATTAGTGGGATTAAAATTAAGTATGAGAATACATAGATTAGAGGATCATTCTCATTAATTGACCCAACTTTTCAGTCATTCATCCACCTCATCATGACCAATTTTTCCAGTTTGGGGAAAATAAATAACCTTTGCTCCCAAATCCCTTTAAGCTTTGAGTGTGACACTCACCTTTAATTAGTACTGTTTTATTTGTAAGCCCATTGGTTGTGTAATACTTAATCCTTAGAAACCATTTGAGGTTATAAAGAAAACCTTAACAAAGGTTGTGAATAAGTCAAGTTGTTTATGAAAAACTTGAGGACTTTGAAAAAAAAGAGCTTGCTTAATGTTTATATATTTAGCAAACAAATCAAACTCAAGCCTAAGTTTAGGTTCGAACAAGTTAAGCTCAAACTTAATAATGTTTTTGTGAACAAGCTCATGAATACGATGTTCAATTAAATAATATATAATAATTATTATTTATAATAGGTTCATTTGATATTAAATTATTATTATTAATAGTATATTTGTAATAAAAATTCATAAATTTGTAAAAAGGTAAACACTTTTAATCACGATTTTATTATATATAGGAAAATAATAACTTAATTAAACAACTTATAAACAAGCTCGAGTTTGTTTAAAAAAAAAAAAAAAAACTTAAACATATAATACTTTTTTGATAATGAGCCTAAATTCATATTGCAATCGAAATAGAAAATAAACAAACATGAACTTTTAAAACTTTGGTGTATTTCTTTACAATCCTATTTTCCATCCCAAAATATTTATAATCACTCTTGGGTCTAACCACGGTCAAACTTCACCACCCTAGAGTGGTCCACCCAATTCCAGTCAAAGAACTACTAAAAACACATACATAGTGCGTATAGCCGTATACATATACATGCAAAAAAAAAACCCGAGAGGGAAAGGGTTAAAACTATTATAAACCTCACAATAGAACACATAGCCGACCAGACACACAATATCATACCCAGCCGCCTTGCTAGACTTTGGCCCTGCTTTTGGTTTATTACCCAAACCTTATATATATATTTTTTGTTTCCTTCTTTTATTTAAATTTTAACACCGCCACCGTCAACACGTTGTAAGTCTTTTACCTCTCTCTCTCTCTCTCAGTGCGTGTTTTTATTTTTTGAAAAACTCAGGATTACATCGTATTCATTGTAACACACTGACGCCTTGTTTCATAGGATTTTGTTCGGAATTGCTTGATTCCATGGCTCTTCGTTTCGAGGTATGCCTTGCTTCTTACCTTGTTCGCATTATAATTTATGAGTTCCACACTAACACATAGACACACAGATATGTTTCAAACAGTAGGATAAGGAAACTTTGTAGTTTAAGTTTCGCCAATTTAAGGTTGTTTAGGTTATGTATTTTGTGTTGTATAGTCCAAAGTAGAATCTGCAGGCAGACTACAGGTCCATTATAAACAATGTTGATTGTTTTTATTTGCTAATTTGGTTCATTATAAACAATGTTGATTGTTTCTATTTGATTCGTTACATTGTTATTTGCTAATTTGGTTCATTATAAACAATGCTGATTGCTGTTTCTTACTGTTTGGTACATTGTTATTTGCTAATTTTAGATTCTAGGTAGGTTCAATCGCGCCCGTGCAGCTCAACTAACTCTCCCTCACTTTGTGTGCCAAACGCCCTTGTTTATGCCCGTCGGTACTCAAGGTTAGAGTTTGTACTATCTTATGTGTTCCATGGAAATTTTAGTTCATCAAGAATGTTGTTTATTTTACCTTGCTCTATTAGAACAAAAGATCATTAAGTTAGTTTAGATAGTAATAGATCATGGCGCTGCACTATAACAACAATAACAACAACCAAACCATAGTTTCAAAATGTTGGGGTCGGCCATGGATCTTTAACAGACTGCTAAGGGTTGGCCACATGTATTTTCTTTTTCCACCATTCTATTTTATCTGAAATCATACTATCAGGTTACTCCCTTAATCAATATGTCCCCTTTTTATTGATTCTGTTAATGTTATTTTTAACCTTCCTCTACTTAATGAACTTCAATTGAATAATGCATTCACTAGGGATTGAGTACTTTTCAAAGGTGGGAGAAGGCAATTTCCCATTTTTGTAACCAATAGGCCCAGGTGACCTCCAATGGGGGGAGAGAGTAATAAATTTTCATATCAACTTCCTTTTTAAATTTTGGCTGTCATTTTACCTTATAATTTGACAAATCACTGGTACTGTTCCTAAGTTGAATATGAAAAGAAAAAAGGGGCTCATTAACATTTCATTCAATTGATGAATCATATGCCAACACTGGACATTGATTATTTCTCTTCCATAAAAGTTGAAGTTAGTTCTTTTAGTGCTAGGCCATATAGTTGTTGATTAATATGTCTTTTAGTAGAGCGGTTATAATACACAATAATACTTTCATCATTTGACCTAGCATGGATACATGTAGACATGGTTACCCACTTCTGTTCTATGTAAGATTTTTTTACATCACTAAGGTTTTAATGGTTACAGGGACTATTAAAGGGTTGGCAACCAACCAGCTTGAGGAGATTGGGTGCCAAATAATACTGGGGAATACATACCATTTGGCGCTCCGTCCTACTTCTGAACTTATTGATGAATTGGGGGGTCTTCACCAATTCATGAACTGGCCAAGAGCATTACTCACAGATTCTGGTGGCTTTCAAATGGTTGTCTTTTAAGATATGATATATCAATTTGAAATTAAATCAAATGTATTTTCTTTTTGCTATTGGTAATGCGATTTGTGGTGTCCTAGTTATTCTGGGGTCTACTTGTACATATTACTAATGAGTTGGTAGGGGACAATTAAAGTTGTCATATGTAAAGAGAAAGACAACAAACCATGTTCCTTAAGGCAGTGAGAGAGGCATTGAGATTTATAGAAAAGGATATGGCATTGTTCAGTTATGCAAAATTTTCTATGTTATCAGCCCTAAGTAGCTGGGATAGAGGCTTTGATGAGTTGAGTTAGTTACATTTAGCAATTTAGGACATGTATGATCTTTCCATTTATCTGTTACTGCAACATGGGGAGTGTGAAAATAAGTGAAATAGCTGAATCCTAGAGTCTTAGACAATGTACTGGTGGCAATTAGGTCTAACTCTAATGACATCTTCTCTCCTTAGAAGAAAAATGTGGAGGATGAGGTTGTGGGTCCAATAACCTCCAGGTTCTTATATAATTACCAATGAATGTTCTTATCTCATATATAGTTACGAATAGCCTCTAGGTTTAATAATGAGCTTTAGTCTAATTGGACCTAGAGGTTTAATAATGTCCAATAACCTCTAGGTTTAATAATGATAAATTGGACATAGGGAATAGATACTGATAAATTCAGAAGGTTTATAAAGTTTGCATCTAATGTGCATGCAACTGGTCGCAACATTTGATGCTGAATGTGCGTTCCACAGGGAAACAAAGGCTTTTGTTGTTCTGAACTCATATTTTTACTTATAGACTCCTGTAGCATGGTTACCCTTGTTCTTATCTTCTGCCTCCTCTATTATGTAAACTAGTTACAAAGAGATACATGAATTAGAGAAACTGTCTCCAACACCTGCCATTGAACTGATATATTGACAGCATCCTAGTAGAAACACAGTATAAATATTGTTTGAAATAAAAATTCAATCAAATTCAAACTTATTAAAAAGAAACAATTGACTTTATGGATGCATAAAATGGATAAAACAGGTAATGCTAAGTGATGCAAAAAAATTTATGACAAATTTTGAAGATAAGGACAGGAGCCCCTTAGTTGTGGTGAGGTTTTTGTGAACGTTTTTAGTATCACAAACTTCATTCCTTAGTGAGTATTTAGTGCTGCATCATGGTCTCTTAACATCTTGTTGTTATGAATTTTTACATAGTGATTTTCATTGCAAGGGCAACACTAGAAATTATTTTTGGTTTATTTTCCACATTGCAACAAAACAAGGAAGAATAAGTCATATTCCCCAAAATATTTTCTGTAGAAAACGAATGGAGCCTTTGTTTGTTACTGTTTTGGTAATCACATCTTTCATTGTTCTCCTTATGCTATAGCTAACTTTGTTTTATGATGTATGCGGTTAAAGCTCATAATTTTTTTGCTGATGTTTTCAGGTGTCATTATTGCATTTGGCTGACATCACTGAAAAGGGCGTTACATTTCAGGTACCTTTTAATATATATGGTTAAAGTTTGTAACGTGGTTCTTGTTGAAATGCGATGGTTTACTAGATCAGCCTTTATTTTTGAAGTTGTTGTAGTACAAAGTTCTTCCTAAGAACTGAAAGATGTATGTTGTCTTTTGCTAGAATTTACGTACCAAACTTGATAAAATTAAAAATCAAGAAGTGAGAATATGTGTAGGTTTGTTTTTATGTGCCCAGGTGCATGCTTTGGGAGTGCATCATATTCATTGTTTAGTTCTCCCTCTTTCTCTCTCTCTCTCTCTCTCTCTCACTCTTTTTGACTTTTTTGTTTAACATTTGGTTGGGGCATAACCCTGTCTATCCTGATGAACTGTTTCTGGATATAAGAAACCTGTTATGTTTCTCTTCTATAAGCAATTGTGCAAGTCTAATCTCGTATCAGCAGTGAATGTTATCTAATATGGCATGGCTTCTTGCGTTGAATTCTCTATATAATTTTTTCTTTTTACTTTGTTTCAGTGATGAATTCTCCGTATAACTTTGATATTACTCTACCAATTTATAATTTGAGTTTCTTGTTTTTACTTATTTATGATCTTTTGTTATGAAAATTGGAGTATTCTACTGTTTTGTTGTTGCTTGTAACTTTTTTTTTTTTTTTTAATGAATAAAATAATTTATTAGATCGATGGACTAGCTGAACTACACAGAAAGTGTGCAGAATAGTCCTAAATAATTACATGCTGTAATTCAATGAATTGCTTGTAACTAAGGTTTCATTTTCTTACTTCAGTCACCAGTTGATGGAAAGCCCATGCTCCTAACACCTGAAGAATCAATTCAAATCCAAGTAGGTACTTCTGTTGAGATTGTTTCTTGTCAATCTGGGGCCTTGATTTTATTTACAAGAGTCCTAGGTTTCTGTAGTGAACGTCTTTGAATTTATATAATCAGTTATAGTACTTATCAAAAAGAATCAGTTAACGTACTTTCTCAAAATGTCATGAAGAGCATTTATCAGATTTATGGGATATTTGGCATGTACCTTTTTTGTTTTTGTTTTTATGATTACCTTTTTTTTTTTTTTTTTTTTTTCGGTGTAACCCGAATATTGGATTCTCTAGCTATTAGGATGCTCTTTCTTTAGAGGACTTTCATGGCAACTCCACGACTTTATATTTTGGCTCTTGAATTAATTTATTTTTATTTCATTAATGATTTTTTCCCTCTTTGATCTCTTGTAGATATTGAACTCTTTCTCTTGTAATTTGCTTCTTTTCTGAATATGATTTCCCGTAGTAGCTAGCTTAGAAATGTTAATGGGAATGCATTATTGAGAAATTTAATTAATTATCACAATTGACAACCTAATAATATATTGTCATTGCATAAATTTTAGTTTTATTTACCGACGGCCAAAATAATTAATTAGTATTTTGAAACTTTGGAGAGGGGGGGAGGGGAAAATTGAAGCTTGTGTTTTATTTGAAACTTTTGGTGGTGGTATGGATATTCTATTGATTTTTCGGATTTGTTATAGCATATTTATAATATCCGGAGGAACTCACCTTAAGGTGGACTACTCTGCAGAAATATGCCAGTTTAAAATTCTAGACAGAAGTTAAAAATCAAACATTCAAAGGGTTGAGTGCTAAAGCATGGTTATTGTTTCTTTACTACTTCCTTCTTGGATACCTTGTGTCCTTATGTTTCCCCAAAAAATTGTGCAGAACAGGATTGGAGCAGATATTATTATGGCTCTTGATGATGTAGTGAAAACAACCATTACTGGTCCACGAATAGAAGAAGCAATGTACCGCACTCTTAGATGGATAGACAGATGTATAGCAGGTAATTACATTTGGTACCCAGAATAGAAACACTCATGTTTAATTTCACTAACAACATAAAAAGGTTATAAATCTGTATGATACATAATCAACCTTAGTTAGTTTTCTAATGCAGTATCCCTGGTCCACCTGCAACTTCCTAGGCTTCTCAACCCAAAAGATCTTTTCCTTAGGTTTATTATTCAGGCCTTGGTTGAAATCATGCTTTTAAGTTATGTAGAATGTAATCATTGTAATGGCTAGGTTAGTGAGTTGTTATGCTTATACTAGATTGATACATGTAGTGCTAATATGTCAATAATATGATACTGTGATATCTTGGCCTGTAGTGTTTTCCCTGGATCTCCTAGTGTTTCATGGATGATCCAATAATGTTCTTTTGTGCCATGTAGCATCTATATCAAAGAACCAGTCTTCCTTGGGTAAATTTTGGGATTATTCTGACTAAGTTACTGTTATTCTCACTGGATTGCATCCTGTAAGCAGCACACGAGAGACCACATGAGCAGAATTTGTTTGGTATTGTACAAGGTGGATTAGACCCTGTGCTAAGGTGAATCTCAATTCAAGCTGTGATCTTCTTTCTATTTTGGTTGAGCTATGTATCTTTTAATTCTGATTCTTTTTCTTTACTAATAATCTTATGTCATAATACTGTAATCAGGGATATATGTGTTAGAGGCCTTGTTGATCGGAATTTACCTGGGTATGTGTATACTATTTTCAGTGAATGATAATTCTAGTTGTAAGCTTGGCAGTACTTTTAACACTTCATTGCTTTCATGGTAACTCATAAGTAGTCAATTACCACAGTCGCAGTTTTTTTGCAATATGCTGTGATACATTTCATGCAGTAAACCTTTTTTTTTTTTTTTTCCTTTCTTTTGGGGAATAAACAGTAAATTTGACATGTAACAGAAAGTATATCATCATTACTCTATACTATAGCTTACAATATGATTAATACATATGTAAGGTATTATAATTTTAAAAAATATATGTATGGTATTACATCCATGTGTAAGGAACAGCTTTCATATTATTTTTGAAAAATCAATTAACTTGTTTTTTCTTAAATTTTTTTTAATATAAATTTTGGTGTGTACTTTAAAAAATAAAAATAAATAATAACTCTGCAGTGTACTTTAAGGTTTTGAAGAAAGCGTTTAAAGCCCTCTGCTGCTATTTTTTGCCGCGTGTACATAAATAATTCTCATTATTTATGCCCTTCACATTAAAAGTTCAATGCTAACGGTTGTTTTCAGAGTTTTCTTGATGTTTTTGCCTATTTAGTACATTTCCTATGTACGGGGCTGTGTTCTTCTCTAATATATATTTTTCGTTACTTATAAAAAAAAAAAGGATTGTGAAAAGTTTTCCTTTGAAGCACCATTTAAATTTGTAACAAGTTTTCCTTTTATTTTTTGTTTTCAATAATTTCCTGTCGAGCCTTCTCTCTCTTAATTTTTCATTCTCTGTTCAGTTGCCACATGTGAGGTTTAATGTCTTTCAGCCAGCAATCGGTTCAACTTTGTTTCATACATTTCAGGGATTTAACTTGTTATACCAATTTGCACACATACATACATCCACAATTGATCCCTGTATTTTACTTTAGTAGTGTTATGGTTTATTGATCAAGGAGCCATATTAACAGAGCTTACTCTTGTGACAGTTATGCTATTGGTGGTCTTGCAGGCGGTGAAAGTAAAGATTCATTTTGGCGTGTTGTTGCTCAGTGCACTGCCGCACTGCCTGAGGACAAACCACGATATGTTATGGTGCAGATTTCTTTCATCAAATCAACTTACATTGTCCAAACTAACTTGAATTCTTGTGAACTGGGTGGTTCATCTTTTCATATTTTTCCTGTCATGATATTTCCTCAATACTTATTTTCAGGGTGTTGGTTATCCACTGGATATTGTAGTTTGCAGTGCTTTAGGTGCTGACATGTATGACTGTGTTTATCCTACTCGTACTGCTCGCTTTGGCACAGCTCTTGTACCTGAGGTGATAGCTTCTTGTGAACATAACTATGGAACCGTATTTTTACAACATTCTTGATCTTTAAATTTTTTAATCTTTTTTTGATCTCCAACACGGTTTTTCATACAGTAAATTTATATATGAATGGTTCATATACAAAGACTTTTTGCTTCATTCATATGTATCTCATGAACATGAAACATACGGGCAGGTCACCTGTTTATGTAAATTGTGAACTATCTTTCACTTAAATATGCATCTCTGTACCTAGTTGCCAGTCAACTCCTGTTAACTATGAACTTCTTGAAATGTAATGGTATTTCTTTTTCAGTGTGGGTTGAAGGATGATTTCTGATATTTTATGCAGGGAGTGCTGAAGCTAAAACACAACGCGATGGCTGATGATACTCGTCCCATTGATCCTACATGCGCTTGTATGGTGTGGTCATAACCGAAACATGTTGGGTTAATTATTATCGTATTATAAATTGATATTTTATAATGATACACCTGCCTCATTGTATTTATTTCTCTGTAGGTCTGTAGGACCTATTCTAGGGCCTACATCCATTGCCTTGTTACAAAAGATGCCATGGGATCTCAGCTTCTTTCATATCACAATCTGTACTACATGATGAAGGTACAAATAGAAAATTTTTATATAATTTTTTTTAATATTTCTTTTCTTCCCTATAAATGAAAGTGAATTTCTTTAAAATTGCAGCTTAGCCGAGATCTACACACGTCAATAATTGAGGGAAGGTTTCCAGAGTATGTTTTTCTTTTGCTTCTCTTCCCCCCCCCCAACCCAATCGTTTCTCTTCCTCTTTTTTCTTTCACGTCCTTCTGAAATAGCCATTCTCCATTCTTGTTCAGTAAATAACTTTATGCCAGTTAAATTCCTCACTTCTATCTTTTGGGTAATGACTATTTTAACATTCTTCTCAATCTTATCTTATTGTAGGTTTGTATGTAATTTTTTGCGGATAATGGTATATTTCTTCACTTCTTTCACTCAAAATGTACCTTTTTCTGTGTATATATTATATTTACTTATTGGTGGGATATTCCCCATCCTGTTTCATTGTATACTCACATTAAGTTGAGAGTAAAGTCTTAATCTCTAGTGGAGGTGTTATTTACTTCTTTTTTTGGCAATAGGTATTGGACTCTATTTACACGTCTAGTTTATGCCTTAGATATTAATCTTAGCATAGTGGTCAATAATGTTTTCTTGTTTACAGTGTAGTTCTGAGTTTTGAAGCACTAATTTGAACCGTCAAGACTCCAGTTCATTAGAAATTATGTTAAACACACATGAGTGCATTTTTGTTAAAGAGGGCAATGGTACTACTACGTTTCCACCATGGTCTATGGATGTGTGGCTTGTCTATAATTTATGAGTTCTTGGTGGCAGATGAATTTCGAAATCAGGTCAGCCTGAGAGAGAGAGAGAGAGAGAGAGAAGGGTTTTTTTTTTTTTTTTGGGGGGGGGGGGGGTGGGGATGCAGGTTTTCAAATTCCTGTTAGATTAAAACCTCCTTATCCCGATGAACCTATTTACTATTTTGATCCTGCTGTGCTGGGTTGAAAGGTTTTCTATTGGAAATACCATCAAACTCTTCTCACATGTATTTTTTGGTAAGTTACACATGCATTTAATAGGTTTTGAAGCCAGAACCTCACCCTCCATCCTATTATTATGGGAGAAGAAAGGGCCAGTTGAGCTTAGCTTAGTGGTGTTGTTGCATTGGTCACTATTATGGGAGAACGGAGTTTTATATATGTGGTTGTTGAATTTGGTCATTTAATCGAAACATTTAGGGTATTACTCTTGAACCTTTTCATTTCTTTATTGTCTTGTAGTTTCCTAAAGGTGATGTCCCTGAATGGGTATGCAATGCCATGGAGGTTGCTGGAATTGATATCTCTTCCTGCTGTTCTCCGTTCTCTTCCTCTCAAGATTAAAAGTATAAAATATACTCAAACGAGGTAGGCTTATATAGAGTTCGACTTGAAAGAAGTTTACAAGAAATTTAACTTATAGATGATGATACGGGTGCAGCATAAATTTTGTAGCCCATTTATATGCTGCCTCATTAGGATTTGACCTCTAGAGGTCGTTTGTCTTCATGTTAATTTATTTTCTAAGCACATTGCATGATAATTTTTTTTTTTTCATTTCTTATTTGTCTTCATGTTATTATTATCATTTTTTTTTTGGGTAGAAATCTTCATGTTAATTCATTTGCTAGTCACCTTGCAAGACAAATATTTTATTGTTGATGTCAACCTTGAAGCCTTGAATGTTGAAAATTTGTGTTACAATGGAGTCTATTGTGATGCTCACATCTTTCCTCGTCGAGGCAATCATGGTTTATATGACTAACATGAGTCGTCAGGTATGGTGCTAGATACTTCTACTCGTGTCACATGAAAATATTTCAAAATCTAGGAGTGTTTGAGAAATGAAAGGGGAAAACCCAATACAATCTGATCAGGTTTGGATAAAGAATTTGACAAATACTTAGAAGTTTCAAAGTGATAGGATTTAGTTTGACCGGAATTTTCAGTGCACTACCAATTTAAATTTTTAACCTTGAAGTCTCGAATGTTGAAAATTTGTGTTCAATGATGGAATCGAAATATTCTAATTGTGATGCTCGAGTCTTTCCTCATAAGGCAATCATGGTTTATATAACTAGCATGAGTCAAGTTAGGTACAATGCTAATTCTACTCATAGCGTCACATGAAAATATGTTCAAAATATGTTCAAAATTTAAGAGTAATTGAGAAATGAAAGGGTAAAACACTACAATATGAACGAGTTTGGATAAAGAATTCGACAAACTCTTAGAATTTTAAACGTGAAATGATTTAATTTGACTAGAATTTCAGTATTACAATTTAAATTTTTATTATTTGGATGTGTGTGTGTATATATATATATATGTATATGTACACTTAAAAATTAAGAAATTTGTTTATTATATTAGTTACAGCAATGATGGTAACAATGATATACTAGTAGAGATATAATTGTATTGTATTAGTGGTTGTGTTGTAATCAAAAGTCCAGCAAATATAAATCGTTAAGTTGCTTTTTTTATAGGGGAGTTTAAACACTTATAATTCTTTCTTCCCCAACCTAACCATGTCTTTTTCTTTTCTCGTTCTCAATGACTACAACTTTATTTATTTTATTTGTCTCTTTGAATAATACTCCTTGTGAGAAATCTTCGCCTTTTCAATTGTTCTATTAAATTCAATTGCTATCATTTTCACTGAATAGGAAATACTGATACGGGGTATAAATGCCAAAAACATGCAAACTAATTTCCTTCAGCTCTATAGCTATGAATAGTAATGGTTACTCGGATTTGACCAGATCTTGAAGAATAGTCAGGGGTTCAAACTTCAATAATTGATACCATTTGATCCATAATAATCTTTAATGGAATCTATTAAATGACTGCAAAGGACTTATCCAGTTATCTTTACTTTTTAAAGTAAGAATAAATAGACGTTTAACACAAAAAAGGCTCTCTAGTCTCACTCTTTATTGATTCTTATTTGCTAATAACTTGGTTGCACTTGGCAGTCTAATGACTAATGATAATGACTAATGAGAACGTTAATGTAACATAATCTTTTACTACAAGTACGGTAGATAAAAGATAAAAGCTAGATAAAATAAGTAGGTGACTCATGTGGGATGTGCAAATAATAAGAAAAATAATCAATAAACTGGCTTATAATCAAGATCCAAATGCAAACAAAGTCTTTAACAAGATTATCTTTTGGCAAATTGTATCTCGTATGGTTTGTAGAATATTTTCTCAAACGCTAATTTTGAAGCCCATCTTACCATGCTTGTTCCAGTACCAGCACCAGCACCAAACCAAATGTTGTTTGAGATTAATAAACTAGATCAACAAGGAAGTTGTGAAGAGATAACAAGTGCTTAATCTCTCAGCGTCTTCTAATTTCATACCAATTTAGCAACAGGTCATTAGTGCATAATCTTTTTCTCCTTTTCCAGATGGTTGGTGCATAGTTATCAACTTATCGTCGTCATGAATTATTGGTGCATAATTATTATAGTGCAAATGTAGACGCAATTATAGTCTCTCTAGATCTCTCTCAATTCATAATAGTACTAGACTAATAGTATTAGATTCAAGGTTTTATGGTAATAAGAGCATTCACATCCCAAAATTCTACCTCATCTCAAAAAGCTATTTTCTTAATTATACCATGTCATTTTATAATACTCTTAACATCCCAACTTTTATTTTACAATACAACATGTTAAAATAATATTTTTATACAATAAAATAATATATCTCAAAATCTAAATAAAAACAAAAACCCAAAAACCAGAAACCCGAAGAGAGAGAGAGAGAGAGAGGAATTGATAAAGAACTATTGCAATTTTTTTTGCAATAGTTGGTTTTTACAAATCCGGATGTGTGGGTGTTTGAGCTTTTATGCTAAATTTTCTCTACATATAGCATATGTCATTCCCAATGTGAATGTTCTAAGAAGTATCAATAATCAAATGATATTCAAAAATTGAGTATTCCACATCATATTGAATTGGAAAAGCCTAACTGATAGTTACAGAAAAGCATCCATCTAGGCTAGGTTGCTAGGATTTGGAATGTATACGAGTTTTGTAATTCAATAGCATTGACGGGTTTTTTTAATAAGAAGAAGCAAGAATCAAATTATTTTATTTTGTTTTTTTTGGATTTAGGCTAGGCTAGGATTCCGTAGCCAGGTTTGCATGGAGATGCCAAAATTGCCAATCATACTGTGAAGTCTTATTCTTGATTGTGTGAAGCACATACTTTCTGATATATGCGTGTCATTTTGTGTAATTTAGCAGAAAATGCGAGAGCTCTCTGATTGGACTTTGTCATGGGTGGGGAGTGAGGGTGACCCAAGGTGTACTTGTTTGATTCCAATTAAAATTTTCAAAGTGTGGTCATGGTATGCATTAATTTTCAAAGCGATTTGATAACGAATTTGACTTCGTAGATTATAGAAGGAGTTTGGTAATGCTTCATTTAAGAGGACTTTTAAGCAAGTAACAATGAAAATATGAAAACAAGTAAAGGAAATGCTAGTAAGTTTTCAAGTACCAGGACTGAATTCTAAGTTATTTCTAGCTCCTTTGAATCACAAGAAATGGATAAATTCAAAGCCTAATTCATTTACTTAGTGAAAGATTTTGAAGGTTTACAATAAATGGATTAAAGCCAAGTTCTTTACATGAATATCAAATTGGTTCGAAGCAAACATCTTTAAGATTAAACAAGACTAACATTAATAGAGAACCTAAATCAAATTCCAAAAAACTTATATAAATAAGATTAACCTGGGTAATAAGATTACAATGAAGCACTTACAAGTTACAAGTATGAACATGTTTCAAGTCTACTTGTAATGAGTGGTGTCATTCCTTTGAAAATAATCCTTCTATTTGTACTTGAGGCTCAGCGGTTTGTAATCGATATTCCTTAGCGATTATCATTAGCTAGTTTTTTCACACGTCTTTCTTTCCTTATGCTTGAATGACACTTGTTGCAACTCCGCTTTTTGTTTTTTAGAGCTAATACTTGCTACAAAAATTGTCATGCATGTTCTCACGTCACTTCGCACATTCCCATGTTTTCACAGTTGTAATTTCTTTGTCATGCACCTATCAAGTTTATAATTTTACTAGAGGAAATTTTAATTTAATACCAACAGCACTCTTGAATTTTCTTGTAGGTTTTCCCCCTTTTTTTTTTGAAAGATTATTAAACTTTATCTCAAAAGTTGTTGATTTTTGTAGCAGAAAATAAAAACGTAGAAATCCATCAATAAAATATGAAATTTTATCTACATGTAAATATATAAATATATAAATAATAATTTTAAAACAAAATATAATAAAAATCTTAATTAATCCTTTTTTAAGGAAAAAATCTTAATTAATCTAGGCCCTACTTTTTGCATTATTATCGTAATTAAGAATACTTTTACAAAGAGAATAAGAATACTTGTACCTAACTTTTTGTGAGCTTGCATGGTTTTCGTTAATTAATCTATCTATAATTTGGAAAAACACTACTTGATCTACAATAACTAATAAAAAACACTCGTAAAAAATTTCATTACTATTGAAAGATTCTTAAGGATGAATATTAAATAAACATTTTAGGTCATGGAGTTCGTCGGTCTTTCTTTAAAATATTATCACTCTTCTGAAGTGTAAAGCCAATTTTGCTTGTGGAATTTAGGTCTAAATAAACAGTTAAAAAAAAATAAAAATCCACCTTCTCCTTTGGTGGGTTTTGTTTGTTTTGGTTAATTTTGAAAGAATATCGCTGGGCAATTTTTTTTTTTTACTGAAAAGGAGGGCTTACAACCTTAAACAAATATAAACAATTCCACCTAAACCCATTACATCTTGGGTTCTCATCTAGTTCTCTGATTTCTGGTTAGCTTTTGAAGATTCAGGCACATAATTTCGAAGGGCAATAATGCTAACTTCCCTCGTGGTCTAATTTATTTAGATAATCATGTTAATTATTTTCACATTAGGGTATACTTCCATCTATTTCTATTTATTTCATTATTTTTTTAACAATTTCTACATTGCTAAAATACGTTCATGTTCAAATTTATTAGTTGAATTAACTGAAATTTATGTACATAATTTTTTTGCAATAGTAAGATACTCAATTTATTCTAGTATATCCAAAAATTTAAAAATTAAAAGGCATATTCATTTGTGTTTTGACACACCACATATGACATATCTAACTTGTAGATCGTAGCGTTTACATAAACCATCACCATCAAGTGGTGACTCATGGTCCCATGGCTTGCGTCTAGCTAAGAAAAAAAAAGTTATGATCTTCAATTGCCAGTTGATACCAACTTCATATATAGTTCACATCAGTTTACAGTGTATATATAGTTGCTTATCAAGACCAAGGTTACCATGTCCAACACTTTTTATGGTTCTCTCTCTCTCTCTCTCTTACACACGCACAGATAGCTTAGATAATGATTTTCAAACCAACCCTTCAGATTTTTTTCTCATTTATTGTCATTTCATTTGCTTGATCCACAACTTTGTCATGGAATGGTTTGTGTTTTTTTGATCCTCGGAGAAAGACAAGGAACAATCTATGGTTGCTCCAAAGCTCTACCTTTGTACAACATTTCCCAATTAGGCCATCTGTTACCTATAGATGGTCCTGTTTACATTTTTTTTTCAAAGTAAACAGCTTGCGTGACTCTTGTCCTTGAGCTCTATAAAGTAGTGAGCGACTTCAAAAAGTCTTAAGTCTCTTAAGACTCCAAAACATCTCAGCGATGAAGCGGTTCAGTAGCTCTGATAGCTTGGCTGCTTTGATCTCCATTAGTCCACCTAAAGGTAAACAAAATTCAAGTAGAAAATTTATGTGATGCCTTATTTTATATATAGACCCAGCTATATTTCCATTATTTCAGACACCGTAACAAGATTCTGACTCTCCCTGTGATTACTGATAGCACTGTTATTTGGATCTCCAAAGAAACCAAAACTTCAGTTCATGCTTAGTCTATCTTTTATACATTTAAGTTGTTAAATTGTGCACAGGTATTTGAGAAGAAAAATACAATCATAATGAATTTGTGCTTACAAACCGATTAATTATTTAGGTGTGTATTTTTCTTCTTAAACAAAAACGCAGTACAGTTCATAATTGAATATTTATTATTGTTTGATCGGAGCTATATTAGAATTTAGAATTAGACTTATTATCAAGTGGCAGTTTTGAATTATGAGGTCCTTGGATAACTTACATGATCATGAACTTTGTTTGAATGCATCTATTCTCTGATATTGCAAACTCCTTCACCTTTTCTTTCTAACACAAAACTTCCACTATTGTCAATGTAGAGAACAACACTTATTGCTACAGTGAGGATTTCCATGCAATGCTAGATAGATTAGAGCACGAAGATATGGAGGAAGAAACTGGGCTGGTCATGGGGAAGAAACGGAGACTTAGCTTGGAACAAGTAAAGGCATTGGAGAGGAGCTTTGAAGTGGAAAACAAGCTAGAACCAGAGAGAAAGGTAAAATTAGCAGCAGAACTAAGCTTGCAACCAAGACAAGTGGCTATATGGTTCCAAAACCGCCGAGCCCGCTGGAAAACCAAGCAACTGGAGGGGGATTATGGGGTTCTTAAAGCTAGTTATGATGCTCTAAAGCTTGACTACCACAATCTTGAGCAGGAAAACAAAGCTCTAACCTCAAAGGTATATCATATGAGTAATCATAGGACCCCAACAATTTTCACACATTTTTTTTACAAACTGTTGACTGACTTCTTATGAGTTATGATGAAATAGCATCACTTTCAAATGGGATCTATATCCGGTACAATATGCAATAGTTAATAAATGGGTGAGATTGAAAGTTAAATTCAATTTTTAATCTCAGCTCTTGGATCAGATTTGTTTTTTAACCTTTCTACCTTTTACATCTCACAACCACATGATAATTTTCAGACTAATTGAAATCATATATTGATAAATTAACAAATTCCCAAAAGTTTAAGCTGTTAAGTAATAATGTTTTTTTTTTTTCAATAGTTACAATGGGGTGTCTCTCTTGAAAATGTCATAGAGGAACCTTGACAAGTAACAATGATTTTAATCATTTAGTCATAATCAAATATCAATTATCCAAAATACAAAGGTGTTAGGAAATGTTCATTTAGCAATTCTAACATATATGGTTGAAGTCTCATTTTGGTTGCATTTCAAAAAGCTAAAGTCCTTCACTTTAACTTAAAATTGTGGATTTTTTTTTCTTCTCCTTTTTGGGTTCTTGGAAGTCCTTCACTTTAACTTAAATTGTGGATTTTTCTTTTCTCCTTTTTGGGTTCTTGGATTGCAGCTGAAAGATCTGAAATCCAAGCTCTGTAGAGCAAGTTCAGAAAGCAACCACTCTGTGAACGAACAGTCTCCAATATCAGAGTTTGACAACAACGTTTCTGAGCAAAGTAAAGGCAATGACTTACGTGCAGAGAACAGCAACAAGGCAGGGTCAGTAGACAGCGACTCAAATGGGATCATGAAGGAAGAAAGCAAAATGAAATTTTCTCTTTCTTTCAATGGCTCATCTTCCTACACTAATCCATTGGTGAATCGGCTTCAATTCTCTGATCCCAGAACGGTTGTTCCAGCTAAAGGACACCAACCCCAGATTGTGAAAATGGAAGAGCAGAGTTTGTTTAGTACAGAGGATTCTTGTAATTTCTTTGCTGTTGATCAAGCTCCTACCCTCCATTGGTATTTACCTGAGCAGTGAAACTAGTTCAAAGCCAGACTCCAACTTCTAAATTTATTAGTATACTTTTTCACAAAGCTCCCCTTGCACAACAGAAGTGACCAAGTTCCACATTTTCAGAATGTGTAATTTCTTTTCTTTTTTTTTTGTTGGTAAAACAGAATGTGTAGTTTTTTAATCTTAATATTTCTGCTGTAACATAATCCCTACTTCTATAATTTTTTCCCCTTTTGGCCATAAGATAAGATAAGCCATCCTACTACTAGAAATAATAACTTCATTAGGAAAGTAATGCCCCATGACACATAAATTTGCATGATGAGTTTGTGTTTAAATAATAGTTTTTGATATGATTTCACCAATCATAAGAGGGTCGGTTAAGAACATACAGTAATCATTTACTTTAAAAAAATTTATAAAAAATTAAAAAACTATCAAAGAGTTAATTTCTTTTTTATTTTTCTATGCATCCATCATAAAATACTATTTCAATAATTGTGAAAAATTTGTTGCGTACTAGATTTGATGTATATCATTGAGAAAAAGATGCTGCCGCATGTAGTCTAAATACGAGTCTAGGAATCTGTCTTGGGAGTTGGGAATTTAGAAAGGCAAGCAACAGCACATGGTTGGCATAGCAAAAGTGGTATATGTTTAAAAGCAAAAATTTCGGGCAGGTTTGCACTTTGCATGGGACAAAGCCTTTACCAAAAGTCTTCCCGCATGGCCATGTTTACTGTTTCCTCTCCTTTCTACCATCACAACTATTTTTACAATTATTGACTTGACTTATAAAAAGTTTAGAATCAACTATAGATCTAAGTAAAAATGATGGGATTATGGGTTATTTTAGAATATATATATATATATATATTAAAATATTATTTAATGTGTTGTCTTTCAAATAAAAAAGATATAAGCTTCTAGAAATATGATATTTTGTAATTTGTAAAATGTTAGTGCAAGAAAAATATTAACTTGTTGAATAAAGGGAAGAAAGTAAATTACAGAATTTGGCTATTTTTTGGTAATAAAGGAACCTTTGTTAAAAAACTAAAAAATTCAAACTTCGAACACTAATAGTCTGTTTGGATCTCTTAGATTTAGATTTGAATTTGAACGGGCTTAAATCCAAATCTTTTGTTTGGGAAGTTTAAAAAGGTCAAAGATTTAGATTTGACAAATGTACCAAGAATTTTAAATATTTAAAATGCTTGGATTTGAAATAAATTCTAAAATCAATGGATTTAAAATCCCTTGATTTCAAATCTATTAGGCGCTGTTTGGTAGTGTAACTAGATTAATAGTTTTCAATGTTAAACAATATTACACTATTTTTACGCACTTTTTTATTCACACATATTTTTAAAAAATACAAACAACGTTATTAGAACAATATTACCAAACACCCCCTCAATTTCAAATCCAAATTCAAGTTCCTAGACAGCCTAAACACATTGTCTATCATAATATGGTCCCAAATTGTCAAGATATAATAAAAGATGGAGATCTTTCAAAACCAGTGTCTTGAGTTTGACTGACTCCTCTTTTGTGCATTCGAACGCTAAATGCATTGTCTATCATAATACAATCCCATATTTCCAAGATATAACAAAAAAAAAGTACATTAGATGGAGGTCTTTAAAAAACCAGAGTCTTGAGTTTGCTGACACCTCTTTTGGAGCAAATACATTAGCACACTTACACCCTTTTTCTAAAGCAATCATCAACTAGTAAAGCAAATTCACCAAGAGATTCAGCTGAACTATAAATAAGACACACGCATACCACAGCTTTGGCATCAAGCCATCAAGCTCTATTTTCAACAGCAAGAAGATGAAGTTGGGAGCAAAGAACTACTCCTAGGAGAGTATTTTTATTGTTTTCCATGTTTTGGTCCCAATAGGTGAGCCTCATAAAGTCATGAACGCAACGCATGTGGTTGGTGAAAAGTAGATATTGATGCAAAGCTCATCACCTCACAAAATGCTTGACAAACACAATGACTACTATTAACTGTACCATTCTCCACAGGGATGGGGCTACACCCCTGTCCTCAACCTGTTCAGTCCATTTTTAGCTGCCCCCTTTAGGTGGGGTCGTTTGGTACTACCAAACTTCGTGTATACATCTCAATCTTTCAATTCATTGCCTCTAGCACATTCCTGGAGGCTCTCAAATGAATCAAACTAATCTCATCAAGATAAGTATTAGTATTTAATAACGATATTGATACCAACAAATATCTTCTGGGCATTTATATCTTCATGGATTATGTCTATTGTATCAATTTGACATGTTAGAATGCAAACACACGTCTAATCTGTGTTCTAATATATCCATTGCACTAATACATTAACCACAAGCCATATCCTAATTTATTCATCAGTTATCTCAAAAAAGGTAATTGAAATTTTACAAAAATTACAAAATTGTAAAACTTAGATATTTTCATCAGAAATATAAAAACGGTTGGCTTTCAAATTTTAAATTGTTTCTTATCCAAAGCGTACTGTGCTTGTTTGCTCTCTTGATCTTATAAAGAGTAATTTAGACCCACCGCTTATTTGGTCCCATTTATCAACTAATATATAAAATAGAGTTAATTGAACCAGTTGAATAGTTTGTTTCCCCTTTGTTTTAATATATTATCCTTTAGTTTGATTGCAACATATGTTAAGAATTTTATAACTCAATTAATACCTCTTAATTTAAAATTTAAAATTTTCAACTGTATATCGAAAAAGAAAACGTGCATACAAATATGTGAACTCATTGCAATTTTAAACAAATAAATTGATTACTAGCATGGATTAACTAACATCATAATCATTGTTACATTGAATTATTGAATGGAGCTTATCTAACAGTTGATGTGATTTCCCATTTTGGCTAGCTTAAAAAGTAAAGAGGATTCCAATCTCGTATTGTAAACTTTGGCAAAATTTTATAGTCAAAAGTCATATATTTATCTAATACATCTTACATCTCATTATAGATACCTTTTTCTGTAATTTTCCTCAACAATTTTATACCAATATTTATCAAATACTAGACAATAGTTAACAGATCCATCTTTTAATTAACAATTAATCAGAATCTTTTTTTTTTTAACAACAACACCTGTTTCAGTTTTTGTAACAACTAGATATATGTATTAAGTCACAAAGGAGAAGAGTACAAGGGTCACTTTCTATACGCAAACTTTAAGCAAGAAAAAGACAGATAAAAAGAGCTGCTGTGACTACTTGGCTACTTGCCCCTAATGTCTTCTTCATGTCAGAGATTGGGACCAATATTGTGTCATCCATGTTTGACTTTTAATGCACCATGGAATCTTGCTACCTTCCTAGAACGCCAATCCCTACCTAGCTGTAAGCTGTGTCGTGATAGGCACCAATTTCCCTAGCTAGCTTTTTTTTTTTTTTTTATTTATATTTTTGTTAATATTTTTGTGCCTAGCTAGGGAAGCAGTGTTCTCGACAATTTTTTCAGAGGCTAAATTATTATACCTGCAAAACTATTTTTATATAATTGTATTTTTATTATGCATTAACGGTAATAGAATCATGTCAATATTATAAGTGAAACATGAAAATTTGTATCAATTGATTGATTGTTTCTGTGCATCCAAGACTCTGCGTCTGTTTCTCAAATAGTCTATCGGTACAACTATTTTCACAATATTTTTATATAATTATTGATTTGATAGATTATAATTAATATATAATGAAAATAACATTAATAATAGAGCCATTTAACTTAACACTTTAATTAGTTATATGTTAAAAAAAAAAAAAAAATTATCTCCAACATTACTCTTTTATTTCCATCTTTAGTTAACAAAATTAAGTGATTTATAGACAAACATTCTATTCATTTGAATATCATACATTTAAAAGTGTATGCAGTGTAAGAAAATAAGAAATAAGACTAGTGAACCACTGACTGTAATTGACAATATCATTGAGGGTATTCGACAAAAACTACAAGGTTTTAAAATGGTGCAAATATCTCATGTGAGAAGGTAAGGCATTCGCCCAATGCATATTGGTTCAATCTATTGAAGAGTATTAGAGATTATGTAACTTGAATCGATGAAAATTTTAATATAGTTAAGTTTACATTGACTTAAAATGTATTGAATTTTTCTTTTTCCTAATAGAAGTTACGGTCCTCATATTAAAAAAAAAAAAAAAAAAAAGTCTCCTATTGTAAAAGACAATTATATAGGGTAAAACCTCAAAAGCAGAGTTATCCATTATTGCAGATTACGCTACTTGGGACTAAATTTAGCTGGCCTAGTTGATCATAATAACACAATCAACTTTTATTTCCTCCACTTGAGTAATAGTTTCATGCATGACAGTGGTTGGATTTTGCTGGTTTAACAGAGATGTCGTTAATTTGATAAGACATTTTTTTTCTAACTTATTCGAAATCCCGAAGGACCATTGGTTTGGGGATGAGAAGAGAACATCTTGTCTTTGTCTATATGTCGCTCAAGTGGCTAATACTTACAAGAGCCAAGAGTGTGACATTAGTAGAAAAAAAGTGAGTTTGTGGGGGAAGGTAGATGATGACCAAGCAATAAGTTCTTGTCAAAGTCACATTGATTTTAAATGTTGGCCATGTCATACACGTTCATGAACTAAAATTTATTTATCAATGACAAATCTTCTTCTCTTTTTCTTGGATATGGATTTCCCTATGACAACAAAGACGAAAACCCATGGGCAGGATTTGTAGAGTTATTTTTTGAAGGAAAATAACAGCTGCTATTTTCTTTTAGGAAAATTGCATAGTTGAACTGATTTTTGTTTTCTTTCTTGACTTGTTGGGGGCGGTTTTGAGATGATGATATGCGTCCATTTTGAACACAAGTCACCATCCGACTAGGTCCAATGTACAGGAAGCATTAGACCTAATCCAGACCCTAATTTAATTTGTTTGGTTTTTATTCTCAAGATATGCTGTGATATATTTTTCTCCACAATCTTCACAATGCATACTAGTTGGGGAACCAGATTTGACTTTAGAGTGTCAAAGTTTATAATGCATACGTATACAAAAACACATTCGATATAATAGAAAAAATGGATTCAATAATTATTAATCATAGCAAAAAAAACACTAAATAAATAAACGTTTATTTAATTGTTTACACAAAATTTTCATGAAAACAACAAATATACCCATTTTCAAAAGTACTGTAGGGTTATATTATTTTTATTTTTATATAATTGATCAAAAGTATGCCTTCCCTTTTCTTCTTTCCTTTTACTTTATCATCGTTTTCACTTTTCATGTTTTGAACCCTAAAAAACATTAGTGAAATAGGAAATACTTTACTAATTTACAATAAAACAAAGTTTGACATATAAGAAAGATAATAGTCAACAAAAAAAAAAAAAAGAAAAAAAAGAAATTTTTTAAATGGGAGACAAACAAAATGAGACTAGCTAGAAGAGTTCCTTTAGACAGGAGACGTGAACTGTATTGTTAATATGTCATGTATAAAAATTTTAAAAGCCGAAGATTATTATCTCATATGGAGTTAACCCACTGGACCCAATAATCCAAAGCCCAACAGAAAAAGAACAAGAAAAAAAGACCTGTACCAAATCAATATCAGATGCTTCACAATTCACATCTACGTGCAAATTAGATTACAAAAGGGATTTTGTTTTCTTGGCTGTTTTCACAGTCTTATTTTGGATAGTTATATTAACGTAGCATTTCAATTCACTTTACTTCATATTTATTAGTAAAATAAGTAACTAAATCAGTTAATTTAATTATTTTTGTCCAAATATATTTGTACATGAAGTTATTTAAACTTTTTATATATAAAAAAATTACTATTAATCAAACAATAAGATTTTTTTAAATAATGCCTCTTATGAATTAAAAAGAACATTTAAAAATTATCATTTACAATAAAAAAATTTACAAAATTTTATAATTGGTTAGTTTCACATCAACAACACAATAAAAAAATTCTTAATAATTTTTTTTAGTTATGCTATAGTTACACATATAAGTCTTACAAATCTATATAATATCTAAAATTTGAAACGTCATTTTGAGCTATATTAGGCTATTAGCATAGCATTTCGGTCCAATTTAGTCTATTTGGTCCATCTCGGTTCATTTTAATCCATTAGGTTCAATTGGGTCCCCCTCAGTTCATTTGATCCCATTTGATCTATTTTAGTCCATATTGGTTTATTCGGTCCACTTCGATCTATTTTAAACTAATTAAGCTTTAAATTGATTTTTTTTTTTATAGGTTTACTTTTCAGTCTTGGGCTTTTTTTGTGTTGAAAAGTATGAAATTTTATTTTATTTGGGCCAAACTCTTTAGTTTCAATCCACTTTGGTCCATTTATTCTAATTTAATCCACTTTAGACTAATTGGGCCTTAAATTAACTTTTTTTGGAAGTTGCATTTTCAGATTTTGGCTCAAAAAATATTTTTTTTTATTTTTGGGTTAAAAATTATGAAATTTTATTCTATTGAGGCTAAACTTTTTAGTTTTGGGGCTAAAAAATACAAACAAAATAAGCATTAGAAATTAGAGACATGGCCCTTTAAAAAGTAATAAAAATGATAAATATTCAAAAGATTAACTTAAAATTCAAGTTTTAATAATATACGCATTATAATTATATTCTGAAAGAAAAAAAAAAACTACAATTTAAACATAATGTAACATGTTACATATGTTTCCTAGAAGGAGAGTGTATTTTTTTTTTTTTTTTTTATTCTAGGATATGTTCAAATTAGTAAACCAATTATGATATATTTAAAAAAGGTTCTTTAATAACATCTTCTCTATTTATATAAAAAACAATATTATAGTTATTATATAATTTAAATCTTTTGATTAAAACAATTGTTCACGCTCACAATTTTGACCTAATTTAGAACCATAGTTGATGCTCACAATTTTGAATTTGATGCGTAAGAACTAAGAAGTGTACACTACTAAGTGTACAACAAGTTTTTTCTCCTTATCCTAATAAGATTTTATCGATTACCACTCACGTGATATAGTGTGAGGATAGAGTAGTTAGTTCTTTGGTCAACAATTAGTTGACCGAGTGTATTAGGACTCTTATTTTTAGGTTTGCTCTCAAACACAAACTCTACCAGTAAACACTATATAATACAGTTTATTGCTTTGATTAATTGTGCCGCACAATGACAATTTCCAGTAAAGAAGGTTTCGAACTATTTCCTATGAATTGTTTTTCCAGCATTACGTTTCCAATGTTGGTCTCGTCGAAAGAACAAGAACAAGCTTGTTTGAAATCGTCGAAAGAACAAGAACAAGCTTGTTCGTCGAAAGAACATTCTGATGATACAGTCATAAAAGAACAAGAACAGGATAGCTGGTCGAAAGAACATTCTGATGATGCAACCATGCAAGAAGAACAAGAACAGGTTTGCTCGCCGAAAGAACATTCTTATGATGCAGTCATGCAAGAACAGGCCCTTCAACTTTCTAGAGAGAAGCAACATTACATGCGATTGACATCGTTGTTCTTCAAAGTTGATAATTCGTTTCTTTCTCCGTGGAATTGGGATCCTAGTGCCAATGCAAATACCAATAGGGACGATACTTCAAGTAATGTCAATACCAAACTTAGTGATACCAATAACGATGATAATGGAGAACAGCAACTCATGAAATTTCAACCGGGTTCATTCTTCAGTGAAGAGGGGCCATGGACAATAAAATATTCTGAATTTTCAAGTCGTAAGTTATAATGAATATAAATATTGTTGGTTTTTAGATGATTATGGAGTAATAGTTAAGTTCATACTTTTAGGACTGTTTGGATTGAAGAGAGAGAAAAGTGGAGTAGAATAATATTTACGATGAATTGTAATTTTTTTAAAATAATAATGATATATTTTTTAAGTTTTTCCGTTATATGCCCAATGTTATGAATTATTATGATTGATAGAAACGTGTTTATGGAAAGATTCAGACAAACCCTTAATCCATTGGATTACCAAAGAGATAACTTCTTTATTTAAGTTTTACTTTTATGTGAGATATTGTTCTTTATAAATATAAAAGAAAGGTTTTATGTTTAAGGAAGAAATCCCACTGTCATGGACCTAGTTTTGATGGCTGGAATTTGGAAAATTACCTCAAATTCTAATTATAATTGTAACTTGAAAAGCTAATTGGGCTTTCTTGTTTAATAATTTTTTTTAATTAGGATTATATATATATATATATTTTTTTTTTTTTTTTTCTTGGTGTGGAAGAAAAAACTATTTACTAACCACTGGGATAAAAGACTCTTCTAATCATTTGAAATGCATGCAAGAATATGCATGCAAGAATATCAAGAACAGAACGATATTGAAGCAAATTAGTTAAGAGAGAATAAAATGTTTTAATATTTTATGTTGTTTTTTCTTTTCTAGTGGAATTATGATTTATTTGCTTTTACAAGTTCAATCCTTTAAAATATTTTATTCTCTTTTAACCAATCTGCATCAGATATTACATGCAATTTACATCCTTCTTAAATGTTGACATTTCGTTTTTTTCACCATGGCATATATATCGTGACCCAGTGATGATATTAATACTTCACAAGTAATGGAGGACCACAACAAGGTAATTTTTAACCTGGTTCATTTATCTTGTGGGGTTGCAGATGAACTAAGAGTGCTAACTGCTAAGTAGAACCTATTAACTTTTGGCTTTTATGAAGAACTAGAATAAGAATGATATATCTCAGCAAGTAACTAGAGTTTCTCAAAAAAGATAAAGAAAAAGGAGGAAGAAAGAAATAAAATGAATAGAAACACAAATAAAATTGTATTACTTCTATTGTCACGACAAGAAAGCTAAGTGAACTGCAAACCAAATTAAGTAGATTGAAACCAAAGTAGATTGAATTGAATTAAACAAACTGAAATGGGTTGAAATAAATTGAATGGACCAAAATAGACCAAATTGACAAAACTAAGCATGAAATCAATAAATATTATGATTTAACCGTTAGATATTATATAAATATAGATTATAGCCAAAATTTTATTTTCTTCCATTTTTTACAATATATGTCTATATGGTATGCAATTGATAGCAACATGCTTACCTTTAGAAGTTTGAAGATTCAGAATCCATTGGATTTCTTAGGATTGTTTTTCTTTGCTATAAGGAGTGGTTCACTGTCAGAGTCCAAGGAGTGGTTCTTTGTTTCAACCAACCTTGGGCTTTAGGAGTTTCCTCATATTTTTCTTGCAATTTCTTGGAATCTTTAGTCTAAAACTATCTCCAAGTTATTCATGAGGCTTGGGGCTCAAAATCAATTGTAACAACAACTCAATTAATGCAAATAAATTGATTGACTTCTGTTGAGGTTCAAAATATTACAAGTGTTAAGAACCAAAACAAATAGGCCTCCAAAAATAAGGAAGGCCCAATCCTTGAGCCAAAGCCCATTAGAATGTGCAGAAGGAAGCCCAAGTCCATGAATGGGTAGACCCTAGGCCTTAGGGAAGAAAGAAAAGAAAAGCAAAGGAAGATTGGCCCAACCCTCTATAAGAGGGGCTCCTAGGAACCCAGAGAAAAGAAATGGGCTGGACCCATACATTGGAGCTACCAGAACCAAGAAGGGGATCCACGGGAAGTACAAGAAGGAATCAGCTGGGACTTGGACAGTTCAAGGAAGCATGCTTATGGATACAAGGAATGAAGAAAAACATGTCCCATTAGCCGCCCATAACCCAGAAGAAAAGCTTTGGAAATAGATGGTGACTTAAGAACCAACACCTGATAAAGGGAGCTTGGTACCTCGAGAAAAGCAAGAATGTGAACTATGAAGGAAGGTGGTTGGGGATCTTTCAACATGATAGGGAGGAATCTACCTATTTGAAGAAAAAGGACAAAGGGTGATGTAGCCAAAAAGTGGCTTTAAAAAATCTCTATAAAAGCCTTGGAAAGAGAAATAAAAGTCAACCCCATCAGGACCCCCCAAAAGAGGAAGGCCAGCTGAGAACTTTTTGGGGAGAAATCTCAAAAGAAAAATACAATGAGAAATAATGAAAGGATTAGCCACCAATGTTACTGACATAACACTAACTTTGGTACCTAGGGCAGCAAAGGGACAGGATCAATGGCATACCAAAAACCCTATGAAGGTACTATAAAAGGAGGATCAAGCCATTAACAAAATTCATTCAACAACCATTAATTAGAGCAAAAAAGAGCATTAGAGAGACTCATTAAGCTTCAAAAAAATAGAGAGAAAAGAAAGGCATTGCAAAGGATCCTGTAATAAGTGCTTGAGAATACACTTAGATTCAAGGGGATTTAAACCTCACAAGTCTTGGAAGCCTAGAAAGAGCTATCTAAGTTTGAGACTTTTGAACTTATTTAGACCTTGTAGCATATCCTAGTAAGAAATAGGTCCAATGTATTTTAAAACTTAATATAATGACACGTCACTCTATTTTCTAAGGATCCTTGGTGTTCTTACTCACTCTTTTGATAATTCTTTACTATTCCTCAGCCATTTATTTTACAATATGTATATGTTTGCATGAATGAGTGTATATATGTTGTAGGGCCCATGTTTTGTGCACAAATTGGTTCGTAATCAGCCTAATATAACTGTGATGAATTAAGCCTAGTCCACTAACCAACAAATATAATTTTTTGGGAGTACCAAGACCTCGTTACCATTTAGGCCTAGGTGTGTCCAAAACAGGAACCCACAACTTCATTCAAAAAAAATTTATTTGTTATTCGATTATCTTTTTTGTACATTTCGCTTACATTTCAATTCCTTTATTTTGCCAAAATCTTCTTATTAATTGAGGTAGTTTGGAACCCGACATATCTTGATCTTGAGAAAACATTGGATAAACGAGTTCTTGACCAAATATCCTTCATGTAAGCATGTTAAGTGAAAATTGAAAAATTTCTTTTGTTCTAATTTATCTTTCATCATTGATTATGTTGTAAAAGCTTTTCAATATAAACTTTACTATCTTGGATCTCAAAACTTTGTCAACAAAAGACTTTTTTTTTTTTTTTTTTTTTTTTTTTTTTTTTTCATTTTAGCTAATTAGAATCTACTCTAATTTCAAAACCTTTTAGTTATTTTTAAAAATTTTAAATAAAAAAAAGGAGAGAAAGAAGAGACAATAACAATGACGACAATTCTTGGAATCCTACTAAAGACTTAAGGGTGTTGTTTCAAGGTCATGGGCCAAGCCCACCAAGCCCATCATTTCATCTAAACAAGGCCCACGAGATTACTGTTGGGAAAAAATTGCAAGTTAACCAAATTACATACTCACAAACAGGAGTTTGCATGTATCAAGTTGGAGGCTTCTTTAAATTAACCCAACTAAACGCATCAAATTTGTAGAAACCAACACAACTTGGGTCAAGTTGGAATAATTAGGTAGGCGGGTTGAGTCCCCTCTTCAATAAATTAATACAATTATCCTAATATTCTCAAATCACATTCCAAACTTATATCGGGTTGGACCAATTTTGTTGGATTGGTGGGTTGGATGTACACCCATACTTACAAAGGTTTGCATTTTAGAGCCTAAAAATGAATGCAAGTTATTAGAAATTTTGAATAATAATGATGATGCAAAGAAAATCAGTAGGCTGGATGTTTCAGACTTGAAAGGACCACTTGCTCTCTCTGCGGCCTGAAGAAAAAGAAAAGCGAATCAAAAGGTGACCGGGGCTGCCGGCCAAAAACCCTCCGATGACAAAGTTAGTTTTTCTCTTTATATTCTTGGAATTCTAACTTTTTCTGGAGTAAGCTTTGTTTTTCACACATACCTTTATCTTGTCTGAATCCCTCTTTATATAGTGCCTTCACAGATGGTTATCAGAATTGGAACCTCCCCTAGATTTTGGGAGGATTAAACGTAACTGCCACAACCGTTTGGGAGTTACAATTCTATTTCACAACGGATATATGACGTTATGCGAGGATGAGGGATTGTTCACATTATATTCGGAGATTCTCTAAGTATGATATCCCCGGCCTGGAATTCCTTCGTCGAGTATGTTGTTAGTTCCAAGTGTAGCATCCTCGTCCACAAATCTTTACATGGGCGAGTCCTCTCGGGGCAGGCTTCGCGCATTCCATGGACGAGCTCGTTCGTTACCCTCGTCTTGAGGATAACTCCTGGACGGCCGTCAAGGTGATGACCGTCCAGGGACGATCTAAGTAAGCTTTCACACTATCAAATAATATTGATAATTTTATATGTCTAAGAAACAAATCTGAATTGTTTCTTTAATAACTATGACATCTCAAGTAATAAGAATCATTTTTCAACACAAAAGTGTATATTATTTTGATAATTTGGAGTTAAGTGTTATTTTTTGTCTTTATTTTTTAAATCAGGTATAATATGTGCCTGTGAAACTATTTGATATATAGAAATTTTATGAAATATAAATGCAACAAATCTCACAATAATATTATTCTTAGCCATGACAAGTCCCAGTGTAATCTTTTTATTATTAATTGATTTATTTTGACTTTTGGTTAGTTGATATATTAGTTTATTGTGAAAATGTTATGAGATTTTGTTATAGTCAAAGAAGTGTTTGAATTCTTTTAAATGTGAGAAAATTGTAGTTTCTTAGGCCCTGTTTGGTTGCTGAGTGGGTGTTAATTCATCACTCAAATCTCATCACACTATCACTCATTTCTTATAACTCAAAAATTTTGAAAACACTCCCACCCTTGTTTGGCAACCAAACCCACTTCTGTTTTCTACGAAAAGCTCACATTTGTGTGGGACCCAAGGGTTAACCATTGTGCAGTGCACACAGTTAGGTTACCAGGGTATGGAACCTTATTTCTATTTACTGTGCACTTGCTTCCCTCAAGTCCCAACCACAAAACTCAGGTCACCCCATTCCCTTTCATACTGCTGCTTTCAACTCTCACACTCGCCGACCATCGCTGTTCAGAACTCCTCCATCCTCTTTTCATGCACCGCCGCCATTGGCCCTACGTCCATCAGCTTCCCCCCTCGTTGTCCTTGACAGCGAACCCAGCATCTTGTGATCACTTCTCAGACGAAGCTACAGTGCCGTCCTCTGCCACTACTTTCCCTTGTTGTGCATCGATGCTTGGTTGAAGCTAAATGGGTCGTGCCCGGTTTGTCGAAATTCGCCTCTGCCGACGCCGCTGTCAACGCCACTTTTTGAAGTTGTGCCGCTGTCGCAGTATGTTGTGGATTGGAGGCGGAGGAGGTGATAGATTTTAGGTTGCTTTCATTTGGGTGTTGGGTGGATTGGGGTTTTGTTTTGTTTATGTGTGTTTGGACTTTGGATGGGTGTTTGTGGGGGGTAAATGTATATTTTTTGGGTAGGTAGGAGTATTGGGTTTTGATCAAGATTTTTGGGTTGTAAACTTACATGACATGTTTGATTCAGTATTAGTGATTATCTATGACAATTGCAGAGTATGGAGTTCCTGTTTGATTTTGAATTAGTGAGAATTGTGACAAATTGTTTGTTACATTAGTTCAGTGCATTATCCTTGAATGGAATGAAATTCTTACAATTTGTAAATTTTTACTATTTGAACTTTATAATTTCATTTGATGAAGAAGAGCTCTGGTTTGGGTGTTTGGGAAAGTAAAGGTAAAAAGGCTGTTGGAGCAAAAGCTTGCGCAGGGATGGGACGGGACATTGCTAGTGAAACCCGTTTGTGCTGAAAATTTACGAAATTGCCACTGATATCTCATAACTCATATCTTGAATTGGTAGAATTTACAAAGAAACCCGCAACAAAATGCAGCAAGAAGAGCAAGGCAATAACAAAAACTTTAATAAGGCATCTTCCTCCGATCCATTCCAAACATACCATAAATATATTGGGCCCATATCATTAAACAATTACAAGTCCATATTTTCAGACCAAACTCTTATTGCCGCAAGATCCCCTCAATATGGACCTAATCTAACCCATTGAACACAATAATCTGAAGTCCAATAGAAAAACCGTGATAGTTGGCTCTTATCTTATCTACATGGAAATTAGAATACAAAAAGAATTACATTTTTTTATCTTTTAGGAGTCTTAACCTATATGAACAAGTTTTCCTAGACTTGTTCATCTAGGTTAAGACTCCTAAAAGAATATATATATACACGTGGGTTGTGTGTTACTCTATCTTTTGGTTTGCTCTCAAAAGCTCTATCCGTGAACAATATATAATACAGTTTATTGCTTTGATTAATTGTGCCGCACAATGACAAAGCAGAATCAAGGAGTTTTCGAACTAACTGAGCGATTTTTTTCTCAGATTACGTTTCCAATTCATCTAATGGTGGGCTCACCGAAAGAACATTCAGATGATGCAGTCATGCAAGAAGAACAAGAACAGGCTTGGTCATCGAAAGAACATTCAGATACAGTCATGCAAGAACAAGAAGAGGATTGCTCGTCGAATAAACATTCTGATGATGCCGTAACGCAAGAACAAGAACAGGGTTGCCCGTCGAAAGAACATTCTGATACACAAGAACAGGCTTGCTCGTTGAAAGTACATTCTGATACACACAAGAACAGGCTTGCTCGTCGCATGAACATTTAGATGATGCAGTCATGCAAGAACAAGAACAGGCTCGCTCGTCGAAAGAACATTCAGGTACAGTCATGCAAGAACAAGAAGAGGATGATTGATAGAAACGTATTTACGGAAAGATTCAGACGAACCCTCAATCCATTGGATTACCAAAGACAACTTCTTTATTTATGTTTTACTTTTATGCCATATTGTTCTTTATAAATATAAAAGAAAGGTTTTATCTTTAAGGAAGAAAGAATCCCACTGTCATGGACCTGGTTTTCATGGCTGGAATTTGAAAAATTACCTCAATGGGATAATTGTATAGCAATAAAAGGATGATTGGATAGCAATAAAACTGTGGATAATCTAAACTTTATCAAGATCTATTTTAAGAGATTTATTTCAAGATAATTGTTCTGAAAAGGTTTGAATTGTCCAAAAAAGAGATGAAAACGCGTTTAGGTACAAGGACTGGCCGAAAAAACCCTAGGAAAAGAGTCCAATTGGCACCGAATACAAAAGTGCGTTTGGCATCCAAGGGTCAATTTGGCACTTTTGGAGTGCTGGCACTTTTGGAGTGTCGAATTACACTTGGATGGGATTTGGCCCAACAGCCTCCGGGTGACGATAATGCACACCCTTTTCGACATTTTCGCAAAAGGATGCGTTGGATTCAAACCCTAATTACCCATACCAATTTTTTAAGGATTTCTGACCTCTATAAATAGAAACTGAACCTCATAATTTAGCACATTTTTTTACGCTCAGAGGGCATACGTTTTGAGACTAAAAGAGTGTTGATATTCTTTGATCCTCTTTAAGAATTGCTACAAGAATTAGGGTTTTTAGGTTTCAAGGATAACTGAATAAGTTTCTTTGAACCCTAAAATATCCTCTGCTCATACAAAATGTTGTTTCCTTTACCCTATCTTTTCCATGCTCCCTTTTATGTTGATGAATGTTTATTTCCATAACATGAATGATTCGTAATTATTTTGTTTAAAGCATGATTTTTTTCTTCTTCTATGTAATTGCTATGATCTCTTTCTTGAATGTCAATAATTTGCATATGAACAATACTTTTTCTTAAAAATAAAAACAAATCTACATCTTCATAAGATGTAGATCTAACTTTTTCTTAATCAAAAACGGATTTGCATATTTCTAAGATGTAAATCTGAATTTTTCTCAATTAAAAAACCGATTTGTATCTTTCTTAGATTTGGATTTTCTTTAACATATACAGTTTTTTGAAATAAGGAAAAAGATTAAACATTTTGTGTTTGTGTTTGTTTTAATTCATGATTGCATAAATTTAAATTATGAGTGAAACTCTCTTCTTAAAGAAAAATCGTTTTCATTTTTTTTAACATCTAAGAAAAAGATCTAATTCTTTTTTTGTTATCAAAACCATTTTTTTATTATCATAAAGCAATCTAATTTTTTACAAAACTCAAAACTTTTTTTTTTATCTCTTAAAAATAGATCTGAATTTTTTAAATCAACCAAAAGACTTTGTTTTTATGAAATAAAAATAGATCTGGATTTTTTTTCTTCAAAAACCACTTTTTTTCTACATACTACAAAACAGATATGGTATTTTGACAAATCAATGTCAATTCTTTTCATTGATAAAAAAAGATCTAAATTTTAAAAAAAATAAAAAAATAAGAGATTTCAATCATAAACAAATTTGTGTGATTTAATTTTATTCCACATATTCATCACATTATACATAATATGCGTAAAATGGTGCATTGGTCACAAGAGTTTAGAAGACCAGATTCTGTCTGGGCGGAATGGGTGCCTAACACCTTTCCATTCCGTAACCTAGCCTCCGGATTTAGATTTTTGGTTAAGTAGACTTAGCTCTATCTTTTGTTATTATTTTGGGTAGATTGTAATTAGGACAAAAAGTCATGTGTATTTGGTGGATTGTAACTAGAACCCAAAGCTATGTAAAGTTCAAATTTTTTGACTTGTATTTTTATTTTTTCAATCAATGAATGGAACATTCAGTCATATAAATCTGTATTTAGTTTTTCTTATTTTTTGTACATAAAAAAAAAAAAAAAAGTGGCAACTCCATACCACTTACCCAAAAAGAGAGGTGCCCTAAATGGTACTCGAATCTTTTTTTGAGGGACCCGTCTCTCACAGTGGCGACTCCGCTGGGGATGTCGATTGCTAAGCTTCATATTATACTTAAGTGACCAAATATGTACCCTTGTTTTGCATGGTCTTGCATGATATTGTTGTTTGTTTGTTTATTTATTTATATCTGTTGAGATGTTGCATGATATTTTGTTGTGTGTATTGTTTGTTAGAATCTTTCCCTAACTGTCATAGTGTGTGCCATTCAAACAATATGTACGCACCCCTTTTCAACAATATTGTGGTAGTAGTAACCATGGATCACCGATCTTCATTAGATTCAGGTACCTAGTGACAAACTCACCAACTCATAGCCTAAAGTTACTAGATCATTTCTTGTTGACTGTAAAGGACAAACCATGCCATTTGGACCACGCAATGTTCATTACATTACAAGTTGGGAGGTGTAACGTCCTAGCTATAGGAAACAATGAAACAACAAACCCACCCTACAATGTAATGACTTAGAACCTATCTCTAGGTTGGTCTGGTTAAAAATGCATTGCATTTTGTGTGTCTTAGTTTTGATTAACTTGACCAAGCCTGTCATTAGGGGAGAATTTGGTCAAGATCTGAAGGAAGGCTACAAAGAAAACAAAAGTCCAACATTCAAGCTAGTAGCTCCAATTCCAAGCATGTCACTCCCATTACCATACTGAAGCCGTCAAGCATAGAAGAAACTCTACTGCTGCAACACCACAACCCCAGTTTGAAGCTCCCCACTCTATGGCAGAGGAAGGAGAACACCCAAACCCAGAGGAACCCATGAACACTCAAGAGCTACTTAACACTATGTTAGCTAGTTAAATTCAATTGAAGGAAGACGTGAACCGTATGATGCAACAGTTCCAGAATCTGAAGAGTAATCAAGAGGAGCATAAGACTGATCATGATCCACCAGCCGTAGAAAGTGAGAAGAAGATCAACGAAAGAATGAATAAGATGGAGGAGATGATTAGAAGAGCCCGTAAGATGGAGGACCTTATGGACTATAATTCTCTCTCATTATTCCCCAATGCAAGATTGCCACCCAAGTTCAAGATGCCAACACTTGACAAGTTTGATGGGACTGGTTGTCCAAAGTCCCATCTGAAGATGTACATGAGGGCTATGCAGCCCTTAGGCGCGACTGAGGAAGTGCTTGCTTAAATGTTCCAAAGCACACTGACTAGAGCTGCTCTTAGGTGGTTCCTCAATCTAGATGATGCAAGAGCAAGAAGTTGGAAGGACATCTACCGAGAGTTCTACAAGCAATACAAGTACAATACGGAAGTTGACATCACAAGAATAGACCTTGAGACTACCAAACAATAGCCAAAGGAGCCCTTCTCCACTTTCATCACCAAGTGGAGAGCTAAGGCCGCACAGATGATGAGTAGGCTTAGTAAGGAAGACAATTATCCATGGTTGTATAGAATTTGTTACCTATGTATCATAAATATTTGTTTGCACAATACTTTCCCGACTTTAAAGCTCTAATTGCTGCTAGAACCCAAATTAAGGATACTTTAAATAACAGAACCATAAAAACTAATGACCCACCAAGGTTTAGAAAGAATATAGGATCTAATTCCAAAGCTGTAGAAATTTTTAATATTCATAAAAATGATCCCTATCAATTGATTGCACCCATTGCACCTATGCAAGTACCACAAGGGCCTAGGTCTAAAAGAGAATTTCATGAGTTGTACATGCCCATAAGCCAAGTGTTTAATAAGCTAAAAGCAAAAAGGTTACTGAGGCCCTTGGACCTAAGGCCAATTCCGAACCCTTTGCCCTTAAGGTTTGATGTAAATGAAAAATGTGCCTACCATCAAGGCCCTAGTCATGACACTAACTATTGTGTCCCCTTTCATCATGCAATTCAAGACTTAATAGATAACAAAGTGATTGCGTCGCCTACAAGGCCTAGCATCATTAACAATCCCTTGCCCAATCAGAACTTTGGGAAAGGAACAAAGATTAATTGCTTGATGATTGAAGATGAGAATAAGGAGGATCCATCCAACCTGATCTGTGACCTACTTGCATGCTTCATGATGACATGGGAAGAATTAATAGATAGGGCATCTACCACCGCCATAGGATATGACATATGGAATGAAGAATCAGAACTCGAGGATTGTCAAACACCCACAAATGGGGGGAGACACTTCAAACCCCCATATTTGGAGACCAAAAACCCTGTGGAAGCCTTGAATAGATCGACCTAACAGACATCTGCCGAGGAAGTGAAGTCCTTAAGCAATTACAAAAGACACAAGCCAACATATCTCTATGGGGTTTACTAATGGCCTCATACAAATACCGTTAAAACTTAGTAGACCTTCTCAACTAAATCCAAGTCCCTATAACCACAACCTCCTAAGATCTGAATGCTATGATTGGGTCCATAAATAAGGAACTCACTATCTCTTATTCTAACAAGGATTTGACCAAGAAGGGGAAGCACCACAACAACCCTTTGCATATTAGTGTAGATTCCATGGGGAAGAGAATACCGATGGTTTTGATAGATGATGGAAGTGCTTTGAATGTTTGTCCATTGAAGATTGCAAGCTGATTTGGCCTTAGTATTGAAGACTTTGTGCCTACTGATCAATATATGAGGGCATATGACAATAGTAGAAGAGAAGTCTTGGGAACCATAACCTTGGAACTTACCATAGGACCAATGGTCAAGAAAGTGAATTTTCAAGTCCTAAATATAGTATCATGCTTCAACATGCTCCTTGGGCGACTCTGGATTCATGACACAGAGGCCGTAGCTTCTTCCCTACATCAAAAGGTTCAATTTCCACATGAAGGAGTTATTGTGATCATCTATAGGGATACTTTGACTGTGCCTAAACCTGTTTATGGCATTGATTCCGAGAAAGAGCCATTGGCCTTGGATGGCTTCGTGATTGAAAGGCCTATTTCTGAAAATAGAGAGGGAGAAGTTGAGAAGATTCCAATGGACTTTGCTTCTTATGGTAACAACAATGTGGTAGCAATGATGAGGAGAATGAACTACTTTCTGGGGATGAATTTGGAAAGAATTGTGAAGAAGCCAAATGTTCAGGATTCGATGATCCCTACTGCCACACCACCTTTTGGGCTTGGCTACAAGCCCAGTAATGATGATTTGCTAGATATGGAAGTGAGAAAGATGGCCCGATCCAAAGCAAAAGCACTCTCTTTTCCTCCCGAACCTCTAAAGCCCTACACGCCTACGTTGAATGAGAAGTTTGTGAAAGCCAAAGAGAGTCAACATTATTGGGGATTCCCTAAACAGCGATTTAATCCCATGATAAATACAATGGTACCTGGATTTGAGATACTACTTGACTGAATAAGGTTCCAGAATTGAAGAAAGAAGATAAAATGTGGGTTCCTACTGACTAGGCCAAATACATAGATCCTGATGCCATGACCATGCTTCTTAGAGATCCTATTTGTAACATAGAAGATGAAGAGTATTGGGAAGCTAGTCAACATGCATTGAAGAGCCCATATGAGCTAAGAGCTCATAACGAAGATGAGTAAGGGGAAGTAGCCTCTAGTGATGATGAAGATGAAAACAATGACAAGAGTGATAGTAGTAGCGACAGTAGCAACAATGATAGTGGACAAGATGATGACGATAGCAGCACCGATAGTGAAGACAACAGCAACAGAACTTATGATAGCCCATACAATGGTGACGATTGGGGCGAACCCCCTAGTGATAAGAAGATGAAGATGCAAACCTGTTCTATGAAGAATATGATAGTGATGTGGACTATTATGATCAAGACATTGAAGACGATGCTGAGGCTAACAGGTGGAGTGATACAAATAGTGATTAACATAGATTGGTGAATGTGTTAGAGAATTTAGAGAATGCAAGAGAGGAGAATGCACAAGCCAATCAAATGTACCACGAAGAGTATCTTTATGGGCACCTTTCAGATTGGAGTGATATCACTAATGTTAGCTCAAGGTCTGGCCTAAGGTATGACAAGCATGGAAGAGAAGTTTCAGAATTGGGGTCATATTATGATTCAGAGCCAAGTTCACCCATTGCTGAAGAGGAGGATGACATAAATGCCAGGTTGGTCACACTAGACCATAAGCTGATGGTCCATAGTCTCAAAATCATGACACTTAAGAATGCTAAACGTAGAAATGAGAGGGAAGAAGAAGGCAAGCTAGAACATCTCCCTCAACCCACTAACTTGGGTAACAAAGGCAAGCACGACCTGTTTGATGAATGGATGGATAGCATAGAGTGTCTAGATGCTTTTGTGACCGACAAGCCTATAGACATGGAGATTGAAGAAGAAGCTACAAATTATAAGGATGTAGATCCCGTAGTACTGATGCTGAGGGAAGAAGGAGCTTACTGGGAGCCACCTGCCATTGCGGAAGCCATGTCCAAGTTAAAGAACTGGGCATGGGAGGGAGTCGTCCATCCCATGGAGGACTTCTTGAGGAAGATCAAGACGGTTAAGTCAATCACCTTTGCCAAGAAGATTAAGACCGCTGAGCTAGCCGCCCCTGCCAAGAACGTTGTTTCCGTCCCTATTGAGTCTATCTCTAATAGTATTTCTATTCCTGTTAAGTTTGTTTGTGATAGTTTTCCAGTTGAATATGCTTTAGTTGAGTTTGTTGAGAACTCTTTTCCTTTTAATATGACTTCTGATTCTGCTTATTTGTTGGCTTTGAATTTTTTTTTTTTTTTTGAAATTGGTAAAGAAACTCTTACTAATAAGGAATCAAAACATGGATACCTAGAACCTATAAAAGAAGAAACCTAACCCATTAACTTGGGAACTGAGGATGAGCCCAAAACAATCCAAGTTGACAATACCCTAACCACTTTAGAGAAAAATGCATTAGTGGCAGTGCTGTTACAGTTCCAGGAGGTCTTTGCCTGGTCATATGAAGACATGCCTGGGATTGATATAGATATAGTACAATACTACATTCCCACAGATCCAACCATGAAGCCGGTCAAGCAGAAATTGAAAAGAATGAAGCCAGAGTGGACTCTCAAGATCAAGGAAGAAGTGGAGAAACAGTACAATGCTGGATTCCTAAGAGTGGTCAACTATTCGAAATGGTTAGCTAATGTGGTTCCAATACCAAAGAAAGATGGGAAGGTCAGAATGTCTGTAGATTTTTTAGATCTGAATAAGGCCAGCTTGAAAGATGATTTCCCTTTGCCTCACATTGACGTCTTGGTTGACAACACCGCGAGTTATGCTCTGCTATCGTTTATGGATGGATTTTCAGGGTACAACCAGATCAAAATGGCTTCGGAAGATATGGAGAAAACCTCATTCATTACACCATGGTGGACATACTGCTACAAGGTCATGCCATTTGGTCTTAAAAACGCTAGTGCTACTTACCAATGTACAACCACCACCTTGTTGCACAATCTAATCCACAAAGAAGTAGAAGTTTATATTGATGTCATGATAGTGAAGTCCAAAGACCGTGAAGGGCACATACCAGCTTTAAGGAAGTTATTCAAAAGAATCCAGTTCTACAAGTTACGATTGAATCCTAAGAAATGCACTTTCAGAAAACTGTTAGGGTTTATAGTAAGCCAAAGAGGAATAGAAGTTAATCCTGACAAAATCAAGGCGATTGTGGAGATGAAGCCTCTAAGAACTGAAAAGGAGATCCAAGGATTTCTAGGGAGGATATAGTACATCAGCAGGTTCATAGCCCAGCTCACCATGACATGTGAACCAATCTTCAAACTGCTTAAGAATGAGGTCCCTACAGTATGAAATGAACAATGCCAAGAAACTTTTGAGAAGATCAAGAGTTATCTGATGAAACCACCAATACTTGTCCCACCAGCACCTGAAAAGCTATTGTTGCTGTATCTCACCACTACAGGTATAGCAATGGGGGCTCCACTTGCTCAATACCTAGAAGAGACTAGAAAGGAAAATGCAATTTACTACATCAGCAAGAAGATGTTGCCTTATGAAGAAAAGTACTCACCATTAGAGAAGACGTGTAGCGCTTGTTTGGCAACCCATAACTCAGACATTATATGCTTGCTTACAAGATTCTATTGATTACAAGGATAGATCCTTTGAAATACGTAATGGAAAAACTTGTGCAAGATGGGAAGACTGCCAAATGGGTCTTGCTTTTGTAAGAATTTGATATTAATTATATGACTTAGAAATCTGTGAAAAGGAGGGCAATTGCCGATCACTAAGCCCATTATTCACTGGAAGAAGCTGAAGAGATCCAAGAAGACCTTCGAGATGAAGATATCATAGGGATTGAGGTAGAATCATGGAAGACGTATTTTGATGGAGCAACAAATCAAAACGGAAGTGGAATTGGAGTTCTAGCAGACTTAACTTTCCCGCCACTAACAATGCCACAGAATATGAAGCTTCCATTATGGGCTTACAAGCAACCTTAGGCCTAGGAGTGAAGGAGTTCGAGGTATACGAAGATTTAGCTTTAATAATCTCTCAGATTCAGAATGAATGGAAGATCAAAGAAGAAAGGCTTGTGCCTTATCATGAACGTCTTCAGAAATTGGCATCAAAGTTTAGCAAGGTCCAATACTAGTATGTGCCAAGCATGCAGAATGAAATTGCAAATGCTTTAGCAACCATGGCATCCATGATGGATGGACCAAAAGAAGATGAAGCCAGACCGATAGTGTTAGAACAGAAAGAAGAACTAGCCTACTACATGATAATAGAAAAAGATAAGGGAAAGAATGGGGAAGGTGAATGGTATTCAGACATCCTACAGTACCTCAAGGATGGGACATATCCACCATCTGTAGACAAGAATGACCAATTGACCATCCGAAGGTTATTCACTAATTACATTATTTGTGGTGAAAGACTTTACGAAAAATCATATGATGGAATTCATCTCCTTTGTGTAACAGCTAAGGAGGCACAACAAATAATTGAGGAGGTTCATGACTCACGTTATGGGCCACATATGAATGCACACATGTTGTCAAGAAGATAATGAGACAAGGCTATTACTGGACTACTATGGAAGCCGACTGTGCAGCTTATGTTTGAAAATGTCATCAATGCCAAGTACTTGGAGATCTGAAACACATGTCACTCATGCCACTGCATACTATGACATCACCTTGGCCATTCTTTACATGAGGGATAGACATTATAGGGAAGATTCACCCGACGGCATCCAATGACCATGAATTCATACTCATTGCCATAGACTATTTCACTAAATAGGTAGAAGCTAGCTCTTACAATGTTTTGAATTTAAAGAAAGTTGTTAAATTCATTAAGACCAACATCATCTGCAGATATAGGGTACCACATGAAATTACCTCTAACAATGGGTTACATTTTAAAGGAGAAATAGAGAAGCTACTGCGACAGTTCAACGTTCAGCATCACAAGCCTTCACCCTACCGTCCTTAGACTAATGGAGTAGTTGAGGCTGCTAACAAAAACATAGGGCGGATCTTGAAGAAAAACCACAAAGAACTACAAAGATTGGCACCGACAATTGCCCTATGCACTCTGGGGGTACTGAACATCAATTCGGTCCTCCAGGGGAGCCACTCCTTATTCATTGCTATATGAATAGAAGCAGTCCTTCCCATTGAGATGGGTGTCCATTCACTAAGGATAGCACTAGAAGGTGAAATCCTTGAAGCGGATTGGTTGCAAAGTAGATATGATCAATTATGCATGCTGGATGAGAAAAGACTTAAAGTCTTATACCACATTCAAGGATACCAAATGAGACTTAGAAAAGCTTTTGATAAGAAAGTAAGAACCAAAGATTTGAAGTTGGGAGATTAATGTTGAAAGAAATCCGAGCCCCAGTTCAAGATGCAAACGAGAAGTTCAAGCAGAAATAGGCAGGCCCATACATTATCAAGCAAATATACTCTGGAGGATCCATAAGGATGATGGACTTAGTTGCAAAAAAAAGGTAGGTTGAAAACCTGAAAGGGCGACCTATGCAATAGAAGAGTAAAAAAAAAAAAAAAAAAGTGAGAGAGCCTGCTAAGTTGAAAACCCGAAAGGGTGGCCTAGGCAAAAATTAAGGCAAATAAAAATCAATGAACTACGTGATGACTTGATCCTTCTATTCAAGGGGGTACATAGGCAGCCATGCATTGGTTTGGTCACAATTTTCCAAAACCCACCATTTGTCCATTAACCAAAATTTCCCAAAAATTTAACCATTCCATTAAACCATGCCATTAAACAAAAACCTAAACCCTAAGCCAAAAAAAAAAAAAACCCCAAAAGCCTATACCATAAGCAGAACCTTTAACCATCAAATCCTAAATAATTCCTAAAAATAAGAGTTTTTACATCAACTTCTATAGAAACATGCTCAAAGCCAAGAAATAATAAAGTCACTTTATCTTCAGTCTTTTCTTTTTCTTTAGATCATTAATTTCTTTGGTGTTAGGTACTTTGTCATCCTTGTCTCTTCTTTTGACTTCATAGTTGTCTTCATCGAGTCTTTCCCAGTTGCCTTTGAGAAATTGTTCTCTCATAGCAACCTTCTCAGCTTTCTTATCCACAATCTTGTCTATCAGCTAGTTAGAATATTCTATAGTCATCTTGTGAAAGTGAACCTTGACAAAAGATTGGTCCACCTGGTCAGCCATCTCTAAACCCAATCACATGTTCTTTACAGTAGTAGGATTTGTGTCCACAGGAGAGAAAGTTCTTCTTCTTTTGCCACCTGGCATTCCTTGTTTGTATTTGAATTGCCTCAAGAGTCTATCTACCTTGTAGAAAGTTGCCCTCCGCAACCCAACAAGGAAGATGTGATTCAATCTTGGAGATTGCAATAGATGAGGTGGACACTTCCACCAATAACAGTCCCATTGAATTGAAGTACTAGATTTCTTATCCAGAAACTTCACCCAATCACTCTCACATCCAGTTTTGATTATAGCCCTGCTAAGAAAACTGCTAGGTCCATAATTATCGGTGGTAGGCTTGGCAATAATATCCAATTGCTCCATCAGCCATATCTGCAAAGTCAAAGGACTCCTTACGAAGTTTTGCGTTTCTCCACCATGAAATACAACATCCAATCCAAGAAGGGTTTCTGCTAAGATCAAAGAAACAAGGTTGTCACAATCCTTAAGTTGGCTCATAACACTTATAGCTCGAGCATCCGCAAAACCATGCCTCTCAGAGCAAAGTAAAAATTCTCCCATTAAGTATAAGGCCAAACCGAAGTTCTTCCGCATATTGTAGGCCACCTCATAAGTGCGTTTGTCAATCAGGCTAGAGATGATTGCACGAAGATTCACCATATGACTTTCAATCTTGCTATCAGTAATGGAGGTAGGAAGACCGATAGCGTCAGACAAAGATTCCTTATGCCTGGGATCGCAAGAAACTGCAACAGATTTCCTGCTTGGATCATAGCCCAGAATAGCGAAAAACTCATTACTTGTCAGACAAAGTTCAACAGTGTTAAACCGAATTTCATGATCTTCCAGATCCCAGAATTTCATAGTAGCACAAAGGAACTCCCACTTCATCTTAACATTCCTCAAAGCCTTAATTCTCTCTAGTTTGAAGGCTGTAAAATTGGTTTTGGTGCTGAAATCAAAGCTACGAACCCATCTGTTAATATCATGAATTTTTGGATGAGAAAAATTTTGATTGCTAGCCGTGGATGACTTTTGCTTGTGATTATTATGTGTCGCTAACCTTTATGTAGAGAATGTTGTAAGAGGATTTATTTATATAAACCACATCAATTCCCAATCAGGTTTGAAATAGATTTCATAAAGTTTGTAGCTGACTAGGAGAATGTTTCATGATCACAAACGAAACATTTTTCAAAAAACGCGAAAATGCGAAGCATGCATTAGAAAATCATAAGGAATCCGCCCACCATGGTGCAAACACCATAACATGGCCTAGTGCCGAATGGCACTCCTCATTCGCCAAGTCACATGCAGCCCCCCGGTCCTACACTTATGTAATTCCATGCAGTTTTACGTTCTCAGGTAATTTTTAAAGACCATGTGACACCCAAAAAGATTTTTTTTTAATCAAATTGGGACATTTTGACATATCTAACACATTTTTTTTTTCCCAAAAAATCATCACTTGCATCATTGTTTTCAAAAAATTGATCAAATCAAGTTTTTTCAAAGACTCATGAATTTATGTTCTAGGGACATTCGCCCATGCCTCATGCAATTTTCAAAAAAAAAAAATCATCATCATCTTTTCAAAAAATTTATCATTGAGATTTCCAAATCCATGCATTTCTTTTTAAACTAGGGGCATTCGCCCATGGCTCATTTTATTTAAAAAAAAAAAAAAATCACAGGTGGCGCCACAATCATTCTTCTAGAAATTTTCATCATCAAGATTTTCAAAAATCATGCAATCCTTTTAAACTAGGGGCATTCGGCTCCACCTCATTTAAGCAAGTGCAAATTCCAATAGAGATAATCAAGACAAGTTTAAGTTGATACTACAAGATCTCATTAGGTGAATTCTAAACTTCTCTTAATTAAAGTCTCTACATGATCCAAAGGGCAAAGAAGGGCAAAGAGCTAAACATGAAAATTAATACAAGATTGTTTAAGGAACACTTCCTTCTATTTTGCAGGAAAAATAAAAACACAAGTCATACATCATTGGGACTCCGAGTTTGCCTGCGTGAGGATCTTCTTGATCCACCTCTAGAGGAGCCATCTTCGGTATTACCTTCTTGACTCGAGAAAAAGCAAGGATCGTATTGATGATTTTCAAGCTCAAGACTCCTGATTCTTTCCTCCAAAGTCCTCCTAGTAGCATTAGCACCTTCCATTTTATGTGCCTGAAAAGTCAGCAGAACCAGGTGTTAATTCCACCATTAAGCACAATTCAAGCAAGAGATACTTAGAGTGTAACAAGGCATACCCAACTCGCATCATTGATCACATATTGAGAAGATTGAGTACGAGCCTTGACTGCAAGCCTCCAATCATCTGCATGCTTTCCTCCACACGATCTGCATTAACTTGAAGCACAAATCTGCCAAATCATGAACCATTTCATAAGCCAAGAAGAAATAAGGACAAAGAACTGAAAATTTCAGCACACACCGGATCAGGCCAAGGAATATTTGGCATGTGCTCTGGCCTATTCAAAGGCATGGAACTATACGTTCCATCAGGATTCATCACATCATATTGCCATGCCAAAAAATGAGGATAAGTCTCCACAAAGGACCTAGAAGAACTACCAGCATGATGAGGAGAAGGGATTTCTTCCTCTTCATGTCCCTCTTCCTCTCCTTCAGAAGGTGGAGGCTAAAAATCTTACATGCAAATTTTGTCACCAAGCAGTAATATGGAAAGAATTTGCAAAATGAAGATTTGACTTTAGAAAGGAAAAGAAGTACCCCTTGGTTAACCAAGCAACCTTGCAGGCGAGTTTTAATAAATTCAGAATAAGATCCTTCTATTCCTGGAACAAAAAAGCCAACACGAGCCTAAGCAATCTCTTCATCAGTCAAAAAGTCAGCTAATCTAATGGAGGAACAAGGAAGAACTAGAATTGTTGTAGGAGGATATACTTGTTCAACTTGGGGCAACACCCAATCACCAAGATACCAATACTTTCCATTTCCACATTCAAACAACACTTGGTGGCCATTCAATTCTAGAGCCCGCTCACACTCATCATACCACTCACATCTAGCCTAAGGATTTAAGTTCATCTGAAAAATCACAAAAAGGAGCTTAGAAAGAGAAGAGACTGAATCATAACCAAGTGCTGAAGATTTAAAAGGAGAAGGAAAAAAGAACTCACATCATCAATGGTTATATTGTCAATCACCAAGCGCCAAATCTCCAAAGAACGCCTGGAGAGTATAGACAAATGATACTGGGGCAACCACCGGAGAAATCTAGGAAAAATGCCAGCAACTTCCTCTTGTGTTTCATGGCCCATTCCAAAATTTACATAAATCCAGACCTGAAATTGCCACAACACCATTACCACAAAACTAAAATAATTCCTCAAAACTTACACATAGCAAAAAATTTTCAAACCTCACATGCCATACAAATGGAGCCCCACCCAAGCTTGAAAGACTACGCCTAGAGAGTTAGGTCATGAAATGCATCAAAGTGGCATAAGCCATGCTGCCCCAGTCATAATTCCAGATTTATCTAACTCTTTTCAAACTTTCTAGGTAGCACAACTTCATGATACTGCCTAAATCCAAACACAAGAAAGTCCAAATAAAAAGAAGCATGAACATGCGGGAACCTTTTGCCGCAATCTCACAATGAGGAATACTTTAACATAGCCAATACAAGGGGATGTTGTTACTCTTCATTCTAGAAGGCACTACACCTAGAAGTTTTTTGAGTTTGGCTGAAGTAAAGGAATCATTGACAAGAATTCTCTCACCACCCAATCTCAGACCAGTGATGACAGAGAAGTCATAAGGTGTCAACATTAACTCCCCAATACATGGAAAATGGAAGGTGCAAGTAGTGTCCCAGAAGCGCTCTGCCAAAGCAAGAAGTAACTGAAGATCTTTGTACTCATGAGTTTCGTGATTCAACAAAGCTTCGAAAAAAGTACTAAAGCTTGCTTCATTGATAATGCTTTTGATGCTAGGAGACAATGCTACCCATGCACCTCTCAACATTTGGAGACTACCTCGACTCTTAAGGTTCTGCAACGCACAAATTCAGCTCATTAATTCACATGACCAAAATCACATGCCTAAAAAATTATTTCCATGACCAAAACTATATGATCAAAAATTTTCATGTCCAAAAAAAAATTTCATGACCAAAATCACATGTCCAAAAATTGTCATGCACCAAAAAAGTCAATGCCCTGCCCCACAAAAGAAAATCAATGCCCCACCAAAATTTTACCATAACCAAAATTTTTGACATGCCCATGCACAACAACCAAATTTTTCCATAAAAAAACCTACTTGACCAAGAAAAAAAAAATCCCTCATGCTCATACACAAATAAATTCTCACATAGCCAAAATTATAACCACACAAATTTTTCAAGAATCACATCACTTGCCGAACAAAATTCTTTCAAAGTTTCATACCCATAAAATTTTTCATGTCCAAAATTTCCATGCCCACAAACTTACCCACAAAATTTTGCCATGTCCATAAACCAAAGTTTACACATGCCAATAAACTTTTTCCATATCTATCATGAACAATGCCAATACTCCCAAAATCCAAACCAAAATTCATCCAACAACATCAATATTTACCTATATTGTCAAAATTCCATAAGCCACCCATATTATCCAAATTGCACCATAATTACAAAAATAATACTTCAAGAATGCTCCAAAGCCAACATTTTCCAACATAACCAATCAATCAATGCCCCAAATTTCAAACAACCAAATGCCAAAATCTCACCATGAAACTTTCAATAAAACATGCAACAACATTTTTTTTCCAAGCAAATAAACCAAAGAAAAGCTCACCTTGGTGTCTACATGACAATATGGAGCATGGGTCCTAGGGTCTTGAAAAAGTCCATCCTCCTCATGTCAATCAAATATTGAATCATATTTCTAACCATGAAAAATAAGAAAAGAAGGTCCTTTGGAAGAATAAGGCATCTTGATGCAAAGAAAAATGGATTTGAAAGATGGGTTTTCACTAAATGGGTGTGTAAAGAAAATGCTCAAAACACAAGGATCTAAAGAAATATTGATGGAGATGGATGAGAGAAACTTGAGAAGCTTAGAAAAGTGTTTTTTGTGAGAAGAAATGATGAAGTGAAGAATAAAATCCAAGGGAAAGAAGAGAGTGAACAGTGACAATGGAGGAAAAGAGGTAGAGAAAGATGAAGCAAAGAAAAAAAAAGAAAGCAAAAGGGAAGTGGGGGGCCAAATTTTCGGTCCCCACATGATTAAACTCAACCAAGGTTGAGTCAACTCAGTTTGACTGAGTTGACTCAGTCAACCCAAAAAAAAAAAAATCCAAGTTTTCAATTCAAGATTTTTATTCCCAAATTTTCAAATTTCCATTTTCAATGCCCAAATTTTAAACTCAAATCTTCAGTTGTCTAAAAAAAAAGAAGAAGAAGAAATTTTTTTTTCAAACCTCAGATTTCATGATCAAAACCCCAAGCCTCAGTTTTAAGATTCCAAGGCTCAAAATTTCGGATTTTAAGTTCTGGGTTTCAAGAAAAAAATTTCTAGATCCCAAAGGTCTCAAAATTGGAAAAAAAAACTTCAAAACTTCTAATTTTCAAAAGGAAAAATCAATCAAATGTTTCTCAAAAGAAAAATCTTTTGTCAGTCGAAGCTTTTCTTGATAAAATTCAAATTTAGAAAGGAAAAATGAAAATGTCACATTTCAGAAGCAGTGGGACCACAAAGCACCTACAAGTTAAATTCTAACTCTAAATTTTGACTTTTTGTTGCAAAAAACAAGTTCCAAATCAAAATAGAGAAGACCTTTGATCGTCATCAAAGTAGAGGAGGACCTTTGATTGACATTTCAACAATTCCAGATCAAAGTAGAGAAGACCTTTGATCGTTATCAAAGTAGAGGAGGACCTTTGATTGACATTTCAACATTCCAGATCAAAGTAGAGAAGACCTTTGATCGCCATCAAAGTAGAGGAGGACCTTTGATTGACATTTCAACAATTACAGATCAAAGTAAAGAAAACCTTTGATCGTCATCAAAGTAGAGGAAGACATTTGATTGACATTTCAACAATTCCAGTTTCAAGGTAGAGAAGCCCTTTGGTTGCCTTTTGTCAAGATTGAGGTAGAGAAGCCCTTAGATCGCAGATAGCTCCAGTTTTAAGGTAGAGAAGCCCTTTGGTTACCTTTCGTCAAGATCGAGGTAGAGAATCCCTTAGGTCGTAGAAAATTCCAATTTCAAGGTAAAGAAGCCCTTTGGTTGCCTTTCATCAAGATCAAGGTAGAGAAGCCCTTAGATTGCAGACAGCTCTAGTTTTGAGGTAGAGAACCCCTTTGGTTACCTTTCGTCAAGATTGAGGTAGAGAAGCCCTTAGATCACAAACAGCTCCAATTTCAAGGTAGAGAAGCCCTTTAGTTACCTTTTGTCAAGATTGAGGTAGAGAAGCCCTCTAGTCACAGACAACTTTATTTTCAAGATTAGGATAGAAAAGTCCTTTAGTCACCCCAATTGCCAAGAATCATGTCCAGAATCATCAGCTACCAGCTAAGTCCGGTATTTTCATTTTGTTGTCAAAAGATAAGGCACTAGTTCTATGTTCCAAGGTTTTAGGTTCAAGGGCTAGGTAATCTTTGAAAATTCAACCTCAATTAAATCATGGTCGCTGAAATCAGTGTGTTTGTTTTACATTGACATTCACTTTGCAAACTTTGTCAATGAGGGGCATTTTGTAGATACATGATTTTGTAACCATGATTTAATGAAGGAGAATGACTCGAATGACCCTCCACGTACCCAAAAAAAAAAATCATTCTTGCATTACATGTATCAATTTGTTCTTGCATTACATGCATCATGTCATTCATTACATATCATGAAAGTGATCTTGAGATTCTATCGGTCGCAGCGGTGTTTTCGGTTTCCAAATCGGACCATCGGATCGAAAGGTATCGCATGATCAAGTTTGCACGGTCCGTATGCATTGTGTCTAGGAAAAGTCGACCACACACAATTAATTTAAATTAATTCTGATTGGTCAAACAATTAAAATTAATTAAATAATTTTGTGATTGGTTGATAATTACTGTTTAAGATAGAGATGCATGCATAGAAATTGATGTGGGAAAAAACACTTAAACCGTCCCTGGACGACCATCACCCCAGACGCCGTCCAGAAGTTATCCTCAAGACGAGGGTAGCGGACAAGGACGTCCAGAGGGTGGTAGCGAAGTGACATCTCTCGTTCGTGGGATGCGCACCGACTACCCTGTGAGGACTCGTCCACACAGAGATCAGCGGACTAGGATGTTACACTTGGAATTAACAGGCGCACTCGACCAAGGAACTCCAGGACGAAGCATCACACTTAGGAAAAATCTCCGAGTTAGATGAAAGTCCCTTATCCCACGCATAACCGCCAGGTATCCGTTGTGAACAAGAGCATAACCTCCAAACGGTTATGCAAGTTACGAGCCCCATCTCTCCTTGAAGCCAGGAGAAGTTCATATTTTGGTAACCGCCAATGAGAACACTATATAAAGGCTGTTCCAGACAAACCTAAGGTATGTGAATTTTTACTCCAAAAAAGTTGGAACTCATAATATAGAGAGGAAAACTAACTTTACCATCGGAGGGTTTTCGGCCGGCAACCCCGGTCGCCTTTGATTTTCTTTTCTTTCTTTGTTCAGGCTGCCGAAAGAACCAGTGGTCTTTTCAAGTACGAAGCATCCAGCCTACTGATTTTTCATTGCATCATCAGAAATAAAAGGGATGATTAATCTAAACTTTATCAAGATCTATTTTAAGGGATTTATCCACAAGATAATTATTCAAAATAATGGTTCAAGATAATTAATCTGAAAAGCCTGAATTGTCCAAAAAAGAGATTAAAAATCATATACAGAGGACAAAAACGCGTAAAAAACCCTAGAAGAGAGTCCAATTGGCGCCCAAACACGAAAGTGCGTTCGGTATCTAAGGGCCAATTCGGCACTTTTGGAGTGCCGAATTGCACTTGGATGGGCTCTGACTTTTTCTTTATCAAAAATGAATCTGCATCTTTCTAAGATGTAGATTTGAATTTTCTCAATTAAAGAACTGATTTGTATCTTTCTTAGATACAAATATGATTTTCTTTAACATATGCAGATTTTTGAAACAAAGAAAAAGATTAAACATGTTTGTGTTTTTTTTTAATTCATGATCGCATAAATTTAAATTATGAGTGGAACTCTCTTCTTAAAACAATCCTTTTAATTTTTTTTAACATCTAAAAAACAAATATGATTCTTGTTTTGTTATCAAAACCATTTTTTTATTATCATAAAACAGATTTAATTTTTTACAAAACTCAAAACTATTTTTTATCTCTTAAAAACATATCTGAATTTTTTAAACCAATCTGGACTTTTTTTTTCTTCAAAAACCACTTTTTTCTACTTACTACAAAAACAAATCTGGTATTTTGACAAATCAAAATCAATTTTTTTTCACTGATCAAAAAAAATCTAAATTTTAAAAAAACAAAAACAAAAGAAGAGATTTCAATCATAAACAAATTTGTGTGATTTAATTTTTATTTCACATGTTCATCACATCATACATAACATGCATAAAATGGTACATTGTTCACAAGAGTCTAGAAGACCAGACTCTGTCTGGGCGGAGTGGGTGCCTAACACCTTCCCATTTCGTAATCTAGCCTCCGGATTTAAATTTTTGGTTAAGTAGACTTAGCTTTATCTTTTGTTTTTATTTTGGGTAGATTGTAACTAGGATAAAAAAATCATGTATATTTGGTAGATTGTAACTAGGACTCAAATCTATGTAAAATTCAAAATTTCAAACTTGTATTTTTAATTATTCAATCAATGAATTGAACATTCAGTCATATAAATCTGTATTTATTTTTTCTTATTTTTTGTACATAAAAAAATAAGTGACGACTCTATACCACTTACCCAAAAAGAGAGGTTCCCTAAATGGTACCCGAATCTCTTTTTTGAGAGGAAAGTTTTGCAGTCTCTCACAGGAGGACCACAACAATGTAATTTTTAACCCGGTTCATTCTTCATGTGGGGTTGTAGATGAATTAAGAGTGCTAAGTAGAAGCTGATGGAGATCAACACAAGTATTACTTGTCCATATGTTGTCATCAAAAGCGTAGCCAAACTTATATCAACTCATCCAAGAACGAGAGCATACAAAAGCACTCGTCCATTGATGATTGAGTTATACAGTGAAGGGAGTTCTCTATAGACGAGATTATCTACAGACGACAAGTACATGGACGACCAAATTATATTTGGTGAGTTTTGTGGGAAATACTCCACTAGATTCACATGGACGACACGTTGCATGATACGTGGAAGAAATTCCACATACAACGCTCCATATAGCCCATTTTCTTTATCAAGCACCAACATCACCCACGACGATGGTGGATCCAAACAAGTAGACCCACGTTTAACTCTCTATATAAGGAGTAAATTCTATTCACCCAAGGTAAGTCCAGACCATTCACTATTTTTTTTCTTTGTGTTTTAGAGAGAAAACTGACTTAATCATCAGAGGGTCTTTGGTCGGGTCACATCGATTACCTTTGACAGTTCTTTCTTTCTTTTTAAGACTCAAAGCCATTACCATAACCCGAATATTTCAGCCTATTGATTTTCGTGCTTCATCAATATTGATACTTCAAGTAATGGAGGACCACACCAACATAATTTTTAACTTGGTTCATTCATCGTGTGGGTTGCAGAAGAACTAATAATGCTAAGTAGAAGCTATTAACTTTTGGCTTTTATGAAGAACTAGAATAAGGATGATATATCTCAGCAAGTAACAAGAGTTTCTCAAAATAATAAAATAAAATGTATAGAAACACAAATAAAATTGTATTACTTCTATTGTCATGGCAAGAAAGCTCCAAAGTGAACTGAAATAGACCTAACGGATCAAAGTAGATTGAATTGGGTTAAATAAACTGGAATGGATTGAAATAAATTGAATGGACCAAAATAGACTGAATTGACAAAACAAAGCATGAAATCAATAAATATTATACTTCAACTTTTAAATATTATATAAATATAGATTATAACCATCTTTTTATTTTCTTCCATTTTTTACAGGAAGTTTTTACGATATATGTCCATATGGTATGCAATTGATAGCAACATGCTTACCTTCTGAAGCCTGAAGATTTAGAATCCATTGGATTTCTTAGGACAGTTTTTCTTTGCTATAAGGAGTGGTTCACTGTCAGAGTCCAAAGAGTGGTTCTTTGTTTCAACCAACCTTGGGCTCTAGTAGTTTCCTCACATTTTTCTTGCAATTTCATATAATCTTTACTGTAAAACTATCTCCAAGTTATTCATGAGGCTTGGGGCTGAAAATCAATTGTAAAAACAACTCAATTAATGAAAATAAGTTGATTGACTTCATTCAAAAGTTTTTTATCTGTCATTCGATTATCTTTTCTGTACATTTTGCTTACATTTCAATTGCTTTATTTTGCCAATATCTTCTTATTAATTGAGATAGTTTGGAACCCGACATATCTTGATCTTGTGAAAACATTGGATAAACAAATTCTGGACTGAATATCCATCATGTAAGCATGCTGAGTGAAAATTGAAAAAGTTCTTTTGTTCAAATTTATCTTTCATCACTAATTATGCTGTAAAAGCTTTTCAATACAAACTTTACTAGCTTGGATCTCAACCAATATTTTAATAGATATGATAGAGTGGGATTTGATCCTTGATTACTTATTTGTCAATAAAAAACTTCTTCTTCTTCTTTTCCATTTTAGCTAATTAGAATCTACTCTAATCTCAACCATTTTAGTTAGTTCAAAAAAAAAAATTTAAAAAGAGAGAAAGAGAAAGAAGAGACAATAACAATGACTGCAATTCTCTGAATCCTACTAAAGACTTAAGGGTGTTGTTTTGGGGTCATGGGCCTAGGCTGCCAAGCCCATCATTTCATCTAAACAAAGCCCACGAGATTACTATTTGGGAAAGAATTGCATGTTAACCATATTACATACTCACAAATAGGGGTTTGCATGTATCAAGTTGGAGGGTTCTTTAAATTAACCCTACCAAACCCATCCAATTTGCAGAAATCAACACAACTCGGGTTGAGTTGGAATAATTAGGTAGGTGGGTTGAGTCCCCTTCTTCAATAAATTAAAACAATTATCCTAATATTCTCAAATCATATTCCAAAGTTATATCAGGTTGGACCAATTTTGTTAGATTGGTGGGTTGGATGTACACCCCTACTTACAAAAGTTTGCAATTTGGAGCCTAAAAATGAATGCAAGTTATTAGAAATTTTGAATAGTAATATTGATAATTTTATATGTCTAAGAAATAAATCCGTATTGTTTCTTTAATAACTATGACATCTCAAGTAATAAGAATCATTTTCCAACACAAAAGTGTATATTATTTTGATAATTTGGAGTTAAGTGTTATTTTTTGTCATTATTTTTAAAATCAGGTATAATATGTGCCTATGAAACCATTTGATATATAGAAATTTTTTGAAATATAAATGCAACAAAATCTTACAACAATATTATTTTTAGCTATGATGAGTTCTAGTGTAATCTTCTTATTATTAAATTATTTATTTTGACTTTTGGTTAGCTGAATATTAGCTTATTGCGAAAATATTATGAGATTTTGTTGTAATTAAAGAAGTGCTTGAATTTCTTTTAAATGTTTGGGGAGAAAATTGTAGTTTCTTAATATTCAGAAATAAAGGTGATGACTTGGTTTGGTAAATACTAATTAGAGGGGTTTTTTGTCACTATAAAGGAATAGGAATTGAATTGGTAGAATTTACAAAGAAACCCGCAACAAAATGCAGCAAGAAGAGCAAGCCAATAACAAGAACTTTAATAAAGCATCTTCCTCCGATCCATTTCAAACATACCATAAATATATTAGGCCCATATCATTAAACAATTACAAGTCCATATTTTCAGACCAAACTCTTATAGCCGCAAGATCCCCTCAATATGGACTTAATCTAACCCATTGAACACAATAATCTGAAGTCCAATAGAAAAGGCCATGATAGTTGGCACTTATCTTTTTTTTTTTTTTTTTTTGAGAATGAGTTGGCTCTTATCTTATCTAACATGGAAATTAGAATATATATATATATATATATATACGTGGGTTGTGTATGTTACTCTATCTTTTGGTTTGCTCTCAAAAGCTCTATCCGTAAACAATATATTATACAGTTTATTCTTTACCAAAAAAATATTATACAGTTTATTGCTTTGATTAATTGTGCCGCACAATGACAAAGCACATTGAAGGATTTTTTGAACTAACTGAGCGATATTTTTCTCTGATTACGTTTCCAATTCATCTAATGGTGGGCTCGCCAAAAGAACATTCACATGATGCAGTCATGCAAGAAGAACAAGAACAGGCACGCTCTTCGAAAGAACATTCAGATACAGTCGTGCAAGAACAAGAAGAGGATTGCTCGTCGAATAAACATTCTGATGATGCTGTAACGCAAGAACAAGAACAGGCTTGCTCGTCGAAAGAACATTCTGATACACAAGAACAGGCTTGCTCGTCGAAAGAACGTTCAGATGATGCAGTCATGCAAGAAGAACAAGAACAGGCTCTTTCGTCGAAAGAACATTCAGATACAGACATGCAAGAACAAGAGGAGGATTGCTCGTCGAATAAACATTCTGATGATGCTGTAACGCAAGAACAAGAACAGGCTTGCTCGTCGAAAGAACATTCTGATACACAAGAACAGGCTTGCTCGTCAAAAGAACATTCAGATGATGCAGTCAAGCAAGAAGAACAAGAACAGGCTCTTTCGTCGAAAGAACATTCAGATACAGACATGCAAGAACAAGAGGATTGCTCGTCGAATAAACATTCTGATGATGCTGTAACGCAAGAACAAGAACAGGCTTACTCGTCGAAAGCACATTCAGATGATGCAGTCATGCAAGAAGAACAAGAACAGTCTCTTTCTTCAAAAGAACATTCAGATACAGACATGCAAGAACAAGAAGAGGATTGCTCGTCGAATAAACATTCTAATGATGCTGTAACGCAAGAACAAGAACAGGCTTGCTCGTCCAAAGAACATTCTGATGATGCAGTCATACAAGAACAGGCCCTTCAACTTTCTAGAGAGAGGCAACATTACATGCGATTGACATCGTTGTTCTTCAAAGCTGATAATTCGTTTCTTTCTCCGTGGAATTGGGACCCTAGTGCCAATGCAAATACCAATAGCAACAATACTTCAAGTAATGTCAATAACGACCCTATTGATACCAATAACGATGATAATGGAGAACAACAACTCATGAAATTTCAACCGGGTTCTTTCTTCAGTGAAGAGGGGCCATGGACAGTAAAATATTCTGAATTTTCAAGTCTGTAAATTGTAATGATTGTAAATGTAGGGTTGGAGATGATTATGGAGTAATAGCTAAAGTCACACTTTTAGGACTTGTTTAGATTGAAGGAAGAAGAAAGGGGAAGAGAGTAATGTTTACGATGAATTGTAATCTTTTTTTTCAAATAGTAATATTTCTTCTTCTTTTTTTTAACGATTTTCTGTTGTATGCCCAATGGTATGAATTATGATGATTGATAAAAACGTATTTACGGAAAGATTCAGACGAACCCTCAATCCATTGGATTACCAAAGACAACCTCTTAATTTAAAATTTACTTTTATGTGATATGGTTCTTTATAAATATAAATGAAAGGTTTTATGTTTAAGGAAGAAAGAATTCCCCCTGACATGGACCTGGTTTTCATGGCTGGAATTTGGAAAATTACTTCAAATTCTAATTCTAATTGTGACTTGGAAAGCAATTTGGGTTTTCTTGTTTAATAAAAAAAATAACTATGAAATTTTGTTGGTTTTCTTGGTGTGGAAGAAAAAACTATTTTTTAGAGCAGAATGAAAGCCTATTTTTTGATGACTGAGATAAAAGACCATGGTTTTAAAAAACGAACAGAGAATAAAACCATTTTTTTCAAAATTTTCGGTTTATGACCGGTTTTTTACCGGTTTTTCGGTTATTGACAAATTTTAAGGCATTTAATCGGACCGGACTGCACCGGTTTTCTCGGTTGAACTGGTCAGACTGGCCGGTCTGGTCCGATTTTTAAAACAGTGTAAAAGACTCTTCTAATCTTCTGAAATGCATGCAAGAATAGCAAGAATACAGTTAGTTAAACTCTTGTAACTACTTTTTTCACCAAAATAGGGAAGTTTGTTATTTGCTAGTTTGCTAGATCATGTATATATAAATATATAGAGTAGAGGTTATATATCACACTCAGTTGCTTATATTTTCTCATTCTTGTCTAAAAAAAATTCTAAGTTCTATTTAGAGTGAGAGCCTTCTAGAAATTTTATAGAAGAACTAGAATAAGAATGGTATATCTTAGCAAGTAACTAGAGCTTCTCCACACAAAAAAAAAAAAAAAAGGGAATAAAATGAATAGAAACACAAATAAAATTGTATTACTTCTATTATCATGACAATTGATGAAGAAAAGAGAATCAGTAGTCTGGATGTTTCAAACTTGAAAAGACTACTTACTCTCTCAATGACTTGAAAAAGAAAGAAAAGCGATCAAAGGTGACCAGAGTTGCCGGTCAAGAACCCTCCGATGGCAAAGTTAGTTTTCTCTCTATATTTTTGGAGTTCCAATTTTTTGGGAGCAATAATAACGTACCTTTCATTGGTTTGACGGGTATTTATATAGTGTCCTAGGAGCAGTTATTGGAATTGTAACCTCTCCTGGATTTGAGGAGATCGGGGTTTCATGGATAACTCCTACAACCGTTTAGGAGTTATATCTTCTTATACAACGGTCACCTGAAGTTATGCATAAATTACGGAGTTGTAAAATGTACTTAGTAATTCCTAAGTGTAAAGGCCTCATCCAGGAGTCTTCATATGGATGAATCCCTTCAGGACGGGGCTGTGCGCTTCCCTTGGATGAGGGATGCAGCTTTGTTTTCGTCCAAGGATGGCCATGCGCATTAGCCTCGTCTTGATGCTAACTCCTAGACGGCTACCGGTGTGATGACCATGGACGGTCTGAGCATCTTCATCCCTCATCAGTTGCCCCCTCGTCCATGGGTCATGCAGCATATCACCAGACTTTAGGAGGAGTATCTCTTTTTTTTTTTTTTTAAGAAGCATTCCACGTGTCACACTTTCATAGGGGGTTGGTCATGTAGACTTACTTCCTCGAGGCAGATGCCACGTGTCACTTTCTCATCGATTTCGTCATTGCAATTACTGAGACTTTTCTACCTATAAATAGTGGTTTCCCTTTCATGCCCCTCACTTTTTTAGATTTTCTGTTTTGACATTTTCGTCTGTCGCTTCGTCTAAGAGTATTCTCAGTGTCCTTAGTATCTTTCGTCTAAAGCCAGGTACTCTCTTTACTCTAACTCAAGCTTTCCTTTTTAAGTGTTAGGACGTCCTCAATGGCCTCCTGTTCGTCTAGCGACAGTGTAGGCAAGGCCATAGACGAGTATCACGATTCTTATACTTATAGCACCTCCAGTGATGACGGTAATAGTAGTGGCCACACAACAGATGAATACATCTCTGGTGTTCCTGGAATTCCTATAGAAACCTTTCAAGAGAGTATTAGGATGAGGACAACCTCTGGGGCTGATACCTCGACAAGCATCTCGTCGTCTTCCCCTTTAGATGAAGAAGAAACAGTATATAGTTGTGCCATAGAAATCCCTTCCAAGACGGACGAGAAGAGGTTAGACGCTCTTAGGAGTTAGTTCCAAATCCCAAACGATCTGAACCCTAGGTTAGCTGTCCGAGGGGAATGGTGTTGTCAACCCCGTTTTGGGATAGGTATTTACGAAGCTTACCTGTTAGGGGGGCTTAGATTTCCTTTAAATGCCTTCGCCAGGGAATTGCTTACCTGGCTGGGCTTGGGGGTCTGTCAGTTTAACCCCAATGCGTGGAGACTTATTATTTCTATGCAAGTCTTGTGCAGGGAGGTATTTGATGGGAACCGTCCTATCATCGTGGACGAGTTCCTATACTGTTATAAACCCTCCGAGATAAGTCAATCTCTAGGCTTTTATTAGTTTACTCGTTGGTGACCGTTTAACGCCTACATAGGTGGGGACTTGGCCCTGATCCGTCTGTCGAAACCCTTGCCCACGAACAAACCATCCGTAAACGTGAGTGCTTTTCTTACTTAAGATATATGTATTTTTCACTTTTATTTTATTACTATAATTTATTTACTTATTTTTATTTTTAAGAATGGCAACCATGAAAGAAAATAAGGGAAAATGAGGTGATCGACGAAATAGCTAGACCTGAAGCTCAACCCCAGCCTCGTCCCACTACTAGAGACAAGAGGAAGAGCTTGTCCAAAAACTTGGACTTGGGAAGCTTGCCCAGCCGTTGGGGGAAGAAGACCAAGCATGGGTCGTCCAGGCCCGAGACTGCCAGGTCTGAACCTCCTTCCTCCCTACCGTCTGTCACAATCGTCGATGTAGACTCGTCTACACCTATTGGCGTTGCTCCGTCCAAGTCCTACGCTCCTGCTTCGTCCCAGCCTCCTCAAAGGGTTTCTACAAGCTTATTGGAGAATGAGGATCTGGCTTGGGAGCGATTCCAAGAGGCTGTGACAGGCGAAGACATGGCTGCGTGCTACGACAGGTCTTTGAGGGAGTTTAAGCACTCTGGTGCTCACGGCCTTTTTAAGGTGAGCACCTTTGGTTCGTCCTACTTTAGCCATGTTATCTATTGTCATTTTTCTTAAACCTTTTCGTCTTCTATGTAGGAAATGTCGAAGTTCATAGCTGCGTCTAGGCAAGCCACAGAGATGGACAAGACGAGGATCCTTCTAGAGAAGAGGATAGAAGAGATCAAAAACGATTGCAGGACTTAGGCTGAGGTGGCGAACAAGGCCAAGGACGAGGCTAAAGGGTTGAGTTCTTTGGTGGAGGAGCTGAAATCTGATGCTGTTAGGAAGGACGACCGTCTTCACTTTCTTCAAAAGAAGAATGACAAGCTAAGTCTCCTCCTCAAGAAAGCTAAGGACAACGCGGTGGAGGAGTTCAAAGCGTCCAAGGAGTTTACTGACCTGCTGGACATTGACTATGCAGCAGGGTTTGAAGATTTTAGGATGGACGCTATAGACAACTTTCCTGGAGTTGACTTTAGCTCCATTAAACTTAATCTTGGCGCTGCTACAAGTTCCTTTCTCCAAACAGGCTCAGACGATGTTAACATTGAGGATGACGCCTCCACCAAACCTGCTCAGGACAATCCCAACGTTGATGCCCCTACTTCTTGATAGAAAATTTTCAAATTAGTGCTATGGTTTATGTTGTTTTTCTTTTGGTCCGTTGTTTTTGGACCCCTTCGTCTTTTTCTTTCTTAAAATTTATTAGAGTACAATTACCTCGTCTAGAGTGTTCTCGACGAGTTTATTAACAATTGCCTTTTAGGGCTTATTTTATAAGGGTTTTTGGATGGTGGTCGTCTACCCTTTTCAATTTCTGATGAAGGTTTATTCTCATGTTATTGTTGTTGCATGGATGATGTTATGTTTTGCCTTCTCTATCAAATGTTTTTGGCTTTTAAACAATGAGCGTGCTAGTGTTGTATGGTCGTCCATGGACTTTTCCCTATGGACGACCTACCTATATATGGACGTCTTTGTTTGCCATTTTGATTTTTCCAAAGTGTTACGTGCCTTAGAAATGACAATAATGATCATGCCTTTTTCCCTCGTCCATGGGCCAGACAGTTAGCATTTGTCTTTCGTCTAGATGTTCTTAGTGTTTTCTTCGTCCTAGAATACTTGGGTGCTTTGGCCAGGTACTCATCCATGGACTAGTTTCATTGTGGTCTTTCCTCGTCCGTTTAGTTTCAAACGAGCATGCCTTAGCTTATTTTTGCTTTGCTTGGTCCCTATTTCGAGGAAAGATCGTGAATGTACCTCCCTGCGTCTAGAGATTTTCATTTGTCTTGGGCTTTTTCCCCCCTTTTTCGGGTATTATTGTGGAAATTAGATTCATGCATTAAATACATAAGAAATCCAAATTATATTATTACATGAACATTGTCCACAAACGTGGCACATGCTTATAAGCTAGTGCCTTATTAAAATACTTAAGAAAAATACATAGCCTCGTCTTTCATAAGCTGGTCTGTAAGTGGTGCAAAAGTTTAAAAACTAATGCACTTTTTATTCTTAACACACCATAGTAGTAGTAAGAACACAACAATAAACATAAGTGGACACGCAGATCATAGCTGTAACTTCGCTATTGACTTCCCTTGTCCCCGTTTATTACTGATAGTACCTCCTCAGGTGTTCCACGTTCCAAGGATGCTCTAACTTCCACCCGTCCAAAGCTTCTAGGTAGTAAGACCCCTGTCTCTTGCAGTTGGTTACCCTGTAGGGTCCTTCCCAATTAGGTCCCAATTTTTCATGAGCTGAGTTCTTGGTTGCCAAGAAGACTCTTTTGAGAATAAGGTCCCCAATACTGAACCATCTGGGTTTTACCATGGCATCGTGCTGCCTGGCCATAAGATTCTTGTATCTTGTTGTCCTTTGCTCCGCATCCATTCTTACCTTGTCGATAAGATCGAGGTCAAGACGGAGTTGTTCCACGTTCCCTTTTTCCTGATACTTCATCACTCGGTGATTAGCCATATGAACTTCTGCCGGTATAACGGCTTCACTTCCGTAGGCTAACTTAAAGGAGGTCTCTCCTATTGGAGTTCGTACAGTCGTCCTGTAAGCCCAAAGAACACTTGGTATCTCGTCTGGCCATATCCCTTTTGCCCCCTTGAGTCGAGTCTTGATGATTTTCAGCAAGGATCGGTTTACTACTTCTGCTTGGCCATTTGCTTGTGGATGGGAGGGTGAGGAATAGTGATTCTTGATTCCAAAATGATTGCAAAAGTCCCTGAAGGGTGCGTTGTTGAATTGTCGTCCGTTATCCGATACTAATACCCTGGGTACTCCAAACCTACATAGAATGTTCTTCTATACAAAAATTTTCACGTTTTGCTGAGTGATTGCTACAAGAGGTTCAGCTTCTACCCACTTGGTAAAATAATCGATTCCTACCACCAAAAACTTCATTTGTCTGGTTCCCATGGGGAAGGGCCCTAGAATATATAGTCCCCACTGTGCAAAGGGCCACAGGGCCATCATTGGGGTCTGGTACTCTGACGGCCGTCTAGGTACATTGCTATAGCGCTGACACTGGTCACATACCTTGACATAGGCTTTAGCATCTGCCTGCATTGTAGGCCAATAGTAGCCGGCACGGACAATCTTATGGACTAGTGATCTTGCTCCTGAATGATATCCACATGCTCCTTCATGAACTTCCCTCAAAACATAGTTTGACTTGTCAGGAGCCAAGTACCTTAAGTAAGGTTGGGAAAAACCTTGCTTGTACAACACTTCATTTATGAGGACGTACTTGGCTGCCCTGACCCTTAACTTCCTCGCTTCATCTTTGTCTTCCGGGAGCCTTCCATCTTTAAGATAAATTACTATTGGACTCATCCAATTTTCTCCTCCTCCTATCTGCTGTATGTCAAGGATGTCTATGCTTGGCATATATTGGACATTGTCGCAGTCATCCGTAATTCCTGCTGAAGCTGCTTTTGCCAAGGCATCCGCTTCCATATTTTCTTCCTTGGAGAGTTAAACAAAACTTATTGCCGAAATTTTCGTGTAAGTCGTTTTACTTTGTTGAGGTATTTCTTTATTTGATCTTTCTTAGTATCACACATTCTATTTACTTGGTTAATGACTAGCTGAGAATCTCCTCTGATTGTTACCGACTCAGCCCCTAAGGACTTAGTCAATTCCAATCCTTTGAGTAGAGTTTCATACTCAGCCTCGTTGTTGGTGGTTTGATAGTGTAAACGGGCTGCAAACTCCAGCTTGTCACCTTTAGGGGACTTCAGTATAACTCCAATTCCTCCTACATATAGTGTGGACGATCCGTCGACATTAATCACCCATTTTTCAACACCTTCGTCCTTGTCCAGCTCATCCTGTCTGGGGGTGAACTCTACGATGAAATCTGCTAATGTCTACGCTTTTATCGCACTCCTTGGAATGTATTTGATATCGAACTCGCTAAGTTCAACAGCCCACTGTATTAGCCGTCCAGCAGCTTCCAACTTGTTCATTGCCTTCTTTATAGGGTGGTCTGTCGGGACGTTGATGATGTGAGCTTGGAAATAATGCCTCAACTTCCTAGAAGCCGTGATCAATGCAAAGGCTAGCTTCTCCATCATCGAGTATCGTCCTTCTGCTTCTCTCATTGCACGACTTGTATAATAAATTAGTTTCTAGACTCTCCCCTCTTCTTTGACCAACGTTGAGCTTACTGCGTGTGGGGACACTGCCAAATACAAATATAGCTCTTCCCCAGGTACAGACGAACTCAACAGTGGCACTATCATGAGATATGTCTTCAAGTCTTGGAAGGCCCTTTGACACTCGTCCGTCCATTCAAATACCTTCCTGAGGACTTTAAAGAATGGCAAACATTTATCAGTAGCTTTTGAGACAAACCTGTTGAGGGCGGCAACTCGTCCGGTAAGAGACTGGACTTCCTTGACATTATTTGGTGGTTCCATGTTCAGTATCACCTGGATCTTGTTCGGATTTGCTTCAATTCCTTTGTGTGAAACCATGAACCCCAAAAATTTTCCCTACGAAACTCCGAAAGCACACTTGCTAAGATTTAATTTCATGTTATACCGCAGCAGTGTATCAAAGGTCTCTTGAAGGTCGTCCAGATGATTGTCCTCGTCCTTGCTTTTCACCAACATGTTGTCTACGTAAACCTCCACATTTCACCCGATTTGAGGACGAAACATGTGGTTAACCAGCCTTTGGTAAGTTGCCCCTGCGTTTTTCAATCCAAAGGGCATCACTTTGTAGCAATACAACCCTTGGCTTGTAATAAATGAGGTTTTTTCTTGATCTGCTTTGTCCATCTTTATCTGGTTGTAACCTAAGAAAATGTCCATGAAGCTAAGAACTCTGTGACCTGTCGTCGAGTCTACCAACTGGTCGATGCGCGACAAGGGGTAACTATCCTTAGGGTAAGCTTTGTTTAAATCAGTGAAGTCCACGCACATTCGCCACTTGCCGTTAGCTTTCTTGACCATGACCACGTTCGCTAACCAGACTGGATAATAAACTTCTTGAATGAACTTTACGGCAACCAACTTCTGTACTTCTTCCTTTATGGCATTGTCTCGCTTAGGAGCGAAAACCCTTTTATTCTGGCACACTGGTTTTGAGTAAGGACACACGTTTAGGCTATGAGTAATAATACTTGGATCAATGTCATGCATGTCTTCATGACTTCATGCAAAGACGTCAAGGCTTTTCTTCAAAAACCAAACCAAAGCTTGCTTTGCCCCCTCTTCTATACTCGCCCCAATTCTAATGAACTTCTCAGGCTGGTTCTCGTCTAAAGGGACGTCTTCTAACACTTCAGTGGGTTCGACTGTGATCCTTCTTCCATCTATACTCATTGCCTGCATGTGCTCGTCCATCGCCAGCATGGCCAAGTAGCATTCTCTGGCGGCCAACTGATCTCCTTGTACTTGGCCCACTCCATGCTCAGTAGAAAATTTGATGGACAAGTGGTAGGTAGAGGTTACTGCCTTCCAGCTCTTCAGAGTTGGTCTTCCAATAATTGCATTATATGACGATGCACAATCAACAATAAGAAAGTTTACCTCCTTGGCTATCTGCTGTGGATATGTTCCAACGACCACTGGTAATATGATGGTGCCCATCAGTTGCACCTTCATTCCTCCAAATCCCACCAATGGTGAATTCACTCGTCGGAGCTGATCTCGTCCTAGCCTCATTTGTTGGAAGGCGAGGTAGTAAAGAATGTCTGCAGAAATGCCATTGTCTATCAACACCCTCTTGGTCGTGTAGTCAGAAATGAGCAGGGTGATGACTATCACGTCATCGTGTGGGTGGTGAAGTCGTCCTGCTTCCTCGTCTGTGAATGTAACGGCCTGCTCGTCTACTTCCCTCGTCTTAGGTGGTCGTCCAAATAGCTGGATGTTCTGCACCATCTTCAAGTCTTCCTCGACTTGGATGACTGCGCTGTCGAGTTTCCTTCTATAATTACCCTTATTTCTCCTAATGGGGGTCGTGATGACTCTTCCACCTTAGCTTTCAGTTTCTCATCTCTTTGATCTCGTCCAAGGAAGTTCCTTAGCTTTCCTTGTCTAATGAGATTCTCTATCTGCTGCTTCAAGTCAAAACATTCGTTCGTGTCATGCTCGTGATCTCTGTGAAAGCGGTAGTACTTGCTCTTATTGCACTTGTTAGGGTCTCCTTTCATCTTATCCGACTACTTCAAGGACGGATCATCCTTGATCTACATAAGAACCTACTCTAGTGGCATGGTCAGGGGTGTGTATTGCTCCTAGTGGGGGTCATGATGACTCTTCTACCTTAGCTTTTAGTTTCTCGTCTCTTTGGTCTCGTCCAAGGAAGTTCCTTAACTTTCCTTGTCTAATGAGATTCTCTATCTGCTGCTTCAAGTCAAAGCACTCGTCCATGTCATGTTCGTGATCTCTATGAAAGCGGCAGTACTTGCTCCTATTGTGCTTGTTAGGGTCTCCTTTCATCTTATCCGGCCACTTCAAGGACGGATCATCCTTGATCTGCATAAGAACCTGCTCTAGTGGCATGGTCAGGGGCGTGTATTGTTGATTCCTCGCTAAGGAACTCGCCTTCTTACCATCCTTGTCTTTCCTCTCGTCTACATGAGCTTTCTTTGGATGAGGTCCCTGATCTGAGTAACGATGGTGACCCACTTCCGAGCGTTCTGCCCTTTTTCTTTTCTTGGCTATGATAGCATCCTCAGCATTCATGAAATTCTGGGCCGAATGGACGAGCTTGGCCATAGTCTGTGGTTCCTGCTCGTAGAGCTTATAAATGAACAAATCAGAATTGACCCTATTGTGAAAGGCGGCCAGAAATAACTTGTCATCCATTTCGTCCACTATCAACGCTTCCCTATTAAACCGGGTAATAAAGGATCGCAAACTCTCATTTTCCCTTTGCTCTATAGTCAGCAGACTAGAAGAGGAATGCTTGTGGCGCTGTCCTCCAATAAAATTATTGACAAATAACTTACTCAACTCTTCAAACGATCCCACCGAGTTTGGGGGTATTTTACTAAACCACACCCGCGTTGGTTCCTTAAGTGTGGTGGGAAAAGCTCTGCACATAATCTCGTCCAAGACCCCTTGAAGGTGCATGGTTGTCTTGAAAGTAGCAATGTGGTCACACGGGTCACGATTTCCATCATACGAATCCAAGGAAGGCATTTTGAATTTTGGACGTAGAGGATGACTGTTGATGGAAGCCCTGAAAGGGGAGTCCGTTCGGTGAACCATATCATCCACTGGGTTTGCCCGCCTCATGTTCTCCCTCATCTCTTCCATGGCTTTTCTCATCTGGTCCATCTCTCTTTCCAAGTATGGCACTCTTCTTGAAGCGGTTCCCCTTTTCTGGTTTTCGAACTCGACATTTTCTCCTCCGCCTTCCTGACTCTGGGCTCGTCCCTCCGTATGCCCATCCTGGCGCTGCCTCCTAAGGTTGATCTCCCTATTCAACTCCTGATTTTGACGAGTCAGTTCTGCCATAGCGGCAGCCATGGATTGCATATGTTGAATAGAAGACGGTTGCATGACAGGTGCCGACCTGCGATCTTGAAGGGGATTGCTAGATGCATCCTACTCTCTTGGTGGCCTGGGCTGGTAGCCCTTGATCTTGTTCAAACCATTCAGCCTTTTGTCTGGAAAAGGCTAATCTTTGACAACAAAAACACAATCGAATGAAAAGAATAGTGAATAGTGTTTGTCTTTCCCACAGACGGCGCCAACTAATGAAGCAAAGAAAATCAGTAGGCTGGATGTTTCGGACTTGAAAGGACCACTTGCTCTCTCAATGGCCTCAAAAAGAAAGAAAAGCGATCAAAGGTGACCGGGGTTGTCGGCCAAGAACCCTCCGATGGCAAAGTTAGTTTTCTCTCTATATTTTTAGAGTTCCAATTTTTTTGGAGCAATAATAACGTACCTTTCATTGGTCTGGACGGGTGTTTATATAGTGTCCTAGGAGCAGTTATGGGAATTGTAACCTCTCCTGGATTTGAGGAGGTTGGGGGTTCATGGATAACTCCTACAACCGTTTAGGAGTTATATCTTCTCATACAACGGTCACCTGAAATTATGCATAAATTACGGAGCTGTAAAATGTACTTAGTAATTCCTAAGTGTAAAGGCCTCGTCCAGGGGTCTTCATGTAGACGAATCCCTTCAAGACGGGGCTGTGTGCTTCCTTTGGACGAGGGATGTAGCTTTGTTTTCGTCCAAGGACGGCCATGCGCGTTAGCCTCATTTTGATGCTAACTCTTGGACGACTGCCGGTGTGATGACCATGGACGGTCTGAGTATCTTCATCCCTCATCAACAATAAATCTCCAAAGTGAACTGAAATAGACCTAACGGACTGAAGTAGGTTGAATTGGATTAAATAAACTAAAATGATTGAAATAAACTGAATAGACCAACATAGACCAAATGGGCGAAACTGAGCATGGAATCAATAAATATTATGCTTTAGCATTTAAATATTATATAAATATAGATTATAACCATCTTCTTTTTTTCCATTTTTGTTTTTACGAGATATGTCCATATGGTATGCAATTGATAGCAACATGCTTACATCCTGAAGTCTGAAGATTCAAAATCCATTGGATTTCTTAGGATAGTTCTTTCTTTGCTATAAGCCTATATGGAGTGGTTCATTGTTAGAGTCCAAAGAGTGGTTCTTTTTTTCAACCAACCTTGGGCTCTAGTAGTTTCCTCATTTTCTTGCAATTTTCTTGTAATCTTTGGTGTAAAACTGTCTCCAAGTTATTCATGAGGCTTCAGGCCCAAAATTAATTGTCACAACAACTCAATTGATGCAAATAATTTGTTTGACTTCATTCAAAAGTTTTTTTTTTCTGTCATTCAATTATCTTTTCTGTACATTTTTCTTACATTTCAATTCCATTATTTTTCCAAAATCTTCTTATTAATTGAGGCAGTTTGGACCCAACATATCTTGATCTTGAGAAAATATTGGATGAATGAGTCCTTAACCGAATATCCATCATGTAAGTAGCTAAGTAAAAATAAAGAAAATTGTTAATTTATCTTTCATCACTAATTATGTTGTAAAAGTTTTTCAATATAAACTTAACTATCTTGGATCTTAACCAATTTTTTTAATAGTTTTTATAATAGATATGATAGAGTGGGATTCGAACCTTGAATAACAATGACGACAATTCTTTGAATCCTACTAAAGACTCAAGGGTGTTGTTTTGAGGTCACAGGCCTAGGCCACCAAGCCCATCCTTTCATCTAAACATGGCCCACAAGATTACTATTTGGTAAATAATTGCAAGTAAACCAAATTACATACTCACAAACAGGGGTTTGCATGTATCAAGTGTTAAGATATGTGTCATTTAAATCATATTGTATGACATTATGTATGATATTATGTATGACATTATGTTGTGATCAATAAAGTTGTTTTATTATTATCTAAAATAATGGTAACATAAATATTTGGACATCATCATGTAGTCCATAAGATGCATAATATGTGATTTATGTGATTGAGTCATAGAAGATATAAATCACAAGTTCTTTATAAATTCTGAATTTTAGTTCGTAGTCGGTGATGAAATTGAGCATTTCATCTGCAAAGACTATAACATATTAACTAAGATGATTTGCCTTGATCATGGAAGTGGAGACTTCTAGTTGATATGTTTTAAATGTTAAGATATATTAAACTAGACCACTGTGCGATTTATTATTCTACTAACGACTATTAAATGAATAATAAATCTCACGACTTTTATTTACATTAACTTTTAATCCTGAGAGAATAATGAACCTGGTCATGAAGTGTAAGTTATTTTAATATATCAGAAGTGATATCTAAAGTCACGATCAAAACCTTAGTATGTTTGGCAGCCACATTTAATGTTGAAGGAACATATTTTCTCAAGATGGAATTCATAATCTCTTAATGGAGATATAAAATATTCCCTTGAGATAATTTAATTGGTTTGATTATTCAGAATATTAGTTCTAATTACTTTAGTAAGAAGTTATTAAAGTATATATTTATGAAATTTGATTTCATAAATATATAATGAATAACTTAAAGAATTAAACTAGGTACTCAAGGATTAAGATGTAGTAATCTTCAAAATGGCAGTCAATATTCATGACTTTGTATTACTACGAATATTTTAATAAAGGAGTTGAATGTATAATAAAATCTTGGGATATAATTTATTAATAAGGTTTAGAGTGCAATTATATTTATATAGTGATATTAAATATAATTAATGGTAATTTTGGGCTTGTCAAGAGTTGACAGAAAGACCCAAAACCCATTGGATCTAGTGTCTTAGGCCCTTTTGGTCCCACTCCAAGCCACATACTAAAACCTAATTGGGATGGCCCAAAAGGCTAGCCCATTTAGATAATCAACTATATATAAGGAGCGAACATACAGAATTTTAAGATGTATGAATGAAGAATGAAATGGTGTGTATATGAGTGTAAGTCACTCTCTTATTCTCCCTTAAATTGATAAAGAGACCACACTTCTTGAGCATAAATGAAATTGGAGTGAAAATTAAAAGTGTTCACAAGTACTTCTAATCCTTGGTTTTGAATTTCACCGCACCAATGTACGCTCTCTTGTTCTTAAACTCTTAAATTTACATAGTACATGTTATCAATTACGAATGAAATAGATCCGTTAATTTTTCTGTTGCGTATGTTTGTATGCGATACAAACATGTATTTTTCCAACATCAAGTTGGAGAGTTCTTTAAATTAACCCAACCAGACCCATCAAATTTGTAGAAAACAACACAACTTGGGTTGAGTTGGAACAATTAGGTAGGTGGGTTGAGTCCTCTTCTTCAATAAATTAAGGCAAATGTTAACAGATGCCCTTAAGCAATGGTTAACAATCCATTTAAAGAAAATTTTTATGGGAAAAGAAAAAAAAAAAAAAGCAATTAATGTTTTGACAACTTTTTTCATTTCCCATAAAAGTTGTGTTAAAACTTTCTTAAAATGGATTGTTAACCATTGCCCTAAGAGCACTTATTAGCATGACCCATAAATTAATACAATTATCCTAATATTCTCAAATCATATTCCAAAGTTACATTGGTTATGACCAATTTTGTTAGATTGGTGAGTTGGGTGTGCACCCCTACTTACTAAGGTTCTCATTTTTGGAGCCAAAAAATGAATGCAAGTTATTGGAAATTTTGAATTATAATATTGGTAATTTTATATGTATACGAAGTAAATCCATATTGTCTCTTTAATAACTATGACATCTCAAGTAATAAGAATCATATTCCAGTGTTTATGCAAAGGCTTATGGGTTGTGTCAGTTGGGTGGGTTAGCTGTACAGCCAATGTTATGGCTCACTGTTTGGCAAAGTTTGCTAGAGGGATTGTTGATGAGATTGTATGGTTGGAGGAATCCCCTCCTCCTGCACTAGAAGCTTTGTACTTGGACTTGTCTAAACTTTAATGAAATTCATCCCACTTTCAATATTTAAAAAAAAAAAAAAAAAAAAAAAAAAAAAAAACAGAATCATTTTCCAACGTAAAAGTGTATGTTATTTTGATAATTAGAAGTTCGATGTTATTTTTTGCCATTTTTTAAAATCAGGTATAATATGTGCCGGTGAAACCACTTGATATATAGAAATTTTTTGAAATATAAATACAACAAAATCTCAAAAAAATATTATATTTAGCCGTGATTAGTCCTAGTATAATCTTTTTATTATTAATTAATTTATTTTGACTTTTGGTTAGCTGATATATTAGCTTATTGTAAAAATATTGTGAGATTTTGTTGTAGTAAAAAAAGTGCGGACTAAAGGTAATGACTTCGTTTGGTAAATATACTAATTAGAGGGGTTATTTTGTCACTATATATTACAAAGACTCTTGACCACTAGAGAGCTAAAAAATACGTAAAATAGAAAATTTGAAAATCCATTGTTCAGATAAGGTTATTAAAAATAATTCGTTTTTTTGTCCGAAAAATTTAAAAAAAAGAAAAAGAAAAAGGAAAAGGAATCGAATTTGTGGAATTTATGAAGAAACCCGCAACAATTAAAATACAAAAACTTTAGTAAGGCATCTTCCTGGAAATTAGAATACAAAAACAACTTCTTGACTCTTGACTTGAAAGAACAAGTTTTCCTAGTCTTGTCAGATTTAGGAGAGAAAAATATATATATATATATACACACACACATAAGTGGGTTGTGTGTTAATTTGATATATTAGTAATTTCTGTGCGAGAGAAAAAGTGTTGAATATGGCAGCGTCCGAGAAAAGCTTTGATGAGATAGAAAAGATGAAGGGTGATGATGATCCTAGAAATATTGAGAAGAAGAGTGAGCATGAGTTAGCAGGGTCCGGTAAGATTGGTCGAATCTACAACATGAACCAACCAGCGTACGAATATTATGCTGGACTCATGCAACAATATCAACAACTGCTTCAACGTTCTAAAGAGCAACATAATGAGCGACTTGCATCGTTTTTAAGTGCCAATTCCATTGATGGTGCTTCAACTATAATAGAGGACAACAACCAGAAGACCAACAACAACAACAACAACAAGGCATGAATTTTATTCTTAAGTGAAGAGGTTTAGACTTTAGAGGACTAGGTAGAAGTGTTTTTTAATCTTTTTTTTCCTTGTTTGGATTGCTAGCTAGGAAGAAGTTGTACGTTGTAGTTGTAGTTGCACAGCATTGTCGGTTATTAGGATTCTTTTTTCTTTTTCTTTTTTTCATTAAATTTCTTATGTTATTGGTAAGACTATGACAATTAATAGAAACATTTTTTTTATTAAAGTTAAGTTTTTATTTTTTATTTTTTATTTTTAATATAAGATAAAAATTATACTCTAACCTAATTTACTTGTATATGTGTGAAACTCTCTGATCATTACCTCACACATGGTACACCTTACAAGCACTTATACTAATAGAGTGATCATCGCACCAAAGGCGTGCGGTGGTCACTTAGTACAGTATATTAGGTTTTTTAATTAAATTCAAACATTTTTTTTTTTGAAATGCAAAACTGACCTTTTAAATTTTAGTAAATTACATTTCAATCCTCTAATTTTGCTCTTATTCATTTTAGTATTTTAACTTTCAAGTTTATTCAACTAAGAATTTTTCCTCAACTTTTGTTATATATTGTGGTTAATTTTTCAATTTTTGGCACTTTTTCTTCAAAATTTTTTTAATTAAAAAATTTTAATTAATTATTGAAGAATATTTTCTAGATTTTTTTTTCAAAAAAATTAACAAAAGTTTATAAAAATACCTTAATTGAATAAATATAAAACTTAGAGGTTTGAAATGAACGAAAACAAAATTTAAAATCAAATTTAAAGAAACTTAGAATGTCAGTTTTGCATTTTAATTTTTTTTTTTAAATCAAACTTTTAATTACATTGATAAATATAAAACAAAAGTAATTTTTTTTTTTAAATTAAATTCAAAATAACCAAGTTTAATTAGAGAAGCAAATGTACTCTACGTCTGCACCTACCTTTATGAATTTTATACGTTATGGGTTTGTGTCACATTCTTCTTTCAATTTTTATCTTAAGAAAGAGAGACATTAATTCCTGGCTGGAAGGAATCAATCTCACTGTCATGAACCTGATTTTCTGTGTATAATAAAATCATTGTCCCAGTTTGATGTGCAGATCAAATAGTAGTTTATGTTTCTACCAACCTTGAGCTCTAGTCCGTGGTAGTGACAGGTTGCACTTCGAAATCGATAGCTAAGGATATGATAAATTCTTGGCCCACTTCTTCAACATAGTATCCTAAGATCCAAGTACATCTATATTACTCCTATATTTTTGTATATTTTTAAACAATACTTAAGAATAGCATACCTAATTTATTGGTTTTTTTTAAAAAAAAGTAGAATTTAAATTTATAGTGTTTCATTCTATGATGATTGCTCTTATTATAAAACTAAGATATTAATTAATTTTTAGTACAAGTAAAATTTGTATGTGTAAGATCAATTATATTCGATAATATCAGCGAAGTATTCCACTTGTATTACAAGTCTATGATTCAATAATATAAATGATTAGTTCCATTTAAAAAACAATTATTTATATAATTGATTTAGAGTTTAATTAATGTTTTATAAATACCCAAAATAAATTCATAAAATATAGTTTTATGTGAAAAAAGTGTTATATCAAGTGTGAGGTAACTGCGGTTGGTCTAGCTTATTTTTGCTACTATTTATGGATCTTACTGCACTTTTTGGTACTATTCATAAGTCTCAGTGTACTATTTCAGTTTTAGCAAAATAAGCGAATCACAAACAGATCCCAAGTTTTCAACTCATAATCAAATTTTTTTTCTTAATTTTATTTTTTAGAGCGAGTTTCAACTTACGGCGTCCGCTCCTAACGATAAAACAGAGCTATTATTATTTGACTTACCTATATTCCATAAGATACTTAATTAAAAAGTCCTTTTATGTTTATCTTAGGGGGTCCCTTTTCCAATAGGAATCAATGTAGTGGACTCGTGGAGAGGAAAACTTGTATAAGATTTAGAGTTATAATTCCTGGCAGCTATGGAAAATTGGAATTAGAGCCACCATGAAAACTTCCACGAAATTACCTGTTTTACATATCAATTGTGATTTGTGACCCTATTCATGGTGACAATTTTATTTTGAACCTACAAGAGGGATTTTTTTTTTTTCCCCCTTATTTTGCTGAATTGCAAGAAGGAAGTTACGTGAAAATCACTAGGAAGTTAAGATGAAGCTGAAGAAGCTATTAGTCGACAAATTGTACTCAAACTGCTGTACCTTTTTTTTCTTTTTCTTTGTATGTTGGCAAAGGCACCAAAAATTGTTTCGGCCCTACGGCCCAAAATTGCATGGCTCCTCATCATTTTAATAAACCTTTTCCGTCTGACGCGTGGCGATGAATAATTGGTTGTTCTGAAAGAAACTTACCAACTAACCCATCATGTCAGGGCCGCCTTAGGCCTAAGGCACTTAGGCCACCGCATAGACCCCACTAAAGGAAGACCCAAATTTTTGGAAAAAAATTGATATATTTAAAAAAAATTGGAGATATAGAAGAATAAATTAGTTTTATATTTTTTATCTAGTTTTAAGAAGTCTCAAACAATTGAATAATAGTGGAAATAATACAATTTTAAATATATGAGTTTTACAAATAGAGTAATGTTACAGTTACAGACTATTTTATAACATTTTTATAAATTGTTGCTATAACCAACTTCTTACTAATTCTCATTTAAACCCATCGATAACATCACTTTTTTATTTATCTATAATTATTTACCATATCATCAGTTTGTAAAATTAAGTTTTTGTAAAAGAATTTGTATCTCTAGCATTTTTCCTTACAAATATATGTTTCATTAATCATAAAAAATAATTTAGATAGAAAAATGTTAGAAATATTATTAATTTTACCTGAAAATTTTACAAATTGATGTGACAATTAATATGATATGTAGACATCAATAACCTATTAAATGCATTTTTGAATTATTTTTTGTGATTAGTGATACATCTTTGTAAGCCTCATGTTATAAAATTTATAATATTCCTAACATCATTCATTCAAATGTTTGTTTATTATCTTCTTGAGGTGTCGTTAATTCCATTCATTTCTATATCGTTTGAAATTTTTTTTAGTAAAATTTGTTATAACTTTAGCATTTTTTCCCAAAAAAAAGCATATTACAAAATGAAAGGAATAGATTTTATTTATTAAAAAAATTATGATATTAAATACTAGTTAAATATTATTTAAGTGATAACAAAAATACCCCATTTAATTATATCGTCTTAGGCCTCCAAATTTATTGGGCCGCCCCTACTTCATGTTGCCAAGTGGTTTTCTATAAGGGTTTGGTTTACTTATAGTATTTTTATAATTGAAATTTCCTTTTGTTTTAATAAGAAGCTGTCACATCACCTACTAACTAAATAAAATGTGAAAATTAGAATTTAGTATCACTTGGCATTGTGTATTTAAAACAAAATGAGACATCCAGTTAAAAAAATACCAAAAGTAAACCAAACCCTTTCTATAAGATAAAAAGTTCTTACATTTGAGATAAATGGTGGAGCCAAAAAAAAAAAAAAGACATTAAAATAATGTGAGTGAGCGTAGAAAAGTTCATTTCTTGAATTAACCATATATATATTTTGAAAAACAAACATAAGGAGACGAAAAAAGGTTACAAGTTCTGACGTAAAAACACATCATAAATAAAGTGATAATCTTAAGTGATGTATTTTTTGTTGAAAATTTTATAATGTATATGCTTATAAAAAAATCTTAGATAATCTATTTCGATAGTTATTTGATAGACATATTTATAAACGTATAGGCACGTTGGACTGTTGGAGGTTAAGTTCCTTGCTCCCTCCTAAGATCTACTACACTCACCCACCCCATTTAGTTCGAGGAGAGAGAAAATCTAGCACCGCAATTTATCTCAAAACTTATTACTACAATTAATGGTGATGAGAAAAAGTGTAAAAAGTAACGAAAAAAATGTGTGTTTTTGTATAAGTGATAGGCAACTAATTATAATATATCACGTCAAAATTATGATAAAAAATTGTGAAATAAAATAATATATAGTACTTAAACTACTCTAGTTCAAGGACCAGGTAATGGGGTTAGTTGGATTTAGCATTCAACTACTCATGTCAAATTCAGATTGTCCTCGACAAATATAAATATAAATAATATATATATATATATATATTATTATATATATATATATTATGATTATGAGTAACACTGAATAAGAGTACATTGGGTTTGTTTAAAATTGATTCAAGTACCAAAAAGTCCTTTCTCAAAAAAAAAAAACAAGAAAAAAGATCCTTTTTTCTTTTAAAAAATAAGTAAGTACCCAAACTCAATTTTCTTGAGTAAAAAAAAATAACAATAAAAAAACTTTCAATTTTCTTTATACAGCAACTGAGAAACTTACCAGCCAACCTGGAATTCATACACGGCAGAAAACATGGCATAAAAAAAGGAGAAAGGCTTTTTCTTTTTTTAGAAGGAAAAGGAGAAAGACTTGGACTCAGATGAAAATTAAAGAAGTGGGATGTTGATAACTATTTTTTTTTTAATTTTAATACAAAATAAAAATTTTACTTTATTCCTTTACTTCCGCACACTATCGTGTTAAAGATGTACGTGGTGTGCAATATTGATAACTTTATAACATTTTTATACTAATATTTTTATAACAAATTTTATAAGTTATTATTTTTAATTTAAATTTATTATTAAAATTATTTTTTTAAAAAAATTATCCAGTAATAATATACTATTTAAAATTTATTATGAAAAATATCATGTTTACCTAACAACTAAAGTCTTATACAATGTTTTCACTTTTCACAACCAAAAAAAGGGTATGTTTTCACATTTCCCTGCACGAAACGGCTTTTAATTGTTTGAAATTGTCAGCGCCTATACCTTCTCAAGTATGACTTACCAAAGATTTTTCCGCGCCGCCCCCAGAGAAAGCTTGGCCCTTCCACACATTAAGGCCCACACAACACATTCAGGCCCAATTTGTCCAATCTACTATGGACCCCACACCACCTCTCCTCCCATCACAGCCGTTCATTTGGTCCTTCCTTTCAACCTTTCAACTCTGCCCTCACATCCCGTCAAGAAAGCAATTTTTAAGAACAACCAAAGAAACCCACATGAACTATCATGGAAACCTCCAACATGTACATCCATATATTCACAAGCACACCCACATAGTTTGACAATGATCAAAGACTCAGACATGGCAAGCCTATGGAAATCAAAGGAGGTGATGTCTCGGCCTAAGCCTAATGATAAGTGCAAGAAGCACCCCAAACACAACCAAGCACCGGGTGTTTGTGCACTTTGTCTCAGTGAACGACTCTCTCAATTATCAACCGGTAGTTCATGTAGAACCTCTACAACCACGGGTTCTTCTTGCTGTTCTTCTTCTCTTAGCTCTGTCTCATCTTATTGTTCTTCTTCTTCGGCCTCTTCTTGTTCATCTCCAGCAATGCTTCGTTCTAGTACTTCGATATCTTTCTTGTTTAGTGGCAAGTATGTACTCACCAAGAGTAGATCTTTGGCTATTGTTCCAAGAATGAAAAGTAGGGTTGATAATGATAATGATAAGAAGAAGAAAGGTGGTTTTTGGTCCAATTTGCTTCGGCCAAGAACTAAGCGGAAGGAGAAGACTTTGATTGACTCAGGACCATGAGAGAGATGGTGAATGCTTAATAATATGGAGGTTGATTAATTCTTGATTTTTTTTTTTTTTTTCATGTACTTGAACAGTAACTTCTAGCCTCATAGTTATTCACAAAGATTTCAAAAATGTGTTGATAGGACAAATATTAAGAAAATTATCAGTCTGATCTACATGTGAAAGGCTTTATGAAAGAAGAGAAGGAAGTATAAAAGGGAAATGATTTCATTACAGGGATCAGAAAAAAGAGAGAAAAGATTTTGTAATTAAGAACTTGAATATCTGTATAAATTTGAGAGATATTTATACAATAGCATACCATTCTCGGACTTGACCGAGGAGTGTTTCTATTCAATCCGCTTTACTTAATTATTCTTGTAGTAAGCTAATCCATTGCGACTCACATTTAATCCGTTTAACGTTCAGTTTCAAACTCACTCTCTATCAAATTGATTATTTTGGGCTTATTGAGCCATAGTCCTAACATCCTGGGCTGTGGATCAATTTGTGTCCTTACAATTGTCATGACAAGAAAGCTCCAAAGTGAATTGAAATAGATCTAATGGACCAAAGTAGATTGAATTGGATTAAATAAACTGAAATGGATTTAAATAAATTGAATGGACCAAAATTGACCGAACTGACAAAACTGTGCATGAAATCAATAAATATTATACTTCAACTTTTAAATATTATATAAATATAGATTATAACCATCTTTTTATTTTCTTCCATTTTTTACAGGAAGTTTTTACGATATATGTCCATATGATATGCAATTGATAACAACATGCTTACCTTTTGAAGTTTGAAGATTCATAATCCATTGGATTTCTTAGGACAGTTTTTCTTTGCTATAAGAAGTGGTTCACTTCACTGTTAGAGTCCAAAGAGTGGTTCTTTGTTTCAACCAACCTTGGGCTCTAGTAGTTTCCTCATATTTTTCTTGCAATTTCATATAATCTTTACTGTAAAATTAATTATTCATGAGGCTTGGGGCTGAAAATCAATAGTAAAAAAAACTCAATTAATGCAAATAAGTTGATTGACTTCATTCAAAAGTTTTTTATCTGTCATTCGATTATCTTTTCTGTATATTTCACTTACATTTCAATTCCTTTATTTTGCCAAAACCTTCTTAGTAATTGAGACAGTTTGGAACCCGACATATCTTGATCTTGAGAAAACACTGGATAAACGAGTTCTTAACTGAATATCCATCATGTAAGCATGCTGAGTGAAAATTGAAAAAGCAATTTTGTTCTAATTTATGCTGTAAAGGCTTTTCAATATAAACTTTACTATCTTGGATCTCAACCAATTTTTTCAATAGATATGATAGAGTGGGATTTGATCCTTGATTACTTATTTGTCAATAAAAAACTTTTTTTTTTTCCCATTTTAGCTAATTAGAATCTACTCTAATCTCAACCATTTTAGTTTTAAAAAATTAAATAATTAAAAAAAACAGAGAAAGAGAAAGAAAAGACAATAACAATGACTGCAATTCTCTGAATCCTACTAAAGACTTAAGGGTGTTGTTTCGGGGTCATGGGCCTAGGCTGCCAAGTCCATCATTTAATCTAAACAAGGCCCATGAGATTACTATTTGGGAAAGAATTGCAAGTTAACCATATTACGTACTCACAAATAGGAGGAAGTCCAAAAATTAACCACGGCAAACTTTATCCGGGAAGTCTATTACCCGAACTGGTTGGCTAACGTGGTAATGGTCAAGAAGGCTAATGACAAGTGGAGAATGTGCATGGATTTCACTAATCTGAACAAAGTCTTCCCCAAGGATAGCTATCCATTGCCACGTATTGACCAGCTGGTGGACTCAACTGCAGGTCATAAATTGCTAAGTTTCATTAGACGACCCTTGGACAAGAGGGCAACTGATGGTGAGCAAAAATAGACAATTCCAACTTGTCCATAGGGGTCATCCATAGCAAAATAACTATCCGCAACATTGGACGGTGTCCATGGGTGTAGAAGCTGTCCTTCTGGAAAATCCCAGGACGACTCCCTGATCCTTAGGAAATTCCCAGATGCGGATTTCTTTACCAAATCTTATGAATCGGACCACGTGGTATTATCTGGTGGCATTAGCAAGATTTTCTCGCTAACCTCCTACTTTACTTCCCGTGGCGTTTACAAAAGATAAGATTAAATATTCTAAACTCCTATGGTTGTTGACGGAAATTAAAGCTTCCACAAACACTGGGGAAGTTACAAACCAATTAACCGCCCCAAGACTTGGTATATAAGGACTCATCCTCATCAAACAAAGGTAAGTTTTTTATACATAACTCCTGAAAAGTTGGAACTCCATAGAATTTAAGAAAGAAACTAAATTTGACATTGGAGGGTTCTTGGCCGGTCCACCCCAGTCACCTTGATCGTGTGTTCTTTTTTCAGGCATTCCAATCAGTCACTAGCCTTTGAAACCTGAAGCATCCAGTTTACTGATTTTCCTTGCATTATCAAACTAAATAGACCAAAAGGTAAAACTGAGCATGGTAATTGGCTAATCATTTGACAAAATGCACTTTACTTGTAATTGAGTAGATCCAGAATGAGTTTTGTATTTCAAGAAACATGTTATTCAAGCCAAGTATTAAAGCCATGAAAATTGGACCAAGAAACAAGTGAAGAAAAACTGTTCATTAAAGCTCGATAGATACCTCGACAGAAAATCTATTGAGACTTAATGAAGGAAGCTCGACAGAAGCTAAATCTATCAAGACTTACGAAATCAAAATTTCTAGATCTAATTTTTGGCCTATGCTAAAATATTTGTGTAGTGTTTCTTTTATCACAACCCTAAACATATATAAGGCTTATTATAAAGAATGTCACAATGTGTATGCACATAGAGAACATATGAAAAAGTGACCGAGTGCCTTATTCTCTCTATAAGAAGTTACTGTGTCTTTTGCGCCTTAGGGTTTTGTAACCAAGTACTTTTTTATCGTCATTGTTGATAAAGTAGAGAACTTTGCAGCCAACAAAATCTTCTTCAAGTTGCGGGAGTTAGTCACGTACTAGGAGCCGTGCATCATTGGTTAGTCACATACTGGGATTTGTGCAAAACGCTGGCATTCATATATTGAAGAATTCAAATCCGGCAGTTCCTAATGGGGATGGATAGGAGTTTTAGGGAAATTGATTTAATTCGAGGTAGTCACCTTCCATAGAAAAAAAGAGAGATTAAGAGAGAGAAAAATGCATTAATGCATTAAGAAGTTGGTTTATTCTTCAATTGATATCTCATATTGGATTATAATCATGTATTTATAAGAGACTAGCTCTAATATTATTGGCCCATATAGCCTCATCCTATTAGTTCTATTATTCCCTATATGCATTAATAATTCCAACATGTGTTAAACGTGATTAACATACTTGAAATTGTAACTAACTAAATCACAATATAACAATTATTATCCTTATGCTTATAACATTCCTAACATTTCCCTCCCCTTGAAGACACCTTGCCCACAAGGTGTTGTTGTGAAATAGCATTTTCATCAAATGAGATCTTCCAATGGACCAATACTGTAGTAACATTTTGATCACCATATTCATGCATTTCTCTTTGACAAGAGGTCCTATGCACATGAAGGTTTCTTTTTCGTAGATATCCAAACTTTGCTCAAATTCTTGCGCCTTCAATGATTCTTCAATCTTCAAGGTCTCATTGGTTCTTTGAACCTTGAAATGTTCTTGTATCCTCAAGATCTCATTTGATTCTAGAACCATTAGAATTCTTCGCACTTATATCTTGAATTATTGGATCACCGACACTTGGATTGCCAATTCTTGAATGATAGACTCTTGAATGGAAGCCTCCATTGGTGCATCAAGAATTAGTTCTTGGAAGGTCATCGTCACTTTTTTTGTTGGTTCTTTCGACTGAACTTCAAGGGCAACATGTACATGTATATCATCATCCACTTTGACACAAAAATCAACATCCTAGCTTACAACAACAGTAGTAGATTCTTGGAACTTGATTTGTTCTTCAAGTTTCATTGAATAAAGAGATTGTAACTCCTCTTCCGTCATGTTCTCGAGATCCTCTTGCAATCTTGAGAGTTCTTCCTTCATGGCCATGTTAGATTCATCCAAGGCCTTAAACTTCTCTAAAATGGCCTTATGAGATTCGTACAAAGCCTTGATATTCTTTGAAACTTCATTCACCATTTTAAAAAAAATTTGCTAGTCATATTCACCCGTATCAAGATCAACGTCTTTGATACCAAATGTTAAGAATTTGGTAGTTCCTAATGGGGATGGATAAGAATTATAGGGGGATTGTTGGGAATTGTAGGGAAATTGATTTAATTCGAAGTAGTCACCCTCCAGAGAGAGAGAGAAAGAGAGATGCACTAATGCACTAAGAAGTTGGTTTATTCTTCAATTAATATCTCATATTAAAATTACAATCATGTATTTATAGGAGACTAGATTTAATCTCATTGGCCCACATGACCTCATCCTATTGGTTTTATTATTCTCCATGTGCATTAATAATTCCAACATGTGCTAAATGTGATTAACATGCTTGGAATTGTAACTAACTAACTAACTAACTAAATCTCAATACAACAATCATTATCCATATGCTTATAGCATTCCTAACAAGTTTAGAAGTTCTGAAGCGGTAGAAAGTTTTCGCTACAAGTTCATCTACAAGGTTTGTGGAGTCTAGAGACAAAGGTTTTGTACTAGATCTGAAACTTTTCTTTATTATAGTAGATTGTTTTTCGAGAAAGTTTCCCCCCATGTTTTGTATTGTGAAACTAGTTTGTTTCATTGGTTTTCATGGGTCATCATATCTTGTCTTATTTACTATTCCACTGTGCATGATATTGATGTTTGTTTGTTTTAACAAGGTTTATTCATAATAAATCTAATTAATAACTTGGGTTTAAAACTTGTTAATTCTATCAACCGGGATCTAAATTTCCCAACAATTTCAATTCCTTTATTTTTCAAAAATCTTCTTATTAATTGAGGCAGTTTGGAACTCGACATATCTTGATCCTGAGAAAACATTGGATGAACGAGTTCTTGACTGAATATCCATCATGTAAGCAGCTGAGTAAAAATAAAAAATTGTTCTAATTTATCTTTCATCACTAATTATGTTGTAAAAGTTTTTCAATATAAATTTAACTATCTTGGATCTCAACCAATTTTTTTAATAGATATGATAAAGTGGGATTCAAACCTTGATTACTTATTTGTCAATAAAAGACTTTTTTTCCATTTTAGCTAATTAGAATTTACTCTAATCTCAAACTTTTTAGTTATTTTTAAAAAATTTAAATAAAAAAAAAAGAGAAAGAAGAGACAATAACAATGACCACAATTTGAATCCTACTAAAGACTCAAGGGTGTTGTTTCGGGGTCAGGGGCCTAGGCCACCAAGCCCATCCTTTCATCTAAACATGGCCCACAAGATTACTATTTGGTAAATAATTGCAAGTAAACCAAATTGCATACTCACAAATAGGAGTTTGCATCTATCAAGTTAGAGTAGGGGTGTACATGGGTTGGGTTAAGGGAATTTTTTGACCCAACTCACCATAGTGGGTAAAAAAAATTCAATCCAACCCAACCCACATGAGTCGGGTTGGACAAATTTTATTGTTATTATTATTATTATTATTATTATTATTATTATTATTAAATTGAGTAGAAAAAAATATAAATATAAACATATTAAAAAAACCCAAAGTTTAGTATCAATGTAACTTGTTAAAGGTAAACAACACTAATGACTAAATAACAATAGTAATTTACTAGGATTTGTGTAAATAAAGTGGCTTTAATATAAGATAAGAAGAGCTGGTTATTTTAAAAAATGTATTAATTATATAATATATTTTAAATGTGTGTGTGTGTGTGTGTATATATATATATATATATATATTATATATATATATATTAAATATATAGGTGGGTCGGGTTAGGTTTGGCAGGTTTGAAATTTTATGACCCAAACCCAACCCGACCCGTTATGAAAAAAAATTTGTAACCCAACCCAACCCACCAAGGCCTAAAAACTGACCTAACCCGGCAGGTTGGGTTGGGTTGGGTCAGTTTTAGCGAGTTGGCAGGTTGGCTGCACACCCCTAGGTTGGAGAGTTCGTCAAATTAACCCAACCAAACCCATCAAATTTGTGAAAACCAATACAACTTAGGTCAAGTTGGAATAATTAGGTAGGTGGGTTGAGTCCCCTTCTTCAATAAATTAATACAATTATCCTAATATTCTAAAATCATATATCAAAGTTACATCGGGTTGACTAATTTCGTTGGATTGGTGGGTTGGATGTACACCCCTACTTACAAAGGTTTGCATTTTGGAGCCTAAATATGAATGCAAGTTATTAGAAATTTTGAATAATAATATTGATAATTTTATATGTCTAAGAAATAAATCCTTATTGTTTCTTTAATAACTATGACATCTCAAGTAATAAGAATCATTCTCCAACATAAAAGTATATATTATTTTGATAATTTGGAGTTAATTGTTATTTTTTGTCTTTTTTAAAAAAATCGGGTATAACATGTGCCTGAAAAACCATTTGATACATAAAAATTTTATAAAATATAAATAAAACAAAATCTCATAACAATATTATTTTTTAGCTGTAATTAGTCTTAGTGTAATCTTTTTTTACTACTAATTTATTTATTTTGACTTTTGGTTAGCTGATATATTAGCTTATTGCAAAAATATTATGAGATTTTGTTGTAGCCAAAAAAGTGCTTCAATGCCTTTTAAATGTTTGGGGAGAAAATAAAGGTGATGACTTCATTTGGTAAATACGAATTAGAGGGGTTATTTTTGTCACTATAAATTACAAGACTCTTGCCTACTAGAGAGTTAAAAAATACATAAAATAAAAAATTTGAAAATTTAGGGGCTGTTTGGATGAAAAAAAAAAATGCTCACTCATCACTCAAATATCATCACTCATCACTCTATAACTCATTTCCTATAACTCAATAATCCCCAAATATTTCCAAAACCTAGTTTAGCACCTAATACTCAATTTTGTTTTCAAGTTCTTAAAAACGTGGAACCCTCCCTCTGACCCTGCTATCATTGTTCCACAGGTATGTCTTCTACTTTATTCATTTTTTTTAATAAATAAAAAATTGACTCTTTCTTTCTGCCAGTATCTTCTTATTTGAGAGTGGCCACAGTGTGGGTGAGAGTTTTTTTTTTTTGGTTTGTGTTGGGGGTTTGTTGAATCTTTGGAAGGATGTTATGGTGGCCACAGTAGAAATAGAACATCAAACCCAGCACCCAACTAAAAAAAAAAATAAATAAATCACTGTGCAAACCACAAAACATCAAACCAATCCACCATAGCAGATTCGGCCATTCACACCACCAACACCTTCAACACCGCAACAAATTACACTATAAAGCTTAGAAAGAACTAAAAGAGGGAAAAAAGAGAAGAGAAAAGATCGTGAGAAGTGAAGAAAGAAAGAAAGAAAAAGAACCAAAAAAAAAACCAAACCCAAAAACCCAATATGAAAGGGAAAAGAAGAAGAAGAGAATAGAGAAACCAAGCCCAGACCTAGTGTCAAAAAAAAAAAAAAAAAAAGACAACGAGGTGATGATGAAGAGCATAGAAAATCAAAGAACAAAGAAAAAAGAAGTCTGGTATGATGAGAGAGGAGAGAGGCATGTGAGTAGTTTAGCCGTTGGTGGAATGTTGGAGAGAGCAAAAGGTCTAAGCTTGGATTTGACTACTCTCTGCTGTGGGCCCATGTGTTCCTTAAGAAATTACCAAACTACCACCGTTACTCAGATTCCATAACTCAAAAATACCAAAAACTTGTTTTTAGTTTTCATTACTCATCATTCAATTTAGTGAGAATTGAGTGACGAAAACAAAAACTAAAAACAAATCCAAACACACCCTTCTGTTGTAAAACCCATCAGTTTTAAGTTATAGGTGATGAAAACAGAGTGATAGTGATGAAAACTTGCAAATTCAAACAGCCCCTCATTGTTCAGATAAGGTTATTAAAAAAAATTACTTTTTTTATCATAAGAATAAAAAAAGAAAATAAAAAGGAAAAGGAATCGAATTTGTGGAGCTTACGAAGAAACCCGCAACAATTAAAAAACAGCAAGAAGAGCAAGGCAATAGCAAGAACTTTAATAAGGCATCTTCCTGGAAATAAGAATACAAAAAGAGCTGCATATTTTTTTTTAATCTTTTCGGACTCTTAACCTGGATGAACAAGTTTTCCTAGTCTTGTCGGATAAAGGAGAAATATATATATATATATATACACACACACACACATGGGTTGTGTGTTAATATGACATATTAGTAATTTCTGTGTGAGATAAAAAGGGTTGAATATGGGAGAGATATCGCTTATAATGCTGAAAATTTATTATTAAAAATATTGTAGTAAAATAATTTTTAAACTATGAATAGTGTGTTGGGACCCATGACTTACCTGCTTATGCGCGTTTTTTGAAATTTGGCTGGGTCGTAAACAGTGTCATGAGACCTAGTTAAAAAATGCAAAACGACTAATAATTTCTAGGCAAACGCATACAGGGTTTGAGAAAAGCTTTGATGAGATAGAAAAGAAGAAGGGTGATGATCCTAGAAATATTGAGAAGAAGAGTGAGCATGAGTTGGCAGGATCAGGTAAGATTGGTCGAATCTACAACATGAACCAACCAGCGTACGAATATTATGCTGGACTCATGCAACAATATCAACAACTGCTTCAACGTTCTAAAGAGCAACATTATGAGCGACTTGCATCGTTTTTAAGTGCCAATTCCATTGATGGTGCTTCTACTATAATAGAGGACAACAACCAGCAGACCAACAACAACAACAAGGCATGAATTTTATTCTTTAGTGAAGAGGTTTAGAGGACTAGGTAGAGGTGTTTTTTAATCTTTTTTTTCTTGTTGGATTGCTAGCTAGGTAGAAATCGTACGTTGTAGTTGCACAACATTGTCGGTTATTAGGATTTTCTTTTTCTTTTTCTTTTTTGCATTAAATTTCTTAAGTTATTGGTATTGTGGGGAGTAAAAGGTCCTGATAGGTATATGGGCCTTTGGGCCATACTAAGTAAGGCCGACCTACCTTGAGTTTGAAACCTTGTAGTACCTCGGGCCTACTCATGCGCCGAGGACCCGAGGACTAATCCGAGGTTGATTTTACTCTCAGATGGGCATAGAAGAATCAGCAACGTTATCACAAAAGCTCATAAACGACACAACGGAGACCAACGGTTAAGAGGGGTGAACCCCTGGATGTCCTAGAAGCTCCGGTGTTTGAAAAGTACTAAAGGCTGCTGCCTCCACATTAAAGACCCTTCATCTACCACCTTAGCCGCATTAATGGGGAAGTAACACCTGAACAGTAGAAGGGAGACTTCTGGTTACTATTCCAGGGCCCTGAGAGTAGAAATATCTAGGCTAAGGGGTAGATGGGGTAACACGTGTATAAAGTATTAAGGGGCTTAGTATTTAAGGGAGGACCCAGAACAGAAAAAAGGGGATCTCTCTTTTTGTAATAAAAAGAAAAAGAAAGAAAAAGAAAGATAATATAAGAACAGTCCTCGGCTTACGTCCGAGGAGGTTGAGTTACAATATTCCTTGTTATTTTTGAGTGCTGACAATCTTTGACTTACCATATAACCCTTAAACTCTTCTAACCTGGGTTTAAAACCCGCACTCTATAAATTCATATTGTTTAAGGCTCATTGGGCCTGGGCCCATAACTGTTCTTGGGATCGGGTGCCTTTGTGCACTTACAGGTATGACTATGACAATTAATAGAAACATTTTTTTATTAAATTTAAGTTTTTATTTTTGATATAAGATAGAAATTGTACCCTTACTCCCACACACCTCACAAGCATTTATACTAATGAAATGATCATTGTATCAAAAGCGTACAGTGATCACTTTGTACAGTATATTAGGTTTTCTACTTAAATTCAAACTTTTTTTTTTGTTAAAATGCAAAATTGGCCCTCTAAGTTTTTTTAGATTTTATTTCAGTCCTCTAACTTTGCTCTTGTTTATTTCAATCTTTTAACTTTCAAGTTTATTAAATTAAGGATTTTTCCTCAATTTTTGTTACATGTTGTGGTTAATTTTTCAACTTTTGGCACTTTTCTTCAAACTTTTTAAATTAAAAAAATTTGATTAATTGTTGAAAAATACTTTCTAGATTTTTTTTTTCAAAAAAAAAATTAACAAAAGTTGATGAAAAGACTTTCATTGAATAAATATAAATCTTAAAGGGCTGAAATGAATAAAAGTAAAATTAGAGGACTGAAATCAAATTGGAAGAAACTTAAAATGTCAGTTTTGCATTTTAACTTTTTTTTTTTTAATCAAACTTTTAATTGCATTGATAAATATAAAACACAAATAATTTTTTTAAAGAAAAATTAAATTCAAAATTACCAAGTTTAAGTAGAGAAGCAAACGTACTCTACCGTCTGTACCTACCTGGCTACCTTTATGAATTTTATACGTTATGGGTTTGTGTCACATTCTTCTTTCAATTTTTATCTGAAGAAAGAGAGACATTCCTGGCTGGAAGGAATCGATCTCACTGTCATGAACCTGATTTTCCGCGTATAATAAAATCAGTGTCCCAGTTTGATGTGCAGAGCAAATAGTAGTTGCATGTTTCTACCAACCTTGGGCTCTAGTCCCTGGCACTAGCAGTGACAGGTTGCACTTCGAAATCGATAGCTAAGGATGTGAAAAATTCTTGGCCCACTTCTTCAACATATAGTATCCTAATTCCAACATCCAAGTACATCTATAGTACTCCTAAATTTTTGTATATTTTTAAACAATTCTTAAGAATTGCATACCTAATTTATTGGTTTTTTAAAAATAAAGTATAATTTAAATTTATAGTGTGTCATTCTATAATGATTGCTCTTATTATAAAGTTAAAATATTAATTAATTTTTAGTACAAGCAAAATTTGTATGTGTAAGATCAATTATATTCGATAATATTAGCTAAGTATTCTACTTGTATTATAAGCCTAAGATTCAATAATATAAATGATTAGTTTCCCTTAAAAAAAAAATTATTTATATAATTAGTTTAGAGTTTAATTAACGTTTTATAAATACCCAAAATAAATTCATAAAATATAGTTTTATGTGAAAAAAGTGTTATATCAAGTGTGCGGTAATTACGGTTGGCTCCAGCTTATTTTACTATTCAGCTTATTTTTACTACTATTTATGGATCTCACTGCACTTTTTGGTAATATTTACGAGTCTCAATGTACTATTTTAGCTAACTTTTACATTTATCTACCGTACTTTCAGCAAAAAAATTTCAATTTCAACAAAATAAGCGGATCCTAAACAAATCCCAAGTTTTCAACTCATAACGGAATTTTTTTTTTCTTGATTTTATTTTTTTAGAGAGTTTCAACTTATAGCGTCTGCTCTTAATGATAAAATAAAGTTATTATTCTTTGACTTACCTTTATTCCCTAAGATACTTAACTAAAAAGTCCTTTTATATTTATCTTAAGGGCTCCCTTTTCCATTAGTAATCAATGTAGTGGACTTGTGGAGTGGAAAACTTGGATAAGATTTAGAGTTATAATTCATGGCAGCTATGGAAAATTGGAACTAGAGCCACCATGAAAACTTCCACGAAATTACCTATTTTACATATCAATTGTGACCCTATTCATGGTAACAATTTTATTTTTAACTTACAAGAGGGAGTTTTTTTTTTTTCCTTTTTTTTCTTTCTTTATTTTGCTGAATTGCAAGAAGGAAGTTACGTGAGAATCACTGCGAAGTTGAGATGAAGCTGAAGAAGCTATTAGTCGACAAATTGTACTCAACTACTGGACCTTTTTTTATTTTTCTTTGTAAGTTGGCAAAGGCACCAAAAATTGTCGTAGGGCCGTATACGGCCCAATATTGCACGGCTCCTCATCATTTAAATAAATCTTTTCGGTCTACCGCGTGGTGATGAATAATTGGTTGTACCGAAAGAAACCTACCAACTAACCCATAATGTTACCAAGCGGTTTTCTATAAGGATTTGGAATTTCTATAAATATTCCAGAATATTTATAACTAGAATTTTTTATTTTTTTAATCACCCATTAACTAAATAAAATGTGAAAATAAATTCAGTATCACTTGTCATTATGTATTTAAAACAAAAGGAGACATCAAATTAAAAAATTACTAGAAATAAACTAAATTTTTTCTATAAAATGAAAAGTTCTTACATTTGAGATAAATGGTGGAGCCAAAATAAAGACATTAAAATAATGCCAATGAGAGTAGAAAAGTTCGTTTCCAACTTAATCATATATATATATATATATAACAAACACAACAGGAAGAGAATCTAATTTCTAACGTAAAACATATCACAAACTCTATTAAAAAGTTATAGTAAATTTTAAGGGAATGTGGAGCAGGTTATACTATTAAGTGATATGTTTTTTGTTGAAAATTTTATAATGTATATGCTTATAAGAAAATCTTAGATAATCTATTTTGATAGTTATTTGATAGACTTATGTATAAACGCATAGGCAGGTTGGACTGTTGGAGGTTGGACTGTAGGAGGTTAAGTTTTTTGCTCCCTCCTTAGATCTACTACACTCACTCACCCACCCCGTAACTTATCTCAAAACTTCTTCACTACAATTAATTGTAACGAGGAAAAGTGTAAGTGGTGAAGGAAGAATAGTGTGTTCCTCTATAAGTGATAGGCAACCAATCACAATCTGCCACATCAAAATTATGATATAAAGTTGTAAAAAAAAAATATACCATACTAAAACTACTCTAGTTCAAGGACCGAGTAATGGGGTTAGTTGGATTTAGCATTCAACTACTCATGTCAAATTCAAATTGTCCTCTATAAATATAAGAAAAATGATACATCCACAACATTTTTACAATATTTTTACAACAAATGATAAGTGGTAGTAATAAGTGGTAGTTTATTACTGGTTATTATTGTTGGGGCAAAAAAGTCATCTTAGAGTTAGATTCAAATTTGAACCAATAACAACTAATCACCTGTGATTTGTTATAAAAATATTATAGACGTTGCATCTTTCTAAATATAAATATATGTGATTACTTTCCATCACTCGCAATTTTCAAAAATAAGATAAATAGATATTATGATTATGAATTAAATAACACTGATTAAGAGTACATTGTGTTTGTTAATTAAAATTGATTCAAGTACCAAAAAGTTTTTTTGTATTTTAAAAAATAACAGATCCTTTTGTCTTTTAAAAAATAAGTAAGTACCCAAACTCGATTTTCTTGAGTTAAAAAAAATAACAATAAAAAAAAAACCCCTTCAATTTTCTTTATACAGCAACTGAGAAATTTACCAGCCAACCTGGAATTCATTCACGGCAGAAAACATGGCATAAAAAAAGGAGAAAGACTCTTTTCTTTTCTTTTTTATAGAAGAAAAAGGAGAAAGACTTGGACTGAGATAAAAAATTAAAGAAGTGCGATATTGATAACTATTATTTTCTAAATTTTAATATATACACGGCAGAAAACATGGCATGAAAAAAAGGAAAAAGACTCTTTTCTTTTCTTTTTTATAGAAGGAAAAGGAGAAAGACTTGGACTCAGATAAGAATTAAAGAAGGGTGACGTTGATAAATATATATTTTCTTATTTTAATTAAATATAAAAATTCTACTCTAACTTTTAATGAGTTATTATCATACAAAAAATACACGTGGTGTACGATATTGATAACTTGATAATATTTTCATACTAATATTTTCATAACAAATCTTATATGTTGTTATTAATTTTAATTTGAATTTATTATTAAAATTATTTTTTCTCATTAAAAATAACTAGTAATGGCATACTATTTAAATTTTCTTGTTAAAAATATGGTGTTTCCCTAACAACTAGTCTTACACAATGTTTTCACTTTCCTCAACCAATAAAAAAAAGGTATGCTTTCACATTCCCTACACGATAAGGCTCGTTTTAATTTGTTTGAAAGTGTCAGCGCCTATAGCCTTTCAAGTATGACTTCTTTTTTTTTTTTTTTTTGCTGAATAAATTTTCTAGTATGACTTACCAACGATTTTCCACGCCGCCCCCACAGAAAGCTTGGCCCTTCCACACATTCAGGCCCACACAACACATCCACCGACTTAAAGTCCATTCTACAATGGACCCCACAACACCTCTCCTCCCATCACAGCCGTTCATTTGGTCCTTCCTTTCAACCTTTTAAATCTGCCCTCACATCCCGTCAAGAAAGCAATTTTTAAGAACAACGAAAGAAACCCACATGAACTATCATGGAAACCTCCAACATGTGCATTTATATATTCACAAGCACACCCACAAAGTTTGACAATGTTCAAAGACTCAGAAATGGCAAGCCTATGGAAATCAAAGGAGGTGATGTCTCGGCCTAAGCCTAATGATAAGTGCAAGAAGCACCCTAAACACAAACAAGCACCGGGTGTTTGTGCACTTTGTCTCAGCGAAAGACTCTCTCAATTATCAACTGGTAGTTCACGTAAAACCTCTACAACCACGGGTTCTTATTGTTGTTCTTCTTCTCTTAGCTCTGTTTCATCTTATTATTCTTCTTCTTCGGCCTCTTCTTGTTCATCTCCAACAATGTGTAGTTCCAGTACTTCGAAATCTTCCTTGTTTAGTGGCAAGTATGTACTCACCAAGAGTAGATCTTTGGCTATTGTTCCAAGAATGAAAAGTAGCGTTGATAATGATAATGATAAGAAGAAGAAAGGTGGGTTTTGGTCCAATTTGCTTCGGCCAAGGACTAAGCGGAAGGAGGAGAGTTTGATGCACTCTAGAACCATGAGAGAGATGGTGAATGCTTAATGATATGGAGGTTGATTAATTCTTGATTTGTTTTCCCATGTGTTTCTTTTTTTGTTAATAGATGAAAAAAAAATGTGTATCTTTTAGGTTTTTACAAAACAGAAAGGAAAAAAAAAATGTAGTAGTAAAGAGAAAGAAGAAAGAAAGAATTTCTTTGAATACATTTATGTATTGTTGTTTAGTTTGTGATGGAGGAGCAGCTCTACTACAGTTCCTTTTTCATGTTTGTTCAATTGTTCTTGATGAAAATTATGTATCTGTAATGTAAAAATTTGTTCATAAAAATGATGAATAAGATTTGAACTTTATACATTTTCGTTGAAAAAGCTGTAATGTACCATTTAATTTAAAGATAACTGGCATTTCAGTTTAGATCTAATTCTTCCATCTTATGTTTTTTTTTTTCACTTCAAATTGTGGTTGTTCAATTTAAGTTCATTTTTTTATTTGATTCTTAATTCTTTTGTTGTTTTTTTACTTCAAATTATAGTTGTCTAATTTATGTTTATTTTAGATTTGATATTTCATTCTTTTATTCGTTTTTTACTTCATCAAATTATGGTTGTTTAATTTATGTTCCTTTCAGATTTGATTCTTCATTCTTTTGTTCGTTTGCTACTTCGTCAAATTATGGTTGTTTAATTTATGTTCCTTCAGATTTGATTAATTCTTCATTCTTTTGTTTGTTTTTCACTTCAAATTATAGTTGTTTAATTTATGTTCCTTTCAGATTTGATTATGCATTCTCTTCTTGTTTTTGAGTTTTCCACTTCAAACTATCATTGTCAAATTTTGTCTAGGAATAGTGACAAAACAAAAGTCCATACAACAACCAAGAGACAAAATATAGACTGGAATGACTTGGCCATTATAAAGTGCCTAGCCCGAGTCTTGATCCAAGAAATTTCTTGAGGTTTACAAATTCATATTCTTCTATGGTCACTGGTCAGTCCACGAGTTTTTAGGTTAGAATTTTGGAGTTCCTTATATTATTATTAAATTAATCACAATGGAAAACCCACGTGACATCTGGGAAAATAAAGTTCCTAATTCCTAGCTATTTCCTAATTCCTATCTATGAGTTGTAAAGTTCGAACTGTTAAGCTGTCACTAGAGAAGATAGAAAATTCTTTTGACAGGTAGAGATTTTTAATTTCCGGGAAGCAACTTCCCGTGGATTTCAAAGTACTCAGAGTACTGCTGGTTTTACTCTCCATTCAATGATAGAAAAATGTATCAAAGCTTCACATTGTCTGTTTACATGTGGCACATAATGATACAAGTATTAATGGCTGTACAGTCTTTTTTAAGGCCACAAACATATATCCCGGAGTGCTGGACACTTACTTTGATGTGTTTTCTTTTTTATTCAATAAATGTTGTTACGAGTACTGATCAAAGTAGCTAGCCATAAATTTGTATAATACACGAGAAAATTTAATTAAGAAAATTATATATGATACAAATATGTGCAATTAGTAATAAGTATTATTAAAAGTTTTAGAGTTGAACTAATATTTTTTTGATATTTTCAACCGAGATATTTAATGTTTAAATCTTCTCTACTCTAACCATCAAATAAAAAAAATCATTCTTCTAAAAAAAAATGATAATAAGTATTAACAAATAAAAAATAAAAATATATTTGTCTAATTATTTAATTAGAATTTATTTAGAGAATGTCAAACTTAATTTAATCTGAGTTTATTTATTCTTGAATTGATATATATATATATAAAAAACGGTGAATTCTAAAACTAATTCTAACTCTAAAATCCACAACTTTAAAAATATATATGTTATAATATCGTGATGAAATATATGAACTTTCAAAAGAACTTAACAAACCATTAAAAAATTTCATTATATATATTATAGATTATCGGAAAAGGCTTGCGACATGACAGGATAACCACACTCCTCCTCACTAAGCAACCTCATTATCTCTAGCCTGTAGCTATAATTACAGAATCTAACAACTAAATACAAAGACAAACAGCAAATTAACATAACCAATTAATTCATTGCAAAAAAAAAAAAAAAAACACACATAACCAATTAATTAAACGAGCTATATATGTTAAATCAATATCTATAATCTATTTAGCATATAAAATTAAATTAAAATCGCAAAATTAATTTACAGATGTATTTGTTCTTCTCAATGTCATCATTCTTACTAAAACCAGTAACCTGTTCATCTCTAATTTCAGCAAAAATATGAGTTGCAAGACATATTGCCAATCTCTAAATTGTTAGTAAGGTCTAATCTTTTTCTTGTACCAAATCAAATAGACACATAACTAATTAAAATTCCCAGGTGTATATATAATACTTCTTGGAAATGGAGATATAAACAAAAGATTAGTTAAGCTATCAAGCCATCAAGGGTTTGATCCATATGATTCTTTAGTAATTCTTGTTGGGTCCTAGGCAACAACCATTAGCAAAGTATCAAAATAGAATTTCTTAAAAATGATGTTATATATATAAACATCATTTTCAAGATTTTTTTTAAAAAAAATTATCAAGATACTCACTGTTAGGAACACTCAAAGGAATTAATCTCCAAACAATTAGTTAAAGTCCCTGACCATATATAAATTCCTATGAGTACCAATGTGCTATTGTACAATTATTCATTCAAAAACAAACAAATATACAATTTAAAACCAACATTCCATGTTCTATCTATAAAAGATATTGTCTGTTGATGATTGTATCTAATTCTCGTCTAATCACTTAAGATGTTAACACTTAACATATTCATCACCAATTATGATGGATAAATTTATAATGATTACTTTATATTGCAACAAGTAATATATGGCTTTATATTATTATCAATAATTAATTAATAATCAAGAAATTTTTCTTACTCTATATTATGTTCTACTTTTTGTTGATTGTTGCCTTATTTGGTCATTCAACTACCGCACTCGATCTTATCATTCTTGGATTCGGGGGCACTGATTTTGATGAGTGTGAAAAGCATTAATGTTGGATTTGGCATCAAAATTCATTGTTAACAACATTTAGAGCTTTCACGTCTCAAAATTTTATCTCATATTATTTTACCATTCTAAAAAAATACTTTATTAATTATATCATACTATTTTACAATACTCTTAGCATTTCAACTTTTATTTTACAATACAACACATTAAAATAATATTTCTATACATTAAAATAATATATCCCAAAACTCAAATAAAAACAAAAATCCAAAAAACCTAGTGAGAGATAAAAATTGATAGTATAAGTGAATAATTTTTTTTTTTTTAGAATTGAGCTACAGTGTAATTTTACCTTTAAAATTGCACGGTAGCACTATTACAAATATTTTGGTAATAATTAATTTTTATAAGTCTAGATAAAGCTTGATTTTTGTGCAAAAATAATAAAATTTGCCAACATATGACAGTGCCGATGCGAATGATGTTAGCACTTGTTTACTAATCACACAGCTTCTATTATTTTAAGCCCAGTCTCTAACTAACCAACCAATTAAATACTGTGGCTGATAATGGGCAGTCCGTCGATGGCCCAATCAGCCCAAAGTTTTCTCTTTCTTTCTTTCTAGAATGGGCTGTTTGTTATAGAAGTACCATATCCATATGTACAGTATAAGATTTTGTTTTTTTTTTTTATAATTATGATTACACCAACAGGGATTTGAACATGATTTTATCCATGAAATTATATTCCCGTTTGCATTCCTGGTTTTTCTATTCACATGTTAAGTGCTACATAAGACCTAGTCTTTACTCTCACATCCTATAAGCACTTACATTTATAAAGTGATTATTACATTAAGAGTATGCGATAATAACTTAAAAAACTTTAAATAATTTATTAATACGATATAAAGAAAATGGTGTGATACCATTTGATTGAACAAACTAAATATACATGACAAGCTTACTTAACCAAAAATATGGGTAAAAAGACTTCTAATGCAAACAAATATAATTTTTATAGGCTAATGAAATGTATAATTTTATGGGCTAAAATTTCAATACTCAAAAACTTTTAGTTCAGTTTTTATTTTAACCTTACTAAAAAGAGTCCTCTCTTACTATCAAAAAAAACAAAGAAAAAAAAAAGAGTCCTCTAGATCCACTTAAAAGTTTGCCACAACAAGTAAACGACTTTATGAAATTTGGCAAAGCTTAAGCAACGCAACGCAACGCAACGATACCATATTCACCATACAGTCCTTAGAATATGCAATTCGCAAGTGCTAGAACCATAACCAGAAAAATGGCTAAGCCTTGCCTCACTTTCTTTTTTGGCTTTATCGCGCTCTCTGCAATAGTTGAGGCTTCACAGTGCTCAATCAAGGGTGAGTCAGTAGCTCTAACTCTTACTCGTTTTTGCACTGTCATTTTTTATTGGTTTATCTTCTGGGTCATCAATCACTCATACCCAGAAACCTGAATTTACTTTTTTTTCAACAATGCTTCGTTTTCTTAGTTTTTTCGTAACTGTTGTAATGGAAATTCATGGTTTTAATTTTTTGATTTTTTTTTTTTTTTTGTAAAGATTTTGTTTTTGTTATTGTCTTTTTTCTTTTTTCTTTTTTGGTTTTTGTTTGATAAATATTGAGATATTTATGTGTGGTTTATGCATCTGGATATTAGGCATTTGGGATTTTTTTTTTTTTTACCCATTTTCTTCTGAGATTGAATGCTGGGTATATATCTAGCTAATCTTTCATATGCTTATATGATATGAATTTGGATTATAGTGTTAGAAATGAGGTGAATTTATTCAATTCTACAGGAATTGATTATTCAAAAATGCCATCTTTTTTTCAATTCTACAGGAATTGATGATTGCCCCTTTATGTGTTTTTTTCTTCTTCTTCCTTTTGATGCAGGATTGCCACTGGTAAGAAATATTAGTGAGCTTCCACAGGATAACTATGGAAGGGGAGGTTTGTCCCACATAACTGTTGCAGGTTCAGTCTTGCATGGGATGAAAGAGGTATCTGACTAACAAAGTAATTGTGAGAATATACTTGTACTGCTGGTTTCTAGTTCATATTTTCATATATGAATGAGAAAATTATGTTTGGAGCTTCAACAAGTGGATAATAAACAAAAACCATGCACCAACCATAGAGGTTCAGTATGGTTGATTCAAGTACAAGATGCATGAAATCTTTTTATATTGGTGGACTGACATAATGTGCTTTGCTTCCTGATTATCTTAAAATAATAATATTGCCTGTCCTGTTTGCAGTTAAACTACAAAAATGATCATTTTCTAGATTCTGTGAATTTCTTGCATTGGCTTGAATTAACTTTGGCAATAATCTCTGTAAAAGCCAAGGTAAAGATTTCACACATCTGTTTTCCTGCATTATCTACTGCAAGTTTTGGGTTTTTGCAGGTTGAGGTATGGCTTCAGACATTTGCACCAGGATCACGTACGCCGATTCACAGGCATTCCTGTGAAGAAGTTTTTGTTGTCCTAAAGGGAAGTGGCACTCTGTATCTTGCATCAGGTTCACATGAGAAGTACCCTGGAAAGCCTCAAGGGTTTAAAATATATTCTAATAGCACATTTCACATCCCTGTTAACGATGCTCACCAGGTAAACAATTCTATGTTTTATGTTTTCTAGTGGCATTAGAAGATGCTATCTAATGATGTAATTCAGAAGATGTTAGTTAATGTGGGGTTCAAAGAACAATTTGGAGGATATTCTGAATCCCTCTAGAATTTCAATAATTCTATAATTGCTTATATATGTCTTACACACACTTCTCATCATGTCTTGTTACATAGATACATTTTAGTCAGGGAATCCATGCTTGATAAATATATATAGCCGATAGAGAGAGATTGCTCTATTGTGCTTTAGTGCTTGTGGGATGCCTCAGTGAAGCTATTAAACTTCAATTTGATGAGTGCTGTTGTGGATACCAGGATAGGTCATAGATTCATAGTTCTGGCTTGATGAATAAAATCTATTTTTAAATTTATTGAAATTGCTCCCATCTACTTTTTGTTGATAGCAATTGACATTTTTTAAATCTATTTTTAAATTTATCTCTGTTACTACTACTACTTTATTTACAATCATCATTGCAGGTATGGAATTCAAATGAAGATGAAGATTTGCAAATGCTTGTTATTATATCCCGTCCACCGGTCAAAGTGTATGTAATCTCTATTCCTATATATCTTGCTGACTGCATACTCATCAGTGATGAGGTACTTTTCATATTTGCTTTGCTTTTCTAATATGAAGAGGACCAAAGGTGACTAGATCTGGCCTCATTATTTAAAAATTAAGTGTTGGTCGAGACTTGAAACTGTTGCATCTCTCACATTAGCTATGCTTTGAGATACCTGGTTTCCAAAAACATGGAGTCTTGCCAATTCTTCAGCATATTACATGCCATGGAGCCTCCAGTGTTTTATAATCCTTGCAAGTGCATCCTTGTCTCTGATATCCAGCAGCCCCAAAAATACTCGCTGTATTCTAGGCTTTCATAGTAGATTCCTAAGCTAATACCTCCTTCTCTTATAAGTTCTAGGCTGAGCGTGAGGTCATGGGTCCAAGACCTAGTGGGTGTGTAACTTACAATAAACTAAGAAAAAAAAATCCTCATAATCCCCTTCAAAATTTATTTCCGTTTATATGACCAAGAATCATGTCATCATGACCATTATAATTGAGAACCATCTATGACACCTCTGAACATGTTTAATAACATTGTGTTGGAAACCATGTTAAATCTAGGGGGAGTATACAAGTAACTAGTTTCTCCGGAATGCCTATTACTGAAAAAATATCAGCTTTGAAAGTTATTTGAACTAGGGTCATTTAATTGTGACCAATATGGTGGTATTGAGACCATCTACAAAGCTTCTTATGGTTCCTGCACAATCTAATCTGCGTAGTTTCTAGTAACATAATGTTCTCAATAAGTTTTAGCTCAAATGACACCCTGCAAGTACTAAGTACAAGATGATGGGTAATGTGGTGGATTGGGTGTGTGTGTTACTTACCAGTTAAAAAATAATAAAAACATTAAATTAGAACCTTTATTAAATCAGAGGGATGGATACAAGTTTCTCAAGCATATGAATATTTAAATCCACAAATTTCATGCCTATGTACATACATTTTCCACCCTTAAATTCATGCATAACATGTATGTATGGATTTGCATTTGTGTTTATATTTTATAAAGCACTACTTTGAAAGTTCTCTGTTTTGCAAAGAACTGCTTGTTTGTAAAATGTAGATTGGCTTTCTGTGTATCATTCTTGGTTCTCTTTCCTTTTTAACTGTTATTGTCTAAGAAAAAATTTGCACTCTGGCACTTGCTTTCAGGTTTATATACGAGGATTGGTCCATGCCTCACGCTGCAGCAAAATTGAAGTACCCGTACTATTGGGATGAACACTGCTTCCAATCACCTCCTAAAGATGAATTGTAGTTTTTAAGCAATGACTTGTGCATACTGCATAGTGCTAACACACCAAATTAGCCTTTCATTTGCTAAAAATAAATGATACTTCAATGACTTGTGCTTGCTGCATAGACAATAGGAGTTTCACTTAGTTTTGATGTAATATTCAGAGTTTACATTCTAGAATCTACATTGGTGTATGATAGATATTTGAATTATTAACAATATTTCTTGTTTATCTTTCTGCCTTTAGCAACTTATTCGATGTAATGCAACAAGAAATTCTGTGTCCTTGTTTATTTACATTATTATGAAAAGGAAAAAAATGCTAGTTCTAAAACATATTATATGGGACAATTATTCTAAAGCGTAAACTATATATATTCAGATCTATCATATCTAAAACTTTTTTTTTAATGTAACTGTAATGCATTGACAGCATTCTTTAATCAATTTGCCAAAAATATAAATGTTACTACTATCTTATCTGGCTGTAGAATATCCCCTTTTTTTCTTTCTAAGGGAGAATAGCTAATTACCAAATGTAATTGTAATGCATTTCGTATTCTTTAATAATTTCTTGGATAATAAGAAAGAAGAGTAAGGCGCCCTAAAAACAGTAATAGTTTTCCAATCTATTGGAATAAGGCAAACACTAAGATGTATTTGTTTAAAAATAGTTATATATATACACACACATATAAAATAGCCAAATTTGAACAAATACAATTATGTATGTTCTGTCTCGTCTCATCATAGTGGATGTTATATACTAGATATACCATAAAATATGTAGAATTAGATTCACTTTATCCGATCTTTGGGAGAGAAGATTCTTAAAATACTAAGTATAAATAAATAAATAAAAAACCCTTAAGGGAACGTTTAGTCCTAGTTTTGGTTGTAAATCAGTTGTTGTTACATATTAAAATTTTTGAAAAGATGATTAAAATGGAAGCTTTCATTTTTTTGATGTATATAAATTTCAAAAATTGTTATACCTACTAAGAAATAACTATTATAAATTTACAACCATTTTACATAGGAATAGATTAGTTATTCCTTATAAAAAAAATTAAAATCTACCAATTATTTTTTAACAAATCAATTAGAAATTTGAAAGTGAGGAATATATGTTGATTTCAATGAAAAAAAAAAATCTTCAGATTAATATCTGATTAAGAAAATAAAATAAAAAATGAAAAATTAGTTTTATTTTAGAGATTAAAAATTAGCTAATTAAACAACTGAAACATAAATTAACAAACAATGAGCCTATGGTTTAGGTTCAAATTGATGAATCATGAATCCAAATGCTGGCTTGTTTCATTTGTTTGTAACTGGGTTAGTCCAACCTATATTAGATTTATTGCCAATTGGGTTTCACAGGCCAACTATATGATAATTAAAAAAAAATTAAAAAAAAAAAAAAGTGATATCTCAAAAGTAAAGTACCGTGTAAACCAAAACGCAGTCGTTTTCATTATCTTTTAGCGCACTCAGTCTTTCGTGTTCTTGTCTTAACTCTTGCACAATGCTAATTTGCTGCAGGATGCTTGGAACACATCATTCGGATATGAAGTGTAAAATCATGGAGGTCTTTAAGTCTGGTTCTTCTTGGCCATAAGTGTAAAGGTGAGATAGTATCATTGAGCCAGAAAGAAGGCTCTTGATGAATGTGGAATGTGGTGGTGTTTCCAGTTATTTGAAGTTCTATGCATGCATGGACATTAACTCAACATTTTATCCAGCCCCATGATTTTGTAGTCCTGTTCCAACATTTCTCCTCTGGCAGCTGGTCTTATTTTTTCAATTCCACTGCAGTAACTCCTGCCATTCTAGCCGAAGACCATTATTTGAGAACTTTTTTTCTTGTGTGTTTTTATACATGTCACCTAACCAAACTTCTTTGAAACGAAAATCATCGAGTGGTTTCTTAAAAATAAATAAATAATAAAAAGAAGCATTAATGTAATATGAACTCACAAAAGGTCTATAAGCTCACCCTGCATTCCATGCATTAAGCAAAGTTAATTAACATACTTACGCGATTCAATCAAATGATGAATGATAGTTTATTAAAATGACATGACATTGTATTAACTTCTATATTCATGAAAAATTAAATCTTCAATATGAAATAGAAGGGCTTAATTATACTACCAAGATCTGGACAAATACATTTTTCCCCCACAATAGGAAAAGTAGTGTTGGACAAATACAATTCTGCTCACGATACATAATTGTCCTTTACAATTGACAAAAAACGCGCCCTAATATTCATGGTCTAAGTAGTTAACCAATACAGTGGGCAAAAAAAAAAAAAAAAAAGAAGAAGAAGAAGAGAGGATATGAAGGTAGACGCCTCTCTAAAAAGTTAGCACTTAGCACATAACAGGGATGCTAGAATCATCCTTTCCTTTTAGTCAAGCTTCGCCGTTCAGCCTCTCCCTCTGCAACCAGAACACAGAACTCTGAACCAAGCATCTCATGTATATCAAGATTCAGAGAGCTACTCAGGTTCATGGTATCCATGATCACTTCAATGTTTATATTGAAGCCTAAAATAGATAATACCCGTACAGCATTTGCAATCCTACATATGTTCTGCCTTGTCTCTATTGGAGTGTATGTTTGTTCTTGCTCTTCAAGACTAATGGAATTTTTATTAGATTTCTGTTGCTCAGGTTTACTCACTTGATCCTCTACCATATCATCTTTGACTTCAACATGTTCACCAACCCAAATGAATCCATTACATCCAAGTATTAAGTCAACTCCATACTGTTCTAGATGGTGAAAATGCTGCTTGCGTCTCCTAACTAGATAAGGAGGAACTGTGAGCAATTGACCCCTCTCAAGCTGTCACGGAAAAATTACTATCATTAACAGATAAAAGGCTATGAAACTGAACTAACCACAGACACAACAAAGAAAAAGACACTAGGAGCTATTGACTTGATCGACGGAAAAAGAAATTACTGCTAGAGAACCTTTAGCTGCTTCAATTCATCATGTGAATAAACTGATGCACCGCACACCTAGAGTTGCTCTAGAAGCAAAACCTCTAGTTCTAGAAATAAGAGTGAGGGATGGAATACACTTGCTTTTTAAATTTTAGGAAGCTGTATCTTATAAAACAAAAACTTTATTTCCTTGCACTACAAATTTCAACTATTAAGGTACTTAATAGAAGGAACCTATCTGGAACTTTTTTCGTGAGTTTCAACTGCTCTTGCTTCTTCTATGTAAAACGGGCTAGTCAAACAATTGTTTCATTCTTCACTTTCTACATCTGAACGTAGAGTTTATAAATTATGAAGAAGACAAACCTTGCCATACTTCTGACTTCTTGCTTGGAGGTGTAAGCCATCATGCTGGATACCGCGGACTTCAGCCTGGGAAAAAAGTAAAATTTGTCAAAAAAGATTGATCATTAATTCACGCTTGCTGGAATAGGTCAATGATAAGTATACAGGACTTACGCAAATAACATCATTCTCTTCAAAAATACTGCGCATGTTGAGTTCATCCAAAGCTGTTCGCCGCCTCTGCCAATCATAGGAGTAAAATCTGAGTGAGGCTTGCAAGTTTATCCAGGGAACAAAAACAGATCAACCAATGTAGCTTAAGTTTATGAACATATACGGTCAAGACATACACCATCCTTCATCCACAAGTAAGCATTTCAGGGTCACAATGACTCGCTGACTTGATGACATGGAACCACACCAAGGCAAGGCCCTTTGGACCTATCCCTGGGGAGTAAACCTTGGATACATGACCCCACCCCCCAGAATTGTGTATCAAATAATCCAAGGAACTCTTAGTGGGGATTTGACCAGGATGATTGGGTCCACACAAGCCTTCATACAAGCCCTTGAATATAATAGCCATTGAATATAATTTATAGCATATAATGCCCTCACATAGCCTGCACTAAACACTTGTATGGTACAAATTTATCACCCCACACAAAACACCATTGGTGAAATTCTACCTAATAACGTTAAGTACACAATTTCAAAAAATTTAATAAGTAAACATTAAAAAAAAAATCTACTAAGAATCCATAAGAAAGCTGTCTGATTTCAATAAACCAAGTACTGAGTACTGTTGTTATCCGACTCAAAATATCAGACAGCTTAACGGATTATTTCCACAGTACCATAAGGTGCAAACAAAATATCCACTGCTTCTGAAAACTGATTCTCTTTACATAAATGTAGCTTTAACCCATGAAAATCATTCAGTCAAGCTCACCACACTGCCATTTTACGAATGGTGAGGAAAAATAACAGAACTTTAAAACACATGCAAAAAAAAAAAGTGGTAAGAGTAACAAGCTCATCTAAATTGGACTAAAAAAATAACTAGTTAATATCTTTATATGCTGTCAAATCTTGCTCTGGAGACAATATATCAGTATTGGAGGATTTCACATTTTATAACAGCAACCATTGCCACTAATCCATGTTATGCACTTCACTAAAAGGATACCTGGATACCATCAGGTAAGTTCATCGAAGAAAGCATCAAAACTGCATCCTGGCTATAATGTATATCCAGTCTCCAACGCTTTTGAGCAACCTGAACAAGTACATGTTAGAGAGAAAGAAAAGAAATATACTTTAACAAAGCTATATATATAAATTTACCACTATTATGTATTAACTGAAATGAGTAGAAATTTATGTTGCATCTATATATTTTGATTTAAGAATATAAATTAATTTTCGTTAATGATCATAGCAAAGTAAAAACAATAAGATCATTACTTATATTTATGAATATGGTTTTTTTTTTCAACTAATTTTATAGACTAATCACCGAGGGAAAAAAGAACTTCATCAGACATGAAAATCATATTATAACAAGTTTTTGGACAAAACTTTTGTAGCAATAAGCCACTGCTGGTCACAAAATGGCCTGCCATACAAATCTGCGACTTCCAACTAAAAGTAAGGGGAGAAAAAGATGTGCAATGCGTCTAACTTTTCATTCCAAGGCAAAAGCAAATTCGCATCTACTCACTTTTTTTTGGATAGATAAACTAGATTTGAACTTACGACACCTAATCTATGATGATTATTTTTTTTCATCAGACCAAGACACTAATTAGCTTATAGTGTAGGCGGGATTCAAACCCAAGTGCCTATTCTACAACAAGAGACTTTACCAATTGAACTAACCAAAACCTACAATCACATTGTAATATATTTCATGCTTACATGCCCCCTCAGCTACACATCATTAAATAAGCACAATGTCATAAAGTACAACAATTCAGGAAAAAAAAAAAAAAAAAGGGAGCTGGGAACTAGTTCTATTTTACCTCACTAACACGCCCTACTACGATATCTCCAACCTCCGGCTTGTACCTAATCATCATTCAAAATTCCCAATCATAACTAACCCTAATAATTACCAAAACACCAAAAAAAAAAAAAGTACAATTCTATCAAATTGAACTGCAGGGCAATGTGAATTTGAGTAAGTGAGTGAGTAACTACCTAGCCCGCAACGCGCGGACATAGACGAGCTTGTTCACACGCTCCACCACTCCGCAGACCGTAGCAACCAATTCCCCATTGAGGTCCAAAGTTCCATGTCCCCTTAAAAAAATTCAACAAAAATATAAAAATAGCTACATAAATAGTATATGTATACATACATATATACATAGAATGAAAATTGAGATTAAAGAGTAGAGAGAGAGAGAGAGAGAGGTACTTGAGAACGCCATCTTCGAGGTTGACAGGGATGGAGTCAGAAATGGAGACAGAGGCATTGGAATTGGAATTGGCTTTTGAAGACAAAGACTCGAGCTTTTCGAGCGCTCTCTTCAATCTTATTTTCTGGGTTTGGTTCAACGATAGTTCTATTTCTCTCATCTATCTCTCTCTCTCTCTCTCTCTCTTTCTCTGCAAAACCCTAAACCCTAGCCCTAGAGTGTGTTTCTGATTCTGAGAACATGTTTTTCATGGGCCTTGTTTGGGGCTTTATATTTTTGGGCTTTTGGTGATGTGGATTACTCTTTTTGTGTTAACCTGAACTTTCTTAATCTACTTCTCTGATTCCTTTAATTTTTTGGCCCAAAAATAAAGACTTGTGACCCAATTACAAATCCAGTTGAGCGTAAGGTTGTATATATTTTAGCAAAAATCATATGCTATATAATTAAAGTTGGGCTGAAAAACTATGATTGCACCAAATATTTGTACTAAATTGCTAAAAATATTTTAAAATTTTAAATAAATAAATAATATTTTTTGGTACTTATCTTATTCCCCTATAATTTCTAAATTGATAAAAATCTTAATTTGATTATAATCAAAACTCATCATCTAATCCTTTTAAAATTGGACTTAGAAACCGTGGTTCCACCAAGTAGCTACACTAAATTGCATAAGTTTTTATAAAATCTATAAAAAAAAAATAATATTTTTTGGTATTTATCTTATTCCCCTATAATTTCTAAATTGATAAAAATCTTAATTTGATTATAACAAAAAATCTTCATCTAATCCTTTTAAAATTGGACTTAGAAACCGTGGTTCCATCAAGTAGCTACATTAAATTGCATAAGTTTTTATAAAATCTATAAAAAAAAAAATAATATTTTTTGGTATTTATCTTATTCCCCTATAATTTCTAAATTGATAAAAATCTTAATTTGATTATAACAAAAAATCTTCATCTAATCCTTTTAAAATTGGACTTAGAAATCGTGGTTCCAACAAGTAGCTATACTAAATTGCATAAGTTTTTATAAAATCTAAAAAAAATAAATAATTTTTTTTGGACTTATCTTCTTCTCCTATAATTTCTAAATTGATAAAAACAACAACAACAACAACAACTAAGTATGCAACAACAAAATCTTCCTCTTTACACGACTTTTTTTTTAGATAATTATTGTTTATAACCGATTTACCAAAATGTTTTTGGATAAAATTGGGCTTAGAAGCTATGGTTGTGCCAAGTGGCTGTAATAAATTGTAGAAATTTTTTAAAATTTTTAAAAAATTGTACTTATCTTCTTCTTCTTCTTCAATAATTTCTAAATTGATAAAAATATTAATTTGATTACAATCAAACTCTTCATCTAATCCTTTTAAAATTGGACTTAGAAATCGTGGTTCCAACAAGTAGCTATACTAAATTGCATAAGTTTTTATAAAATCTAAAAAAAATAAATAATTTTTTTTGGACTTATCTTCTTCTCCTATAATTTCTAAATTGATAAAAACAACAACAACAACAACAACTAAGTATGCAACAACAAAATCTTCCTCTTTACACGACTTTTTTTTTAGATAATTATTGTTTATACCGATTTACCAAAATGTTTTTGGATAAAATTGGGCTTAGAAGCTATGGTTGTGCCAAGTGGCTGTAATAAATTGTAGAAATTTTTTTAAAATTTTTAAAAAATTGTACTTATCTTCTTCTTCTTCTTCAATAATTTCTAAATTGATAAAAATATTAATTTGATTACAATCAAACTCTTCATCTAATCCTTTTAAAGTTGGGCTTAGAAGTCATGGTTGCGCCAATAAATTTTTAAAAAAATTTTGAAAAAATAAATAAATTATTTTTTGTACTTATCTTCTTCTCCTATAATTTTTAAATTGATAAAAATCTTAATTTGATTACAATCCAAACTCTTTATCTAATCCTTCTATCATTATAATTTATAAGTTGATAAAAAATTTTAATTTGATTATAATTCAAACTCTTCGTCTAGTTCTTTTTTTATTTAAAAAACAAAAAATAGTAACAATCTTCATCTATTCCTAAAATTTAAATTATATTACTTCGTGTAAAAAAAACAACATAATACCTGGAAAAACAAAATAAAAAAAAAGCTAAGTATTCAACCACAAAATCTTCCTCTTCACACATGAATTTTTTGTTAGATAATTATTGTTCATATTGATTTACCAAAAATATTTTTAGATAATGTTTAAAAAAAATTAAATAAGGTAATAAGTATTTGAGCTTAAAGTAAACATCTTCTCTTTCGTCTTCTTCAAAAAAAAAAAAAAATAGTATCTATATATAATAAATGTTTGTTCTTCTAAAAAAAAGTTTGTTTGTTTGTTTTTTGTTATAAAAGAAAATTTTCCATTTTTCCATAAAAAAAATGTTTTCTTTTTTCTTTCTATTCAAATGATTTTTTTTATTCCACTTTTTATGGAATTTATGAGTGATAGGGGTAATTTTTAATTGGTAAAATAAAAGAAGTTGATCTCCAAGAACCCGTCAGCTCTATTATTCATATTGATGACTTCACGCAAGATGAAGCTGTCAGTCTCAAAGCCGACGACTTCACGCAAGATGAAGTTGTTAGTCTTACAGCCGACGACTTCATCTCACTACCTAACGACATCTACACCTAGATGGGATGAGAAGCTAACATATGTACATAAGGAAATATCTTACGCCCACAATTAACCCTAATAAAGGGGATCCCTACAAGGAAAGTATCTTGCGACATACACATATTAATGGAGATCTTCCTACAAGGAAAAGCATTCTCCACCAAGAAACGGATGTCAACTCTACGCAATTATAAAACCTTCAAAACCCTCGCAAACCAAGATACGCTTAATTCACCCTAACTCTAGCACTTTAGAATTGTGAACAAAAAATTTCTCTAACTTGACCATCGGAGGGTATTTGGCCGGTACAACACCAGTACCCTTTGTAGGTTCTTCTTCTTTCCTTTGTGTTGTATAAGTCTTACTTGGAGCACGTGAGGACTATATAGCTCACTGACGATTTTTGACATCATCAATGAGATAGCAACAAACAAATTGATTAGAAATCTTAATTCCAATAAGATTTAAATTCTATATCAAATGAAACTCTACCTATATATATATATATATATATATCCATTTTGAAGTGAAGTTTATTCCAATATGTGAATGCCTAAATCACATGACAGGTATACATTCTTTCTTCATTATTATTTTTTCATTTTGTTTAAGCTTTTTTTTTTAACTTCAAAAAACATTAATAAAAACTTCTCATACACGTTTTAACACAATTCATAATATTAAACTTTTGTACTGATTTATTCTCTTCTACAATAATTGCTTCAGGTTTTAGTTACATATTCACACTTTCATCTTTCAAAGTGATAGAGAAACAAATAGATTTATTCTTTGTTCTTTTTCTAAATTTATATCTTAATTTATAATTTGTGTTAATTTCTTAATTTTAAATTATGAATAAGTTTGATTATATTCTTTATATTAAATGTAATTTGTTGTTTATAGGTTCTTGGTTGTGTTATATTCTTTGAAAAAAAAAAGAGTTAATATAAATTTGGCAACAAAGCTATATAGATAAGCCTAAAAAATGTTTACTAATAATAGTTTTATCAGTAACTTTTTATTAACATGATATTAAAAAAAAAATTGAACAGAGAGATAATTTATTAACGTGATTTAAACTCTACCAAAACTTTTTTAAGAGATTGGTTTAAAAAATTTCAAAGTAATTTTATAATTATTAATTACTATGCGCTAATTTTTAACTACCAAAACCCACAATTAAAATACTAATCCGTATGAGATACCACTTCCAAAGATTAATATCTTAGCTATTATATATTATACGCTGACTTCTTTTTTTTTTTTTTTTTTTTCAAAAGAAGCGTTTCTTTCCCTCCTCGCAAAACAAAGGGATTATAATAAGAATTAGCTAGACAAAATTAAAACTACACCACCTGTTTTCTATAATAAATGTTAAATTCAGATAATTTTTCATGCATATGCACGCGCTACTAAAAGGGATTATAACAAGAATTAGCTAGACAGAGGTAAGACTACACCACCTCTCTTATACAATAAATGTTAAATTCAATTCATTTTTCATGCATATACACACATATGAAGCATGCAATGCACATGACTTAAACTTTAAGTTTAAACTTAAACTTGGTAGGGTGAAATTCACTCAAGTTTCATGCCTTCCTCCATGCTTTCAAAGACAAAAATTAAATTCTCATGTGAGTCTCTTTCTACTTCAAAATTTTAAATGTTTAATAATTTAGATTGTTCTTAATTATTGAATTGAGGTTTCACCTAATCATGATTTCAATTATTGTTTTGGATAGTTTTTAACTATTAAATTCAAGGGTTTTCCATTTAAATATATATGATTAATTGAGCATTAAAGTCCATGCTTTAACTTAAAACTTAAGCTTGGCAGGGTGAAACTCACTCAAATTTTATGCCTTCTTCCATGCTTTCAAAGAAAAAAAATCAAATTCTCATGTGAGTTTCTCTCTAATTCAAATTTTGAAATGTTTAAAATTTAGATTGTTCTTAATTATTGAATTGAGGTTTCACTTAAAACATGATTTCAATTATTATTTTGGATAGTTTTTAACTATTAAATTCAAGGGTTTTCCATTTAAATATATGTGATTAATTGAGCCTTGAAGTTCAATGTATTATTGAAAATCATTATATATATATATATATGCATTTTATGATACCTTAGTCTAACACAACATGCATTCATTATGTAACTTAAAAGTGAAATATTTATTTATTTTTATTATCTATTTTAAGTAAATTAATAAAAAAATTATTTACATATGAATTTTGATTAAGTCGTGCATCACACGGGCATAATGCTAGTATAAAATAAAAAAGAGGATTTATCTTTTGGTGTGGAAATGTGTATAAGATTCAACAACCATTCATATGTATTTTTGGTCACATAATTTATTTAATAAATCATATACCTTGTTTAAATAATTTAATACATATTATGTTTTAATAAAACGTTAATAGTTTTATGAATCACCATTGGAAAAAAATTCCTACAAAACGGTTTAAAGGAGTCCATTCAATATTTAGGTTAGGAATTTTGAGAACTTATAAATTTGATGATTTGATCTCCTAAATGGGCCTACTAGAGCTGTGCCACTCTTCTTTCTATTCTTGTGTAAAATAGATTTTGCAAACATTGAGTACATGGGCTAAAACTAAATAAAGAAAAGCCCAACATGGTTCAGGGCATGTAAAGCTTGTGTGATATGGGGTGTAGACACTGCAACCCCAAGACAAAAATTATTTTATTTAAAAAAAAAAAAAGTAGAAAGAGACAGATGAATTAAATTTCACATTTCCACCTTATGGCCTGTTTGGATGTTTAAAAAAGGAGGGGAGTAGAGTAGAGGGAAGGGGAGTAATTCAATTACCTTGTTTGAGAGTTTTTTAAGGAAGGATGGGGAGGGGTTTGGAGGGGTTTGAAGGGGTTTCAACTACCTCCAACCCCCTCATTTTTAATTCCCCCAAATTGGAGAGATTTGGAGGGAGAGTAGAGCACATAAAATTATTGATAAAGTAAATTACCTAATTTACCCTTATTATATTTATAAAATTACAATGTTAAAAATAAGGGGAAGGACTAATTACTCCCTTCCCCTTACTAATTATAAAAACATCCAAACAAGGTGGAGGGTAATCATTCTCCTCTACTCTCCTCCCCACTACTTCCCTCCCCTCTACTCCCCTCTACTCTCCTCCCTCTCTAAACCCCCAAACATGCCATTAATGAAAACAGCAAAAGACAGATAAACGTATACAATGAGTGAAGCTCACGTCACGTATAATACTGTTACAAAAAGTAGGGACTACTAGTACAGGAACCGTATCATCATAATGGTAATCACATAAATACAACAACAACGACGTGACGTGCCTACTCTTCACATCAATTAAATGGACTATAGCTTGCTTTTATTTAACTTTTTTGATAACGGACTAGCTCTGCTTTTATTTATGGTAATGTCATGTTAAAGCCGCATTATTCCGGTTTCAAAAAATAAAAAGCTGCATTATTCCATTGCTTTGGTCCCAGAACAAGTGGTGTGTACAAATGGCCCAATCAAACACAGACAAATGCAATGTACAGTATAAGACAAAGGCAAGGCAACACTATCAAAATTCTAGCAATTGGGTTTGGTCCACAGTCCACAACACTTAATGCTTATTTGAACTATCACTAAAAAACAACCAATTATTTGTTATTGATACCGACGACGAAGAAAGTATAAACGTTTCAACACGTCGGTTTTCGTTGTAACTTGTAGTTTTAATCAAGATTAACGTCTAATAAGCCAGTTTAGAATTCTTAATACGAAACCAAAATGGCCCCCAGCTTTAGCTTGCAGATTGAAATTGAACCCTTTTTTCTTTTTTTTTTTCTCTCTTTTGATGTCGGTGTGGGTCTCATGATTTTGGGTACACGAAAGAAAGAATGTATACATCCAATCCAATCCAATGCATGTGATGATAATTGGGTAGGTAGAGGTGTCTAAAATTGCATGTAGTTCATTAATATTTCCAAATAAGAGTAATTTTTTTGGGACACCAATTTTTTTTAATAATTTTTCTTTTTGATAACTAACACGGAAAATTATGTTTTTGGTAACGTCATTTTTACATGAGTTCATTACTGACATTATTTTTATTAGCGTGTAACACAATATAATCACAATTATATAGTTCAAATTATACATTTTTTTTTTTAAAAATATTTAAATTATACATGGTATTAACTTACACATTTTTTAAATCATAAATTTCTAAAATATGTAATGGTTTTTTATTTGTGTGTGTGTGTATATATATAAAATTTATAATTTAATTAGATTTAAACTCTTTGATTGTTTAAATTATGCATAGTATTAACTTACACCTTTTTTAAATCATTAATTTCTAAAATATGTTATGGTTTTTTATTTGTGTGTGTATATATATATATATAATTTATAATTAATTAGATTTAAACTCTTTAAATTTTGCACTCAATAATTTACTTACTACAAAAATTAAAAAAATAGATGGACATGTAGAGTAAAATTGGACTTCAATTAAAATCCAGTTTAAAATCTAATTGGATTCATACTCTTTAATTTTTACGTACACAAATTTTATACATATTAGCACAAATTACACCATGCCACCTTAGAACAAGATTATGGAAAATTTTGTGTTTGTTAACTTACTGTCTAGGAATTCCAACCTTGAGTATTAAATAAACTAGTTAACCATCTTCCTAGTCAGAGGTAAAATGTCTTATAATACAGTCTCATGAGTTCACTCTCTCATAGCATATATATATTCATTGAACGTTAATACTTTTGTGATGATGGTTATACTTATAAATAAATAAATAAAAGAGCACTTATTTTTAATTTATTCTCTATGGATTTTTTAATTTCCTCTTCCATTACGTTACATATACATTTTGGGAGGTGTGTTTAACTTTTTTTAATTATAACTAGTTTAAATTAACTATTGCATATTTAAATGTATATCAAATGACACGTTCTTTAAAATTTAAAATGTCGTGATACTTTCTTAAGTTCAAAAAAAAATCAAACTAAAATGTAGCATGAAAGGAATCTAGAATGGAGTAGAAGAAACTCTCAAGCACCATCCATGGCATGCAAATCGTGTCACTTTTCTTTCTTCATTTCTTTTGGCCGTATATGTATACTATATTATTTCTTTTTAAACTATGATTTATGATAGTAGTCCTCGTTGATCTAGGAGCCAAGGACTCGCATACAATCCAATAGGGAGGTCTAAAAGTGAGAGAAACAAATTGGGTTGGTTTGGACTTTGCCAATGCCAGTAATCTTGCATGCCAGTTTTCTTCATTAAACATTTCCAAAGCACACCTCATTATGATTATAGACACTCTCATGAATACAAATTTTTTTTAAAGGTTTTTTTGTTTTCACACAAGCATGACAATGATAGTATGAATCTAGAACCATATATATATGTGTGATGAATGGAAAAGTTGACCTAGTCTTAACGTGCGCACTACGTGACTGGTAGACTTAAAATTTCCAAGTGTTATTGATTTCAGGTTTTAGTGGGGATATGATTTGGATATGGACCCAAAAACTCTTGGCCTAATTCAATTTTTTTTTAAACTAAAATCGTTTTCATGGTGATGGTAATTACAATCCCACGAAGAAAATGTTAAAAAACAAATGGCGTGTTGAATTGTGATGGTGTCGATCGTTAGCATCCAAAGTTATGTCATCTCATGTGTCATAGGGAGCAAGGAAACTGTCAAAGTTTGCACTGCCTGGTTTTTATGCTCGAATGAATTTTAGAAACATTGATATGAGAGAATCCAATTGAGACTTGCTTGAGCTTTAGGATACGTAGTGTTCCCTCAATGAGTTCTTATATTGCAACCGTATTCCTCAAGCGTTGATGAAATTGAGAATGGTAAGAAAATTAATGCGAGATAATAAATATGAAGTTTTACATACAAGTGTTAAGGTGTGTCGTTGGTTTGAGTTACTTCAACAGGTAAAGTTCTTTGTAATCAAATAAGAGATTTGAAATTCGATCCAAGTGTAAACCAAAAAAATTATTTATATCTTGATCTGGTGATAAAAAACAATTATCAAGAGCATATTGTTGGGTTTTGTGGAATCTAGTAGTGTTTGATCCGATTAATGACCCGACCCGACCTGACCCGAATAATGTTGCGTGGTTTTTAATGAAAGATTTTTTGAGGCTTAGTCCATGGAGCGGAGGCGCAGGATGTAGAAAAAGTTGTTTTTTGTAATTAGGGTTTGTTGTTGTCGTCTTGAGGAAAAAATATTGTAACCGCACTTTGTATTTTTTCCTGATAATAGTAAAATCCCTACAACTCCGTGGATGTAGACATATTGCCGAACCACGTAAATACTGTCTTGTGCGTGTGATTTTTTTTTTGGCGTGTTTTTTTATTTATATTTTGTTTTTCATAGATTGGGAATTTCGTGGTATTTCCCTGCACATATGTCATAAATTAAAATTATCTCTAAAAAAAATGATAAAAAGCAATTATTAAAAGAGGATACCATAAACTGTACCTATCTTTAAAAGGAAATAAAGAATGTTAAGGTGTATTTTAAAACCACACATGGGTTCACCAATTGCTTTATTAATTGGTATTTCACTAATGACTATTGTATTAATTTTTTAACTCACAAAAGGGTTTACAAACTTTCAATGTGGGATAGATCTTCAAAGACACGAACCCACTTTCACTTTTCTAAAATAAAATAAAATAAAGCCACTTTCATATCACAATTTTTAACACAAACTTTTACATCAAGTTTGGAAGAAATTGTTTACCCAATTGTTCAAAAATGACGCGTTCTTGTCTTGGTAAAACTACTACTAACGCATGTAATGTATTGGGGATTTGTTTGACTTGACAATTTTCCAAGTTTGGAAGAAATTGTTTAGTCCACTGTCCAACATTGATGCGTTCTCGTCTTGATAATACTATTAAGTTTGACTTCACCATTTCTGGGTTTATTTTATTTATTTGTTTATGTATAACGTTTTGAAATTTCAGTTTTTTTTTTTTAAATGTAACGTACTTTATTTTATTTGATTTTTTTTTTAAATAGAATGAGTAAATGAAAAAAAAAAAAAAAAAGTTATTCCAAACCAAGACCGATTTGAATGAAACTCATGAAAGTGGAATTTCGTGTTAAGAAGGCATCGCTTTTGTAGTTTTTTTTTCTCGTTTTCAAGAAACGCATACTGCAACCACCATTTTTATTTTATTTTATGAATAACAAATGATATGGGCTCCTATAAAAAATAAATGATACAGGATGACTTGGATCGTTTGGTAACGTTGTTTTACTGATGTTATTTGTATTTTTTAAATATACATATAGGTGAAAAAGTATGTAAAAATGCATATAATATTGTTTAAAAACTGAAAACACGTGTTTAAATATATGTACCAAACAGGTCATTGAATTTGTATTTTTCACTTAAGTGTGATTATAGTGACATTTTACTCGTTAGGCCAAACTTACAAGAACAAAGAGTCCAAATGCATTAGCCATATGCATCCAATCTCATCAAAACTACTATTAAAATGCAAATTGCAACTACCATTTGTTCCCTGAAAATATTGAATTGGTTTATAAAAACTGCATATATGATTTCCTTAATTTTAGAAACTTCATTTCTTTCTTTATCTTCCCACTCAGAAGGAGAGCCACTCATCACTCATCAGCATGGTTGGTGGTTTAGCGTGGATCCCTATCCATTTATTACATTAACAAATAAATTAGTAAAGAGTACAGGTGACGTAAATGATAAAACCATGGCACTAGAAAAGGAGCCACAAAAAATTAGTAAAAGAGTACGGGTGACATAAATGACAAAATCATGGCACTCGAAAGGAGCCACCACGTTTGTTTTTTTCCTCTTTGGCTAAGCAACCACTTCGGTGACTTGCAAGTAATGGACAACACAAATGACAATAAATACACAAATTAAACATTTAAAAAAAAATAAAAATAAAGTTGACCCTGAAATTGACACAAATGACAATAAGTACAAAATAGATGCGGAATTGAGACACAATTCAGTGAGAGAGACAGATAGGGAAAGATGATTTACTTGTTTCATGTAGAATTTGTAAAGGACCAAAAAATTATTTGTATATAGAATTTGTAATGAAAGTATGAAGAAATGCAAAACTCGTGTAATAAGAGAAATACAAATAGTCTTACTTTTTTCGATTAAGAAAACAAAATCATAAAACCGAAATCATATAGTGAGCTGCAATATCAAATCAAGATGTTGAATAACATTTCCAAATGTCATTATGGTGTTTTAAAAAAATACTTGGTACTTATCCTCCAAAATCCAAATAATAATAACTAGCCTCGTCGCAGGGCTTTGCACGTGCGATGAGACTTATTTATTTATTTTGAGTTTAGTGTAATTTTTCAATTTGAATTTATCAATTGGTAGTGAAGTCACACAAGAAGGAAGTTTTAAGAAACTAAAATTTATGATTTGAAATGGAGTAAACTGCTAGATTTAGTATGTACTAGTTCTTAGGAAAAAAAATATATCAAAAGTGCGTGAGATATATTTAAATAGAGAGTATACTACTTTTTTTGGAAAAAAAAAAGTTACTTTGATATTTTTTTATTTTATTTTGTTGAATTACAATGTTAACCTCATTTTTTATTTTTTAAAAATAAGGATTATAGTTAGAGTATTTTTGACATTTTTTGAAATCATAATTAATTTTCAGAATTCTTTTAATATTTAGAGATTAAAAAAAAACAAATAAATAACTTATACAATATATTGTAATAGTTTTGCAAATGGCTTATAGTCCGACTAGCACCTGATTCTCGTATAACCTCTTGTATTGGGTTCTATCCTCCACAATTACCTAATAAAATTGCTTTTGTAATTCTTAGGGAAATTTTTTTTGAAACAAATATTTTAGTTTTAACTTTTAGTTTTTATATCTTTAAATATTAATAATACTCTAGGTGTTTTTATTTATTTATTTATTTTATTTATCCTCAAATGCATGCTTAGATTTCTCGCTTTTCTAACTGTAATCACTTATCGAGAGGCTTTCACATGTAGAGAATTCGTTAGTGGTATTGATTAATCAAGTTCAATAATTCGTTAGTTGCAAATGCATCTGCATAGTGCCTTTCTTGGTAAGACCTGTTCCCATTAAAAAGGGCAAAGAAAATATGTGTGAGCTGTGAAAGGACAAGGGAGCCGATGGGTCTTAATTATGTTGATTGCAACATGGAAAGATCAGCAGCCACGTGTAACAACAACAAATCACCGCCACACGATTGACCCATTAATTAGTTCTAACCTCTAACCTTATTATTTGGCAATTACATAGAAACAAAGAAGCATAATCATAGATTCCATTGAAGAATTAAATCAGTTTTTTTTCTTTTCTTTTTTCTCATCCATTATATGGAAGACACGTAGCTTATATAAGATGTGATGCTTTACCTAAGAAACACGTCAAAAAGTTGTAATTTTAAAAAGAAAACAACAAAAGGATATAAAAGAATAATACCATATGATGAAAAAGAAAAGAAAAAGAGCAGGGACGAGTGGTTTTAAGTTCTAAAGTATTCTACAAGGACAACAATAAATATTTATTTATTTACTTGGGTCAGAAATTTGCAGTGAAATTGCGTATTTCAAAGTTAATGTAAATAAAAATATTTTAGAATATCTAAAAGTATACCCTACTATTTGAAGTGTCCAAAATATAAGATTTTTATAACATCTTAAAGTACATACATAGGATAAGAATTAAAATGTTTGTTTTGTTGTGTTGTGTTGTGTTGTGTCATTTGGTCCCATTAATTTGTCACGGGAGTACTGTAAAGTAACTACAAGTAGTCTTGGATTTTCGTGGCTGTTAAGAACGTAGGTACGAGAATCCCGTTTGTATTTCCTTGCTTTCCCGTTATAAATAAAATTCTATGGCTTCATTTAGGAAAAAAAAATGGTTTGTTGTTAATTTTGGAATTGGATATATCACTCCCAATTTTATCTCATAAATGCTTCCAAAAAAAGAAAACGACTTGTTTGCTTTTAGAAGAAAAAAGAAAACAACTTTTATCTCTTAAATGACACTTAGTTATTAATACTTAATACCAATGTACCATAATAATGCTATATATATATATATATATTCATCATTAACTTTTATAGGCATTTATAAACCTAAGCTCAATGCATGAATACATAGGCTCCCGGTGGCGTAATCTAAAGATCCCAACAGCTTTTACTTTTTGATTATAGGAGATAGGTTTTTTTTTTTTTTGTGTGCGTGTATCTTTTTTTTTTGGCTTATAAAATTTGTAAAATATGCCAAAATCAACATGTCAACGACATTTGATATATTTTAGTGCTTTGTAATTAGATTCAAATATATCTAGTGTAGTGTAGATTGGTAAAAATCATCAAAGCATTCAAAGTATGAGATTAAAATTACTTATTGAGTAAACTCATACTAATGTCTTGTTTTGAATATAAAAGAGTGAAAATCTTTTTGATAGTTCTTAAAGATATAATTTTGAAGTTGGTTGAACGTATTATTGGTGGGATGAACTCGCAATCATTATCATTTTAAAAAATCACAATAAACAAACGACATTGTTTAGACATAATAAGTGTAAGGATAAATGACCTTCAAGGTAAAGGGGATATAACTTTTAGAGACCACAAGCTAATAAATTATGGAAGTTGCTAAAATCACATAACATGTTAAGGAGGCATAAGGTTTTATATATGCTATTAATCTCGACCCCCCTAAGTATAAGAAAAACAATTCAAAAACACTCCTATTATCAAAAAAAAAAAAAAAAATTGAGAGTGCTAATGTAAACATTTTTTATTTTTGAGAAACTGCTAATGTAACATTGAATAAGTTTAGGTCGGCATCAAACTAATGTTACTTGAGTTATTCATTTTTTTATATATTTAAGTGAGAATGTTATCCTAAATCCAGTTGGGTGTGTGTTCAGTTATACTTTTACTGTCGGTTATATATCATATTTAGCATAGTGGAATTTCACGTTAAAAAACTATTAACTAAAAAGGAAACTTCATGAAAAATATCAACCCCTAAATTATGAACATACCTATAGCACATTGTTTGGATAAAACGATATTTTGGGAGAAGGAAAGGATGGCCTTAAATAAGTATGTGCTATTTATTAATTATAGAGTTATCCACGTCATAATGATAAACATGTTAGCTTCACCACTAGGAAAATCAATTTATCCAGCTCACCAATCTGATAACTTTGTTTAGATGTTGGTTTTTCAACTTTTGATAGTGGCGGACATGGTTGATGTTTTTGAGAATGACCTTAATTGTATGTATTTTAACAAGACTTGTCCTGAAACTGATGTTCTTCTCTAGTTGTTTTTAATGAATCGTCTTTTCACCAAAAAAAAATCTGATAACATTGCATCTTGACCATACATATAACATGTCACCATTCTCAGCAAAAACAAAAAATAAAATGTCACCATTAGTGTACAAGTGATTTGCAGGTGGGGACAGTATACTAGTTCACAATTCACATGACCTTCTGAATTTTGTGAACGTGACAAAGAAAGAACAATATCAAGACAGATACAGAGTTTTTTTTTTGGGTCACGGATCACGAATTCACGATTGCACAACGGTACCACTGTACCAGTTCACGTTTTGATTTTTTGATTTTTTTTTTTTTTCTGTTAGTTTATTAATTTATTTAGGGTTTAACCTTGGATACTAACTTGCAATTGTATTTTTTTGTTACTTATTAATCTATTTGTTTAATTATGCAGCATTTTTAAGCCATATAAATTGTAGGTAGAGTTATAATTTTGTTAACTTTTAATAAATAAGTTCAACATAAAGTTAATCCAAACTCACATTGTCAACTTGGATTTGCTCATTTCCTTAAAAGATGCATAACTAATTATAGTAATATATATATATATATATATATATATAATATGAAGTGATATTGGTATGGTAAATTGGTTACAATCTTGTAAGTCACCGACATTACCGATCTTTATTTATGTCTCAGATCCCACTTTTCATTATTGCAACTATCGAATTATTAGAAAAAGAAGAAGAAAAAGTTATATCTAAAAAGATAAAGTGAGAGATTTTTAAAAGTTTTACATGAACAAATACACAAATAAACCAAAACAAATGCACATTTTAATGTAAGAAAAATTAGTTCTTATGGATGCATGTCCATATTTTTCATGCCCAAGCACAAAAAATCATTCATCCAAAAAAATACAAGGATGTTCTCCATCTTTTGCATCTCCAGCTAATGTGGCAGTGGCACCTTGTCTTTATTTTGTTCAGACAAAGAGTATATGGTAATAGTATAGACAGGACAGGTTAAGATGTACCCAACAACTTTTTCATAAAATTTTGTTCTCTTTCCAGTTTCCACCATTCTGTTTTTTTAGTCTGCACCTTGTGACATCGGGGCTCATCACTCGAGTGCAGTTTAAGCAAATAGTATGATACAAATTGGAGAAAGAATGAGGTTGTCACGAGATTAAAAGGGTCTGGTGAAAGATATGAATGCTTATCCATCAACCATGCTTTTCAAAATTCTTATCATCTATATACACTAATTGATCGCCGCGCACTTAGATCTTATTTTTTATCCTCAGCAAAAGAAAAAAAACTAAAAAAATCTAATGATAATATTGTTTCTTATTTTTATTTTTTAGGTTTACGTTTTGATTTTATTTTAGAAGTATATGTTAGTTTCTGTACGATTATCAAAAGTATTGCAACTCAACTAGTTAATATTTGTTAGTATTTTCAATAAAGACATCCAGAGTTTATATACTCACTCCTCTTAAGTTTTGAATTATATATATATATATATATATATATATATATATATATATATTGGTAAATAGAAAATGGATAGAGGGGAGCTCCTGAGTTAAGACGCCACACTACAATCATTAATGCGTTAGGTAAACAATTTGCAGGAAGGGTATAAGAAGCCTATATACTTTCTGATAAATAAAAAATGAATAGAGGGGAGCTCCCTTTAAGACTCCACACCACAAACATTAATGAGTTAGGTGCACAATCTGCAAATTCTCATAAGAAGTTGCAATATGTTGCTAGTGAGGGAGCTCAAATGCCCTAAGAGCATCTCCAATGATATATGTAAAGGTAAAATATTGCCTATAATAGAGAATGAGACCATAAAACTAGCCTCCAACAGCTTCTTTTTTTGCTCATAAACAGTAGCTCATCAAATCTGATGGGCTACTATTCATTCTTCAATTGTTTTTTTTTTATTATAATAATCAGATATTGAATAAAAAAAATGTTGGAAGATGTGTAATTGTTAAAAAAAGAATAAAGAATGAATGAAGAAATAATATTTTAATGAGATAGAGAATATAATAGATAATCTGTTGGAAAGTATATTTGAAAAAGTTGGTAGGTAATAACTAAATGTCACTGTTTATTCTCCAAACAGTACAAAAATTTGAAGAATCTGTTGAAGATGCTCTAAGAGCATCTTCAATGGTGTAGCTAAAGACAAAATATTCTCTATAATAGAGAATGAGACCATAAAAATGGTCTCCAATGGATTCTCTATACCTGAAAATTTTTTGGCTTATGAACAGTAATTCATCAAATCTGATGGGCTACTATACATTAGCAATTGCATTTCTTGGATTAAAAAATTATACCAGGTCCTTATTATATCAATTCTTTCTCTCTCTTTCGGATATCTTTTTTTTTTTTCTCTCATTCTCTCATAAAACAATTCTTGCTCTCATAAAACTGATATAATTTAAACAACAAATCTAAAATCAAAACAACAACAACAGCAAATCAAGAACAAAAAAAAAAAAAAAAAATTAGAACAACAATAAAAGATCAAGAAAAAGAAAATAGAAGCCGATCTAACAAATCTAAAATCAGAAACAACAACTAATCAAGTTGAATCATTCTCTCTGTTTCTCACATAATCCAAACACAAAACACAAAACAAAATCCAATTCTTAAAATAAAGTTGAATTAGAACAAGCAAATATGAGATATGAAAAAAGAAAAAAGAATAAGCCGATCTAACCCAGCCTGGTGGTAGGAGGAGGACGAGCGGTGGTGGGGCGGCGGACGTGGTAGTGCTGCATGGTGAACGCCGATCTCCACCGGCTTTGTCCTTTCGGCTACCTCTATCTCCATGGCGGTGGGGTGATAGACGAGCAACACACTCTCTCTCTCTCTCTCATGTGAAGTAAAAGTGGTGGTGCTGGAATGTTCTTGAGGTGAAAAAGAAAATAAAAGAAGTGGTGATAAAGATAGGAGTTGTGTGGAGGAGAAGAACAAGAAAAAGAAAAAAGAAATGAAACATGTATGGATGAAAATGAAATGAAAGAAAGAAAAATAATATAAAAAATAAAAAATCCTAAATGAAAAATACTATTACAATATTTTCACAATAAATTTTAAGTAACAAGTTGTTATTAGTTAATATTGGTGAATAAAAAAATAATTTTAGTGTTGGGTTCAAATTAGAACTAGTAATAACTTTCTACATAAATTTTGTTGTAAAAGTATTGCATAAAATATTGTGAACATAGCACTTCTCATTGAAAAATATAGTTGTTAAAAAAAGAATAAATGATGATTAAAAAAAATAAACAATGAATGGAGAAATAATATTTAAATGAGATAGAGAATCTGTTGGAAAGTGTATTTGAAAAAAATTGATAGGTAAAAGCTAAATGTTACTGTTCATTCTCCAAACAGTACAAAAATTTAAAGAATTTGCTAGAAATATTCTAAGGCAGGTTGGATCAAGCCTTACCACTAGGCCAATCCTTCCTCTTTTTTTTTTTTTTTTCCTGGTTAAACTGAAGTATTATTAATAAACTAACTGGTTACAGTCACCAGCATTGGGCTAGTCAGCCAAAACCGTGTTGGTTGAGGAATCAAAGTTAATTCTTTATTTAATAAATTCAAAGTTGATTCTTAGGACCGACTAATGTTATTGGGACGGTAATTAAATTATGCCATCTTTCATTATCAACATGGTTAGGTTTAAGTGGGGTCTTTTTCACATATTGATCATCCCTACGCAAGTTTTTTTTCTTAAATATCTTTGGCAATTTTATTCAGAGAAGAAATACAATTACAACTTATTTAATTACATAATATTTCACATTGCAAGTTCAACCATATTGAAGGGGAGGGATAGTCACAATTACAACTTATTTATAATTACACAGTAATTTTCTTGATTATTAAATTCTTGGTGTATGTAAATTAATTAAAAAACAGACTTTTAAAAAAATTGAATTTGAAGTATACAAATAATTAAAGAGCAATGTTATAGACACAAAATTTCACAAAATTACTTTTGTTGGTTTTATTTATGCCCATATCACCTTTAGCCATTATAAAATTTTTTGTTACTTATTTATTATAAACTTTCTCTTAATTAAAATGGCTACTTAGGAAAAGTAATAGACAAATAAAACATAAAATAACTATAAAAAAAAAAAAAAAAAAGAGGAAGAGAGAATCCAGTTATCGTGTGTACACAGCTTTAAAAAAAAAAAAATCTCGTACACGTGCTTTAATCAAAGAGTGTTCTTGAGATCCACACCATGTAGTCTTCTTCTTCTACTTTTTTTTTTGGTAAACACCACACCATGTGAGTGTATGTGTGTATATATATATACATACACACACATGGTGTTTACTTGTACAGCTTTTTCACCCTCACGGCCTCACGGGACGAGGCTTTGTCAACCTTTAAGGATTTCGTTGGACTATTTACTCAACCAGTCAGCCTTGAGAACTGACAACCCAATATAATTTTATATTTCACTAGAACAATAAAAATTCAATCCAATCAGAAATTAGGCATGAGATGGCTGAGCTTTGTTGGGCAATACAGTATCATATCTAGATGAGTAGGATTACATTCTCAGATTCTTTATTAGCCAAAATTCTTAGTAAATTTGTACTACTGTATTACTTGTATACTTTTATCCTTTTTTTTTTTTTTTTTTTCATCCAAATCGAAGTCTAAGGATCATCAAAAAAGAAAAAAGAAAAAATCAAAGTCTAAGGTTTCAGCTATAAATGCGCAGTAAAGAATTACAGATTTAGTGGTCTCGTCCTAATATTTACTCCTATATTTGAGAGCTATTGCACAAGCCAAAAAGAAACTTCAAATCTATTGTTCCACATTTTCTGCTTTATTTTATACTCTATCAATAAAAACTTGTCACATATTCACCTAATTAATTAAATACTACTATTAATTAACTCCCAAAAAGAAAACCAACATTAAGTGTAATGGTGTTTTAATGAATATGTTGTGTTAAAGATAATAGTTCATCAAGGTCTCAAATCCCAATAATATATGTAGTATTATATATTATCGTCATGTGACGTAAGGTCTATGAGTCCATACCAAAAACCCTTTTGGTTCAGGAAAAAAAAAAGCCAACAAAAATAATTTGTGAAAACTATTTCCATTATTCCATATAATTTGTTGAAGACTAATCACTGTTCTTTTTATTTTTTGTTGTTGATAAAACTGTTCTTTTTAATTGAAATGTGAACAGTCGGCACCTTTTAAGTGCATTGTTGCATTAATGCCTGTTGGCTAAACACTGTAAACAGTGAGTAACGTAATCATCACAAGATTAAAGGACCTTAGTACCGTTTTTACTGGATTAGCGGTTGGTTATCACCTTTATTAACGCCACATTTGAGAATTTTTAGCCACATTTGTTGCTATTCTATATTTTATACCTAGAAGTATGTTTACTTTATCATAATAAGATAAGAGAACACAATTAGCTCTTAAAGTATGCCAACTAGTAACTGACATATTAATGCCACATTTTAGGCTTTAGCTACAATTTTTTTTTTAAAAAAATTCCCTTGAACTATATTTATTTTATAATTTTTTTTTTTTGAGAATAAGATAGGAGAACCTAATTAGCTGTTAGTGCATGCCAAATGGTAAATGACATTTGACCTTACAACATCTTATTCTTTATGCTCCCCCATTGGTGAATAAGGGGTCAAGTCTCATGAAGGACATGCTGCTTTTTATTATTGGAATGAAAAACATTTGGAGACACCCAACAGGCTGAGTTTAAAATTTACACATGTTATTCATTAAAAAAAAAAAATTCTCATAAGTAAAAAAAGAAGATTAGTAGTGGGTTTTAGTTAGCTCAGCTAGTAAAGTCTCTGATGGTTGTATAAGAGATCTGAGGTTCAATCACTGCCTACACCAAAAACTGATTGGTGTCTTGGTTTGATAATAAGGAGCTATTATCATCAGCGGACGCTATAAGTTGAAACTCTTTCAAAAAAACAAAAAAAAGAGTAAATTAGTATTTTGCTATTTTTATCATCAAAATATTAACACACATTATCAAAAAATTTTCCAAAAATATTTGAAGTCCAAATATTTTCGCTAACCTGTCTTTCTATTCTAGAATGAATTCGTTAGATAATTTAGATTCCTATAGATTCACATAAATGGATAATAACAAACATTTTCAATTAATTTTTTTTGGTAATATTTTTAAAAAGTTTCAAAAAAAATAGCATTTTAGTAATACTAAAATCACAAATTTTTAACAATATTTTTCACTAACTTACTAAGGTGTTTAAGTTATTTTATTTTATAAATATAGTAAATTTTAAATATATGACATTTACTCCATAATTATTAGTCGTATTTTAGGTTAAGACATAAGACATTAATTGATTTTTAATATAAACTGAATTTATCGCAACCATAACAATAAATACTAAGCTGTGAGAAATTTCATGCTCTTAGTCTTCTTATAGCACCACAATACGCCAATTAAACCCACTTAGAGTCTGTTTGGATATCGCTTATTACTGAAAACTGAAAACACTGTACCAAAATAATTTTTAAATGTATGAATAGTATCATGTAACCCACTTTTAATAAAAGTTTTACTAAAAAAAGAGATTTGTGGATCTCATGAATAGTGCACGGGACCCACTGATAGACATTGGACGTAATTGAAAAATCATTTCAGCTGTAAGGAAATTATTGTGTACTCTGAGAGTATCATAAATGCATACTCTATCCTCTTACATAAATGATGGGTTCCACTAATTAAATTTATGATGAGACCTACTATTTATATGAAAAGAAAAACTACACATTTATACTATTCTAAAAATACTTAATAATTTTCCTCATCTGTATCCAAATATTCACTTATTATACCATTTTTACTTGTTTATTTATTAAAAAAACTAAATAAGTAAATTAGATAAATAAGATAAGAAGATAAGTAAATTAAATAAATAAGTTAAGAAATATCTACCCCCCCCCAAAAAAAAAAAACTTTTTCTCTAATTTCACAATTAACAAAAAAATCTGATATCTCTAATCTCTCTCTAGAATCATTATGCCAACTATAAAAACACCGCCCAAAGCGAAACTGTCGAAAGCTGCAGTGGCAGTAGTAGTAATAGCACCACTACTCTATACTCCAAAAACACCCCCAAACAAAAAAACACCAACGCACACAGCTTTTTCTCTCTCTGTCTCTCTCAAAACCCACATTATACACCAACGCACACAGCTGCTAGTTTTTTCTAGAAACGAAGAGAGAGAAAGAGAGAGAGAGAGAGAGAGAGAGAGAGAAAGAGCTATGCAGAAACGGAGATGGAGATGGATATCGTTAAATTTGCTTCGCAAGTTGCTAATGTACGCCGTGTGCATGATAGCGCTGGTGGCTCTGTTCTCCGTTCACCTTTTCCCTTCTTCTTCATCCTCCAAAGTCCCTAACTTCTTTGATCCTTTCAAGCTTCCCACGGTAACCGCTTCTCTCAAATTAGGGATTCTAAAACCTTCTCTGTGATCTCTTAACCGTTTCGATCGTTCTGTTAAAGTTTCAGTTACCGATATTTTGGAATACACTGTTACTGGAATTTTTTTTTTTTTTTTTTGAGATTAGGTAGTGGAAAATGAGAATTTGATTTTCTGGATTTTATTATTATTATTATTTGTTGTTGTTGGTAGGTTATGGAGATTAGGTATTTTTGCTGATCTAATATAAATTACTGTTCATATTTGTTTGGTTTGGTTTGGTTGGTTTTAGCAACATGAATTGAAGCATCAAAGCTGGACTCGAGAGCTCACTCCGCCACATTTGTCAAAAGGAAAAGATCCTCTCTCTTCTCATTCTCGCCAGGTTTTCTGTTTCTCTCTTTATTTTTATTTATTTTTCTTAATTTTTCGTTTTTTTTTTGGTGTTCCTTTTGATTTTGTATTCAAATAATGCGGCTTAGTTTAATCAAATTCCTCAGAACATCATTGATTTAATTTTATTTATCTTATTTTAGAATTTTAGAATTTCTGAACTTTTTATACTTATTATTATTATTATTATTTTTGGATTTAGTGCTTGAGTTTGCTGTAATACTTGTTGGATTGAGTTTGTTTCTCTCTTTAATATATTTATTTTTTATTGATTTGTTTTTGTACAGAGTTTGATTTAGATGCTGATGGATTAAGCAATGCGGTTTAGTTCAATGAAATTTCTCATAATAAAACTTAAAAAAAAAAAAAAAATTAAATCCAATTTTTTAAGCAACCCGTTGATGATTTATTGCTAATTTTTTTTAGGGGATTTGGTGTTTGAATCTGCTGTAATACTTGTTGTTTGTTAGTGGATTGAGTCTGTTTCTCTCTTTATTTATTAATTTCTTGATTTGTTTTTGTACTGAGTTTGATTTAGATGCTTTGGATAAAGCAATGCGGTCTAGTTTAATGAAATTTCTCATAATATCACTTTAAAAAAAAAAAAAAATTAATCCAAATTTTTAAGCAACCAGTTGATGATTTATTGCTAGATTTTTTTTTTTTGGGGGATTTGGTGTTTGAATCTGCTGTAATACTTGTTGTTTGTTAGTGGATTGAGTCTGTTTCTCTCTTTATTTATTATTTCTTGATTTGTTTTTGTACTGAGTTTGATTTAGATGCTTTGGATAAAGCAATGCGGTCTAGTTTAATGAAATTTCTCATAAAATCACTTTTTTTTTTAAAAAAAATTTAATCCAAATTTTTAAGCAACCAGTTGATGATTTATTGCTAGATTTTTTTTTTGGGGGGATTGGTGTTTGAGTTTGCTGTAATACTTGTTAATGGTGGATTGAGTCTGGTAGAGTTAGTTATTAGGTGTACATATTGATACAAAGCAGTCATGCGTCTTTCGTGTTTTTCACTCCTTTAGATTTGACAGTTGGTTGGTGCTAGAGAGATTTCGGATTACGACAAGCTATGGAAGCATTCATCAAATAGCAAATTTGAGCCCTGCATAGAGCCTAGTGCTAATTATACACGTAAGAAAAATCGTCTGATCTCAAGGGTTTTTATAAATTGGGTGTGTTTGATATCAATGTGTGTATAAACTCTTTTTCATTTACTACTATTATTGTTTATCCAGCTCCAGGAGAGTCGCGAGGTTACCTTCTAGTTCATGCAAATGGTGGGCTTAACCAGATGCGTTTTGGGGTGTGTATTATGCTCTCTCTGTCTCGTGTGATAAGCTCGATAGTAATTTGTGTGTATATGTATCATGTTTGTTACTGGTTATTATATCATCTTTTTGAATTGCATGTGTTCTAGTATTTTGGGTTTCCGTCTTTGATTGGTGCAAAGTTGTGGCAGTGGGTAAAATTGGGATACAACAAACAGTCCCAGTCTAATCTATTGTAATGTCGTTCTAAGTTCCCATATGCTTTTACGTCTTTTGCAGGCAATGAAATGATGGTGCATGAAATCCTTTTGTACTATTTCCAATTAATATGTTGGATAGTTGATTGCTAGTTGCTTATTCTATGAGTATCAACCTCAACTTTCTTCCTTTCCAAACTGGGGGCACTCTCTACAATGTATTTTAATAAGGGTTTGGGTGTTCTTCTCCCTTAATTAATATGTGGAGATGTGTCACGTGCCATCATTGTTTTTTTTGCTGCACTTCAGAGAGCTTCTGTTATGTAGTAGATTTACAAACATAGTGAGTTGGGATATAGAAAGTCTGGTCTGGTTCTGCCTTGACTTCCTTGTGTTTTCCAGTTTTTATGATTTCAACATTAGCAAATAGGAAACACACAGTAGTTCAAAATCTCATGGTGTCATGATTGCACATTATCAGACTGACCTGACTTGCTATTTTTTGGTCAACTAAGCTTCAATTTTTTAAACAGGTTGGGCTTATTCGTGCTAACCAATTCATGCAACTTTCAACGTTGCGGGGTTGTGTCCCTAAGCTCAATGAGGCCAATTTAACACCAAATTCAATAGATTTACTGAATTTTATACTTTTCTTGTTCAAGAACTGAATCAACCTTTTTATGTGGCCTGACTCATTCTAATTCTTGATCTGAATAACTGATCGGAAATAACTACCCCTGGCAGTTGCACTAAGTCATAATGTTGTGCAGCACAGACATCAAATTCCTCTCAAAAAGCAATCTAACGTCAATGGGAAATGGCTGTCAAGCATTTAGGCTGAAACTTAGGTGATTGGACCTTCTGTGGTGATGCTTATTCAGTGCTTAGATGTGAATGAAAAATGAGCCTTATGCTTTTTAATATGCTAAAAATCTGTAATGTAGTCATATGGTCAAGAAAACTTGTTTTAGGGCTGTGACCATAACATGCTTTTTCCTGAATTAACATAAGATGCTTTTGATAGAGTTGGACAAGGAGACAATATATATATATATATTGTGTCAATAGGTTGGTTTTTTTGAGTTGAGTTTTACTAGTATATCTCATAATCATTTGGATTTATCCTTTTCCACAGATTTTGTTCTGAATGTCGCCTCCCCCCCCCCCCCCCCCCCCCACCCTTTTTGTTCTTCTCCTCCTATTCTCTTATACATTCACAGGGACTATACTCGCAAACATGTCTCTAATTAAAAGACACACACAAGCACATTCAAACATACTCATGCAGTTAATGTAGTAATAAGTGTCCAAGCTTTTGGTGTTTTCAAACTAAACATGACATTCAAAAATAATGATACATCTTATGTGAGAGATGACATGGACCTAGATTATCTATATGCTTCTCGAATGCAATGTTGTAAATATGCTGCTGCAATGTTTGTCAACTATAAACCTGTCATGTTGATATAATGCGTCAAACTTCTGTGCTTTTTACCTGCTCTGGGACTAAAAACACACTTCATTTAATTATGAGAAATCCACTTGTTGTGGTCCTTCTTTCACCTGTTATCTTTCTATTCTTTGTATTAATTCTAAAACATTCTACCCAAACATTGATAGTTATAGAATGTGGTGAATAATTTATATGGCTACTTATTGGAGCTAAGTTAGTCATTCTGAAATTGCAGATATGTGACATGGTGGCTGTAGCTCGTATCATAAATGCCACCCTTGTAATTCCTGAGCTTGATAGGAAGTCATTTTGGCAGGACAATAGGTAGGAAATTCCCTCCAAACCCCTTCCCCCCCAATTTTTTTTTTCTTTCAAAGTCATGTTTTATACTAATGATGCAATACTTTTTATTTGTTCAATTTGCAGTCACTTCTCTGATGTTTTTGATGAAGATCATTTTATTAATGTTCTGGCTAATGATGTAAGAGTTGTAAAAAAGCTTCCTAAGCAATTGGCTACCGCTTCTAAATCAAAGAAAGAGTTCAGAAGCTGGTCTGGCATAGAATACTATGAGGAGGAGATTACTAACTCCTGGTTAAATCATCAGGTTTGTTTATTTGGCTGCTTCTGGTCCATGCATTTGTTGGTTTTCTTTTTCTAAATTCAGCATCTTTTTATTTACCTATCTCTTCAGTTTTTTCCCCTTTAATGCTATCTTATTATATTATATTATATTTCTTTTCAGATTATTCAAGCTTCCAAATCTGATTCTCGCTTAGCAAATAACTATTTACCTCTAGACATTCAGAAACTGCGCTGTCGTGCCTGTTATGAAGCCCTTCGTTTTGCACCTCGAATTGAAGCAATGGGAAAAGTAATCTCTCCGAAATGCTCGTCTGATTTTTGGTGTGCTGTGGCTTTATCTCCACTGTGTCCCATGCAATGACCATTATATATATATTTTTATCTATGATGTAGTTGTTGGTTGATCGGATGAGATCCTATGGCCCTTACATTGCTCTGCATTTACGGTTTGAGAAGGACATGCTTGCCTTTAGTGGCTGCACACAGGAGCTGTCTCCAGCTGAAGCTGAGGAACTAAGGATATTAAGGTATGAAATGCTTACTCTTGCTGTCCTGAACAATCAGCTAATTTTTCTGAATTCATATATAGAACAATCCTTTATCTACATGATGGCAATATATGTATTTTTTTAGTATATATATATTCATGTTATTTTGTCCTTGTAGAAATAACACTGATAACTGGAAAATAAAGGACATTGATTCTAAGGAACAAAGATCCAAAGGCGAATGCCCCTTAACTCCTAAAGAGGTTGGATTTTTTCTCTCTGCTCTTGGGTACCCATCAAACACTCCTATATACATTGCTGCTGGAGAGACATATGGGGGTGATTCTCATATGGCTCATCTGCTATCCCGCTATCCCTATATAATGAGCAAGGTATGGAGCTGCATTGTTAAACTTGATTCTTTGCTTGATATTCTCATATTAAGGAATAATGTCAATTGTCCTGTTACTAAATAAACCATGCATATTAGTTTTATGCACTATATTAGCTGGATCCATGGTTCACTTTCTTATGTTAATGGTATCTCAAATTTGTTGGAGGGACTGAAGTAACCCTCTCAAAATATCAGAGGATATGTAGAAAATAGACTACTGCTATAATACTATTGGCCTAGCTTACTTGAATCACTAAGTGAGAAGCACGAACACTTCAAAACCCCAAGCAAGTCTAACACGTGTTTGTGTTGGACAAGTCGAGGACCCTCTTGCATGCTTGTCCTCATTGTGTTGGAGGATTTTTTTTATCCAATTAAAAAAATTTCTTTGATTCTATATATAAAATAAATAAATAAAAAATCCTTTGTTTTTTATTTATTTATGTTTTTAAAGATTTTCATTGGCATTATTAATTTCTAAAAATGAAAATAAACATAAAATATGCCTATAAATCAATAAAATATACCTAGAGTTTTATATCAGTTAATTAATAGTCGTATTTCCATCATTTCAGTGTCTTAAATTTTCAAGAATGGCTATGTCTCCTTGTTCCTTGTTGTGTCTATGTTTGTACTTATTAGATCACTAATGAACCAAACTCAACTTTTGGAGAGTTTAAGTTTAAAATCATGCTCTTTTTATTCAATTATTAATCACTCTCTCTCTCTCTCTCTCTCTCTCATACACAGCTAGTAAATTGTTAAAAAATATATATTATTGTTGAATTTTGTTTGCTTTTCTTATTTTTGTATATCTTTTTATTTTTGGAGGGGTTGGGGGTGCTAAGGACCCCAGGGGAAAAAACAAACATAAAAGAAAGAAAGAAAGATTAACATCTTGTGATCACTTTGCAGGAAAAGTTGGCAACTGTTGAGGAGCTTCAGCCTTTTATCAATCATGGCTCTCAGCTTGCTGCACTCGACTACATTGTATCTGTTGAAAGCGATGTATTTGTTCCATCATACTCTGGGAACATGGCAAAAGCAGTTGAAGGCCATCGTCGTTTTCTTGGACATAGGAAAACAATAGTTCCTCTCAGGCAAGACAGTTTCTTTTTTGGAGTTAGTCTAGGATTACATAACTTTCTATCCACTATGCATACTTCTATCAATTGCTATATATAATTAATTGTGGTTCTTGTTCTTCTCTGTCCATCAGGAAAACTATTGTTCGTCTGTTTGACAAACTTGAGAATGCAACTCTGAAAGAAAGAATGAAAATTTCAAATCAAATTATTGATGCACATAAAAAGCGGTATGTACTAGGTTTTATAATTATCAGTGGCTACATTGTAGACAATGGATTTACTATTTGTTCTTTTGGTTGTATATCCTGATCCTTGACTGCCAATCCATGGTTCTCCTTAGGGGATCAGTCTAAGAACCCTTTTGATACATCATACATATTTTTCATTAGCAATTTCCTACCCCTCTCAAGTGGATCTTGCATATGCAAGTCATTACTGGTGTGCTTAAGAGCAGAAGCCTGGGGACACTCATATTCAAGTCATTCCTATTCTTTTTCCCCCATCCTCTTTAAACGGCTGTTATTGTGATTATGGAAGAATATAATTTTGGAGATTCGTTGGATTTACGTGGAGAACTAGATGGATTTTTTTTCATATGTTTGGTTGAGTGATTAGTGTGATTAATAGGCTACAGTGTCACACCATTCCTATAAGCCTGCTGGAGGGATAAGACTATAGAGCTTGTGCTCCCAACTGAAGAGCAGCATTCACCAGTGTTAGGGGGGGCTACCATAATACCTTTTGGCCCACAGGATACCGGGGAATTCTTTCTTGGTGCCCCCTCTTCCCTTTTCTTCTGATGTTTGACACTATGGTGGAGAAATATTTTCCATTTTCTAGATAGTTTATGGTATGATAAATCATATGCATTTGGCTTTACATAGATGTGTTTTTTATATGTTACATTGGTTGCACAGGCAAGGGTCACCGAGGAAGAGAAAAGGCCCCATTTCTGGAACTAGGGGCATGGACAGATTCCGTTCTGAAGAATCCTTTTACACAAACCCTAAACCAGAGTGTTTATGTCAGAGGGAAACACCAAATGTGAACACCACTCACATTATCAGGTAGATCAGATTGTGCAGAACAATTTTTCTTCAAAATGATTCCTATGCTGATGCAGTGGTGGCACATTGCGTTCCATAAAATTTGTTGGAGCAATACAAGCTGGTGGTAGTGCTTCCATTATACGCATAGGGATCCGGCGTGTATATCCCGAGCATAAAGAAAGCTGGGGGGCGATATTGTAAAATACGGATGAAGAGAACAATTGCATTAGGGTGCACAGCAGGGACTGATCACCAAAGACGGCCTTCCGAGCACCATTTTTTGGCTTGGAGTTCGCCAGGTTATAAAAAAAAAAGAGTTGAATAGATAATTCATTGGGATACCATACTTTGTTTCTGCTTTGTTAGGAATAAAGTACGCTTTTCATTTGTAGTATTTCATTCGTAGGCATTGAACGCAATAAAGAATTAGCTTTTTCCTTTCTTTACTTCGCAGTCACCATTCTTTTCTTCTTTCCTGGCACCAAACTCATTATGGTTTAGATAGTGCTGTATTCTAGCCTGAGTTTAACTACAATACTTCTGGGGCTAAAGGGAAACAACAATGCTAATAAGACAATCTTTTGCTAAAGTGGAAAGTTGTGATCTAAATAACATCACTTTTACATAGATTCACTGTCAAAACATTCTTATCATATACCCATCACAATTCGCAATAGGATACATTAAAAGAAGCGAAAAGTATCACTTGACTGATTGAAAGGGAAAATTAGGATTAGGTTATGGTGGGTCTACCGTCCCTGCCTCCTGAAAGGTTTTCGCATTTTTTCCCCAACTTATACGACGATTCAAAAAATTGATAAAAAATTAAAAATATATAATTATAATATTGTTTTATATAAACGAAGAGGATGTTATTAAAACGACTTTTAAAATATACTATAGTTAGTTGGTTGACTAATTTGAACATATTCAAGAGTATTAAAAAAAAAAAAAAAAATGTACTCCTCCATTCAAAGGAACAGATGTAACGTATAGATTTTAGATTGTTCATTGTTGGTTATTCATGGAGGTCGTTGGAGTTTGCAGCCAAATTATTTCTGGTTGAAAAACGGGTCAGTCATGTGGATAAAAATACAATTGTATCTAGACAAATTGATGTTTTTAAAAATAATGCTTAAAATCTGTATTAAGCAGAATTTAGCCTGAGTTTTCAAAGCTAAAAAGAGCTTTACAAGGAAATACTGAAAATTAAAACTTTTATGAAAATAATAATTTTAGAATATTTTTTCATTTTCTTGTTTGAGAGTTTTAATAGAGGAAATAGACTTGTTTGGAAGTTTAAGTGAGAGGAAATAGAATGGATAAGGGAGAATACTCATTTCTTTCTATTCCCTTAAAATCTCAAATTTTCATTCCCTCGAAATTCGGAAGAGTAGGAGGAAATGTAATTAGATTTAATGAATTTTTACTAAAACTTTTAAAATACCTCTATATATTCAATAATTTATTTTAAAATAAGAGTTTAATAGTAATATTATCATAAAATGATTCCATTTCATTCTCTTCCATGTTGCTGCCAAATAAGATTACTTATCTTGTATTCATTTTCATTCATTTCCATTATTTTATTTTAAAACATCTAATCAAGGTTATTTAATTTTATTTAATTCTATTCTTTTTCATTCATTTTCATTAATTTTACTTACTTAAATACATTCTATTTCATTTCATTCTATTTTGAGTAATTCTTAGGTACTCCCGGAACACGGAGAATGGTGTTCCCTCCTCTCACATTCATGGTGGGGTTCGCTCATTAAATTCATGATGGGGTCCACCATGAATGTGAGAGGAGGAAGCACCATTTCACTATACTCCAAGACTGCCTAAGAATTTTCCTTCTATTTTATTCTATTTCATTCTCTTTCATTGTGAACTCCAGACGGGGCCTTCGAAAAACTCTATAAAATTCAGAGTTCGTAATTTATAACTTAATAGCTATAAAACACCATTTCACAGGTAAAGTTTTAGTCTCTACCGCGACGTCATAAAGAGAAAACGAGAAGAAATTTCGTGATCCTACGTAGATATTGACAGCTAAGTCGGATAACAAGGATAGGATAACGCATATCACGAACTCGCTTGCGCTCTCCACACAAACTAACTTCAACTAACCAAAAACCCATTCACGTATATCATAAAACTGTCCCTAAAAGCTAGAATTGTCTCAGAAGATCAGATTAGAAATAAAGGCAAAATGGGGGTCTCATTTCTCTCAACTATCCCTCCTTTGCTTCCACTTGTTCCTGTTCCATCTCTCACCACAACTACAACCAACAGATACCCATCTTATGCAGTGAGTTTTCCATGCCTATCTGAAAGTGATTGTTTGAAAAAAGAAAGAACTTACCACATTGTTTTTTAGTGTGTTTGAGTTTATTATTCCATCATTTGCATTTATATGAGGAATGGGTTACAGTTATATCATATATTGTTGTTACATAGCTATGTCAAGTGTGTGTGTGTGCGTGTCAAATTGTTTAATACTACAATTGTGCTTGCTTACCTTAATTGTAAAGAAATATCAGGTTACAATTCGTTGTAATAAAATGGAAATTGATGCTACTGCTGAGGATGAGGATCGGTTTTGTCGAAGGGACGTTCTTAAATGTGCTGGTGTTACCATTGGCATGGTGAGAGCATTGCTTTTGTACTTGAATCTTAAATTCTGTCTTTACCAATTTCACTTTTTTGGCTCTGGTTTTTGAAATAGTAGTAATTGAATGAACTTACAGTCTATTCGATTACTCATTTCAAGTAACACTAAAAAATTATAAGCCTTTTGCATCATTTATTGTACCCAATTATTGATTATGTGAAAGTTTTCATCTGTCATTGAATATTAGCTTAACATAAGAAGAGAGCATTAAAAGATTGAAAATTATCTGTGATGCTTACATGCTTGTGGATTGCAGCCTGCACGGGTTATTTCAATTGGTTGGCCTCATGGGAAACCCCCATGAGGTCTCCAGTTTGAGTCACAGGATCACCCGATATATGGTTTTTATGGGCAAGGTTGTGTATTTGGGGTTTACTCAGCAAGGGTGGGTATATGAAGTGGCCTTGATTTGAAGAGGTTATTCATCATAAAAAATAAATAAAAAATAAAAATTGTGGATTGTATGAAGTATGCCACCTTGCTAAAATGGTTAAATTGACCATTTTCAAATCTTAAAGAGATGCGGTGTTACTAGTGGCTTTACAAGATTTTTTAATTTTCACATGGGGGAGTGGGGGATTCGAACCGGAGTTCTCCAAATAGAGAGAACTGGACAATGTCAGTAAGACACAAGGCTCTTGGCAGGTTCACAGGATGTTTAGTTGTGCTAAGCCAACAAACTCTGGTAAATTATTCCATAAACCCGACTTGAGGCCACTTACTTTCACAGCTAATTTATTAAATTCTAACAACAAGAATGAAACTTTTTCTATACTCAATTCAATAAATCCTTATCCCTTCAATGAATTGCAGTTGAAAAAAAATGACATTATCCAAAACAATGGTAATTCTAATAGCTTTCAACTATCTGAATACTCTTCTCTTGGTTGAATCATGTATTTGCACAAACACAAAAACATATACTTAAGTAGATATACAATCCTTGACCTAGAATTATGTTGTGATGAGCTTCTGATGGTAGTGATTTCCTTTTAGGAACTAATGGCAAGCTCAGGGTTGTTTGTTGAAAAAGCTAGTGCTGCTGATTTGATACAACGGAGACAGCGTTCTGAATTTCTTTGTGAGTTCATCAAATACTACTTTTCATGCTGAAATGAGCTACTGATCCATGTTCACATCTCCTTCTTTACAGCAAGTGTCAAGGGGACACTTTTTACGGCTATAAATGTAAGGCCCTGCTAAGATGTAGTTATGTTTATTTAGGTATACTTTACAATTAGAATGTATTTATAGATTGAAGATGACGCCGTCATAATACCATTTTAGAATGTTGTCACTTGTTATTTCTCTTGTTGTATCAGGGAAATGTAGAGCTTCTTCCATCCTTACTAACTTTGGCACTGAATGATGCGATGACTTATGATAAGGTCTGACAAAATCCTTAGTTCTTTACATGGATGCTAGATAAGTCCTTTAAAAGTAAGAGAGGAAAGGACAGTACTGATGTAATTCTGATTTATTTATAGGCTACAAAATCTGGGGGTGCAAATGGATCCATACGCTTCAGGTACAACTTATTGAACTATCTATTTTATGTCGAAGTATAATCCTGTAATCTTAAAGTAAAATGCAGTGTGGATACTTCCTATATGCAAGCTTAAACCAGTATAAGTATGATTTCCCAATGAAGAGTCGGAAATATATGGTCTCTTGAAACCTGCCAGTTAGCTGAAAATATACACTTTTTTACTGCTGACTCTTTGTCATTTCTGGAGCCTCTTAGGTGCCAATCCACTGTATACCCAGTTATTGAAGTCTCAAGGCCTTTAGAGTTGAGATGTGATGTGGATGGAAAGTCTTATTTATTTTTAAAAGGTGGATATAAGTTGTTAAAGGGAATTTTAAACACTTTTGGATTCTTTGTTATTTTTATGACTTAACCATTCTAAAATTTCCTTTTATTCACTTTAAAGTGTTATTGGTTTAGCTTCTTGAAAAATTATATTAATTTTATTCTCCACTTTTTTCTTGCCTGAAGTTCAGAGTTAAGTAGGCCTGAAAACAAGGGGCTTTCTGCTGCTTTAAATTTGTTAGAGGAAGCAAAGAAAGAGATAGACTCATATTCCAAGGGTGGACCCATTTCCTATGCAGATCTCATCCAATATGCAGGTTCTACATTCTAAATATCTACAAGTTTGAACTATGAACCATAGACTTGAAGATCGACATACCATGTATTAGTTGTACAGTGTCCTGTAGAATGAACAATAAAATAGGTTTTTGAACATTTATTCATTGTTTCTGTCTAGCATGAGCTAATATGAAGAATGCAGTCTGTAAGTGTGTGGATGCTCCTGACTCAGATACCTTCCTTTGATGTAGCACAAGGTGTCCTCAAGTCCAAATTTCTAGCTTCTGCCATTCGTAAATGTGGTGGGAATGAGGAGAAAGGGAGATTGTTATACACTGCATATGGTTCAAATGGACAGGTCTGCTTCTCAATTCTTGCTGTGTCATTGCTGGTGTACTCAATGTCATCCATAACATCGTGCACTACATATTGCTCAAAGCTGTGGTGACACTCTTGAAATTCAGTTTCTTTTTCCGGATACCCTCAACATCAGATTGAAGTCCTCAAATAATTACTAACGACATTTTTAAAGCTTTAACCAGATACTATGCATTCATGGCCTATTTTCAGCCTTATGAAGTGGGTAATATTCCAGCCAAAAAAAAGCTGTGGTGACACTCTTGAAAATCTGTTTACTTTTTAAATTTTTGTAAATTTGAAACACTGTGTTTTCTTTTTGGTTTATGGACTTATAAGTTTCTATTTCAGTATGTAATAGCAATACTTTTTAAATCACTCTGATTTTGTCAAGATGGAAGACACAATCTGACTTGCACTTATTAAGTAGAATGAAAGAATGTTCAATTTTTTAGTGTCTGTTCAGTATAACTAAGAAGCCTGCACAGCTAGGATGCAAGCCAAGGCTTTGTTCACTGATTGACTTTCCATATTATTACACATCAAGCTAGATTACTGCCTCTCTCTCTCTCTCTCTCTCAACCCTAAGCGGTAATGGGTTTGTTGGAATTTCTCCTACTCTTTCAATATCTTAAATTTTTTCTGAAATGTTTGTTCTTGGTTGTAATTGATTTAATTGGTTAGGTAAAAGCAATCATCATGGCTCAATTATAATTGACAAATTGGACATTTAGTAGAAAATTTTGGACCTGTATTTGATGCTATTATACAAATGTTATTGGGTATAGTGGGGCTTGTTTGACAAGCAATTTGGAAGGACAGACACCCAAGAACCAGATCCGGAAGGGAGGGTTCCCCTATGGGAGAACGCAAATGTGAAGGAAATGAAAGACAAGTTTGTAGCTATTGGCTTTGGTCCTCGCCAGGTATTTATTCAACTATACTACTTTTTGTTGTTGCAATTGTATTTCAGGTTTTAATTTCTTTACCAAATAATTATTTGTACTTATTAGTTATTACTTGTGACCCAAAACATAGCATCTCAAAAATGCAACGACAGCCAAATGTGTTTCAAATTGAGAGTAAGATTCTTTGCTGATTTCATGGTGTAAGCTATGTTGGAACCCAAACCTACTACTACTACTTGTAGGGATTTTCATCTTCTATGGAATGAATTGTTGTTCGTTCTGTGTTAAGACTCATATTTTGGATGCATTGTACTTTCTTTTTAATACAAATGACATTAATATAACCTTTCCTTTTAATAAACAAATCAAATGGCAAGCGCAGTCAAGGGCTGAAAATGAAACATATAACAAAAATAAAATTTGGGGTATCTTTTTATTCAAGCTAAAGCAACCTTGAGTAAGCCTGTCTCATTAGATAGTCATTAGTATTCACTGATGTCTCTTTTTTGTCTGTCCAGCTAGCTGTGATGTCTGCATTCTTGGGTCCAGATCAGGCTGCCACTGAGGCATTATTGGCCACTGATCCAGATGTTTCTCCGTGGGTTCAGAAATATCAACGTAGTCGAGAAACAGTATCTGAGACAGATTATGAGGTTAGTAACATTTTCTTAACATGCCTTACCAAAAGGGCAATATAAAGGACTTAACTTTATGCTGTTAGTTTAGTTATCCTGATTGGAAGAAAAATCAAAACATTTTACACCATATTGATAGTGACATTGCCAAAATAGATCTGTGAGCTTTTTGTTTGAAATTGAGCAAGATTGATGTAACTTCTTACTTCCCATGAATGCAAATGGTTTCTCTTTCAGGTTGATCTGATCACCACTCTCACAAAATTAAGTAGCTTGGGTCAGCAAATCAACTATGAGGCATATTCATATCCTGTTCAAAGAGTTGATTTGAGCAAACTCAAATTATAGAGGAAGTAAATAGCCTTTGCCAAGCAGCAGCAGCACTGTAAGGAGGGGACTTATTTCTTAGAACAATTTAATGCTGAAACATTTGCTAGCTTTCAGAATTTAAGGTGACCCTTTTGCAGGATGGTTGTTTTTGAGATTAATGTACTTTATAATGAGGTATTTTGTACAAGTAAAAAAAAGCAGTGAATCAATTGTTCAATCCAAACGTGCAATTTTCAATAAACAAAACAGGGAAAAAGGATGGCATAACAAAGTTCTTTTTTCCTTTTTATTTATTATTTTTTATAATCAAGAGATATTTTTTATTGAAACAAGCTGGTGTAAACCAAAAAACATAGTATAGACATGAACAGCCATTATATGTTCATACTTCATAATTGAAGTTGAACAGGGGACTTGGATCAATTTCTCTTATACAAAAAAGGTATGCATATGTATATTTGTCTGATGGTGAATTCTAAATAGTAATCATCATTGAATGGATGGTATAAGCATCTTTTGTCTGTTCAAAGTCTTACATATGACATTAAGAAAATTAGAGTTCCAACTGATTTGCTAATTTCTGTTTAGTAAAAAATATGTTGAATAGTTTTTAAAAGATGGGGGTTCATAATCAAAATGGTTTTATCTTAGGAAGGTAAAATTCTAGGGCTATTACACCATGCAAAATGTGAATCACCGGTTTAAAAGGTGAGTGTTCATATTTTTTATTGAAACAAGCTGGTGTAAACCAAAAAACACAGTATAGACATGAACAGCCACTATATGTTCATACTTCATAATTGAAGTTGAACAGGGGACTTGGATCAATTTCTCTTACACAAAAAAGGAATGCATACGTATATTTGTCTGATGGTGAATTCTAAATAGTAATCATCATTGAATGGATAGTATAAGCATCTTTTGTTTGTTCAAAGTCTTACATATGACATTAAGAAAATTAGAGCTCCAACTGGTTTGCTAATTTCTGTTTGGTAAAAAATATGTTGAACAGTTTTTAAAAGATGGGGGTTCATAATCAAAATGGTTTTATCTTAGGAAGGTAAAATTCTAGGGCTATTACACCATGCAAAATGTGAATCACCGGTTTAAAAGGTGAGTGTTCATAATCAAGCCTCCTTCTTTATGGTATTCCTTGTCTGAATAGACAATTACATATTCTTACATATCTCAACAAGCAATGAAAATTTGAAAGTGAAATCTGTGTCGTATATAACCAGTAGTAGCCCATTTTAGAGAGAGGTAAAAAGAGAAATAAGAAGAAAAAAAAGGGAGAAGTGGGCTAAGAACGAGATGAGTCATAAAATTAAAAAAAAAAAAAAAAATCATTTGGGACGCGCTTGCAGTTGCGTCCCCTAATGTCCAACCAAATTGCTGGACCCATGCTTCCCAGGCCACAAGTTCACCATAAGTTCCCAAATTTAAATTCAAATATGTGGATTAGCCAATGCACTTCCTTATGTATAATTACCTTCTAAGGCCACATGGTTGGATCTATCAAAGAACATAAGATACATGTATAGTAGTATTAGACAAAATATCGCATCTACAAGTTAAAATTGTTGCAATTGTAACTTAAATGTTTTAAATGATTGCATCAACAATAATAACTTGCAATAATTTATAATTTTCAGTTGGAATAGAAGCTTTAATATATTAGGAAAAATTATTACAATAATTTAAAATGAAAAAAGAAACTTGCAATAAATTGATACCAATTATTTTTGCAATCTATTGTAATGAAAATTTTGAACTATTAGCTTATTGCAATGAAGTTATCATTGTAAAAATTTGATTTTAATTCTTTTACAATCTATTGCAATGACAAACATGAAACTGTAATGACTATATCATTACAATAACTTGGTATAATTTATTTCATAATCTATTACAATGACAAAATGAAATAATTATCTATTACAGTGAAAATATTATTGCAATGATTTAATCCGACTTATTTTGGTTCATTTTTTGCAATTTATTGTAATAAAATTCGTGAAATAATAGCCTATACCTACAACATATTCAAAATAGCAAATTGTTTATTGCAAAAATATATGTATTATTGCATCAAAATTATCAATAAAATATTTAGAATTTATTGCAACAAAAGTTTGTGTTGCACAAACCTATTACCTAAAATTTTATTGTAGTACCTTATATCAACTATTGCAATGATTCTATTTTTTCTTTTCTTTTTTACTAATAGCCTCTATACAATAACCAATATGAAAATCTGTAATTAATAAACCACATAAAAAATGGCTTTTTAAGCAAATTCCAACTTCATATGCTTATCCTAAGAACTTTGATTGCCACATCTTGCTTAAGATAGCTACCTTTATACATGCATCTATCCACATCAATCCAATCATTCTTTAATGGTAAATATAGAAAACCAATAGCAATATAGGAATAAAATACTGAAATTTCAAATATCAAGTCACCAATCTCTGCATTCAAAAGATAGGGCAAAGACTGGGTCTAGTGCCCCGAGTGAAGTAAGCATTGGTTGGATTGAAATTGAATAGGAATCTTAAACAGAGACTCTATTCCAACCTCACCTCCATTCTACCTAAGATCTCATGAAAGATGTGATTATCAAGCAATCTTTCTATTGGCTGAACCTTCTCTTCCTCTTCTACCTCTACCTTTACCTCTACCTCCACTAATAGTAGAGGAGTTATTGCCCCTACTGTAAGGTGGCAACATTCATAGAGAATATCATTTACAAACTCACTCTTGTTCAAGAACCAATTGGTATTGCTAGAGTAGCGACTATCAATATAGTCAGGGTAACTAACTCTATTATTCCATTAAACTGTGTCCAGATCAAAACGATAGATTCGTTTTCTTCCCAGCTCCAAAGCTACAAAAACAGCCTTCCTTCCCACAACAACATGCCCTACTTATCTAGTTTCCACATTGCCAATAGAAGGGTTTGCAAGACACTCCATATATCCCATATGACATTGCAAACTTCAAATAATGTAGACCTTTTGACATCCTAGTTCTTAACAATGCTTCAAAGCACATAAATCATGTCATCAATCACAAATGCCTAGGTTTCAGGTTTTCCACACTTCATCGGATTAGCCTGCCTCAGAAGTTCTTCAAATTGTTCATGTAAAAGTCTAAATTTGTTGAACATGGGAAAATCAAAAGAACAGACTTCTCAGGGTGGGTTATCAAGATTGAATTAAATACAAATGAGACTTCAAATGAACACAAGACATACCTTTGGGGTATATCTCACCAGTTAGTCCAGTTTTAAGTCAAAGGATAGGGGAGAGTAGTCTTTAATCACTAGTTTTAGCTCCTTGGGTTTCTTTTGTTGGAGACCAAATAGATAGAAGATCCGAAACATTGATCTCATACAAATTACCGCTTCACTTATCTGAGAAGTATACATACATCTATCGTGCTTCAAATGACTGATCATCTAATGGTTGTGAGCATGAGCTATGATATGCAAGTTCAACAACGAACATGGATTTTCATGAATAAATTGCAAATGATCCATGAAAATGGGTCTCCAAATTGGTTTGAGGAGTAACGAAATGGCCTAGGGGAAATTAGAATCAATATTTTATGCGATAATGTGATTGCTTAACTAGATGGGTGTTCGATAGCTAATAAGAATTGCTAGTGGGGTGATTTGCGGAAGCCTAAAAAGGAAAATTAGGAATTGGGGGAAATTTTGATTCAATTCAACCCCAATAAGTTGTTTCTTTAGCCAAAACTCACCATTTTGGGCTTTTGGGATTTTTTATTTATTTGTGCTCAAAACTATGGTTTGGTCCTTTGGAGTTTGAAGCAAGTTTGGCATTTCTACACATGTGGGGGCTTATTTGGTCTTCGGAAGTGTGTGTGTGTGTGGTGTGTGTGTGTGTGTGTATTTAAGAATCTTCCAAATATATAGCTAAATAATTATAGATTGTAGGAATGATAATGGGCAGGTGGAGTCGAAGATGGGGTCTTTTCCCCCGCCCCTCATGGTTTGTCTTGCCCTATCTCTATTCCGCCCCGTATAATGGGAAAATTTTTCTAGCCTCATCCTCACTCCTTGGGGCCTCGCAAAGCTCGCCTTACCTTGTAAAACTCTACTTCTTATTAATTTGCCCCCACAAATATTAAAATTTTTTTAAGCAACCAATTGATGATTTATTGCTATTTTTTTTTTGGGAGTTGGTGTTTGAGTTTGCTATAATACTTGTTATTTGTTAGTGGATTGAGTTTGTTTTTCTCTTTATTTATTTATTTTTTAATTTCTTGATTTGTTTTTGTATTGAGTTTGATTTAGATGTTGATGGATTAACGAATGTGGTTTAGTTCAATGAAATTTCTCATAATATCACTTAAAAAATTTTAATCCAAAATTTTAAGCAACTAGTTGATGATTTATTGCTAGATTTTGTTTTTTGGGATTTGGTGTTTGAGTTTGCTGTAATACTTGTTAATGGTGGATTGAGTCTGGTAGAGTTAGTTATTAGGTGTACATATTGATACAAAGCAGTCATGCATTTTTGTGTGTTTCACTCCTTTAGATTTGACAATTGGTTGGTGCTAGAGAGATTTTAGATTATGACAAGCTATGGAAGCGTTCATCGAATAGAAAATTTGAGCCCTGCATAGAGCCTAGTCCTAATTATACACGTAAGAAAAATTGTTTGATTTTGTTAGATATATATTAGACATATTAGTCCAATGTAATAGGCCCAAGCCTACTCCTGCTTATACTACTAGCCTAGGGTTTTGTCGCATATATATACTCATGTTAGGGTTTATTGTAACACATGCTATTATACTACACTCTTACATAATACAGATGTAGTCTTAAGGGATTCATCTGTGGATGTAGGTCAATAAGGCTAAAACATGAAACCCTTAGTTAAGGTTGCTGTTAAACTCATTGAGAAACGACGCCGTTTTACCTTTTTTTTTAAAAAAAAAATTCAGAATTAAAAGAAAAAAAAGAAGAAAAATCTGTTAAAAAAAAAATCGTTACACTTCCCCTGAAATCAAAACAAACAAAGAAAACATTGAGTCAAATCCCTAATGTAAATCAAAACAAAGAAACCTTGAGAGACCCAAATCCCTAAAGTAGAGTTTGGGGAAAAGGAAGAATCAGTTTGAGAGAGAGAATTTGGGGTCGCCAATTTGAGAGAGAGAGAGACTGTTTGAAAGAGTGGTTGAGTCGGATTGAGAGAGAGACTGAATCGGTTTTTCGAGATAGATCGAGTATGAGAGAGAGACCCAGATGAAGTTGACTGAATCGGTATTCCTTGGTGACTAAAGGTGACTAAATCGGTTTACCTTCATAAACAACAACATCTCACAAAACACGACCAACCATTAGTAAAGTAAACTTACACAAAAAATGACAACCTATTCTAAACTAACCATCCCTAATTTTCAATACCCATCAGAGAATAAACAATTTAAAACTTACCCAAATCTAGAAAACATTAAAGCCCACAACAACAACAACAAAAACAACAACGAACAATGATAACTTGTAGATATTGATGCTCCTATAAATGTAAGTTTTAATACTTGATCTTTCAACTTGAAAACAAAACAAATATTTACTTAGAAGCTGAAAAGAACAATGATTGAATACTTGTTGCCTCGAAATCGGTCTTGCTTGCCAGCATCTCGGTCTCTCTCTGCAACTCGGTCTATCTCTGACTCTCAATCCGACTAAGCTTCTCTCTCAAATGGATTAAGCCTCTCTCTCTCAAACCGATTATTCCTTTCTCAATGTTAGGGATTTACGTTTGGGATTTGGGTCTCAATGTGTCTTTGTTTTGATTTCAGGGGAAGGGGTTTTTTTTAAAAAAAGACGATGTCGTTTCCCTTAAAATGTTTTTTTTTTTTTTTACAATTTTTTTTCTTTTAATTCTGAAATTAAAAAAAAAATGAAGAAGGGTAAAACAGGGTCGTTTTAGTGAGTTTAACGACAATCTTAATTGAGTTCTAACGGAAGCCTGGATTGACAAAAATTGAAAGTTAGGGAACTGAAATGACAAAACTGAAAGTTAGAGGACTGAAATAAAAAACGTTGAAAGTTAGAGGGTCAATTTTGCATTTTTGCCTATATTTTAATATGGTATCAAAGCCAAAATTCGTTCTTGGCATCAAACAAAACATCTCTAGTAAGCAAAAAAAGATGATCATGTGCGCACCACCATCTGAAGAGTTAAGTCACATATGCTTGACTGCTGGATCTAGACTCCTGTGCACCATCTGAAGAGTTAAGTCACACATGCTTGACTGCTGGATCTAGACTTCACGGCATCTAGCAACCGCCATGGCTCTTTGCTGTGTCAAAATCCAACAACCAAGCAAGCTATGACTTAACTTTTTAGATTTAGGCAAATCCAAGCTTTGCCTGATGAAACCAACACCATAGACGTGCTCCATGACCTCCCTCGACAAAAACCCAGAAACTCGGCCCCCAACGGCAGCCTTATGCACCACCACACGTCGCTAACAGCTCCAGAACCTCCCCACGCGCCGCCACGATTTTCTCATGTGCAACTCATCCATCGACCACACGCGCCACCCTATCGGCCATGTTGACCGCCGATCTGCCTACGGAGGAAATGTAGCTTTCAACCATTAAAGCATGCGCCTCCACGGGCCGCTTGGTTTTCTGGCTTCTCCTCCAGGAGCCGGTGGTCATCGCACGCTCCTGCCATGTGCCGAAGAACTCCTGTTGATGTCATTTGATGTCACTGGATGACGTTATCACTCCACGTCACCATGCCATGCAAGCCATAGTACACGTTAGTAACACGTCATAGGATGACATCAGCAGCTTTGCTGCCTAATCCGTGACCCAACCTAGAAACCCAGAACAGACCCGGACCATGTATCGGTTGACTTTGACCATAGACCATTGACTTTGACTTTTGTGTTGACCTTTGACCAAAAGTCAAAATTTTTGAAAGGGCCTATCTTACTCTTTTCGCGCAGATTCCAATTTTGGATTCCGTTTCTTCATTTGAAGCTCCCAAATTGGTCAATTGGCACATTCTTCATTATGGTTTTCTTCAAAGGCATTCTTCAAGCCATCTCCAAGTGATCTTCTCATACTTATCCAACCTCAAGTCTTCATCAAGCTTCTGCCTTGAGTTTGAGAGAGGGTGTTAGAGATATATTAGACATATTAGCCTAACGTAATAGGTCCAAGCCTTATACTTATGATAGGGTTCATTGTAACACAAGTTATTGTACTACACTTTTACATAATAAAGATGTAGTTATTAAGGAATTTTTACGTGAATCTAGGTTGATAAAGCTAAATCACATAAGCCTCGTGTTCTTGATATTCCTATTCTATGCTTCCCTTTTCGCATCTACTTTAGCATATACAACATGGTATAATATATCGCGTTGCTAATAATATATTTTAACATCAAGGGTTTTTATAATTTGGGTGTGTTGATATCAATGTGTACTTAAAAACTTTTTTTTTTCATTTATTACTATTATTGTTTATCCAGCTCCAGGAAGTCGCAAGGTTACCTTCTAGTGCATGCAAATGGTGGGCTTAACCAGATGCGTTTTGGGGTGTGTATTACGCTCTCTCTGTCTCGTGTGATAAGCTCGATAGTTGTATATGTATCATGTCTGTTATTGGTTATTATATCATCTTTTTGAATTGCATGTGTTCTAGTAATTTGGGTTTCCGTCTTTGATTGGTGCAAAGTTTTGAAAGTGGGTAAAATTGGGATACAACAAACAGTTTCGGTCTAATTTATTGTAATGTCGTTCTGAGTTCCCATTTGCTTTTACGTCTTTTGCAGGCAATGAAATGACGGTGCATGAAATCCTTTTGTACTATTTCCAATTAATATGTTGGATAAACGTGATTGCTGATCGCTAGTTGCTTATTCTATGAGTGTCAACCTCAACTTTCTTCCTTTCCAAACTGGGGGCACTCTCTACTATGTATTTTAATAAGGCTTTGGGTGTTCCTCTCCCTTAATTAATATGTGGAGATGTGTCCCGTGCCATCATTGTTTTTTGCTGCACTTCAGAGTGCTTCTGTTATGTAGTAGATTTACAAATATAGGGAGTTTAGGGATATAAAAAGCCTGGCTGGTTCTGCCTTGACTTTATTGCGTTTTCCAGTTTTTATGATTTCAACATTAGCAAATAGGAAACACACAGTAGTTCAAAATCTCATGGTGTCACGATTGCACATTATCAGATTGACCTGACTTGCTATTTTTTGGTCAACCGAGCTTCAATTTTTTAAACAGGTTGGGCTTATTCGTGCGAACCAATTCACGCAACTTTCAACGTTGCGGGGTTGTGTCCCTAAGCTCAATGAGGCCAATTTAACACCAGATACTGATTTTTAACTTGTTCAAGAACCGAATTAACTTTTCTATGTTGCACTAAGTCATGATGTTGTGCAGTACAGACATCAAATTCCTCTCAAAAAGCAATCTAACGTCGATGGGAAATGGCTGTCAAGCATTTAGGCTGAAACTTAGGTGATTGGGCCTTCTGTGGTGACGCTTATTCAGTGCTTAGATGTGAATGAAAAATGAGCCTCATGCATTTTATATGTTAAAATCTGTACTGTAGTCATATAGTCAAGAAAACTTGTCTTAGGGCTGTGACCATAACATGATTTTGCCTGAGTTAACATAAGATGCTTTTGATGGAGTTGGACAAGGAGACACTGTGTATATATATATACGGTGTCAATAGGTTGATTTTTTTGAGTTGAGTTGAGTTTTACTGGTATATCTCATAATCATTTGGATTTATCCTTTTCCACAAATATATGGTTCTGAATGTCGCCCTTTTTTGTTCTTCTCCTCCCATTCTCTTATACATTCACAGGGACTATACTCGTAAACATGTCTCTAATTAAAAGACACACATAAGCACATTCAAACATGCTCATGCAGTTAATGCATTAATAAGTGTCGAAGCTTTTAGTGTTTTCAAACTAAACATGACATTCAAAAATAATGATATATCTTATGTGAGAGATGACATGGACCTAGATTACCTATATGCTTCTCGAATGCAATGTTGTAAATATGCTGCAGCAATGTTTGTCAACTATAAGCCTGTCATGTTGATATAATGCATCAAACTTCTGTGCTTTTTACCTGCTCTGGGACTAAAAACACACTTCATTTAATTATGAGAAATCCACTTGTTGTGGTCCTTCTTTCACCTGTTCTCTTTCTCTTCTTTGTATTAATTCTAAAACATTCTACCCAAACATTGATAGTTATAGAATGTGGTGAATAATTTATATGGCTACTGATTGGAGCTAAGTTAGTCATTCTGAAATTGCAGATATGTGACATGGTGGGTGTAGCTCGTATCATAAATGCCACTCTTGTAATTCCTGAGCTTGATAAGAAGTCATTTTGGCAGGACAATAGGTAGGAAATTCCCTCAAACCCCTTCCCCCCAAATTTTTTTTTTTCTTTCTGAGTCATGTTTTATACGAATGATGCAATACTTTTTATTTGTTCAATTTGCAGTCACTTCTCAGATGTTTTTGATGAAGATCATTTTATTAATGTTTTGGCTAATGATGTAAGAGTTGTAAAAAGGGTTCCTAAGGAATTGGCTACTGCTTCCAAATCAAAGAAAGAGTTCAGAAGCTGGTCTGGCGTAGAATACTATTACTATGAGGAGGAGATTACTAACTCCTGGTTAAATCATCAGGTATGTTTATTTGACTGCTTCTGGTCCATGCATTTGTTGGTTTTCTTTTTCTAAATTCAGCATCTTATTATTTACCTATCTCTTCAGTTTTTTTCCCCTTTAATGCTATCTTATCTTATTATATTATATTTCATTTCAGATTATTCCAGCTTCCAAATCTGATTCTCGCTTAGCAAATAACTATTTACCTCTAGACATTCAGAAACTGCGCTGCCGTGCCTGTTATGAAGCCCTTCGTTTTGCACCTCGAATTGAAGCAGTGGGAAAAGTAATCTCTCTGAAATGCTCATCTGATTTTTGGTGTGGTGTGGCTTTATCTCCACTGTGTCCTATGCAGTGACCATTATATATATATATATATATATATATATTATCTATGACGAAGTTGTTGTTGATCGGATGAGATCCTATGGCCCTTACATTGCTCTGCATTTACGGTTTGAGAACTGCACACAGGAGCTGTCTCCAGCTGAAGCTGAGGAACTAAGGATATTAAGGTATGAAATGCTTACTCTTGCTGTCCTGAACAATCAGTTAATTTTTTCTGAATTCATATATAGAACAATCCTTTATCTACATGATGCCAACATATATTTTTTCTAATATATATTCATGTTATTCTGTCCTTGTAGAAATAACAATGATAACTGGAAAATAAAGGACATTGATTCTAAGGAACAAAGATCCAAAGGCGAATGCCCCTTAACTCCTAAAAAGGTTGGATTTTTTCTCTCTGCTCTTGGGTACCCATCAAACACTCCTATATACATTGCTGCTGGAGAGACATATGGGGGTCACTCTCATATGGCTTATCTGCGATCCCGCTATCCCTATATAATGAGCAAGCTATGAAGCTGCATTGTTAAACTTGATTCTTTGCTTGATATTCTCATATTAATGAATAATGTCAGTTGTCCTGTTACTAAATAAACCATGCAGATTAGTTTTATACACTATATTAGCTGGATCCATGGTTCACCTCAAATTTGTTGGAGAGACTGAAGTAAAACTCACAAAATATCAGAGGATATGTAGAAAAGAGACTACTGCTATAATATTATTGGCCTAGCTTACTTGAATCACTAAGTGAGAAGCAGGAACACTTCAAAACTCCCGGCAAGTCTAACAGTGTTTGTGTTGGACAACACTCTTGCATGCTTGTCCTCATTGTGTTGGAGGATTTTTTTTATCCAATTAAAAAAGTTTCTTTGATTCTATATATAAAATAAATAAATAAAAATCCTTTGATTTTTTTGTTTATTTTTTTAAAGATTTTCATTGGCATTATTAATTTCTAAAAATGAAAATAAACATAAAATATGCCTATAAATCAATAAAATATGCCTAGAGATTTATATCAGTTAATTAATTGTCGTATTTCCATCATTTTTAGTGTCTTAATTTTTCAAGAATGGCTATGTCACCTCGTTCCTTGTTGTGTAATGTCACTATGTCAGTGTCTATATTGTACTTCTTACTTCTTAGATCACTAATGAACCAAACTCAACTTTTGGAGAGTTTAAGTTCAAAATCATGCTCTTTATATTCAACTAGCCAAATTCTTAGTTACGAAGATCCCAAGAAAAGAAAAAAAAAAAAAAATACTATATATGTCATCAGGTGGTGTGGAACCAATCAAATAAGTTCAGCGCAGTTTATAAAAATTTTGTCTATAAAATTCGACAACTGGTAACACTTTTAAGTTTTAACATTTAGTTGACCATACACAAATCTATCTTTAAAATTTAAAGAACTACTCAATTTTCAATCTCAGTTCCATTTAAAAGAAAAAAGAAGACAATCATTTCCTTGCCAACACGCCCATCTAGGACGCCTTTGCCAGTTTGCAAAACTTTGCATCCATGAGCAAGTCTCTCTTATTATAATTTTTTTTGTTTAATTTATTAGCCATATAAAACATGTGGGTGACTTTCATATGTCAACAACTATAAAAACTTTTATAGATTCACTAAAACTAAATACCCACAGTTTGGCAATTCACCTTTAATTTAACGAACATAATAAGTGAAGAACTGCCTTCAAATTCTGCAGAATTTCTTTGCAACCAGTGAACATGTGTAATATTATCTACTTAACCAAAAAAAACCAATCATCTAAGATTTGGGGTAACTTCATATGCAGCCATATTTGACTTTTCAAGTCGATAATTGGTTGATGGTTAGTTGGTTTTTTGTATTCACCGCATGGCCCCTTATTCAAGATAGAAGCAATCCGTATGGTATGTTTGGATAGAACTTATTTTGTTAAAATTGAAAATTAAAAACTGAAAACTGAAAATACTGTAGCAAAATAATTTTTAAACGTGTAAATAGTATTGTGACACCTATTTTTAATGAAAAAGTGGCTGAAAAGTGAAGTTGTGGGACCTGTAAACAGGGCACGGGTGTACTGTTCACGGCTGAAAAGTCAAAACATGCGGTTGGTAAAAAAAAAAAGGATAGAAACACAAACGTGGATCCGCCAACGTTGATCCAGACAGATACTATGTCTTCCTTTTGAGATCCAATCTCACGTTTTTCTCACCCTTCGGGGCCTTCTTTTCTTGTTTGTTTGTTTCTTTTAGTCCTATGCATGCCTTTGATTAGGCATGCGGCCATATTCAAGTTCGGGGAAGTAGAAAACAAGTAGTTAGGAGGAGTAGTGGAGCAGAGTGGGGTTTCACAAATTCCTTTTGTTACTTTATTCACACACTAATAAAGGCAATAGTTAGGCCACTCTAATACGTTGTAATCAATAATTATTTCGTACATTCAATTTAATATATATGTATATTCCTTCTCACAGTGTGTAAATCTCACCATTATATAACATTTAAACATTATTAAAAAGGAGATATGATATCCAATGCATAAAACACCCCTATCGTTCTACTCATGACATAAGAGAGAAGCCAATAAGATTAAGGTGAGGGAGAAGGTTAGTAATGAATCAAAATTGATATAAGTATATTTGATATTGATGAGGAAAAAGATTCTTATTTTTTTTTCCTCCTGAAAATATTTGAAAGTTGAAATTAAGATATGGTCTAATCCCAATCAATCCTTGGTCTTTTGAGCTGGACCCCAAAAACTATAATTTACTTTGGGTGTCTATCCACAAAGAGGTAATAAGGATGGTTCAACATCAGACCAAGGGGTGACTCCATTAATGTATGTTTCATAACACAGTAAGTCAAATTAAGAAAGATAATCTTTTTTCACAAGTTATTCTTGATTTTGCTAGATCGAAACAGCTATCTCAAGACTAATTTGTAACTCATCAATAGTAAAAGAGATCCCAATTAAGCTTTAATTTGTTTGCAGCGAAAGAGAATTTGACAACAGCTAACTGTTGATAAAGGAGATGGTGTCCTAGTCAAACCAAAGAGACCTATATAAATTAATAACATCCACTGAAGGTTCAGGCTTTTCAACAGTTCAAGCTAGCAACCTATTAAAGTTTGATTTGACAACAAAAACCAAATCTTGCTCTTACGGTCTCTCATTCCATCAGCAAAAAAATAAAAATGAAAGGTCCAGAATCAGACTACGTTATATATTTTGACAAAATATCTTTGCTAACCCTAGCCGTAAAAAGAGTGATACCGTGCAATGCATGACAGTTAAGCCGCATCTATTATTGCCATCCAGTGTAAGTTTAAACAAATGGATACCGTGCATGAGGTCCCGAAACCATTATGGTACTTCTTCTCTATCATGAAAGAGTAGGATTTTGGGTCCTGATTTTATTTGTACAGTAACTTACAAGCACAATTTTTGTCACAAACAGCATAAATTAATTTGTTTTTTAAAATTAAAAACTTTGTTATTTATATAGATGGGAACTTGGGGAGAAAACCAGCAGAAGCACTGAAAAATATGAAGCAGAAGAAAGAAAACTGGAAGATGGATTGCCCAAGCACGGCCGCCACAGCCTTACTACTACAATTAGCTGAGACCACTAAATCGAATTACAGATAAAAGTAGTTACTTGAAATTGACTAACTATTGCAAATTTTACTACAACATATATTTACATAACAACATATATTTACAAATTAATATGATAATAGATATGATTTATGTCACTTCAACAGCATAATAAATAAATATATGAATAATTTAATTTTATAATGACTGATGTCATCTTAATTTATAAAGTTTATGCAGTAAAGTTTCCAATATCCCTAATACCGTTCTTTTACAAAACAAAAGGCTGATATGGCCACAAAAAAAAAGAGTTTCACCATTGGTGGAAAACTCCCTTGTAATCAACAAAATTTAAATAATAAAAAATAGTACAAATTAAGTAATTATTAGTTATTTCTAGAATACAATAACATGATACTACATCACCGTATTCCGAGAGCATCTAATAATTTTCAAGTAAATATTACTTTTTTTTTAATTGCAAATTAAATTTGGCAAGGAGGTGGTCTACTTAAGAAAGAACAATACTCTATCATCAATAATAATAAAAGCTCTAAATATAATTAGTCATACAATTCTACTCTACCGCACTTTTACTATGAACAGATCTAAGCTTGAACATGTACATTTCTGCTTAAGTGTTCGTTTGGATACCGCTTATTTTGCTAAAAACTGAAAACAATAAAAATAAAAATAATAAAATTACTGTTCATGCGCTTAATACTGTTCATAAGCCTAATATTACTATTCATGGATAATGAACAGTATCAGAAGCGCTGTCTAAAAAAAAAAAAAAAAACAAACGCAACACAAGAAACGCAATTACCTACCGCAACCTAAGTAGCCCTAGAAATTACATTGCAATAGACAATATAGAGAGGCCCAACTCTAATGTATAACGCAAGCATAGTACAGAAAATTTGTCATTCGGCCTCAACCCCCATCACATGATTTCTGGATATCTATATTAGAATCCAACTAAAGTATTGGGACTCTTATCAAAAAAGAAGAAGAAGGAGGTATTGGGCCTTATTTCGTCCAAGCCCATAAAAGTTTATTAACTTATTTTTACACCCAAGTTCTCTAGGCCCTTATAAATTAAACAGCCGGAATTTCCAGCACATTTGATTGAGATATACAGCAAAATTATGTTGTTGAAAATTTGAAATTTTTACTATGTAATTAAAAAAGCAGTCAAATGCACAAGGGTGAGAAATAAGGACAGTGCTATTTTTATATAAAATTTTCAGTAACTCTAGACTTTTTAGTTTTTTTTTTCTTAATATATTTTTTTATTAATAATAGTTTTTTTAAAATAATTTGATAGTTAGTAGTTACACTAATCATAATAGAAAAAAAGACAAATTTTAAAAGAATTTATTATGTCTTTATAAGAGCTTTTAAGTCAATAAAGAATTTTTTTTAAAATGTTCACTTTTTTCCCCCATAAGTCTAATCTATCCATTATTATTATTATTTTGAGAATCTACCTCACAAACTTTTATTAACTATGGCTATGAAAATTAGCTTGAAGTACATTTGCAATCTCTGGTGGTACATCTTCCATCCAAACTTGTAATGAAGAAAAAGAAATTGCTCGTCTCGCAAGCGAGTGAGCTACATTATAACAATGCCTCCTTACATGAGAATAAGAAACAATGGAGAACTGAGAGGCTAAGTGATGTATATCATTGACAATGTGACCACAATGTGAAAAGCTATGCGAATTAGATTTTAGAGCGTTCATGAGGATCAGCGAGTCACCCTCCAAAACTCCTTATTGAGACCAGTTTCCAAAGCCAACTCTATTGCATGCCTTGCTACCAACGCCTCAACTTCTATGGTTGTATTGGGGAAGGGGATTTGCTGCACCAAGGACACCATCACTTGCCCCTGGCTGTTGTTGGGACATATGCGAATAATGTTAGGAACATATGTTAATATTTTATGTAATTAACTAATCATTTGACAGAACGCACTTTACTTGTAATTGAATAGATCTAAGATGTGTTTAATGCTTCAAGAAAAAATGTTTCAAGTTTAAGTGTGAAAGCCATGCAAGTCTATCCAAGAATCAAATGAAGAAGTGCTGGATTTTAAAACTCAATAGCTAGTATCTATCGTGGCTTAAAAAGTTGTTTTAGCTCGTGGCTGGACAACTGCTCGATAGATAGAGTATCTTTCGAGATTTATGAAAATCAAATTTTTATATCTGATTTCATTCCAATCCATAAATGTATGTTTGAGCCTTCTTTTCTCACAACCCTAAATATATATAAAGATTATTTTAAGAGCCGTCATAAGTTGCATAGTTGCACAAGTGTGAAATAAAGTATTGTTCATGCAAATTGTGACCGGAAACCTAGTTTACCCTAATTCATTTTGAAGAAACTATTGTGTTTGTACACTGTAGGGGTTTGTGACCAAGCAATTTCGTGATCTTTATTATGTAATGAACTAAAAAACTTTGTAACTAACATCCTTCTCAAGTTGGTGATCAAGTCGCATACTGGGATCCGTGCATCTATTGGTTAGTCATGTACTGGAAGCCGTGCATTAAAAGAAGAGATTGTCACTACAAAACAAGTCTAATTAGGTATTGGGGTAGAGTTCAACTGTAGGTTGGTATAAGATACTGTGATTTCTTTACTTGTAAACGCTTGTTATGATAATACATTAACCTGCTGCGAGCTTGCTGCACAAGGTTTGGGAGATTTTCGCAACTTTTCCCCACCCCCCATGTCATTCCTTCTCTTCCATACAACCCACACTATCATAGCAAACAAGTCCGAGTCCCTATTCTTCGCCATAATACCTCCCATGAGATCAACAAAACTCATCGTTTGCCATAGACTACGTTGATCCCATGCTTAACTGAGAGCCAAATTTCCTCTAATTTAGGGCAGAGGTAGAGGCCATGGAAGGTGTCTTCATGTTGCGTTTGACAATAATCACAATAGTCCTCATTAAGAATTTTTCTTCTAACTAAGTTCTGCTTTGTGAGGAGGGAGTTTTTTAAGCTCGCCAATTAAATTCTTCACTTTACTTGGTACATTGAGGTTCCATATTTATTTCCATAACGACTTAAGCATCAGAGGTTTGGGCTATCTCGGTTGTTGATTCTAGTACTCTGTATGCAAAAAACGATAGCCCGTCTTGACTGTGTACTCACCATTAGCACTGTGAGGCCAAATTAATTCATTGGGCTGCTTAGTAAGGCAGAGGGGTATGCTTTTCACCATATTTGCCTCAAATTTCAGCAATGTTTCATCGATTAATTCCATCCTCAAGCATCTTCTATCTCCATCTACCAAATTATTGACTTTAGCTTTAGCTAGCCCACCTACCTGTGGAAATAAAACAATTGGTGAATGTTTTTGGGGTAGCCACCTATCCCCTTAAATATGAACTGACTTCCCATCACCAATTCTCTAAACTGCTCCACGCTTAATTACATCTCTCCCCTTTATACTGCTCTTCCATGCATAGGATGCTGAACTTGGACAAATGGCTTCCATGATCGAACAATGTGGGAAAAAACTCACATTAAAAATCTGGTAAAACAATGTGGATTTATCATGTAGGAGTCGCCAAGTTTGTTTAGCGAGCAATGCATCATTGCAACGTGACAAATCCTTGAAGCCCATCCCTCCTTGCTCCTTTGGCTTACATAGTTCTTCCCACCTTACCCAATGCACCTTTCAACTATCTCCCCACTAACCCTAAAAGAATCTTCGAATGAGAGCTTCAATGTCATGGCAAAGAGTTACCGGTAGTTTGAAACATGACATAGTGTATGTGGGTAGTGCTTGAGCCACTGTTTTAATTAATATTTCTCTCCTCGCTTGTCCTAGGAGTTTGCCTTCCCATCCTTGAAGCTTTTTCCACACTCTTTGCTTGATATTGTCAAAGCTGTCCTTTTTTCGCCTTATGAAACTTGGTAATCCCAAGTACTTCTCGTATTGTTTGACCACGAGTGCTCCAAGGGCCTCTTGAACTGAAGCTTGCACTTGTTAGGAAGTGGACTTACTAAAAAATGGAGTTGTTTTATCTTTATTTATTTTTTGCCCAGATGCCTGTTCATAAGTGGCTAAGATCTCCAAAAGCTTCTCACACTCATTTATTTTTGCCCTGCAAAAAATAAGGCTGTCATCTGCCCAAAAAAAAAAAAAAGTGTTAGTTTTGGTGCACTTCGACAAATAGAGACACCCCTTATTTCTCCATTCTCCTCTGCGTTTCTCAATAAACCATGGAAGCCTTCCATGCATAATGAGAATAAATATGGAGACAAAGAATCTCCTTGGCGCAGCCCCTTTGTGGGTGTGATGTGACCATGTGACTCCCTATTAATCAAGACAGAATAGGTAGCTGTGGAAATACATTGCATCGTCATATTTATCCAAGTGTCTCCAAAACCCATCTTCTTCATTAGTTTCTCCATATACAGTCACTCCACCCTATCATATGCCTTGCTTATGTCTAATATAAGTGTCATATACCCTGTCTCCCCCGAACTATGGTTTCTCTTATAATGGAGGGTTTCAAAAGCCATCATAATATTATCAGAAATTAACCCATTCTTCACAAAAGCACTTTGTTGTTCCGACACTAAGTGGGGTAGAACTTTCTTCAACCTGTTAGCCAACACTTTGGAAAAATTTCTACACAATACATTGCTAAGACTAATAGGGCAATATTGTGAAATATATTCGGGGTTATTAACTTTAGGGATCAAAGTTATAAATGAATAACACAAGGATGGAGGGAGATTACTTGAATTTAGGAAATATGGAATATCATCAACCACATCGTTGGCCACCAAGGACCAGTAATGTTGGTAAAAAAATGGGTGGCATTCCATCCGGTCTGGGTGATTTCAAAGGGGTCATCTGCTTAAGGGCGGTCTCTACTTCATCTGCTTTAAATTCAGCCAACAAATCATTGTTCATCTCGGCTGTTACAACCTGAGGTATGTGTGCTAAAATCTCATCAAAGTTATCCAGCCTTTAGGAAGTGAAAAGAGCTTAATAAAATTCTAGAACAGTGTCCTCCACTTGACTAGGATTAGTTCACCATTGGCCATTATTATTATACAGCCCCTTAATATAATTTTTCCTCCTTCTCTATGAAGCTTTGCTATGAAAAAACCTCGTATTCCTAACCCCATCTTTCAACAACTACACCTTTGCTCGCTGCCCCCACATCTGTTCTTCTTTATCAAGAAGTTTGTTTATCTGTTTCTCCAATTTTTTCATCAAAGTCACTGACCCCCCACTGTATACTAGTCTCTTAGCCTGGGCAAGTTTTTTTCTTTTTTGTTCCAGCTCTCTTCTCACATTTCGGAAACATGTTGTGCTCCATTTGGCCAATCTTTTCCCACAGTTGTCAATTTTTTTTTTTTATCACTTTCTCACCCATCAGATCAGCCCCTCCCTGCTGCCATACCGCTTCGATGGTTGCCCCACACCCCGGTTCACTTATCCACATCTACTCAAACTGAAAAGGCCTTTGTTGCTTGCAGTCCATCCCATCCGGATTAATTAACAAAGGCTTATGGTCCGAAGTAGTAACATCTATATCTATCCATTCAGCTATAGTATTCAAGTTCACAAAGTTTTTTTTTTTTTAATAAAAAAGGAGTGGTAGTTATTTAGAGCCTATTTGGATGAGGGTGTTTTTGGATCATATTTTGTTAATATATGTCATGTGATTTTTTTTTAACCTTATATTATAACTTCTTTATTTATAGAGTTCATTATCAAATTCCTTTTTATTTTCTTTGATACTTTTTTTTTATTTCTTTTTTGTCTTCTAACTGTTTTTGTAACTATATATAAAAAATATTAATTAATTAATTTTGGATCTACAAGTTCAGCTAATGAATCATAGATTAAGTCAATGAATCAGTGAACCAGGTTTTTAGTCTAGTCAGTTATGGTAACTATGATATAAACCATAAAAGATACTCTAAATATATAATTGAAATTTAACTATAAAATAAATAGTAAAGATGAAAAAACAAAAATTATTTTTAAGTTACGTACCAAAGTGCATTGTGTAAGAAAAGTTTTTTTTTTTTTATTTTATTTTATCAAAGCCAATATTTTATAATAGACAATTAAAATAATTAATGAAAGTCGTTATGATTTTTTTGAGAACATTTGGTAATTAAGTTTTAATCATTATACACCCTCAAAAAAAAAAATTTTAATCATAATAGTATTTTAATTTTCATTAAAAAAAACAATGTTAATACCCAAAGTCACGAGTATCTTTCTTAAAATGCATCTATGCACGATAGGGGGAAAAATGTGGTGAATGGGCAGAAATGTGACCAAGAGGTAATTAGTAATTACAAATTTCTTCATAGATCATTTTTTAAAACCATACATTTGGCATTTTAGTTAAAATATGCTGTATTCCGCCAAAATTCTTAATTGAAAACTAGTTTGTTCCATTAGTTACAATGCTGAGGTTCAAAAAAAATGCTACAATAAATCACATCTAAATAGTAAATACAAATCAGTAAGTCATTTTAACAGGTAAGCATGAAGCACCTTAGTATTCTTAACCTCTTCTTTATAACAATTATTTTCTTGCATAATAGTTGAGGAGGACATCAATAGAAAATTTTGTGCAAAATTCTTGATTGATAACTGATAGCTATCTAGTTTGTTTTCTTGGTTACCAACATGAGCCTGAAAATGAATACTAATTAAGCTATATCTTCATTCTTTAAAATATTGATGTTATGGATATTATATTTTTTATTAAATAAATTTAATAATTAATGTGTCACTAATCATAAAAAAAATTAAATATTTAGTTAGTATACCGTTATTGAAGTGGCACCAATCATATTTATCTTAGTAACACATTGACACAATGGCTTTAATTAGTATTTTCGTTTTTAAAACATGTCGTTTTATTACACAGAAATAAAGGGAAGGGACATTTAAAATGCTTGATTGAAAAGTAGTCTGTTTAGATGGTTAGAGAGGTTTGGTTCAAAACAAATTCTATAGACTGTAAATTGCAACTAAACAAATTTGCTGCCATATAAATAGAAACTATCTTGCTTGCAACATGGCTCAAGAGACATCCCAAGAGAGATAGAATCCAAAGGATATTTCCCCATTGCAACCTATTGCCTCCAAGATGAGCAAGGGGATGCTTCTCTTCTTCTTCTTCGTCGCTCTTGCTGGGTCTGTTTGCTCCGAAGAAGTTAAACCTAAGAACATATTTATCCTAGCGGGGCAAAGCAACATGGCTGGACGTGGAGGTCTAAACACGCGAAAATGGGATGGTAAAATCCCTTTTGAAAGCAATCCCAATCCAAACATTCTCCAACTAACTTTAAACAAGAGTTGGGTGCAAGCTCATGAGCCTCTTCATGTGGAAATTGACTATAATAAGACTGTAGGCATTGGACCTGGATTGCCTTTTGCTAATGCAATCTTGGCCAAGGACCCAAGCTTTGGGGCGATTGGTCTGGTTCCTTGTGCAAAAGGAGCAACCAAAATCAAGCAATGGGCTTTGGGGACTAGATTGTACAAAAGGTTGGTGGAGAGGACAAAGGCCTCGTTGCAAAGTGGAGGGAAAATTCAAGCACTTATTTGGTATCAAGGTGAGAGCGATACAAATAAAAAAGCGGATGCAAAGTCATACAAGAGTAGATTGGAGAAATTATTCCAAGATTTTCGACGCGATCTGAACTCTCCTGACCTCCCCATAATCATGGTATGGTTTTTTCTTTAATTGAATTTAGCTTAATTCAATATTCAGACACACTATATTCTTTTGAAAATTTAGAATGTTTTGTTTTTCATTCCTCTTACTTCAACTCTGGTTCAAAAAGTTCTTATTAAGCATTCAATTAGTTGTGTTTTGTAGTTCAAGAACAAGAACCCTCACAATTTCACGATTCATATTTTTATTTTTTATATCTAGTAATGTAATTTTTGTCACGTAACATTGGATATATTGCTTATTAATATTTAATATAAACCATAAAATAAATTCATTTGAAATACGCCTCTAGGTAGTATTTTGTTCAAATGTTTTTTTTTTCTCAAGAGTCATTACAGAAGGGTCTATTGTGTTTGCTTGAGAGTTACAATTTATTTTGTTATGAGTAGACCTTTGAGTCATGTGATGGAAAATATTTAATTGTTCAACAAAATCTTTGTTTCTGCAATTATAAAGTAACACAATAGAAATAGAAAACTAGTACTATTACGATTGACTTTTTGTTAGAAACAATATTAGAGACAATCTTTTTCATAACCTTTTTTCATAGATATTAATAAAAAAGATAAATTATTATCAGAGTAACATCACTTTTATATAAATTCATTACTATAATGCACTATTCACAGGATATATCAACAATTGTGAAACAAGTTTAAATTTTTTTTGGTTCCTTTATACTCATTGTTAGTTAATTTTCTTTTATGGTTACTTTAATAGTACTAAATAATGTTTAGAAAAAATTCTTAAGAAAAGTGTGTTTGTGCATGGTATTTCTGTATGCAGGTTGCGATTGCATCAGCAGAAGGCCCGGCCTTAATGGAAACTGTAAGAGAGGCTCAGTTGAGCATAAATCTTAACAATGTCAAGTGCATTGATGCTAAGGGATCCCACTTTAACAGGGACAAGCTGCACTTGGATACTGCGTCTCAGGTTCTATTGGGTCAGAAGTTGGCTGATACCTTCCTATCTACTTTTAGTCATTAGTCGTATATATGACCAAATGACCAAAATGTATCTTACAATGAACAACATAGATGTATTCTTCTATTATTATTAATATAATTAACACATCTTCTATTTTTATGATGTCCATGAATGCTTGCTTTGGTTTGATTATTAGTAATTTAAATACCCTCTAAACATGCTGGTTCTTCGTAGCTAGAGAGAGGCCATAATGCCATCCAAACAAAATAGGGGCATTCCCAGAAACCTTTATATCTGTTCAGTTTACATACTTAGCTTTGAATTTATGTTTATTTTACAACTCTTCATTGAAAAGAATTCAGCAAACGAAAACAAAGTATTAATGCCTCGATCTATCACTTGCCATCAGTGATTTCAAATTTTTTTTTTTTTTTTTACTATTCTAATTGGCACCAGAAAAATAAGCAATCATGACCCCGGACAAATTTTAAGTGTCTGTTTCGCATTTGAAACATGACTTAGTTAACTTTGGCCCCTTTAAGAAGAAATTCTAGTTCCCTGATATGTGCCTTGTTTTCCAACAAATGCAAGTTTTTTTTTTTTTTGTATTGGTGTGGGTGTGTTCCTAACATTTTGATTCTTATGTGAACCCCACATTGGATTGGAACGAGTTCTTTATAAAGCAGTGTAACTTTTTTAGCATATGGGACTTAATTTGCACTTGGGCCTTATCTATAATCTATATAACATACGTGTAACTCGTCCCAATTTTATCACATAGTTCTCTTGTGCAAGTGATATATTGTGCTTGTGCTTGTGCGTGTGGAAATAGTGTGGAATTGTGTCCAACACGAAAACAACGTGCAAATGTTCCAGCAATGTAGGTCTGAACCCATGAACAAAGGTTGAGAAAAGCTATTACCACAAAAAGAAAAAAAAAAAAAAAAAAATATATATATATATATATATATATATATATATATATAATATATATATTCCTTTACTTGTAGTATTTTTATTTGCCGCTATTGGCATAAGCATAGCAGTAATTAAAAGCAAAAACCACATAAAAAAAATTAAAAGCAAAAGAATTTTTTAGAACCAATATTTAGAACGTTACAAATTTTATTGTATAAATTTTACAAATTAATATGTGAACTTTTAATCTCATAACAAAATAAAAATAAAAGAAAGTTTTTTATTATGTTGCTACTTGCCACGAACCTGTGTGTTGCGCATAATAATTATTTTTATGGTGGTTTTATTAAATTTTTTTATACAATTTAAACTAATTTAATAAAGACTAATGTATTTTGTAATTGTATTTTTATTTATTATAAGAATAATCATAAATGTAATATAGGAGCAATAATAAATCATAAATTTAATAATTTTTGTTGTACTAAAATGAAAAAAATACAAATTTTCTCAGAAATTCAAAAGGTAAGTTAACGAAAATATTTATTTTTTAATAAAAGTTATTTATAAAATTTTGTAAATCATTAAAAAGAATATAAAATTTAAAAATTATTCTTTTAGTTTTAAACAAATTTTCTCAAACTTATTTTTTTTGCCTACAATCCAAAACACTGAAAAAAGTAACTAAAAAAATTAATAAAACTTAACTATGATTAATTGGACCAATTAGGAAAACAATTTGTTGTTTATAATCTATTAAGGTTATTTTCTTTGTAGAAATTGTAATTCTGTCCACCCAAAACAGACTATCAAATAAACAATTATTAGTAAAATCTAAGAATTTAATTTCTATATATGCATTGTTATAAAATAATAATAATAAAAAAAGTAAAATTGTGAAAGATAAAATTTGTTTCTCATCTAATAATTTTTGTTTAGCCAACCTTTGCTTTTCTCTAATAAATGGCATTATAGAGTACTTCTAATACAATTATTAAGAGCACTTTGTCTACCACAAATGATAAAAAAATAAATAAATATGATTAATTGAGAAAGATAAAAAAATTTTCTCATCCAATAATTTTTGTTTATCCAACCTTTGCTTTTCTCTAAATAAATGGCATTATAGAGTACTTCTAATACAATTATTAAGAGCACTTTGTCTACCACAAATGATTAAAAAATAAATAAATATGATTAATTGAGAAAGATAAAATTTGTTTCTCATCCAATAATTTTTGTTTAGCCAACCTTTGCTTTTCTCTAAATAAATGGTATTATAGAGTACTTCTAATACAATTATTAAGAGTACTTTGTCCACCACAAATGATTAAAAAATAAACAAAATGATTAACGTCTCATAGTTTAACATCTAAATTGAGCCCTATAAAAATCATGCTATCAAATTACAATAACTACTAAATTAAATTATCCAAATCATGTTATGTAGTAGAATAATATTATATTTTTATATGCTATTATAAGTGCACAATTGCACCTGATCCCAAGAACAGTTATGGGCCCAGGCCCAATGAGCCTTAAACAATATGAATTTGTAGAGTGCGGGTTTTCAACCCAGGTTAGAAGAGTTTAAGGGTTATATGGCAAGTCAAAGATTGTCAGCACTCAAAAATAATAAGGAATATTATAACTCAACCTCCTCGGACGTAAGCCGAGGACTGTTCTTATATTATCTTTCTTTTCTTTCTTTTTCTTTTGATTACCAAGAGAGAGAGAGAGGTCCCCTTTTTCTGTTCTGGGTCTCCCCTTAATACTCATCTTTCTAATCCCTCATACACGTTTTACCCCATCTCCCCTTAGCCTAGATATTTCTTCTCTCAGTGCCTTTGAATAGTAACCAGAAGTTTCCCTTTCGCTGTTCAGGTGTCACTTCCCCATTAATGCGGCTAAGGTAGTAGGTGAAGGGTCTTTAATGTGGAGGCAGCAGCCTTTAGTATTTTCAACACCGGAGCTTCTAGGACATCCAAGGGCTCACCCCTTTTAACCGTTGGTCTCCGTCATGTCGTTATGTGCCGTTATGATAACGTTGCTGATTCTTCTATGCCCATCTGAGAGTAAAATCAACCTCGGATTGGTCCTCGGGTCCTCGGCGCATGATTAGGCCCAAGGCACTACAAGGTTTCAAAATCAAGGGTAGGTCGGCCTTACTTAGTATGGCCTAAAGCCCATATACTTGTCAGGACCTCTTTACTCCCCACAATAGCCCCTCAAAATTCTAATTTTCGAAGTCCGAGGAGAAAAATAGAGTTTTGATCCGAAGAGAACTTATTCTGCACACTTCACGAGTGATTGCACGTGTGGAAACCGTTTCGTATACCAGAGGATGCCACTTGGCGGTTTCATTTTCAAAACGCGCGCATTTATTACTATATGTTACACTCTGTCCCCACGTTCAACGGTGAGATGGCATCCACGGCCCTCATTGCTCCACGAAAATTTGGGCGGGGTAAAACTAAATTCGAGGCCGCCATTCCGCACGTCGTGACGCTTCGGGAATCTGCGCCTTCATTTATTTTGCTAGGGACTGATCCCATCAAAACATCAACAATCACATTTCGTCTTCAGAAAACCGTGGAAATTTGCATATCCTCAAACTCCGTAAGTTCTTACTCACCACTCATTTCTTTCTCAACCCTTTATCCTCGGACTTTGTCCTCGCTGTCCTAGTAAACGCTTTATTCTTTAGAGTCTAACCTTTCGTTATTTTCTATGGGTAGATTTAAGTGTCTTGTCGATACGGCCGCCGGAATGGAAGGCTTCAGAGCCAAATACCACATTCCCGGTGACGTAGGCCTAAAGTATTGCCCGGCGGAGGCCGTGGCTGACTCTAGGAAGGAGGGAGAGGTCATAATCCCAATGATAGCCTTTATTGAGGCGGGATGACCCTCCCAATGAAACCTGTGATGAGGGATACCTTCGCAACCATAGTTGTGTCCCGACCAATGCCTCCCTAACGTTTTTAGAGTTTTAGGCAGCGTCGATGCCTTAAATGAACAGATGGGTTAAACCTCACATGGCACGATGTTGTTTTTCTGTACGAATCCCACAAACTATCCATGTAGGCTATTATATAGTCCCGGTCCAGTGTCATTAGGTTAATCTCCTGTTTGCCCAAGTCCAACAAGGCATGAAGGACGACTACCTGATCGTCTCTGGAAACTGGCACGACGGTCTCCACTGCCCAGTACAGTGGGGGGATCCAGGTGCGAAACCTAAGGACTAACCTCCTTAAACAAATCCTCCCTCAACACTAACCAACATATTTTAGATATATTTCTACGTGTTTATCTTTATCTTTTACTGTATGAATCTGACCAAGTTGTTTAATTTCTCACTTCTCTTCCTTTGTTTGTTGTTTGCAGATAGCGAAACGTACGTCCTCGTTTGAGCCATTGCAACGTTGCCGACCTGAACCGGATACTTCGATCCGAGGTGTTTGTTAGCGTAGACAACAGCTCCGAGCTGCTCACTTGATCCTGGGATACGAGCCCATCTCCTCGGACTTCCAGGAGATAGACAACGCTATAGTAGCCGTGACCGACGACGAAGGAGGATCAACGTTGCCCGGCCAAACTTCCTAGACGACCACGACCTCCCAGACACCCCTCAAACCATTCTCTACCTACAACCCGTAGCAGCCATCCCCCTCGCCGTCCCTCCGAGGTAGCTGCTATCCCAGAAGAGCAGGTCTCTTCCTCTCATACGTAGACGACGAGATAGACCAGTTCCAACTCGAAGAATACAACGAACCTCGAGGGAATCAGTTTGTCGTGCTTTCTGACGAGGAGGAAGATACTGCCGAGGCTTCTGGAATTGCTGGTCTTGTAGTTGCACTCCCAGAGGTCGACTCCGAGGACACCATGGACAGAATGAAGGACCTTCTCACCGATAGAGCCGCGAGGGTCAAGGTGAAGAAAACAGGGGCCACCCAAGTCCCTCAAACTCTGCCACTTCCCCCTCCTCCAGCTGAGCCAAAGGTTCAAGCCGAGGACCCCAAGAAAAAGAGAAAGGGGGAAGATGAAGGGGCGACCAACAAAGGCCCGAAGAAACCACGCAACCAACCTCCACCGGCTCAGCAGCAAAAACAGGACAAAGGCAAAGGGAAAGCCCGTTCAGTTGAGAGCGGGGAGATTGGGGTGGTAGCTGATGTGCGCAGGGCACCAACCACCTGGTCCCCTGACTTAAAACTGGATGGCGCTCCTATCTCCTGCCAGTCCAGTATAAGGGCGGTTCAACATGGCCATGCCCACCACTTGGCCGAGGTGTTGGAACGCCCTCTTTTGCTGCCCAAGGACATGGAGTCCTTGGAAAAAATGAGCCAGCCACAGCTCTTCCTTGCTTTGAAGAGAGACTTGGCGCTGGTATGTTTACTTTTAAAGAGTTTACTTTTGACAATATTTATAAGTTTTTGTTGTGTTTGACCCCACCAAATTTCATTGCAGGCTGTTCAGGAGGTCTTCGTAGCTGAAAAGTTTATTGAAGATACTCGGAAGAAGGCCAGGGCCGAGATGGAGGTCAGGTTGGAGACTGAGAAGTCTCTGGGGACAGCCATCGCTGAAAACGAGAAACTGCTCTCGGAGGTGGCTAATGTAAAGAGAGAGAGAGATGGTGCTAGGTCAAGTCTCAAAACTATGGAGACCCAAATAGAAGGACAGCGCAAGCTCCTCCGTGAAAAAGATGATGAGATTGTCCGAGCTCAAAGGGAACGCTCAGATTTGGAGAAGGAAATTGCGCTGCTGAAGAGAGAAACCAGCACATTTCAAAGCTCTTTACAAGCTGCCAAACAGGCGAGCTATCAGGAGGGGTGGCCACACCGAGGAGCAGCTGACCGAGGCCTTCGCGGCCTTGTGCCGTGAATACTGCCAGAAGGTTTGGGTGGAGGCCTTAAACGCAGCTGGAATTCCCCCTCCTCGGTTGAGGAAGTCCGAGAACGTCTGGATTCCATGGAAATCCAGGAATTGAGGAGGCTCCTGCTGCCACCCCCACCCCTGACTCAACTCTACTAGAGCTGCCCCAGTGGTCCTACAGCCCATCCTAGATCCTACAGAACCCTTGGGTTCCAACAAAGAACAGGAAGCTGATGTGGATGCCGAGAAGGATCTCAGTCTAGCCTTGGAGCATAATGTCATACCAGCAAAGGAAGCGGATAAAGGGAACATATTCTTTCCCCTTTTGAAGTGGAGCTGAAAAAGACTGAAGGTCCGAGCACTTCTCATGTGGACCCTCCTTCTGAACCTAAGGCCGAGATTAGGGCTTCTTAGTCTCCATCCTTATATTTATCCCCTTTGTAATACTTATTATACAATTTTGTAAAGAACATTTTATATACCTTTTTATCGCATTGCGTTTGTTTTTACTTCGTTTATTTTGTACTGTTTTATTGAAGTTTGTTTGAGTAAACAAATCCAACTACAAGGATTATCCACTTATGACCATACGCATATTATAAGGACTTAACAAAAGATCACGTGGTTTGAAATATCACTAATAACCAAAGGCTTCAAGCAACAATAAACCTCTGCAACGTATAGCATTTGTTGTTGGTATGATGTAAGGTTCGAAGACCATAAATTTAGTTTACAATTAGAAGGACAAACTTTAGATCTAAGTTAATGAACAGTAAAGCGCTACGTCCTAAGAACAATATGAAGTTAGTAATTGAATGTCCATGGTCCAAGTAGTAGACCTCGTCCACTTGCATGATTCTGTTTTTAATTGAATGTAAAGTCCCAATATCGTTCCTTACATCACTTTAATTAACACTTTCCTGGCTTGATAAGGAATTATCTTCAACCAAGTTTACGATCCGAGGACAAGATTAACCAACCTTTCCTTTGATCCTTTAGATCATTTATTCCGTGATAACTTAAAATGTTAATTTTCCCAAAGTAGGAGGTCCGAGGACCCGGCATAACTAGGTTCTGTTTAACAAATGATAAGACATCAATTTCCACACGGTTGGTGGTCCGAGGACCACACTTAACCAAGTTTCTGTTTGATTCTTTAAGATTATAGTTCCAAATGTTAATTTTCCCAAAGTAGGAGATCCGAGACCCGGCATAACTGAGTTCTGTTTAACAAATATAAGACATCAATTTCCACAAGGTTGGTGGTCTGAGGACCACACTTAACCAAGTTTCTGTTTGATTCTTTAAGATTATAGTTCCAAATGTTAATTTTCCCAAAGTAGGAGGTCCGAGGACCCGGCATAACTGAGGTTCTGTTTAACAAATGATAAGACATCAATTTCCACACGGTTGGTGGTCCGAGGACCACACTTAACCAAGTTTCTGTTTGATTCTTTAAGATTATAGTTCCAAATGTTAATTTCCCAAAGTAGGAGGTCCGAGGACCCGGCATAACTGAGGTTCTGTTTAACAAATGATAAGACATCATTTCCACACGGTTGGTGGTCCGAGGACCACACTTAACCAAGTTTCTGTTTGATTCTTTAAGATTATAGTTCCAAATGTTAATTTTCCCAAAGTAGGAGGTCCGAGGACCCGGCATAACTGAGGTTCTGTTTAACAAATGATAAGACATCAATTTCACACGGTTGGTGGTCCGAGGACCACACTTAACCAAGTTTCTGTTTGATTCTTTAAGATTATGTTGTTGGAAATTCATGAAAATTAATAATTTTTGAGTAAGCACAATCAGCAGCAAACTTTATTAATAGTAATACCTTCGTAGGTTATTTACATTCCACGGCCGTGGTACAACATTTTCATCTAAATCAGCCAGCCGATAAGATCTTATTCCTGCTACTGAAATAATACGATAGGGGCCTTCCCAGTTGGGTCCTAGCTTGCCCCAGCTGGGTTCTAGCTTGCCCAGCTGGGTTCTTAGTTGTGCCCACAACCTTCTTAAAACAAGATCACCAGGTGCCAATGGCCTCAGCTTCACATGGGCATCATATCCCCGTTTAAGTTTTGTGTGGTAATAAGCCATCTGGACCATAGCTGCCTCACGTCGTTCTTCAAGTAAATCTAGACTTGCTCCAAGAGCCCATCGTTGCTCTTGTATTAAATGCACTCGTCTTCAGGTGTGGAAAACCATTCCAGAGGTATTACCGCCTCGGCCCCATAAGTCATAGAAAATGGCGTTTCTCCGGTGGACCTGCGCGGTGTGGTTCGATATGTCCACAAAACGTGAGGAAGTTCTTCTACCCATCTTCCTTTCGCATCATCCAACCTTTCTTCAACCCGTTGACTATGACCTTGTTAACTGCCTCGCCTGGCCATTTCCTTGAGGATAGATGGGGTGGAGTACCTGTTTATGATACCCATGTCACCACAATATTGCCTAAAGGCGTTGCTATCAAATTGAACACCATTGTCAGACACAAGCGTGTGTGTGTATGCCGAATCTAGTAACAATATTTTTCCAATGAACTTTTTGGAATCAACATCCCTAATATTTGCCAGGGCTCGGCCTCAACCCATTTAGTGAAATAGTCTGTTCCCACTAAAAGCCATCTTTTGTTGCCTACGGCCCTCGGAAATGGCCCCACTATATCTAGTCCCCACTGCGCGAAGGGCCAAGGGCTGGAAAGGGGGTTAAGAACTCCTCCAGGTTGATGGATATTGGGGGCGAACCTGACATTGATCACACTTCCTGGCGTAATCTTGAGCCTCCCTTTGCATATTGGGCCACCAGTAGCCCTGAGTCAAAGCTTGTGGGCCAAGGATCTTCCCCCATTGTGGCTGCCACAAATCCCTTCGTGCAGTTCTTCCAGAAGCCCTTCGGTTGAGTCTGGGTGTACACACAACAAGTACGGTCCTGAAAAGGATCGTTTATATAGCTTCTGATCCTCGGACAACCAGAAACGGTGCTTTACGGCGCCCTTATCTGCTTCCGATCTGTCCTCAGGGAGAACATCACTCCTAAGAAAGGATATGAGCGGGTCCATCCAACTATGCCCAGGTCGTATGAGATGAATGCGGGGCGCATTGGTGGCGACAAGAGAGGTTTCTAGTAAATCCTCGATAAGGATCACCCTGGGTAAAATTTGAGCCGAGGTCGTTGCCAGCGTAGCCAAGGTTCGGCATGAGTGTTTCCAGTCCGAGAGATGTGAACCAAGACAAAGGAATCAAACTCAGCTTGCTGACGCTTGACCTGGCCAAATACTCCTGCATTCGTGGATCTCTAGCCTCCATGGTTCCCATAACCTGGCCGACCACCAACTGAGAGTCCGAGAAGACGCAAATGTCTTTCCCACCCATCCTGTGCACCATTCTCATTCCCACCAAAACCGCTTCGTACTCAGCCTCATTATTAGTGGCCGAGAACGCCAATCTCATTGATTTTTCGAAGATAATTTCCTTGGGGGAGATCAGAACAAGTCCAACACCAGATCCTCTTTGATTGGCCGCTCCATCCACATACACTTTCCAGATCGGAGATATTGTCGCTGTGACCACACCAACTGATTTTTCACCCACGGGGAAATCCCCTAGAGCTTCTTCCCAATGGCTCAGAAAACTCCGCCACCAAATCGGCGAGGACCTGACCCTTCACCGAGGTGCGAGGCTTGTATTTAACATCAAAAGCCACCAGGATGGTCCCCCACTTCGCTATTCTTCCTGAGTAGTCCGCGCTGCGAAGCACTGCCTTGAGAGGCAGTTGAGTCAGCACGACCACTGTATGGGACTGAAAATAATGGGAAGCTTTCGGGTAGCATGAACAATGGCCAGGAGTGCTTTTTCCCAGGGTAGATACGCACCTCGGTGTCACCCAGCGATTTGCTAACATAATAAACCAGTCTTTGCACTCCGTTATCTTCCCTTATCAGGACCAGGCTGACCGCGTGGACGGCCACTGCCAGGTAAGCAAATAAAATCTCATGCGCCTCTGGACGAGAGAGAATAGGCGGCCGAGAAAGATAATGCTTCAGTTGTTGAAAAGCTAACTCGCAGTCCTCGGACCACTTAAACCCTTTCCATTTGTTCAACAGCTGGAAGAAAGGACGACATCGATCGGCTGACCGAGATATGAATCGATTCAAAGCGGCTATCATTCCTGTTAGCTTTTGAATCTCCTTTGGGTTCCGAGGAGACTGCAAGTCCTGATAGCCTTGACCTGGGATGGATTTACCTCTATTCCTCTATGTGTAATCATATACCCCAAGAACTTTCCTGACCCCACACCAAAGGAGCACTTGGAGGCGTTGAGGCGCAACCTGTACTTTCTTAGAATTTGAAAAGTGTCAGACAAATCCTATATATGTGAGAGTATTGATTTGCTTTTCACCACCATGTCGTCTACGTACACCTCGATGGTTTTCCCCATCTGCAGTTCAAACATTCTGGTCATCATCCTTTGATAGGTAGCCCCAGCATTCTTCAACCCGAATGGCATGACAGTGTAGTGGTAATTTCCTATTGGAGTGATGAAAGCAGTCTTCTCTTGATCCTCCAATGCCAAGGGAATCTGATGGTAACCCTGGAAAGCGTCCAAAAAGCTCATCCGAGGATGTCCGACAGTGGCATCCACCAATTGATCAATACGCGGCATGGGGAACGAATCTTTGGGACAGGCCTTGTTCAGGTCCGTGAAGTCCACACATACCCTCCACGTTCCATTCTTCTTCTTGACTACAACGGTATGAGCCAACCACTCAGGGTAGAAGACTTCTTTGATAGCCCCAGCCTTCTTAAGCTTGGCCACCTCTTCCTTCACGGCCTCGGAATGTTCTTTGGAGGAGCGCCGAGGTGGCTGCCTTCTTGGGACAATGGCCGAGTTGACATTCAAGTGATGACAAATGAAACTCGGATCAACCCCTGGAGCCTCGTAGGGATCCCACGCAAAGACGTCAACATTTTTCCTCAAAAATTCGATCAATTCCATCTTCTCCTGGTATGGCAAAAGTGTACCGACTTGGAAAAACCTCTCCGGTCGTCGGCCACTGGAAATTCTCTAACTCCTCACAACGTGTTTTCCTCTCCTGGCAGCACTCCTGATGCGTCAGGTGACGTTAACTGCTATAAGCCTCTGGTGAACGAAACCGAAGGCTCAATCTCTTTGGTGCAATACTGCAGCTGATATGCACTGCCTAGCCACCGACTGACTGCCGAGGATTTCTCAACACATTCCCCCGAGGGAACTTGACCTTGACGTGTAAGGTAGAGGAGACAGCCCCCAACGCATGCAACCAAGGCCTGGCGAGGATGGCCGTATATGGAGAGTATGCGTCTACAACAATGAAATCCACCTCTACCGTTTCTGGAGCCGGATTGAACGGGCAAACGAATTTGTCCTCTCGGCATCACGGATCTGCCTTCAAAGCTTATAAGGGGCGAATCATAAGGAGTCAGGTCCTCCGCCCTCAATCTTAGCCCCTATATAGATCAGGGTACATGATATCTGCACCGCTGCCCTGGTCTATCATCACCCTCCTCACGTCATAATTTCCTATCCTGAGGGTGACCACGAGGGCATCGTCATGGGGCTGAATAGTACCAGCCTTATCCTCTTCGGTAAATCCCAAAACGGGCAAAATGACCTTCGGCCTCTTCGGCCTACTACCTCCCCCTTCGGCCTGAGAATGAGAGACTGCCATCACCCTGGTCGGTTGACCCTGTCCTGCCAGGTGCAGCGAAGATGACATTGATGGTTCCCAATGCTGGCCGAGAGGAGTTGTTCCTCTGATTGTTTGAGGCAACTTGATTGCCCTGCCCGGAAGACTGACACAAATGCTGCTTTAACTTTCCTTCACTGACGAGCTGCTCCAAGTGGTTCCAAAGGGTCCTACAGTTCTCGGTGGTATGGCCCACATCCTGATGGTACTGACAAAAGAGGTTTTGATTCTCTTCGCAGGGTCGCCTGCCATCTTCCCAGGCCACTTAAAGAAGGCTCTTTACGAACTTTCTCCAGTAATTGATGTACTGGCTCTCGGAATACTGTATTTACAGCTTGAGGTGCTGCTGAATTGGACTGTCCGAAATAATCTCTCCTCGGCCTACTATTATTGTATCGGTCCGACCTGAAATCCCTTCTCTCCTGCGGGATAACCTTCTCCTTCCCCTTTCCTTGCTGTTGGTCCTCCTCTACCCTCTTATACTCGTCAATGCGATCCATAAGGCGACGTACGCTGCGGACAGGTTTTTTTCGTCAGAGACTTTCTAAGTCGTGGTCTGTAGGAAGACCTACCTTAAATGTATTCAACGCCACTTCATCGAAGTCGCCATCTATCTCGTTAAACATCTCCCAGTAACGATCGGAGTATGTTTTTAGCGTCTCTCCCTTTCATGGTCATGGATACAGCGAGTCCAATGGCCGAGGGACTCTGCTACAAGTAATAAATCGCGAGGCAAATGACCTAGTCAACTCCCCAATGAACCTATGGACCGTGACTTGAGGCCGTTGAACCACCTCATGGCTACAGGTCCCAAGCTAGAGGGGAAGACTTTGCACATCAGCGTCTCGTTGTGAGAGTGTATGGCCATTCTCTGGTTGAAGTGGCTCACGTGCTCCACCGGATCAGTCCGGCCATTGTAGATGGTAAAGGTGGGCTGAGTAAATCTCCTGGAAGTCTCCCTTCTCAATCCTCCGAGAAAACGGAGATTTGGAGAGCTGGTGTAACGCCTGCTCATAGCATCGTTGCCTAGGCCCCTAGAAGGAACCCTTTTGCGCTTGCGGGCTGGCTGATCGTCCTCCCCACCGGAGGACGCTGAGCTGGGGGGTGTGTCGTAGCGACCTTCCCCATCTTTATCAGAAGAAAGACTGGACGAGGACGGTGAAGTCCTACGTCTGGTGCGACGTAACTTCCTCTTCAAACGGTTAATCTCGTCCTGCATGGCTCTAGAACCATCATCATGAGTATTGCTAGCCCCACCAGGAGTATGGCTAGCCCTTGGGTATTCTGAATGGACGCTTCCTTCCGATCCCTTCGACGTTCGAGACGCTCGAAATGATCTTCAGGTTGCGATCCCTGCGACTCTGCATGGTGAACGCCTAAGCCTGCCATGATATCCCTACCCTTCTAGACTAGATTTCCCACAGACGGCGCCAATTGTAAGTGCACAATTGCACCTGGCCCCAAGAACAGTTATGGGCCCAGGCCCAATGAGCCTTAAACAATATGAATTTGTAGAGTGCGGGTTTTCAACCCAGGTTAGAAGAGTTTAAGGGTTATATGGCAAGTCAAAGATTGTCAGCACTCAAAAATAACAAGGAATATTATAACTCAACCTCCTCGGACGTAAGCCGAGGACTGTTCTTATTTATCTTCTCTTTCTTTCTTTTTCTTTTGATTACCAAAGAGAGAGAGAGGTCCCCTTTTTCTGTCTGGGTCTCCCCTTAAATACTCATCTTTCTAATCCCTCATACACGTGTTACCCCATCTCCCTTAGCCTAGATATTCTTCTCTCAGTGCCTTTGAATAGTAACCAGAAGTTCCCTTCCGCTGTTCAGGTGTCACTTCCCCATTAATGCGGCTAAGGTAGTAGGTGAAGGGTCTTTAATGTGGAGGCAGCAGCCTTTAGTATTTTTCAAACACCGGAGCTTCTAGGACATCCAAGGGCTCACCCCTTTTAACCGTTGTCTCCGTCATGTCGTTTATGTGCCGTTATGATAACGTTGCTGATTCTTCTATGCCCATCTGAGAGTAAAATCAACCTCGGATTGGTACTCGGGTCCTCGGCGCATGAGTAGGCCCAGGCACTACAAGGTTTCAAATCAAGGGTAGGTCGGCCTTACTTAGTATGGCCTAAAGGCCTATATACCTGTCAGGACCTCTTTACTCCCCACAGCTATATTTAATCATTTATAACGCAATAAGATAACATTTAACAATCGAAGAGAGAGAAAAAAAAAAACAACATTAAAAAAACTTAAATTGCATTAACCTAAGTAGATTAAAGAATATAAAAAATTATCAACCTAAAGCAAAGGTGCAAGAAAAAAAATCCACCCAAATTTGTGTGTGTGTGTGTGTGAGAGAGAGAGAGAGAGAGAAAAAAAAACTTTTTTGTAAGGGAAAACTATGTATAGAATGAAAGAGATAGTGACAAATTTATAGTAAGAATGTGTAAATTAGAAGAGACAAAAATAGAGAAAGATGAAGGGAAAGATGAAGAATGATATTAATGTAGAGGTAGTGGGGAGATGAGAAGGTAAGGGAAGAAAAAAGGTTGGAGAAGTAATGAAGAGATAAAAAGATAAGGGAGGGAGAAAGGTTGGAGAAGTGTTAATATGAAATAAAAATATATTAAAAATAATTATAAGAAAATGGAAAAAAAGAAAAGAAAAAAGATAATGATATGGACGCAAACGTGACTCAACGTAAGTGCAGCAGTATTAAACGCTATACTTCCACTTTTAGTAGTATATAGATTATTAATAATTCTCTCTCTCATACACAGCTAGTAAATTGTTAAAAAATATATATTATTGTTGAATTTTGTTTGCTTATCTTATTTTTGTATATCATTAAACTGTTGTTATTGTGATTATTTTTGTATATATGAGATGAGTTATTTTTTAAACCATTGGATTTAAGTAGATCTAACAGTTAAAAATATATCTTTATTAATGCTAATATTATAATTAATCTCATTTATTATCTCTTATTTAATACATTCCATACTTATTTCTAAACCAAAAAAAAATTTATACGGTTGATTTTCTCTCTCCACTGCATGTCTCTTTCTCTTTATCTTTGTACGTTTCTCTCTCTATCTCCTCCACGGCTTTTCCACATCCACGGCCAGGTCGTCGGCAGCAACAAAAAAAAAAAAAAAAAAACACTTAACATGTTCTCCAGTTGAACTAAAGCAATGATTATTACTAAGATTTTATTTTTCTTTTCATTGTTTAATATGTTCTCTAGTTATGCTAGACTGACTTGAATCCCCAGTAATCGTCACAGAAAGATGGCCCTTGAATTTTTTTCAAAGAACTTAACGTTAGTTTATATTCAAAAAAAAAACTATATATAGTCTCTAAATGAAAATTTTGTATTCTGTATTTCTTTAATCAGTACTAACCACAACACTTTCCTTCATCAATATCTTTTGTCTCCTGTGGCATTTTTTTTTTATGATATCTTCGGGCAACCATGCCACTCTCTTAGTCATTGGAGTTGTTGCCGACAATCCACTATTCGTCGCTGTCCATTGTTGAGCCACCGTTCTTCTGTTGGTATCCTCTAGTCACTGGTGCATTGTCCTCTAGCCACAATAGTCATCTTTTGGCCCCCATCCATCATTAATTAATAGTTGTCATTTACTATGATCTTGGTTATTTCAATTCATGTCAAGCTCAATCCATTCTGCATCTGATTTGGTCATGGTTAATTTCTCATTGTCGGCAAGGAGGTAGCTAGTTTTGGGCTAGGGGCAATGGCCCCCTAATTTTTTTAAAAAAAATTATTATTATATATATATATATATATATATTTATATGTACTAATTTTAGCAATTTTTTTCTATAAAAGTACTTTTTTTTTTCCTTTAAACAATATTATTGATTCTTTTAAGAATAATGCTATACTTACAAATTTTTTACAAACTGTTTTAGTAGCAAATTCTTATTGGTTCGCACATAGGCCCACCACTCACATCATTTTTTTACTTACTAGTAACCACTTATTACATCAATAATTTATAAAAAAAAGTTTATAGTGCTAGTATTTTCCTCATTTTAGTAGCTATAAAAAAATTTATAGATCTAAAATCTAAAACAAAATATACAAGCTCCAAAAAAATAGCTCAACAACAAAAATTATCAATAGTAAAAATTAAAAAAAAAATTAAGCTCAATTAATTAATTTTATTTAAAATAAAAAACTCTATCATTTAAAAAAATTTTAAACAAAAATAATTTTGTTCTTACTAACAAAAAAAAAAAAACTCCGTAATAACAAAGTCAACATTTGAAACTGCCGCACACAGCCTAGAGTAAACCCTTCCCTTAACTTAAAGCTCTCCGGCCCTATTGTTGGTTATTCATGGAGGGCGTTCGAGTCTGCTGCCAAATTATTTCTGGGTGAAAAACGGGTCAGTCATGAATGCGGATAAAAATACAATTGTACCTGGACAAATTGAAGTTCTAAAAAATTCTAATACATATAAACTCTGCATAAAGCAGAGCTTAACCTGTGAGTTTTTAAAGCTAAAAGGGCTTTACCAGGAAATACTGAAATTTGAAACTTCTAAAAAAGCTCTATAAATTCAGAGTTGGAATTTTATAAGTTAATAGCTATAAAACACTATTTCACAGGTAAAGAGAAAACGACAAGAAATTTCGTGATCCTACGTAGGTATTGACAGCTAAGTTGGACAACAAAGATAGTATAACGTATATCGTGAACTCACTTGCGCTATCTACACAAATTAACTATAACTAACCAAAAACCCATTCACGTACGCCTAGAAGCTAGAATTGTCTCAGAAGATCAGATTAGAGTTAAAGGCAAAATGGGGGTCTCATTTCTCTCAACTATCTCTCCTTTGCTTGCACTTGTTCCTGTCCCATCTCTAACTACAACTGCAACCAACAGATACCCATCTCATGCAGTGAGTTTTCCATGCCTATCTGAAAGTGATTGTTTATAATACAGAAACTACTTACCACATTGTTTTTTAGTGTGTTTGAGTTTATTATTCCATCATTTTCATTTATACGAGAAATGGGTTACAGTTATATCATACATTGTTGTTACATAGCTATATCAAGCGTGTGTGTTTGTGTGTCAAATTGTTTGATACTACAATTGTGCTTGCTTACCTTAATTGTAAAGAAATATCAGGTTACAGTTCGTTGTAATAAAATGGAAATTGATGCTGCTGCTGAGCATGAGGATCGGATTTGTCGAAGGGACATTCTTAAATGTGCTGGTGTTACCATTGGCATGGTGAGAGCATTGCTTCTGTACTTGAATCATAAATTCTGTTTTACCAGTTTCACTTTTTTGGCTCTGGTTTTTGAAATAGTGGTAATTGAATGAACTTTGTCTATTTGATTACTAATTTCAAGTAACACTAAAAAAATATATGCTTTTTGACTTCATGTACCCAATTATTGGTTGAGTGAAAATTTTCATCTTTCATTGAATGTAAGCTTAACAAAAGAGATAATTAAGAGTATGAAAATTATCTATGATACTTACATGGTTGTGGATTGCAGCCTGCACGGATTAGTTCAATTGGTTGGCCTCATGGGAAACCCCCATGAGGTCTCCAGTTTGAGTCTCAGGATCACCCAATATATGTGTATATGGAGTTTACTTAAGGGTGGTTATACGAAGTGCCCCTGATTTGAAGAGGTTTTTAATCATAAAAAATGAAAATTGTGGATTGCATGAAGTATGCCACCTTGCTAAAATGGTTAAATTGACCATTTTCAAATGTTATAAGATGTGGTGTTACTAGTGGTTTCACAAGATCTTCTATTTTTCACATGAGGGAGGGGGGATTCGAATCCAAGTTCTCCAAACAGAGGGAACTGGAAAATGCCACGAAACCACAAGGCTCTTGGCAAGTTCACAGGATGTTTAGTTGTGCTAAGCCAGCAAACGCTGGTAAATTATTCCATAAAGCCAGCTTGAGGCCACTTACTTTCACTGCTAATTTATTAAATCTAACAAGAAGAATGGAACTTTCCCTATAATATTTTAGAAATTTCACTCAATTCAATAAAGCCTTATCCCTTCAATGAATTGCAGTTGAAAAAAAATGACATTACCCAAAACAATGGTAATTCTAATAGCTTTCAACTATCTGAATACTCTTCCCTTGGTTGAATCATGTATTTACACAAACACAAAAACACATAGTTAAGTAGATATACAAAACTTTGACCTAGAATGATGTTTTGATGAGTTTCTGACAGTAGTGATTTCCTTTTAGGAACTAATGGCAAGCTCAGGATTGTTTGTTGAAAAAGCTAGTGCCGCTGATTTGATACAACGGAAACAGCGTTCTGAATTTCTTTGTGAGTTCATCAAACACTACTTTTCATGCTGAAATGAGCTACTGATCCATGTTCACATCTCCTTCTTTACAGCAAGTCTCAAGGGGACACTTTTTACGGCTATAAATGTAAGCCCTGCTAAGATGTAGTTATGTTTATTTAGGTGTACTTAACAATTAGAATGTATTTATAGATTGAAGATGACGCTGTCATAATACCTTTTTAGAATTTTATCACTTGTTATATCTGTTGTTGTATCAGGGAAATGCTGAGCTTATTCCATCCTTATTAACTTTGGCACTGAATGATGCAATGACTTATGATAAGGTCAGAAAAAATCCTTCGTTCTTTACATGGATGCTGGATAAGTCCTTTACAAATAAAAGAGGAAAGGACAGTACTGATGTAATTCTGATTTATTTATAGGCTACAAACTCTGGGGGTGCAAATGGATCCATACGCTTCAGGTACAACTTATTGCACTATCTATTTTATGTCGAAGTATAATCCTGTAATCTTAAAAGTAAAATGCTATGAAGCACGGGTGCGTTTCGGAATTCAGGTGCGGGTGTGGGAGCGGGTGCGGGACTCGGCAATTTTTGAAAAAGTAGAGTGCGGGTGTGGCGGGATGCGGCAATTAAAAAATTATTAAAAATATTTTTATTTATATTTTTAATATACTGCTAAACATACTTTTTTCACATTATATAAGCATATACCAAATTTAAAAGTAATAGTAAATAATAATTAGAATACAACTCCATTATATAAACCTTTCATGATGTTCGAAAAGTGAAGGCAGAGAATGGGAGAGAGCCTAGCACAGCTGAAGGCAGAGAGTGGGAGAGAGCCTAGCACAGCTGAAGAGTGAAGGCAGAGAATGGGAGAGAGCTTAGCTGAAGAGTGAAAGCAAAGAGTGGGAGAGAGACGCAAGAAAAATGAAAAGGGAGAGGGCTGGGTCGGCTGAGAGCTATGGAGCAGAAGCATGGACTGAGTGAAAATTGAAGAGAAATGAGAGTGTATGTATGTGTTATAGGGTTTTGGTGTTTTTTCCAAACGGTGCATTTGCACCTTTTTTTTTTCGGCCAAGTTAAATGGTGCGTTTCGCAACTTTTTTTTTTTTTTTTTTAAATTTCGGCCATATCTGCTGATTTCTCTGGTATCGGTCAATTTCGTCGGTATCGGTGTTGTGCCCGATACAGACTGATTCAAGCTGAATCGGCCCGATTTCGCGCGCATTGGCCCAAATCGGCGTCGTATCACGCTATAAAAAATATTTTTATAATGTCCGACGCGGCACGAACGCGCAGGCAGCAGCGTCGCCTGCGCGTCCTTGCGTCGCGCTGCGTTGGACGCAGGTGCGGCGGCCCAAATGCCACACCCGTGCTTCCCAGGTAAAATGCAGTGTGGATACTTCCTATATGCAAGCTTAAACCAGTATAAGTATGATTTCCCACTGAAGAGTCTGAAATATATGGTCTCTTGAAACCTACCTGTTAGCTGAAAATATACACTGTTTTTTACTGCTTACTCTTTGTCATTTCTGGAGCCTCTTAAGTGCCAATCCACTGATTTACCCAGTTATTGAAGTCTCAATGGCCTTTAGAGCTGAGATGTGATGTGGATGGAAAGTCTTATTTATTTATTTTTAAAAGGTGGGTATAAGTTGTTAAAGGGAGTTTTAAACACTTTTGGATTCTTTGTTATTTTTATGACTTAACCATTCTAAATTTTCCTTTTATTCACTTTAAGTGTTATTGGTTTAGCTTCTTGAAAAATTACATTAATTTTATTCTCCACTTTTTTCTTGCCTGAAGTTCAGAGTTAAAAAGGCCTGAAAACAAGGGGATTTCTGCTGCTTTGAATTTGTTAGATGACGCAAAGAAAGAGATAGATTCATATTCCAAGGGTGGACCCATTTCCTATGCAGATCTCATCCAATATGCAGGTTCTACATTCTAAATATCTACAAGTTTGAACTATGAACCATAGACTTGAAGATCGACATACCATGTATTAGTTGTACAGTGTCCTGTAGAATGAACAATAAAATAGGTTTTTGAACATTTATTCATTGTTTCTGTCTAGCATGAGCTAATATGAAGAATGCAGTCTGCATGTGTGTGGATGCTCCTGACTCAGATACCTTCATTTGATGTAGCACAAGGTGTCCTCAAGTCCACATTTCTAGCTTCTGCCATTCGTAAATGTGGTGGGAATGAGGAGAAAGGGAGATTGGTATACACTGCATATGGTTCAAATGGACAGGTCTGTTTCTCATTTCTTGCTGTGTCATTGCTGGTGTACTCAATGTCATCCATAACATCGTGCACTACATATTGCTCAAAGCTGTGGTGACTCTCTTGAAATTCAGTTGCTTTTTCCAGATGCCCTCAACATCAGATTGAAGTCCTCAAACAATTACTAACGACATTTTTTAAGCTTTAACCAGATACTATGCATTCATGGCCTATTTTCAGCCTTATGAAGTGGTTAATATTCCAGCCAAAAAAAAAGCTGTGGTGACACTCATGAAAATCTGTTTTGTTTATTTAATTTTTCTAAATTTGAAAGTGTTTTGTTTTTGGTTTATGGACTTATAAGTTTCAATTTCAGTAAGTGTGTAATAGCAATACTTTTTCAATCACTCTGATTTTTTCAAGATGGAAGACACAATCTGACTTGCACTTAATAATTAAAATGAAAGAATGTTCAATTTTTTAGTGTCTGTTCAGTACAACTAAGAAGCCTGCACAGCTAGGATGCAAGCCAAGGCTTTGTTCACTGATTGACTTGCCATATTATTACACATCAAGCTAACTTACTGCCACTCTCTCTCTCTCTCTCTCAGCCCTAAGTTGATAATGGGCTTGTTGGAATTTTCTCCTACTCTTTCAATATCTTAAAATTTTTCTGAAATATTTGTTCTCGGTTGTAATTGCTTTAATTGGTTAGGTAAAAGCAATCATCATGGCTAATTTTAATTGACAACTAGGACATTTAGTAGAAAATATTGGATCTGTATTTGATGCTATTATACAAATGTTATTGGGTACAGTGGGGCTTGTTTGACAAGCAATTTGGAAGGGTAGACACCCAAGAACCAGATCCAGAAGGGAGGGTTCCCCTATGGGTGAACGCAAGTGTGAAGGAAATGAAAGACAAGTTCGTAGCTATTGGCTTTGGTCCTCGCCAGGTATTTTTTCAACTATACTACTTTTTGCTGCTGCAATTGTATTTCAGGTCTCAATTTCTTTACCAAATAATTATTTGTACTTATTACTTGTGACCCAAAACATAGCATCTCAAACATGCAACCACGGCCAAATGTGTTAAATTCAAATTGAGAGTAAGATTCTTAGCTGATTTCATGGTGTAAGCTATGTTGGAACCCAAACCTACTACTACTACTTGTAGGGATTTTTATCTTCTATGGAACGAATTGTTGTTCGTTCCATGTTAAGACTCATATTTTGGATGCATTGTACTTTCTTTTTAATACAAACTAGCCACAAACCCGCTCGATGCGCGTGATAATTATTTTGATTATGGTTTTATTATTTTTTTTTGCAATTGAAACTAATTTAATAAAAAGTAATGTATTTCGTAATCATATTTTTTTTATTATAGAAACAATCCTAAATATAATTTTTGTAGTACCAAAATGAAAACAATACAATTTTTCTCAAAAATTCAAAAGGCAAGTTAACGAAAATATTCTTTTTTTAGTAAAAGTTATTTATAGCATTTTGTCAATCATTAAAAAGAATATAAAATTTGAAAATTATTCTTTTAGTTTTAAATAAACTTTTTGAAATCTTAATTTTTCTGTCTACAATCCAAAACACCACCGTAAAACGTAACTAAAAAAATTAATAGAACTTAGCAATGATTAATTGGACTAATTAGGAAATCAAATTGTTGTTGATAATCTATTAAGTTTATATTCTTTGCAGATATTATAATTTCGTCCACCCAAAACATATTATCAAATAATTATTAGCTAAATCTAAGAATTAAATTTCTATCTATGTATTGTTATAAAATAATAATGATAATTAAAATAAAATTGCAAAAGCTAAAATTTGTCACCCATCTAATTATTTTTGTTTGACTAACCTTTGCTTTTATCTAAATAAATGACATTATAGAGTACTTTTAATACAACTATTAAGAGTACTTTGTCCACTACAAAGGATTAAAAAATAAACAAAAATTATTAAAGTCTCATAGTTTGACATCTAAATTGAGCACTATAAAAAATCATGCAAGGTAATAGAATAAATACCAAATTATCTAAATCATGCTATGTAATAAAATAACATTATATTTTTATATGCTATTTAATTTTTTATAATGCAATATGATAACATTTAACAATCAAAGAGAGCAAAAAAACAAAAAATAAAAACAAAAAACTAAACTAATCATATTAACCCAAAGTAGAGTTTTAACTAATATAAAAAAAATATATCAATCTAAAGCAGAGATGCAAGAAAAATAAAAAATCTACCAAAAAATTGAGAGAGAGAGAGAGAGAGAAACAAACTTTTTTTTTTTGTCAGAAAAAACTATGCATAGAATGGTAGAGATATTGACAAATTTATAGTAAGAGGGTGTGAATAAGAAGAGACAAAAATAAAGGAAGATGAAGGGAAAGAGGAAGAATGATATTAATTTAGAGGGTAGTGGAGAGATGAAAATGTAAGGGAAAGAGAAAGGTTAGAGAAGTAGTGGGGAGATGAAAAGGTAAGAGAGGGAAAAGGTTGGAGAAATGTAAATATTAAAATAATAAATGTTAAAAACAATTTTAGGAAAATTAAAAAGAAAAAAGATAATGACGTGAACGTTGATGTGGCTTAACTAGAACGTAGCAATAATAAATGCTACGCTCCAACTTTTAGATATATATAGATGACATTAATATAATCTTTCCTATCAATAAACAAATCAAATGGCAAAGTGCAGTCAATGGCTGAAAGTGAAACATATAACAAAAATAAAATTTGGGGTATCTTTATATTCAAGCTAAAGAAACCTTGAGTAAGTCTATTGCATTTGATAATCATGAGTATTCATGGATGTTTGTTTTGTTGTCTGTCCAGTTAGCTGTGATGTCTGCATTCCTGGGTCCAGATCAGGCTGCCACTGAGGCATTATTGGCCACCGATCCAGATGTTTCTCCGTGGGTTCAGAAATATCAACGTAGTCGAGAAACAGTATCTGAGACAGATTATGAGGTTAGTAACATTTTCTTAACACGCCTTACCAAAAGGGCAATATAAAGGTCTTAACTTTATGCTGTTAATTTAGTTATCCTAATTATAACTTGGAAGAAAAATCAAAACATTTTATACCATATTGATTGTGCTATTGCCAAAAAAGATCTGTCAACTTTTTGTTTGAAATTGAGCAAGATTGATGGAACTTCTTACTTCTCATGAATGCAAACTGTTTCTCTTTCAGGTTGATCTGATCACCACTCTCACAAAATTAAGTAGCTTGGGTCAGCAAATCAATTACGAGGCATATACATATCCTGTTCAAAGAGTTAATTTGAGCAAACTCAAATTATAGAGGAAGTAAATAGCCTCTGCCAAGTAGCAGTACCACTGCAGGGAGGGGACTTATTTCTTGGAACAATTTAATACTAGAACATCAGCTAGCTTTCAGTTTTTATGGTGACCCTTTTGCATAATGGTTATTTTTGAGATAAATGACACTTTATAATGAGGAATTTTATACAAATTAAATAAATCAATGAATCAATTGTTCAATCCAAACGTGTCATTTTAAATAAACAAAAGTAGGGAAAAAAGATGGCATAACAAAGTTCTTTTTTCTTTTTTATTTATTATTTTTTATAATCAAGAGATCTTTTTCTCAAAAAAAAAAAAAGATACTCAGTGTTGTTGAATCATCCCACATCGATAAGGTGTGATATTAAAAAGAGGTTTATCACTTGTTCCGCGACACTAACTGTCACATTCAGCTTTGGTGCTGGTGTGTGAGTGTATTCTCTTATCTCATCCCCTTTTCCTGTGTGTGTGTGTGTTTCTCAAAAAAAAAAAAAAACTCTTTTTTATTGAAACAAAGAGGTGTAAACCAAAAACCACAGTTTAGACAAAAACATCCACTATATGTTCATAACTGCATTTGAATAAGGGACTTAGGATACACATTTGTATCTTTGTTTGATGGTAAATACTACACTCCGTTTGTTTCAACAATCATGTTTTCTAGAAAATAAGTTATTTTCTAAAAAGTATTTTCTATAAAACTATTTCATTTTCCAAAGTTTGGTTGCAACTTTAAATGAGTTGAAAAACAATCTCCTAACTTCTCTTATTTAGTTTGTTGTGAGATAAAGTTGTTTTCCAAAAAAAATTAATGAAAAACAATCTCCAAAAATAAGTCATACTTTTTATGTTGACCAAAAATATTTTTCCTTTTACTCATCTTTTTTTATGCAACCAAACACTGAAAAACAAGAAAAACTATTTTTACACAAGGTTTTCCATTGAAATAAACGGAGCGTAAATAGCAATCATCATTGAATGGACAATATAAGCATCTGTTGTCTGTTCAAAGTCTTACATATGACATTAAGAAAATTAGAGCTCCAATTGGTTTGCTATATATTGAACAGTTTTTAATAGGCGAGGGTTCATAATCAAAATGGTTTTATCTTAGGAAGGTAAAATTCTAGGGCTATTACACTATGCAAAATGTGAATCACCGGTTTAAAATGTGGGTGTTCATAATCAAGCCTTCTTCTTAATGGTACTCCTTGTCTGAACAGGAAACTACAAATTCTTGCATATCTTAGCAAGCAACGACAATTTGAAAGTGAAATATGTGCCATATATAACTTGCAGTAGCCCATGTTAGAGAGAGGGAAAAAAGGAAGAAGAAGAAAAGGAGAAAGAATAAGAAGAAGAAAAAAAAGGAAGAAGAAGCGGGCTAAGAATGAGATGAGCCAGAGGATTAAAAAAATCATTTAGGACGCGTCTGCAGTCGTGTCTAGGCCACACGCCGCGTCCCCTAGTGTTCGACATAGGTGTAGCGACCAAATTGCCGAACCCGTGCTTCCCAGACCATAGATTCACCATAAGTTTCCGAATTTAAATTCAAATATGTGAATTAGCCAATGCACTTCTTTATGTATAATTACCTTCTAAGGCCACATGGTTGGATCTAACAAAGAACATAAGATACAATACCAAAGGAACCACACCTAAGCTTTACTAAAAAAAAAGTTCACATCAAACTAAACCAAAAAAATTCTATTATATTAAGTGTTAATACAACAAAATATGTATAGTAGTATTAGACAAGATATTGCATCTACAAGTTAACATTGTTGCAATAGTAACTTAAAAGTTTAGCCGATAGAAAGATGATTCTCCCTATGGATGTTGCCACCTTATAGTAGGTACAATATCTTCACTACCATTAGTGGAGGTAGAGGTAGAGGGAGAAGAAGGGGAAGAAGAGGAAGAGAAGGTTTAGCCGATAGAAAGATTGCTTGATAATCACAACTTTCATGAGATCTCAAGTAGAAAGGGAGGTGTAGGTGGAATAGAGTCTCTATCTAAGGTTCCTATTAAGTTTCAATCTAACCAATGCCTACTTCACTTGGGGCACTAGACCCAATCTTTGCCCTATCTCTTCAATGTGGGGCATTAGTGATTTGATGTTTTGTATATAGCTATTGATTTTCTTTATTTACCATTAAAAAATGATTAGATTGATGCGGATAGATAAATGTATAAAGGTAGCTATCTTAATCAAGATGTGGCAATCAAAGTTCTCAAGGATGAGTAAATGAAGTTGGAATTTGCTCAAGAAGCCATTTTTATGGGGTTTGTTAAGTACAAGTTTTTCATGTATTGGTTATTGTTTGAAGGCTATTAGTAGAGAAAAAAAGCATGGGAGAGAATCTTATGACACTGCAAGAAAAGATGGTTATTGCAATGGAAAAAATCATTGCTATAACATTAGAATCATTACAATTGTTGATATGAGGTATTGCAATAAAATTTTAGGTAATAAGTTTGTGCAACAAAAACTTTTGTTGCAGTAAATTTCAAATATTTTAATGATAATTTTGATGTAATGATAAATATATTGTTGTAATAAATGATTTACTATTTTGAATATGTTGTAGCTATAGGCTATTATTTCACGAATCTTATTACAATAAATTGCAAATAATTTACCAAAATAGGCTAGATTAAATTATTACAATGATATTTTTATTGTAAAAGATAATTATTTCACTTTGTCATTGCATTAGATTATCAAATAATTGATACCAAGTTATTGTAATGATATATTCGTTTTTGTCATTGCAATATTTTGTAAAAGAATTAATATCAAATTATTACAATGATAACTTCGTTGCAATAAGCTAATAGTTCGAAATTTTCATTGCAATAGATTGCAAAAATAATTGGTATCAATTTATTGCAACAATTTTTTTTTTAAGTTATTGCAATAATTTTTCATCAATCACAAATGTCTGGGTTTCAGGTTTTCCGCACTTCATTAGATTAGCCTCCCTCAAAAATTCCTCAAATTGTTCATCCAAAAGTCTAAATTTGCTAAACATGAGCAAATCAAAATAATAGACTTCTTAGGGTGGGTTATCAAGAACGAATTGACAGCTGAGGAAATACAAATGGGACCCCAAATGAACACAAGACATATCTTTGGGGTATATCCCACCAGTTAGTCCAGTTTTAAGTCGGAGGATAGGGGAGAGCAATCTTGGATCACTGGTTTTAGCTTTTTGGGTTTCTTTTGTTGGAGACCAAATAGATAGAAGATCTGGAACATCAATCTCATACAAACTATTGCTCCACTTATTTGAGAAGTATTCATACATCTACCGTGCTTCAAAAGGCTGATCATCTATTGGTTGTGCATGAGCTATGATATGCAAGTCCAACAACGAATGTGAATTTTCATGAATAAATTGCAAATGATCCATGGAAATGGGTCCCCAAATTGGTTTGAGGAATAAGGTAATGGCTTAGGGGAAATTAGAATTTATATTTTATGTGATATTGAGATTGCTTAACTGAATGGTTGTTCGATAATTGATAAAGATCGCAAGCAGCGTGATTTGGGGAAGCCTAAAAAGGAAAATTAGGAAATGGGGGGAAACTTGATTCAATTTAACCCTATTTAGTCATTTCTTTAGCCAAAACTCACCATTTTGGGCTTTTGGGATTTTTTTTTTTTTAATTTATTTGCGCTCAAAACTACGGTTTAGTCCTATGGAGTTTGGAGCAAGTTTGGCCTTTCTACACATGTGTGGGCTTATTTGGTCTTTTTCACATAAACAATTATCTTTATTATTAATGAACTAAAAGAAAAACTTCCATGTACCATGTCTATAGTTTTCTTTATAGAATCTCCCAAATATATAGCTAAATAGCTATAGATTGTAGGGCTGGCAAAGAGGCGGGCCAAGCCAGGCCCAAAATGGGGTCTTTGCCCCCACCCCTCATGGTTTTGTCTTATCCCATCCCTTCATAATGGAAAAAAACTTCTTACCCCATTCCCACCCCTTAGAGCCCCGTGAAGCTCCGCCTTAACCCATAAAACTCTACTTTTTATTAATTTGCCTCATAACTATTACAATTTTTTTTAATAAAACTTGTTTCATTAATAAAAATATACTTAAAATTACAACTAAATTTATCTTATCAAATCAAATTAAATTTTAGCAAAAACTGAATAATATTATCCAAGTGTTTAATAAGACAATATCACAACAAAAACAAAAATCTTATAGTATAACACATAACAAAATAGAGCAAGAGATCCACGTTGGGTAGAATAAAATAAACTAATATTGATATATTTGTTTAAATAGTAGGATTTTAGAGTATGAAAAATTTATAATTGTAACCTTTATCAACATGGGGCGAGGCGAGGCAAGATGGGTCTAAAAAATCTAAATCTATCCCTACCTCACCTTGTGGGGAAGGGCTTAAATCTCGCCCCATCCCCTTTACGAGGCGAGAAAAACCCGTGCGGGACAAAGCGGGGAAGGGCAGGTCAAGTACGGCAAGACAAAATTGTCACATCCCTAATAGATTGACGTTTGAATGTAAAATCATAACTCAATTCAACTCTAAATTTTAATGTTAACAAATAGGGATCTACATTTATCTTCTTTTTCCATTTTATCATAATATAATTAATATCTTAACTTCCATAATATAATTAATATCCTAACTTCCAAAAATTTTATTTGTTTGTATCTTTATTAACTGTTTTTTTCTGCCTATAATTTTCTTTAACTTTTTTCCTTCAGATAGTTGCATGCTAAATGTTATTTATATCATTTCTAGATCAATTCACATGTTTCTAATTACCTTATTTCTTTTCGAGGGAGAAAGAAATTTATGGGAGCAGTATATCTTAGAGGTTTTTTTTGGGCACACACAAAATTATTTTGAGCGAAGAGGTCTAAACTCTAAAGGGAATTAAGATGAGAAGGCACAGTCTAGAGTGAGAAAGAGAAGACTCGAGAGAACATAGAGAAGCCACCCGTAGCAGTGGCTGGTGGTGGCAATGAGTGAAAGAGGCATGGCTTGAAGCTTTCGACCATGGAGGTCTAGGCTAGGTGAGGTTCGTGTCACAATGAGGGATTTAAGATTTGAATAGAAGTTAAAAAGATAAATAAAAAATCAAGAAAATAAAAAACATGAGAGGTGGCAGGATTTTATTACTTTATTAGAGATTCCTAAGTTATAATTGGTGGGGGAGATGTCTTTAGAGAGCCTAGAGTGGACCGGGCCGAATTTGGTCAACTTGTGGGCCCAATATAGCTCCCCCAGCCAAGCCCAGTCCATGCTTGTTTAAACTAGGCCCAGTCTGAAATTCACTTAAACATGAACATTTTGACCCAAGTCAACAGCTCCAATTTACACTAAACCAAACCCAAAGCCCCATGCCTTTAAACCTTGCAGCCCAACTCCAAATCCCCCAATTCCTCTTTTTCGACCCACAGAAACCCATCCGCCCACTTTTCATAATTACTTTTTACCCTAAACTTTCTAAATTTTCATTTTTAACCCCAAAATTTACATAAAACTATCAAGATGCCCTCCAACTTTCACAAAATACATTCTAAATCCCACAACATCCCAAAACCTTTCTAAAGCACACTTTCAACCCCAAACTTTCACTAAATTACTTTTCAACCCCTAAAATTTCAAAATTTGCACAAAAGCCCTTTAGGCCACAAGAATGCAATTATAATCTCATCTTGTTCCGAAATAAAATTTTCTCTATAAAAATAATAAGACTATCAAATAATATTATTTTCACACTTTATAGGAGTTTAACATTTGTGTTCCTTGATATTTTTGTGTCTTTTTGCATAAGATAAATACTTTGGGAAAATGATTTGCAAAATTGCATTTCTATGCAATGAATGCAATGCAATGCTATGAAGTGAAGTAAGTTTTACTTATTTTCCTATGCAACTTATGTTCCTAGTAAATGTCATGTGATCACATAATTAGCTATGCCCTTTTGATCTTGCTTTCTAAAAAAAATTGTTTACCATCTTAAGATAGATTGTACATGTCATCTTAGAGTAGATTTATATGTCATGCATTTACATGTTACCCTAGGGTATATTATATATGCCAATAGTTATTTGTTAACAGATGTTTGATAACTTTAAAATATGGACAATTTTAGCTTAGATGGGTAAGACAACTTTGATTTTGTTAATTTTTGTTTTCTAAATTACTAGCAGTGATTTATCATGTTGAATTGGTAGTTTATCTGTATATTAATCAACTACAATCTTGTAATGTTATTTTTTTTTTATATATAATTTGTGAGGTTCAATTCAAATTATTTTGGATTAATCCTTTGAAATTTAATTCGAATATTGAAATTAATTTAATACAAAAACTAATACAAGCAAAACTAAGGGTTGTCAATGCTCCCTCATTAAGATGAAAAAAGTCCCTTATTTCTCCTTACAAGCCAAGGCCAGAGGGTTCCATTCCTCTCCTCCACCCAAAAATGCAACAATGCTCCTAAGGTTTATCTCAAAAGGACCTCTAAAATACTTAGGCCATTTTAATTACTTCAAACTTGTGTAAATGGACTGATTTCACTAGCAGGGTATTATTTTCTTTAATGTGAAGAGTTGCTTCATATTTCAAAAGCAATAGTTAATACAATGTGGACTTTGTATTAAGGACTCTATAAGGCTAAGGAGAACTTGAAGAGATTTTTGTCTTCATGTATATACTTATATTGTGAGTTTCAGTTACTACGAGTTGTATTGTAGTATAAGAAACTCTAAATATAAGTTAATAGGATGGTGGCAGTCTTGAAAATCTGTTTACTTTTTTAATTTGTGTTGATTGGAAACATTGTGACGCTGTACTTTTCTTTGGGTTTATGGACTTCTAAGTTACTATTTCAGCAAGTGTGTATTTGCAAACACGTGTGCAATCGTTTTTAATTAGAATGAAAGAATATTCAATGCTTTTGTGCCTTCTCAATATAACAAGCAGTGTGTAGCTAGGCTGCAAGCCAAGGGCTTTGTTCATCAAATTGGCATACCATATTCTCACATATCAAGCTAACTTACTGTTACAATCTATGTCTCTCGCACATATTTTTGGTATATACTCTTAAATCTTAATCACATTTTTTAGACCTATCACCTCAATGGACCAAATAAAATATTATTAATAAAATGAAACTGTAGTGGTCCGTTCCTAATAACCTCGAGCTGTTGGGCCTGGACCTCCAATTTATTTATATTCTGGATTGAGCTTATCTCACAATGAGAGATCAAAAAAGTGTTTGGTTATGTTACTAATAGAATACTAGGTTTAATTTGGCATTAAGCTACGTTGATCTTGGCTTAGCCGTGAAGGCTACTAAGAAGTCGAGCCCAATCTCTGAAATTTGAACAGAATTTTATTCTCCCTGAGATATGTTTCTTCTCACTTTTCTTGTATCTCTCTCTCTCCAATTTTTCCAACTCTTTCTTCCTACCTCTCCTCCCCTATTTATATCATTCTCTCAATGGGTTTGTCATGATAAGAGAATATTTAACAAGTCATTGGGTCTCTCTGTATCATATCACATGTCAAAGGAGACCCACCTCCTGCTGTTGACATGACCCCCTAGTAACTCATGTTTAACACCGATTATTGCTTAACGGCAAATTCCCCCAAGGCATTATCTCTTGTTTTGGGCATGTCTTGAGCACTTTCTTATCTACTCAGCTAGCTCCACATAGCTCAGCTATATGGGATGAACAGGGCCAAGATTATTCTAATGGATGGGCTTGGCAATTCAAGGGTCAGCGTGCTATTCTCGGTCGGTACAAAATCCATGATAATTTTGAGTAAATTATACTGTATTTTTCTTGAAATTTGGCTCAATATTTAGTGTTGGGGGGCTTAACGTGAAATCCTCATTCAACAATCAAGACTTTACCAGCTTTAGTCATGAGTCATGACCACTTCCGAGGAACAATTTACCAATGATTCACAACAACCATGACAGGTAAACTAAACCATCACACATATTTCCACCCTGGGCCAGGTCGAATTCGTTTGCTATAGCCCCCTCATCAAACCAGCACCCATGGTTTGATTGCTATTTGGGGCCCAACTTAATATCCTAAAAACTCACCTTCAATAATAATGAATATGTCTGTAAGCACTAGTCATGATAAGTTATAAATTCATAAAGCAGGTCTCCCAATAATTCATGATACTACTACAAGTAAACTCATGCATTCTGCAACAAATAGTTTTTGTATGCAGCAAACTTTCCAAAAACGAAAATGGGGAAATGAAAAATTGGGGTGTATACAGTTATATCAAATAAAGTGAGGCTACATAACCAAATAAAATAAACATGCTATAAAAAGCTAAACCAAATGCACTTTGTTGCCTCCAAGTTGCCAAGCTCAGATAAGAAGCATTTCTTTACCATTTTCTTTTTCCCCCTTTTTTACTGCCTGCATTTTTTAACTCAAAATTTATTGGTAAAGTGAGATGCTGCAACTATAATACATAATAAATAAATAAAAATAACTGTTCCCTCGGCCTATCTGGATTTAGGAGCTATAATCTGAAGCCCACCCATGAAGGGCCTCAATGGCTCGGGAATAATAACAGAGCCGTCTTCTTGCTGGTAATTCTCAAGCAAGCAAACAATCATCCGTGGTATGCACAGGCAGTCGCATTTAGTGTGTGAACAAACTTTGGTGGAGGAAGGCTTCCTTTACCCTTTTTAGAATTACTTGATGATGGTTCTGATGGACGATATCGGATCCCCAGTCGACGACTTTGATAGTCTGTACAATTTGATGCACTTGATATCTGTCAAAATATTTACAATTGGGTTTAATATTTCAAGAATGGCTAATAGAATGGTACCTTTGTCTGAATAGACAACATTATATTCTTGCATATCTCAAGAAGCAACGACATTTTGAAAGCAAAATTTGTGCCCATGTATAACCAACAGTAGCCCATTTGAGAGAGAGAGAGAAAGGGAGTAAATCCCATAGAAATACCTCGCCAAATCGTTCTAAACCAGGCATCCACGCCTCCACATCGAATTTACGATATGCTGGTGCACCTAAATCCACTGAAGCCATATCCAAAGTTCTGCCAAGAAACTCAAGATTAACATTACTAGAACAACAACCAACACACAACTCAATAAAAGGCTGAGGAATGTCCTCACTTATAATGCAATCCAAGTGATGAGAAGAGGTCTTCTTCAATTTTAATGAGCTCCTCATGGTAGAATTCGCTTTCCTCTGATTGGCATAAGACAAACATCTCCACCTTGCTGAATTGGTGGACTCGATAAAGACCCCTGCGCAGTATCTCACCCGTTTTATCATAATATGCATGAAGTTTATCTAATGCCACAGGTTTAAACTAGACAAACAAGACTAATAGCAATCAGAACGTGAACAACTTGTACCTGAGCAAAGACCACCAACGGTGTTTCCCAAGCACTATAGTGGTCACATGCATGCATTTATGGTTCAATGACTTACCACAGTAAGGAGCCAAGGTCGTAGATTTTCGAGCACTAATCAGGATAATAAATGATTTTGGACTTACACAAGACTCACTAAAAATTACAAGTTTATTTGATGACATAGTAAACTAACAGGCCAAATCTCTAAGTCATATATACTTATTGTGGAACACGTCTTTTGTTTAGTCATTCAAAGTTTTCCAATGTTAAATTTTGTTCTACAGTAAACAAACCCTGATGCCTTCATAAAAAATGATCATGGTCAGCCAAACCCAATGCCTTCTCAACCCTACCATGAAGAGATTTAGACAAAGAATGCATGTTTGTCATGCAGAAGGGCAGTAGCTGCCACACCAAGACGACACCCGATTCTACAGTTGAAAAACCAGGGATTCTTATTGACATGATTTTGATGTTCACGTTTCACATAAAGCCTATCTCTTTGGCATTGGATGGAAGAAAAGGTAAAAAACAAAATCATACTTTTCATGCCAGCATATTTGGATACTCAAGGATCTATAATATCAGCAGCACGTTGAACAAACCAGTGTGATGCAATTAGTAGGGAATATTAACTAAATATGAGATCACATTTCAATCTCAAATAGTACAAGTGTCATGTGCTCAAAATTTTATGAAACAACTAAATTATCATATCATTGTCAGGAAATTTGCATTTGATTGAGGATTTAGCATTACATGATTTGGTAGAACCATTATTCAAGTGTATTGGAAATAGTGAAAGTTAGCTAATCATAGAAGAAAAAAGGATGACACTAATAATTTACCTTGTTGCTGTGCCTGCAGCACCTGCTTCAGTTCGGAAGCAATGGGAAAATGCCACATACTTCAATGGTAACAATGACTCAGCAACAATAGAATCCATATGAATTCCCCCCACTGGAATCTCTGCAGTGCCGATGAGGCACTGGTCACTACCCTCAATAGAATAAACCTGATACATGTTTAACAAGATAATTAGCAAATTTATACATCAATGACAGTGAACATAATGTCCTTTCCTACACACTATGGCAGCATTTTCATATCTGGATGAGAGAGATAAAAAGCAAGAATTTCAAAAACCTGGGTATTTGCTCCACGAGGCTGAAAACCGCATTTTTCAACAACAGAGGATCTTACAATCTCTGGAGTTGTCAAAGGTGTGAAGCCCTTCTTCATGACTTCCGAGAGTGTCCAGTTAATGAGGCCCATCTCTAACATAACCGCTTCATTCTTCAGGTAGTAGAATTTTGATCCACTGACCTATATGCACAACCAGAAAAAAGGATACCCATTAGAAAGGAAAGCAGTCAATTGTTGAGTTCGAGTTAAAAGTTACCAAATCTATTTATTTGGAATTCAAAATTTTAGATTTGACACAACAACCTAAATTATGAGTAAAATCTTCTGAATATCCAAGAATTGCAGATTTATCAACCTGTTAGATTACATAACAAACACAACTTCCAGATATGTAAGACCTCTACCCTACTAATAGAAAACCCTTAAAAGTTATGATACAAACCCTGTAGGGAGAAACTAAGGGACACTTTTAATACCTTAGATTAAACAGAAAGAGTACCTCTGCAGCAGCATCGAAATCTAAAAGATCAAGTTCTTTTCCAAGTTGAAGGTGATCCTTGACAGGGAAGCTGAATTTGCGCGGGCTACCTACCTACAAAAGCACATAGAAAATTGAAAAAAAAAAAAAAAAAAAAAGCTGTCTAAAACTGGACTACAACATGCATCCCTTGTCAGAAAGAGAATGACTCAAAAAAAACAAGGTACCATCTTTCTTATCACCGAAGACTCCTCCCCTCCAATCGGAACATCAGGATGAGTCATATTTGGAATACACTGAGCTTCCTGCTGAAGCTCATCAGTAAGTTTAAGAAGGTCTTCTTCCAAGGTGACAAGCCCTTCCTTCAGATTCTTTCCTAAATACATAAATAAAAGCAGTATGAGAAACACATTTCAAAATCAGGGCGATGATATATGCATAATATAATATTCCCACCATATACCTTCTTCTATGAGTCTTTGACGCTCAGCTGGTTCCAATTTCCCTTTCATCTTGTTTGCCACCACATTCCTTTCCCCACGAAGCCGCTCAACTTCCTGCTATCTGTGAGTGACAATTAGCTCAAAAATTGAGAACAAAACAATTTGCTCTCTGTTTTTACACCATATTTTATTTTTAGATTTAATCTAAACAAAGAACCTTTGCATTTTGTTGCTCAAAGCACCACCCATTTGTACTTCAAAATATATTTCACATCAAGCCGACATCTTCTAAAGCCAGGGATTTTTTTTTTTTTTTTTTTAAAAGGCAAAACTTAAAGTACAGTTCTTTATAAGTTCCCGAATTAGATTCAAATACGTAGATTAGCCAATGCACTTCATTATGTATAATTACAGCTTCTAAGGATACATGGTTGAATCTATCTGGAGAATGCACAATACAATGCTAAAGGAACTACACCTAAACTTTACCCAAAAAAGTTCTCATCATAAGATTCTCTCCCATGCTTTTTTGTTTTTGTTTTTTTCTCTACTAACAGCCTTCATACAATAGCCTTCATTCAAGACCCATTGGGTGCGTGTGTAACTTAATCAATGAAAAGACTTACATATACATACATACACAAATTGACACACATACTAACAACTAGTGAATTGTCAATATGATATTGAATTTTCCAAAATTCAAACAGAAAATCAATGCACAAAGTTTGATTATGGTTATCAGCATAAATAAGAGAGTATAAAATTACAACCTTTTGAAGATGGGTCATTTTGTCATACAGTTGAAGCACAGTTTCCAAATTAGCATTGGAGTTCCTCTTCTCTATGTTTAAAGCTACTGCTTCTTTGTTCTCCCTTATCCACTTGAAGTCTATCGCTGCTTTCCACTGAGGCTTCACAGCTTCATCATTCATCACCAAAATCAAAAACCAAAAATTTAAATTGAAAAAAAAAAAAAAAGTTGGAACTCAAAGATAGCGCAAAATGTGAATCACCGGTTTCATCTGAAGCGGTTTGGACTGCAGGTGCGGCTGAGAGAGCTCTGGCGAGGAGTGGAAATGGAGGTCTCTGTGTACGGCCATGGCGGGAAGGAGCTAAGAAGGTTAGGGTTTTGGGAAGTGGTTTGAAAACGAAGCGCGAAGAAGAGAATGAAGGGATTGAAGCGAGCTTCAGGGTCTGTAAGGTCGTCCCGCCCATCCCCATGGTTTTTGTCTCTGTTCAGGGTTGGACTGGACTTTTGAGTCTGAGGTGAGAAAGAGAGCTAATTTCAGTTTCAGCCAATTTATCCTCACAAATTTTGTAGTATTATTATTATTGAGAAGAAAATATAATTTATAAGTTAAAAAGTCACTATATATGTGTGTATAAATATTGTCAATTTTATTGGTTTAACGATTTTTTTTTTTTTTTTTACAATGACATTACTCATTAGTTGAAATTTAAACTTTTAGTTATTTTCTAAACTTCTGATATATTCTCTAATATATTAAGTTTTAGATTTTGTTTGTTTATATAAAAAATATTATTAAGTTTTAAATTTTGGTGATATTAAATAAATACTTTTTTTTTTTTAAAGACGGTTTCAACTTATAAGGTTTACTCTTAATAATAACTCAATTATTATAAGCTTTTGATGTTAGTTTATTTTATTTAAATTTCAAACTTGAATGAAATTCAAATTCATTACATGTTTAAATTTTGTTCACTTTCTTGTTAAACAAGCTTGAATTTATTTATTAGTACTTGATTGACAAGAGGTTTTAGATTAATATTCTTTCGTACTACCCGATACAATGAAAAGTGAAAACTCATTCTAACATTTATGAAATGTGACATGCAAATACTTTATATTGTGTTAGATTAACTATTGTTTGAAGGGTAGGAGATAAACTTATTAATGCTTCAATTTTTTTTTTTTTTTTTTGAAGAACCCTTTAACAAGAAGTGGGGGCTAGCTTTAATAAATGGATTTTAAGCTTTGAGCAATGGGATTTGGGGGAAACAATATACTTTGTTTTCATAATGGCAACAGTAATTTGGTTAACTTAATCCTATTTGGTTTGTTGTTACAGAAGAATTAACACATTTTCAAAGCTACTGAATTTGTATGATAACGAGAGTTGATATTAATGGTGAAAGAACAAACATTTGAGACATATTGAGCTATTGATGAAGGGGTGCACAAGGCTCTATCCATGGGCTCATGGGTTTTGCAAGCACTCCCAAGCTCACTGGCACTTATGATATGACCATTGATCCCCAAAAAATAGATGAAGAAAAATCCCTTGTCCTCCAAAGTCCAAACCACACCCCCAATTTTGCTATATATATGGGTTGGGTCCATTCGGCTAGCAATCTTAAAGGGCGTGGCGTTCAACTTTCCTTGTTTAGGCCTTGAGGCACATTATGCTATAGTATTGTTGGGCCGGTTTGTTTTGAGCTTATCACAAAAATTGTCAGGAAAAAAACGGCTTAACATATTCACAAGGTAACGTTTTAATTTTGCAAAAAGTTAACAGATTTCCTAAGAATATTAGTCTACAAAATATTTAGAGAAAATTTTATGAAAAATGAAAAAAGTAATTAAATTTTTTGACAATTTTATTTTTTATTTTTTATAAAAGTAATATCAAAACTTTCATAAATTGGTTCATTAACAAATGCTCTCAGGGCACCTGTTAACCAAACCGTTTAACTTTGTGGGTTCTTTTTTTTTTTTTTTTTTTTTTTTTGACAATACACATGCCCAAGTGGGAACAGGGATCCTAGGCCTTATGCTTGTGGTTTGGTGGATTAGGCTTGATTCACCGCAGCTGTATTGGACTAATTACGAACTAAGTTATGCACAAAACATGATTCCTACAACACATACACACTTACACATACAAAATATATACATATTGTACAGCAAAGAACAGTAAAGGAATAATAAAAGGTATATAAGACATCAAGGATCCTCAGAATGATAAGTAATATTTCATTATTTTTTGGGTTTTAGTACATTGGGCATTTTCTCCACTGGGATATGTCACAAAGTCCAAATAAGTTCAAAAGTCACAAACTTAGATAGCTTTTTGTAGGCTTCTAAGACTTGTGAGATTTGAATCCCTTTGAATCCAAGTGTATCCTCTAGTGTCTATCTTAGGATCCCTCACAATGTTTTCCCCATTTTCTCCTTTTTTTGATTTTTAAAGAAGTTTTTCCAAGGAGCCTTTTGCTCTGATTCTCTATTGCTGAATGGTTTTTGATGTTGGCTCCATCCCCTTTTTGTAATACCTCCCTAGGGTTTTTGTTGTACCACTGATTCCCTCCATTTGCTGCCTTAGGTACTATAACTAATGTTGTGTCAACAACATTAATAGCCGGTCCCTTCCTTATTTTCTTATTATTTTCCCCTTTTAAGCCCCCTCCCCCCCAAAGTCCTCACTTGACCTTCTCCTTTTGGGAGACCCTAAGAGCTGACTTTCAATCTTCTTTTCCCAAAACTTCTAAATGTTGTTTTTTAGACCCACCTTTTTAGTTGCTTTACTTTTTGTCAGGCTGAAAGATCCCCAGCCACCTTCCTTCATGATCCTCCTTCCTTTGTTCCCTAAGGTATTAGGCTTTTTTTCATGAAGTGTTGATTCCTAAGTCATCAGTATTTTTTTCTGAACTATGGGCGGCTGATGGGACATACCCATTTTTGTTCTTTGTGTCCATGAGCATGCTCCCTTGAGCTGTCCCCATCTCAGCTAGTCTATTTTTGTACATTCCGAGGATCCCAAGTTTCTGGGAGTCATAAGGTATTCTAGTCCAGTTCCTTTCTAGGCTCCCTAGGAAATTTCCCTCGCAAAGGCTGAGCTGAGCTTCCTTTTTCTTTTCCCTTTATCTTCTAAGGCCCAAAGCTTGTCCATTCATGTGTTTGGACCACCTCTTACTTATTTTATGTGGGTCTTGATTGGCCGTTTGGTCCTTGCCCTTTCTTTGAGGGTTCAAATGGGTTTTAAATTTCAATGTTTATGATGTTTTGGGCCTTTACACAATGCTTGTGATATTTTGGACCTCAACAAACTTTATTCATAAAATAATTGATAAGTAATTGCAATTTATGGAGTATTAAAACTCAATTGAAATTTAGAAATGACAAATTCTAGAAAGCTAAGGGCATAAAGAGAATCGAGAAAGAATATAATAATAGTAGTATTCCATCAAATTCCCTTTTAATCCAATGGCAATGGTTCGAGATAAGGCAAGTTTGGACTGTAAATCAATATCTAATGCCATATGGCACTTAAAAAAACAAAGGCCATAGGAACGAATTTTCATTTGAAAGCCATGTGCCTATGTTGGTACATTTTGCCTTTTGGCATATGCAAAAATTTGCGGTTGTTTTATTACTAGGTTTATTTTTTTTCCTTAAAAAATTGGAGTGTTTGTTAGGAATGGCAACAGGTCGGGTTCGGGGTTAGTTTTTTTATACCTAAACCCGACCCGTTGGCCTATACCCGTCACCTGAACCCGGTCCATTTAATAAACGGGTTTTTTTTTTTGTTGCACCCAAACTCGCCTAGGCCCAAAATTACAAACAAAGAAATTAGTACAAACCCAAAATAATCACAGCATTTTCTTGGCAATTTTCTCGCCATCCAAACGGATGCCAAGATCTAGCAAACCAATCTATACAAAAAATGCAACAAATCCCAGAAATTTTGCAAACCCAGAAACAAAAAATAGCAAATCTGAAAATCCCACCAACAAAACACTAAATAAAAAAATAAAAATAAAAACCCAACAAATTTGGCTCACCAAAAAAAAAAAAAAAAAAAAACCAAACCCAAATTTTGCTCACAAAAACACGAAAAGAAAAAAACCCAAACACAACCAATTATGGGTCTGTAACAGGTGAGGGGTAGTTCACAGTGATTGTGGAGATGTTCATGATTGTTGAGAGTTTCGACTTGTCAGCCAGGTGCTTGATGCTTGATTGTGGCTGGGCTTGTGTGAGGATTTTCTTGGTCACTTCAGGCTAATCAGGCCAACAGTGACAAATGTTTAGGCCGGCAGTGACAGATCGAAAGTTGGGGGTGAGTGAGAGGGAGTGACCGAGTGAGAGTGGGACAGGAGAAAGTGAGGAAGGGCGGTTAAGTGATTGTGTTGTGTGAAATGGGATTAGGGTTTTTTTTTTTTTTACTTATATATATATATAGGGGTATTTTAGTATTTTTAACATATATATAAACGGGTCGGGTTGGGGTTCGGGCCGGGTTTTGCAAAAACCTGAACCTGCTTCAGGTTTTTATTTTTATTTTTTTAAACCCATACCCAACCCTATAATTTATTGGGGCAGGTAAAATCCGACCCATTAGGGTCGGGCTAGGCCAAGTATCCATGGGTCGGATATAAATTGCCATCCCTAGTGTTCTGCTCCTCTAAATTTATATTTGTGAATCATTTAGCATGCTTTCAGTTTATCTTCCTCCACAACAACATAATATGCAAATAATTATAATTGATCAATTTCTCAAAATTAGTCTTGATGTGTTTTTAAGAGATTTGTATACAACAAATTATCCATTCAACATATATATATATAGACACACACACATACATCAAATTCTAAGATTCGCACTAAATTAAATAAACCTCTATCAACGGTATACAACTCAGTTAATACTTAATGCTACGTCAAGATTGTAATTTTTATCATTTTCTCTAAAAGCAAATGCGTATGGTTTGACTGTATTTGATGTCCATACATATGACTAGGAAGAGGAGGATGACTTAGCCATGAAGTATGAACCCATTTGATGTTTCTCAAAAAGTGGAAAAAAAAAAAAAAAAAAAACGAAAAGGCTATCTACCAACCATACAAACCTGAGACACCAACTAAGGGAAAAAAATTTCTAAAAAAAAAAAAAATTATTTAGGTTATTTGCCATTTTGTATATGGGAATAGTATGTGTCAATTTGTGATTTGTTCAACCATTATTTAAGAGAGAGCGAGAGAGAGAGAGAGAGAGAGGGAGAAAAGTGGAATTAGGATAAGAAAAGCCAAGTCATTTTCCCCATACAAACATATAGGATAAGAGCACTAGTATTAGGAGTATAAACACTCTCCGGTTGTTATTTTACAACCTAAGCCATCCAAAATCCACTTTATTCGGGATTGTAAAAAAAAAAAAATTATTTTAACATGTGGTTGTATGTGAAGAGAAAAAGTGAGTAGGAGAAAAATAGAGAAAATAATACTATTTATTACTTTATTAGGTAGTTTATATTGTTTTATTAGGTTGTATGTAAAAATAAAAATTGGGATGTAAGATGAGTTATAAAATGAATTAGTAAAATAAATAAAATAGTGTTTGAGGATGCAAAATAGATTTTTTTTTTTTTTTGCATCCCCAGATGCTAATGCTATAAGGTAGCGGTTTTAACCTCTCCTATGTTGACTCCTCTTGAATTTCTGTAAATGTATGGCTGCCACGTGGCTTCTTTTTTTTTTTTCCCCTCCCTGATTTTTAGGAGAGAAAATGAAGAGGAAATTGCTAGACGAGAAAATGCCATATGTTTTGTACTTTTTCTTTCTCTTCCTTCAACGTGTTTTCTTTATTTTCTCAAATGGTTTTTTTCCCCTTTTCCTTTTTCTTTCTTTTATCAACTAATGCATTTATTTATTTATATTTATTAAAATCAAGTCTCTGCAGTGATTTTTGTGTTCGTTAGTAGATTTTTCTTTTATTTTTATATTATGTGATAGGGTATAATAGTAAATTTATATAAACTACTTGTTTTATTTTTTTACTTTTCTTTTCAACTAAACAAAAGAGTTTTTCCATCTCTTCAACTAAACACATATGAGGAAAAAAAAAATCTTTTTTATCCGTCAACTTTTCCATCCTCTTACCATTTTTTCTATCCTCCAACTTTTCTATCTCTCCAACCAAACAAACCATAAAAGAAGAGGAGGATATATCTAATGCATTTTCAATAGTTTAGAAGATTTGGTTCATCAATAGTACAATTAATGACCTTAACGTCACCTCCCCCTATATTGTTCTTGCGAATGCTTAAATGTAATATTAAATTGATTTATGAAACTTCATAATAGATTTTTTTTGTTGATGTATATTTGTTGTAACAGAAATTTGTTGTGTTACACACTTGCACTAGTATATAGTGATAAGAAAATGTTTTAAGAACACTTTGCTGAGGAACTATGTTTTCAATCCATATAACTACGACGTGTAGGATGTCTCAAATGTATTATCAAACAGAAAACAATTAGAAGATTTAGTTGATCAATGGTATGATTTATGAGCCAACTTGACTGCCTATATATTGGTCTAGTCATACACTATGCATGAATTGATCCCTGTAATTTCATAATATTTATGTTTTATACATGGGTTTTACTAGCTTATAAGATGGGTTTAAGTTACACATAGTGTAACTCTTTAGAGTTACATATTTTCTAAACCATTGGATTTAAATAAATCCAATGGTTAAAAAAAGATACTCATTTATACTAAGATTATGATCTCATTTATTATCTATTATTTATGACATTACATACTTATCTCTAAACCCAAAAAAATGTATACGTATTTCTCTCTCTCTCTCTCTCTCATACGTATTTTGTATAATCTTTTCTCCCTTTATTTTTTTTAGGAGGATTTTCTCCCTATATTGTTTTTAGTTTTTGACACAGTTAACGGCATGGAAATGGAAGTAGTACCAGAGAAGAAATCGAAGTAGTACCAAAGAAGAAGTAATTTGGGTAGAGAAATTTCGCTCATATTCATATTAAAACTTTTTATTTTTTTATAGATAAATCTCTCTCTGTAAACACCATTGAGGAGATCTTCAACAAGGAGCAAGATTGAAGAGGTGGAGTAAATGGACTTTGACGTGGAGACGGAATAACAAGGAGATGAAATTGAAAGTCAATCACTTTGCTTCCTTGGAGTACAGCTGATTTGATTTTTATCATTCCTTCATACCTTTTTTTTCCTCTTAATAAAGATTTTAGCAATTTAAGAAATGAAAAATTGGATGGGGTTTGCTCTTAGTTTTTGCTCTTTAATATTTATTCTTGTAATCAAGCTAAAGAATTTAGCTCTATCAAATGTCTAGCTCAAGAGCACAAAGCCAAGAAATAAAACAGTAAAAGAGAAAGGAGATTGTTGTTCCTAATAAACAGAATGAGAAAATGAGTCTAGGTTGAGAGACGAGGTGATGGTAGGTGCAACCTTTTCATTGCAACATAGATTTTGTTGTTATACAATAAATTATTTATGGAATATTTTAAAACATGCCAAAAGCCTTTAACTCAAGTGATATTTTTTGATATTTTTAAGGTAGACATACAGGATTTGAATTTTTCCTTCCCAATTATTGAATCATCATTAAAAAAAAAACAACAAAATTGAGACATTAATTCTAACACATGTACACGTATATGTACAAACATATAATAACACAATCATTTTTGTATATAGTAGGCAAAATTCTAGGGCTATAACTCGATTGGGTGAGCTTTATGTCAACCCTTTGGAAAGCTTGATATCTTGCCTATGAGTTTAAACTTTGATGCAATTCCTTTAAGTACTGTACTTTATGCTTTTATCTAAATTCAAACAATCATTTACTCTAAATGTAATTTTTTTAGGGAAAATAACATTATTTGTATTGTGTTGATCAATGCAATAATGTGTTTAATTTTAATTAAGAAACATAAAGTACAACAAACAAAAAATTGTACCTAAGCTTGTCTATATATATAAACACATTCTAGAAAAGTGGAACACATTAAATAAATATATGGCTTTTTAAAGAAAAATATATAAATAAATATATAGTTACTAGTAAAAATACAAGATTAAATCAATATTGCATTAGAAATTATTAATTTTGATCCTTTTTTAAAATTATCCCCTTTGGCTTGTGTGAAAAGAATTCAGTGTAATCAAGTCCATCTTGTTGAAAATATTTAGTATTTTCAAAAGAAAAAAACAAAGGGTTAATCCCATATTGAAAAATAAGTGTAAGTTAAAGAGGTTTAAAATTTGCATTGTGTATCTAAGAGTGAGGCCCTTTTGAATATATATCACTGTAAGTTTCTTTAAAACCTTCTCTCCTCTTCCCATGTGTATGTGTTAAACATATTTAGTATTCTCAAAAGAGTATAGTCTATTTTTTTTAATACAAAAAGAGTATAGTCTAAGCAACAAGTCTTTATATCTCTCTACAAATCCAATAGATCTATATTTTATTTTATAGTCCCACTTACAATCAATTAGTTGTTTCCTAATGGATAAATTCAGGTGCCTTAAACTCAAGGAAGGTTGTTTTATTCATTGAAAATTTTAGCAATACTTTTATGTTTTGGTCTTTTTTAGTCCTTATTCATTGGACTGAAACAAAATCACTCCTTGGCTTTGGAAATTTTATGCTTTATCAAGGTGCAGGGTGATTGGAAATTTTATGTGTCACATTGCCATTTGGAAATTTTAACATAAGAGTAAAACCATTGGCACAATTATAAAACTTTTATTATAAAAAAAAAAATTTTAAAAAGAGAGAATAATCAAACCTATCTTGTTGAGTGCAGTCCTTAGCTACGAGTCCTGCTTTAGTAGATCTCTCTACAAATCAATTAGACCTATATTTTATTTTATAGATCCAATTACAACCATTTGGTTGTTTTCTAGAAGGTAAAGTTAGGTGCCATATTCAAACTTACTCCGCGTTGTTTTATTTTTATTCATTGAAAATTTTAGCAATATTACGTTTTAGGCTTTCTAATTCTTTATTCATTGGAATGAAACAAAATCAGTCCTTGGCTCATTACCAGATGCCCAACAATTGGATGATTTTATATTGAATTGATCCACGAAACTTCATAAATTGATGTGAATAAAAATCTTCAGAAGATTTAGTTGCCAATTCAAGTTTGTTTATTGTTCTATGTAGTTTAAGCATGAGCATTTTAATGGTATAGATCAACCATATATATATTATTATGGATCTCTTGCTGTGTAACATGAAATATAGGCAATATATTAGCTTGTTTACTTTCATATTGTGAAAATTCACATAGGATTGGACTTTGCAATTGGAAGGGTAAAGTGATCCAACGTTCCTCCTCAAACAATTCATTTCTTTGCCAAAGATTGCCTAATAAATTTTTGTTGTTGATCCACGATCAGAACGTTGCATCATTGATATCACCACCACACATTGCAAGTTGATTGGAAATTTTATGTGCTAGGCTAGCATGGGGTGATGGAATTTTCATGCGTTATCAAGGTGCAAGGTGATTGGAAATTTTACGAGTTTTTGTTTTTTTTTTAAACACAATTATACAAGAGTTAGAAAATTCATGGCTCATGCTCATCAAAAAAATTATACAAACAAATATTATTTGCATTTTTTCCCGTCTCATTCCTTCCCTCTCAATCAGGCCTCAAGAGTCATTGGCACTACTATAAATCTTGATGACAATTCCTATATAATCTCTATTAATTCAATTTTGCTAGGTAAAGTAGTGATAGTGAAAGAAACAAACCATCACTTTTTTATTTATTTTTTATTTCTAATTTTCTTTTCCATTATTGTATTCTTTTTTTTTTTTTATGAAGCTTACCCATCATGAGGGCATTGCTTCTTCATCTTTATTTCTTTCTAGTTTCTACTTTCTAGCGGTTTTATCTATGGCTTGCAATAAAATACATAAAAAGTTTATTTTTTTGGTTATGGTTGTTATTTTTATGATCAAATTGGCAATTAATTGATTGGAATAGTTCTTCCAATTTTTTTTATTGGAATAAAGTTTGGATGATTTTTTGGGTGTAAAAAATGATTCACACTTATAATTGTCGGTTTCTAGAAAGTTAAATGGCCTAAAACAAATTTACTAGTTGGGTTAAAATATTGGTCAACCCATTAAAACTAGATGTCTTCAACTCTCATCTACCGGAGATGTTAATTTTTGGGCTATTTATTCTCATGTGTTTGGGTCGATTCAAATGGTTTGGACTGGAAGCTTACGCTATAGCTTACAGGTTTCACTCGCTTCTCACTTCTAAATTCTATGAATTTGTATTGTATATGTGTCTGTCCACTAACCCAAATTCAGCATTTGGAAAGTACTTTGTTGTACCACATTGGAAAAGAAAAACTTGGCTCAAATGGACTCAAATGGACAAGGCAAACTTATTCCAAAAATGGAAACCCAATTCCAGATCAAACAAAAGAGCAATTAGATCTATATCAATCATAATCCATGTTGATTAGTGATTAGGAAAATAGCTAAAAACCATTTCCAAAATAAGTAATAAAAAAAAGTAACCTATCCGTGTTAATTTGGGGCCCAAAACGGAAGATTTGATTTTGGAGGCCCAAATCAATTTCCCCTATCGAAACTTCTCAAACCTGCCAGCAGAAAGAAAAAGGACCATATCCACACTACTATTCATAAACCTCAGCAAGTTTTGGAGGAAAAGAAAAACAGAGCATGACTTGTACTAAAACAGTCAGAAAACCAAACAGTTCAAATTTTCATAACCCCTTAACAGAGGATTAAAAAGTACAACAAATCCACACAACATATATTCTACAAAATGGGAAAAATAATGCATAACATAGCAAGAAGTAAATTGCAAACCTCACACCACAAGAAAATTCAATTCAAGCTACGTAATTCAAACAAACCAACAAAAACAGAGCATGGATAGCAGTACACTCTTTCAATTTTATGTATATTAAATTATTTGCAGCCAACATAGTATATTGTAAAATTCACAGTAACAAATTACAAGTCGTTGACATATATAATATGTTATTTCCTCCTAAAATCAGATGGTATAGAAGAAAGAGTGTCTAATAATAGTCATGATAGTGAAAAACACCTAGAAAATCAAATGTAAAAAGCAAAGCATTCAATTTTCACTAATAATATAAATCTTACGCCAAACATTGATAACCAACATAAAATAAAATGAACACAGATAATTAAGATAAATAAATCTTCTAAAACTATTTTTTCTGTTAAAGAAATTAGAAGCAAACATGCATTTTATTCTTTTTCTCTTTTTATACCATGAGAAAATGACGGAACATGCCAAAAGACCCAAAATATATGTACATGTGCGCGCAGGTAAATATGATAGAATCTATGTAGTAATAACTCAAACAAAAGCATAAAAGGACACTTTGATTACAGTAAAGTCTGAAAAGAAAGCTCATGTATTCTTCGACAGAAATAAGGAAAAAAAAAAAACCCAAAAACATTTGGTTTACTTGTTACACACATAATAAAGCTACTTGGAATAACAAAGACTACATATATTAGGAATGGTGGAGTTGGTGAAAGTGGTATTAAACGTAGAAGATACGTTTTCTCGAAACCGGTGAGTTCAGATGTTCAGTTCCTCATTCACAATTACATCGTCTTGGCCATTGGTAGCATCACCTTCAGCATCAGTAAGTGGGATATGGTTTTAGCCATTCACAGCATCAGCTCCAGTATCAGCAAGTGGGACTTCATTCTGGTGGTCATTGGCAATAACAACAGGTTGTCTTGCAGTCCAAATGGACCAAATCCTTTTGCATATGCGTATCAGTAGTAGGAGTAGCACAACAAAGTTGATAAGGGACCCAACAACATTATGAATGAGTTCTAGAACTGACACAACTTGTTAGAATCTGAAACAAAATGGAATTGTTAGAATAACAGTAAAATTGACAGAGCGTTAATAATGAGCTCTGGGGAGAAAGATGATGAAATACTTTCTCACCCTTCATCTGCCATTGAGATTATTTGGTGAATATCGCTTATTAACTGTAGGAGTGAAACAACAGTGTGGTAAAGAGTCTCAAGTACTTCAGAAATTTGCTCTAGGACCGACTCAACTTGCTGAAGTCTGAAACAAAAACAGATTGTTAGAAAAAATTTACAGAGCGTCAATAATGGGTTGTAGGAGGAAGAAGTTGAAACTCTCTCACCCACCATGATTCATGTGCCATTGAGATTATCTAATCCATTTTTTCAAAATTATTCTTGATGTGTTCAAAAGAGTTATTGGTTACTTATTCTTGATGCCTCTATTCCTCTGTTTCAACTTATTAATATAGGAAGCTCCAGGTTATGTAAAAGTAAAACCCACATAGTAGGTATTAACATAGCAATGTTGTTAGTTAAAAACCTGGGAAGTGCAAGAAGAAGTGTGATGATGGGAATGACCAGGACAAGAACCATTTGAGCAGCAACTTTAGCGTTTGAATTGAGCTCGTTCCCTGTAGGGCCCATTTGGAGGAGTAGAGGAAGCTGAGTTTTGGTTTTGGAGGAGTAGAGGAAGCTGAGTTACTTATAGGGGTAGAGGCTACTTATTTTCTGTTTTGTGTTTGTTTTGCTCTGAGTTTTGTTTAGTCGTTGGTTTTTGGTTTTGGAGGAGTAGAGGAACAGAGGAAGCTGAGCATTGGTTTTTGGAGGAGTAGAGGAAGCTCTGACATTTTAGAAGCTCGATTTATGATTGATTTATGATTTGCTCAGTGACATTTTTGCTTGACTGAAATTTAGAGAGTTTTGTTGACATTTTAGAAGCTCGCTTGACTGACATTTAGAGACTTTTTTGCTTTTTTGCTTGACTGACATTTTAGAGGAAGCTCGATTTATGATTTGCTCAGAATTTTAGAGGAAGATCTCGCTTGACTGACATTTTAGAAGCTCGATTTATGATTTATGATTTGCTCAGAATTTTAGAGGAAGCTCGATTTATGATTTGCTCATTGACTGACATTTTAGAGAGAAGCTCGATTTATGATTTGCTCAGAGACATTTTTGCTTTTCGATTTATGATTTGCTCAGAGACATTTTTGCTTTTTTGCTTGACTGACAAGTTAGAGAGTTTTGTTTAGTCGTTGGTTTGGTTTTTGGTTTTGGAGGAGCTCGAGGAAGCTCGATTTATGATTTGCTCAGAGACATTTTGGTTGACGACATTTTAGAGAGTTTTGTTTAGTCGTTGGTTTGGTTTTGGAGGAGCTCGATTTATGAGTTTAGATTTTTTTTTTTTTTTTTTTTTTTTTTAGTCAAAGGGGCCGAATTTGCATTCGGAATTGGTTGACTGTGAACGTTCGAAAATTACCCAAAAAAATATGTTAATGTCAGAAGACTGACAATGATATATTAACCATTTATCATTGCTATTTCTATCCTATGCGGGGAGTTTGTCATTTAATTAACTAGGTAATTTACAGCAATAGTTCTGAACCATTTAGCTTACTTCTAGTTTATCTCCATCAACAACAAAACAAAATGCAAATAATTATAATTGGTTTTCCTCTCAAAATTATTCTTAATTTGTTTTTAAGAGACTTATGTTCAACAAATTCTAAGAATTCACAAGAATTATAATTATAAATATAACTAGTCGCTAATCCAAGCTATACACGGGAACTTACCTATTTGTAAGGTAAACCAAAATAATTTTATAAAATCTTAAATTGATTAAGAAACTACATCATTGCATGATTTGTTATTGTATGACTTCAATATGTGTTACACTTTAATGAAGAAGCCATTACTTAAAAGACCAAAATATATTAAAGAATCAGATTATTCACTGCTATGAAATTATTGAAACAAAACAAAATATATATGACTAAACAATAGAGAAATATAAAAGAAATATGGATTACATTCAAAAGAATAATTTCAATTATTGCAAGCTTTTTTATCTTGTAAAAAACAGCTACAGAGAGTTTGGTGGTTCATGTACTAAAATTACTTTTTAAAAAATACATGAAAAACAATAAAATAATTTTTTTTTTTTTTAACAAAGTAGAAGAGAAGAAAATAATATAAGAAAAGCTCATACCTCTACTTGGTTTAAAAAACAAATATCGGGGTTTGCATTACTTTTATAGTGTTCATGATTAACCTTGTAAAGTTTGAGTTTAAGTTGGACTGGTTAGAGAGATAAAGTTTCACTCATTGTTAAATTTAGACTAAACAAAAATAATTTTGTTTTAAAAAAATGATAATGATGCCTACCAAGCATCCTAATTACTATGTTGTTGTATAAGAAGTTGTAGTAGAATTCTTCTATTATCCTAAGAAGTTGAACTTTATCAATAGTTGATGACTTTTATATTTATCCAAATAAAGCCACATTTAGGATAATCTTAATATATGATTTATTCAAAAAAAATTTTATCAATATTTGAGTTTGAGTTTGAGTTTAAGTTAGACTTGTTAGAGAGACAAAGTTTCACTCCTTGTTAAGTTTAGACTAAATAAAAATAATTTTGTTTAAAAAAATGATAATGATGAGTTTGAATTTAAGCTGGACTTGTTAGAGAGATAGAGGAGAAGAAAATAACATAAGAAGAGCTCATACCTCTACTCGATTTTAAAAAAAAAATATTGGGGTTTGTATTGCTTTTATAGTGTTCATGATTAACCTCGCAAAGTTGGAATTTAAGTTGGACTTGTTAGAGATAGAGTTTCACTCATTATTAAGTTTAGACTAAACAAAAATAATTTTGTTTTAAAAAAATGATAATGATGCCTACCAAGCATCTTAATTACTACGTTCTTGTATAAGAAGTTGCAGTTGAATTCTTTTATTATCCTAAGAAGTTGAACTTTATCAATAGTTGATGACTTTTATATTTATCCAAATAAAGTCACATTTAGGATAATCTTAATATAGGATTTATTCAATTTTTTTATTATTATTATCAATGTTTAAATTTGAGTTTAAGTTAGACTTGTTAGAGAGATAGAGTTTCACTCATTGCTAAGTTTGGACTAAATAAAAATAATTTTGTTTAAAAAAAATGATAATGATGAGTTTGAATTTAAGTTGGACTTGTTAAAAAGAGAGAGTTTCATTCCCTATAAAGTTTGGACTAAAAAAAAAAATTAAATGATAAAAAAAATGATGAGTTTGAGTTTAAATTGGATTTGTTAGAGAGATAGAATTTCACTCCTTATTAAGTTTGAACTAATCAAAAATAATTTTATTTAAATATTGTGCTGACGTGGAAAATTTTGAGAGTTTCAGAGGCTGCAGTTTTACATAAGTTTGGACCAAATAAAAATAATTTTTTTTTAAAAAAAAATGATAATGATGAGTTTGAGTTTAAGTTGGACTTGTTAGAAAAATAGAGTTTCATTCCTTATTAAGTTTGGACTTAAAACAAATAAAAATGATAAAAAAAAAATGATAAGTTTAAGTTGGATTTGTTAGAGAAATAGAGTTTCACTCCTTGTTAAGTTTGAACTAAACAAAAATAATTTAATTTAAATAAAATGATAATTTTATTTAAATATTGTGCTGACATGGAAAATTGTGAGAGTTTTAAAGGTTTCATTGGGCCCAGGAATATATCTAGGTTGGCCCGAAGAGTATTCTTCGGGCTAAAAGCCCAATCCGAGGACACAGGATGGTCCGAGGGTGTATGAATGTTAACCCATAAGAAAATACTAAACAAAGGAGAGATAATGTCTGAAAAGGTATGTCCGAGGAAGATTGTGTCCTCGGCTATATGAAGCTGAGGTGGGAGAAAAGTTGGTTAAAACCCACCAACTATGTTCTAGAAGTTCCCCAGGCTATGTTCTAGATATGGTACATGTGGAAGATAAGAAGAAGGACAATAGAATATCTGAGATAAAGCTGTTTATCACCGCCCCTGCATTGAATGCTCTGCATATAATATTCTGGCCGCAGTAATAGGGAATTGAGACCTAAATATCAAGTTTGAAACTTGGTCCCTATCTCTTAAGATTTCAAGGAAGGTGGATGGGACAAGTATCTAAACCAACAGTCTAACCATGAGGTGGAGGATGAGAAGGGGAAGAGGAAGGGAGTATAAAAAGGGAGAAGAGACCTTCGGTAAAAAAGGATGAGGCCCTTTTGGAAAGAAAAAGAAAGAAAAGTACATTGTAAATCTTACTATCCACCATTGTAATCTATCTTGAGCATTAGTAATATAAACTATCCTCGGATTGTGTTCGAGGAGAAGTTTTTCATTCATATTCATTTAAACCACTCCTTGAAGTATCATTGGGCCCAAAGCCCATCATGCTTTGTTATTAAACATCATTAGAACCTAGATTTCAAACCCACTCTTTACAAATTTCATTGTAAAAAGGCTTTTAGGCCCATTCCCTTTTGATTGTGGGTCTGGGCTTGAATTGTGTCCTTACAATTGGCGCCGTCTGTGGGGATCTTGTGTTTTAACAGGTTTAACATTATGGTGGGCTCAGGACCACAACACCGTGCGGAGTCTGTGGGTCCCAGTATGAGGATCACTTCTTGCATCTTGAGCACGGAGAAAACCGAGAGGGTAGTGTACATACTACGCACGCTACCAGGAGTAGGAGTCACTCGCGAGGGGGAAGCAAAATTCCTCACAAGGAAAATACCAAGGCCATGCAGAAAGAAATTGACTGCCTAAAAGGGAAGTTGCGTCACGAAAGGCGAAGGCGAACTCCTTCTGTCTCCGATCCCTCTTCTGAGGGTTTCGAGGATGACAATTACAAGCAGAGGTCCAAAACTCCCCTAGATGAATCTTTCTCTTATGAGGAAGACAACCTGTATGGGCAGAAGGGTAAAAATTATTCCTCTAGGGGCTTGGGAAACGATGCTATAGGTAAGGCATTGCATCAAATCTCCAGGTCACCTTTCACACGCAAGTTGGAGGAAGGGAGACTGCCTCGGCACTTCACACAACCGGCCTTCACTATTTACAATGGCCGAACAGATCCTGTGAAGCATGTGAGTCATTTCAGCCAAAGGATGGCAGTACATTCTAAGGATGAAACTTTGATATGTAAGATTTTCCCCTCCAGCCTAGGACCTGTGGCGATGAGGTGATTTAATGGCTTGAGGGCAGGTTCTATCAATTCTTTCAAAGAACTTACTAGGGCATTTGACTCTCGTTTCATCACATGTAGTAGGGTTCCTCGGCCTCTAGATTCATTATTATCCATTACCATGAGAGAGGGAGAAACCCTGAGAACATACTCAGATAGGTACTGGGAGATGTTCAATGAGACTGATGGGGACTTCGACGATGTGGCGATAAGGACCTTCAAGGTCGGCCTACCTACGGAACACGACTTGAGGAAGTCTTTGACTAACCTGTCAAGAGCGTAGGTCGGCTCATGGATTGCATTGATGAATACAAAAGGGTTGAAGAAGATCAGCAACAAGGGAAAGGAAAGGTGAATGTTATCCCTCAGGAGAGAAGGGATTTCAGGTCAGACAAATACAACAATAACAGGCCTGGGAGAGATTTTCCAAGGCAAGCTGGTCCTACCCCCCTTAGGTGGTTAATACTATTTTTAGAGAACCAGTGCAACAACTGTTAGAGAAAATCAGGCATGAGTCATACTTCAAGCAGCCCAATAAAATGGCAGGGGACCCCTTGAGGCGTAACAAGAGCCTCCATTGCCATTATCACCAGGAGAGGGGTCATACCACTGAGGATTGTCGGACACTATGGAACCATTTGGAGCAATTAGTTAAAAAGGGAAGGTTGAAGAGATTTTTGTATCGGCCTAATGGGCAAGGAAACCACTCAGGGGCGGCGAACCAGGGTAGCACCTCGTCAAGGCCTCCTCTAGGTACAATCAATGTTATTTTTGCTGCACTTGGAAGGACTGGCTCATATCCTTCCAGGGTGATGTTTGTGTCTCGAACCCTGGTCGAGGAGTCTAGGGATCAACCAAAGAGGATTAAAGTGAATATCCTACTAATTTTGAGTTTCTCATAAGAGGACAAAATCGGGACTATCCAACCACACGATGATGCCTTGGTTGTTACCTTAAGGATAGGGGACTACGATGTGAGAAGGGTAATGGTTGACCAGGGGAGTGGCACATATATTATGTACCCTGATGTGTTTAGAGGGTTGAACTTAAAGCTTGAAGATCTTACAGCTTATGACTCACCCTTGATAAGTTTTGAGGGAAAGGTTGTCGTATCAGAAGTAGTAAACGTAGATTTCATTGTGGTAGACGTCTATTCTCCCTACACAGCCATTGTGGCAAGACCTTGGTTGCATGCTTTAGGCACCATTTCCTCAACCTTGCATGTCAAGGTCAAATTCCTGTCTGGGGATCAGGTAGAGGAACTGCTTAGAAGTCAATTTGTAGCTCAACAGTGCATCACGGTTGCAATTCTGCATCAACCTGAATCAGAGTCCTCGGCCTCTGCTGACGGAAGGCCATAACAATCAAAGTCTCTGGCCACGATTAGGGCACCATCGATTGAAGAACCTGCATGTGAGGAACTGGAGAAGGTTCTTATAGACGACGACCCTGAGAAATTCTTTCAGGTAGGAGTTCAATTGCCACATGATGAGAAGGCGGAGCTAGTTATGTTTTTGAAGAGGAATGTGGATGTATTTGCATGGAATGCTTATGAAGCCCCTAGGGTTGATCTGGGGTTCATTTGTCATCATTTGAATGTCAATTCAGCTGTGGTACCGAGGAGGCAACCACCTCGGCGATCCTTTAAAGAACATTGCGAGGCTGTCAAGGAAGAGGTGCTCAAACTTAAGAAGACTAGTGCAATCAAGGAAGTTTTTTATCCTGAATGGTTGGCTCATACAGTGGTAGTAAAAAAGAAAAATGGGAAGTGGAGAGTATGCATAGATTTCACAGACTTGAACAAAGCTTGTCCTAAAGATTCTTTTCCAATGCCTTGGATAGATCAGTTGGTGGATGCTACTGTTGGACATTCTCGGATGAGTTTTTTAGATGCTTTCCAAGGTTATCACCAGATACCTTTGGCTATGAAGGACCAGAAGAGGACTCCATTTGTCACTCCTATGGGAAATTACCATTATAAGGTAATGTCTTTCGGTTTGAAGAACACAAGTGCTACCTATCAAAGGATGATGACTAGAATGTTTGAACCACAACTGGGAAAAACTATCGAGGTATATGTGGATGATATGGTGGTGAAAAGTAAAGCGGTTTCCACACATCTAGAAGATCTGAACGACACTTTTGAAAGGCTAAGAAGGTACAAGTTGCGACTCAATACCTCTAAATGTTCTTTTGGTGTGGGGTCAGGCAAATTTCTAGGCTACATGGTAACTCATCGAGGAATTGAAGTTAATCCGGCCTAGGTCAAGGCCATTAGCAACTTACACCCACCTCGGAATCCTAAAGAGGTTCAGAGGCTGACAAGAATGACTGCTACCCTCAACCGGTTCATTTCTCGGTCCACGGACATGTATAGGCCTTTCTTTCAATTGCTGAACAAATGGAAGGGATTTGACTAGACCAAGGAATGTGCTGTGGCTTTTCAACAGCTTAAGTTCTCTCATGACCACTTGTTATGTCTCGACCAGAGATTGATGAAGTTCTGTTTGCGTATATTGTGGTGGCTAATCATGCAGTTAGTCTGGTTCTCATACAAGATGACAACAATGTGCAGAGGCCAGTTTATTATGTGAGCAAATCTCTACATGAGGCTGAGATACATTATTTACCTTTGGAAAAGGCAATCCTGGTGGTGGTGCACGCGCTACACGCAGGCTTCCCCATTACTTCTAGTCTCATACAGTTGTTGTTCTAACTCAACTCCCTCTTAAGTCTATCCTCAAGAGTGCTGACTACACAGGAAGGATTGCCAAATGGGGTACTATCCTCGAGGCTTTTTATATCAAATATATGCCTCGTACCTCTGTAAAGGGACAAGTCATTGCGGATCTAGTGGCAGAGTTTGCTGAGCCCTCATTAGAAGAGAATGTTAAAGGATCAGGCATGGATGAAAAATTAGTTAGCATAATCTCGCGCAAAGAACCTTCATTGTGGAAAGTATATGTTAACGGAGCAGCAAATCAAAGAGGATTTGGTATGGGGCTAGTTCTAGTTTCCCCTAAGGGAATTACTTTTGAGAAATCCTTGAGATTGGGGTTCTCGGCCACCAACAATGAGGCAGAATACAAAGCTCTACTAGACGGAATGAATATGGTTCATAAAATGGGTGGAAAAACAGTACAAATGTTCTCAGATTACAATTGGTGGTAGGTCAGGTGGAAGGGAAGTTAGAAGCAAGAGATTCAAGGATGCAAGGATACCTAACCCAGGTCAAGTATATACAATCCAAATTTGAATCTTTCTCCTTATTACATATATCCAGGTGTGGGAATACCCATGCTGATTCTTTGGTCACATTTGCAACGTCCTCGGTACAAGGCCTACCTCGGGTCATTCTTGTTGAAGATTTGTTGAAACTCACTGGGACGGGTATTAACGCCACTCGAATTCATCAAATTAGGGCGGGACCTAGTTGGATGGATCCAATAGTATCATTCCTCAAAAATGATGTCTTGCCCAAAGAAAAGTCCGAAGCAGATAAGGTACGCAGGAAAGCACCTCGGTTCTGGCTGTCCGAGGATCGAAAATTATGTAAACGCTCTTTTTCAGGACCATATTTGCTATGTATACACCCAGAAGCAACAAAGCTACTTTTAGAGGAGTTGCACGAAGGGATTTGCGGAAGCCACACTAGAGGAAGGTCTTTAGCTCATAGAGCTCTTACTTAGGGATATTGGTGGCCCAAAATGCAGAGAGAAGCACAGGATTATGCAAAGAAATGTGATCAATGTCAAAGATTCGCTCCTAACATACATCAACCAGGAGGTGTTCTTAATCCTCTGTCTAGTCCTTGGCCTTTTGCACAATGGGGCTTAGACATTGTTGGGCCTTTCCTAAAAGCAGTAGGGAATAGGAGGTGGATACTTGTTGGAATGGATTATTTCACCAAATGGGTTGAAACTGAGCCATTATCAAATATCAGAGATGTGGAAGCAGAGAAGTTTGTATGGAAGAACATTGTTACCAGGTTTGGAATCCCTCACACTCTCATTTCAGATAACGGTCTACAATTTGATAGTAAGACCTTTAGGAGACATTGTAGCGATCTAGGCGTCACAAACAGATACTCCACTCCAACTTACCCTCAAGGGAATGGACAAGCCAAGGCAGTCAATAAAGTGATAGTCAATGGGCTCAATAAAAGGTTAGATGATGCTAAGGGAAGATGGGTGGAAGAATTGCCACATGTCTTGTGGATATATCGAACTACACTACAACGGTCCACAGGAAAAATACCATTTTCTATGACTTATGGGGCCAAGGCTGTAATACCTTTAGAAACTGGGTTCCCAACGCTATGGACGAGCTCCTTACTCCAGGCAGTAATGATAATCTATTGGAGAAAGGTCTAGACTTAGTTGAGGAACGACGAGAGAATGCCATGGTTCACCTAACTTATTATCAACACAAACTTAAGCAGGAGTACGATTCTCATGTAAAGCTACGGTCTCTTGCACCCAGAGACTTGGTACTGAGGAAAGTTTTAGGCACTACGAAGAATCCAACACGGGGAAAACTGGGGCCCAACTAGGAGGGACCTTATCGTATTACCTCAGTCACAGGCATAGGGGCTTATAATCTTGAAGATCTAGATGAACATGTCATACCTCGTCCCTAGAATGTAGATAAACTAAGAAGGTACTATTATTAAATAAAAGGCACCTCAGCCATTTTTAGTTTTTACTGACACAGTATTGCGTTGATTATCATATTGTTCTAAATATCAAACTGAAACTTGGTCATGCCTGGATCTTCGGACCACATGCCTCGTTTAAATTGATATTTCCTTAAGTGTTGAATAGAACCTTAGTTATGTCTGGTCCTCGAATCATCTACTTTGGGAAAATTAACACTTTAGTTCATTTTTTCTAAATATCAAACTGAAACTTGGTTATGTCTGGATCCTCGGACCACATACCTCGTCTAAATTGATATTTCATTAAGTGTTGAACAGAACCTTAGTTATGTCTGGTCCTCGGATCATCTACTTTGGAGAAATTAACACTTCATTTCATTTTTTCTAAGTATCAAACTGAAGTTTGGTCATGCCTGGATCTTCGGACCACATACCTCGTCTAAATTGATATTTTATTAAGTGTTGAATAGAACATTAGTTATGTTTGGTCCTTAGATAATCTATTTTGGAGAAATTAACACTTCAGTTGATTTTTTTCTAAGTATCAAACTGAAACTTAGTCATGCATGGATCTTCGAACCACATACCTCATCTAAATTGATATTTTATTAAGTGTTGAATAGAACCTTAGTTATGTCTTGTCCTCGGATCATTTACTTTAGGGAAATTAACACTTCAGTTGATTTTTTTCTAAGTATCAAACTGAAACTTGGTCATGCTTGGATCTTCGAACCACATACCTCGTCTAAATTGATATCTTATTAAGTGTTGAACAAAGCCTAGTTTATGACTGGTTCTTGGTTCTTCTACTCTCGGGAAATTAGCACTTCTTGTTATCCGTGTATCTCATGTACGTTGGTATTATATTAGGCATTGGTCAAAGTTTAATTGATCCTCAGCCTGTTTAGGATTAATTTGGATCCAGGTCTAAGTTTGCGCTTTTGCTCGCCAAACTCGAAGACTCCCAAATATAGTGATATATGGGTAGAAGCCCATGAACATCACTTAATGCATTTGCAAGTATATTGAACATATTGCCTAAATCATTTCAAATTGCTTCCTTAGGATTGTTAATTATTTTATGAAAGTAAAAGCAGACTATTGTTCTAAGTATGGTAATCAAACATCAAGAACCGTGAACAAATATAAACAAACCAGCATCAAATAAAAGAGATAAACTTGCCCTTTCATTGATTCAAAATTTCTTTGGAAATACAAAATACTTATGAAGTAGTCAAAAATTACAAAGGATAAAGGTAAAAGTAAGAGCAAGGAAGAAGAGAATGATCATGGCTTTAGCTTTATCTTTAGAAGGCCTGTAGGATCTTTTGGAAGCTGAGGTTGTGCCGAGAATTCAGTAGCTATCCCTTTACCTTTCGGATCTTCTCTCAAGGTTATCGGAATTGTCGCTAGGATAAGCCCCATTGTCTGGTCACCCTGTTTGTCCTTGGAAGATTCCTTAGGGTCATTAGGGGGCTGTGTATCCTCAAATACCACCTCTTCTATTAGTTTAGCATGCTTGGGTGGCTGATTTTCATCGGAGACAGGATCTTCAGCTACCTCACTTTGTTTGTCCTCTACTCCTTGTATGTCAGCACTATCCGTGATTTGGGGAGTGGCAGAGGCTCGGATAGCTGGGGGGAAGTAGACATTATTTGCCTTCCAAAGGCTGGAAGAAGCTTCAATCCCAGCTCGGGAGAATGCCTCATTCCATACTTGGAGGCACTAATACCTACATACCTCAGGGACTTGAGCCTTGAAAGTTTCTGTGGTCTCTGTTACGCCGACCTCATAACCTTCTTATTCAGCTTGGTCATTTGCCTTCTCAACCTCCTCTTTTGCTTGGATGGCCTCTTATTTAGCCTTGATAGCCTCCTCTTTTGCCCTTTTCGACTCCTTTAAATCATTTTTGAGACCCTCAATCAGTTTTTTTGCAGTGGCGAAGTTCTCGTCAGCTTGCCTAAGCTGTAGTCTCTGGTCCTCGGCCTGCTTCTCGGTTGTTTTTAGAGCAGCATCCAAACTGGACCTCTCACTCTCTACTTTGGTCAGATTGTCCGAGACCTCTTTTAGTTTCTTCTTCTGCAGGTCAAGGATCCTCTAAGAGTTGTCACACCTTAATTCTTCGGCTTTGAGGGACTTGTAAGTGCTAATAACAATCTCCTCTGCCTTGTGAGCAGACTGAACAACCTATACATAGAAAACAGCAAAATCATAAAAACAAAGTTAGAACTCTTCAAATGTAACAAAAATGGAGGTAAAACAAGACTTGGATGAGATCCTTACCATAGCAAGCTCCTTCTTCAAAGTCATGAAGACATTTTGATCTCTAATCCTTTTGAGTTCACCCATGTCCTCGGGTAACAGTAAGGCTTGCTCCAATGCATCTGCTACACAAGCAACCATCCTTGCATCAGAGTTCCTGATGGTTGCGTCTGTAGTGGCCATGTAGTCATCAACGGTCATCTTAGGGGCTTAGATTGGGGCATGTACGGCTGTATGGGATTCGGTCTGTTTATCTGACCTCGTTTGCACTGTACGAGCCAGCTTTCCCCTTTTTTCAGGCTCATGTTCCTTGGGAAGAGAGTCTTTCCCTCCCTCAATCACGTCTTTCCCTTTTGACTGATCCATTTTTCTTTTGTGGTCAGCCGGGTTAGTGCGCTGAGATTGGGTGGAAGGAGGAGGAGGAGGGATCTTAGATTCAGGTATTTTCTCAACACCTTTATCTTTGACTTTGGTTTGAGGTACCTTGGGAAGCTCTTGGGTCCCTACTTGAGATTCCAGTACGTCCTTAAGACTTGGCTTGGGCTTGCATTGGACGCCCATGATGTCAGGTTGTCAGGTGATGCTTGGTAGGATTGAGAAGGATGTGCCGAGGACAGCAACTTGGTCTTCAAAAGAAGGGGGTTGATTAAAAACCTCAAACTTGTCCTTGAAATTGGATACTTCGACAATCTCTTCTTCTTCCTTTATACTAGGTTGGGAAGAGGTTGCTTCGCCAGATATGTGTTGAATTGGAAGAGGGATTAAGGGAATACCATCTGGTATAGGTTTTGGAGGTGATATGGGATGTGTGATAAAGGTGCCTTGAGGAATAACAGTTCCCTCAGGCAGCAGGAAACCTTCGACGGCAACACTTATCCAGCGTAGACACAAGTCCTTGGCTCTAATCACGCGCTTCGGCACTTAGAAAGCCTTAGAGATAGGATCGTAGCCGAGGATTAGATGAGCTGCTCGGAGTTGGCCGTCTGAGTGTACAAAAACTTTAGTCTTCAGTATCCTGTCTAATCTTGCGAAATCGACAAGATGAGGATGGCAATCTGCTGCGTGTGAATCTGAAAAAATTATTAGAGTAAGTAAATTTTTTATATAAATATAGGATTGAAAGAAGAATGGTTCTGAATAATTTAACCAGATCCAGAACTTCACTTGGTGTTCCCTCCTTTGTCGGACAGGGAAGGCCGTCGTGCCAATCCCCTGATATGAGTAGGAAGTCATTTTTCAGACCCTTGTTGGATTCAGGGAGGCACTGAATCAACCTAACCTCTGGATATCTAGATTTTAGATAGTATCCACCTTGTTTTTTTAAGTAATGAAGGTTATAAACTCAGTTCACATCATGATGGGTGAGTCCTAAGTTCATCTTTTCATTCAAGGCATCTATAGAACCTAGAATCCTAAACATGTTTGGGGCGCACTGGGTAGGGGTTAATCTAAAAACCTTAAGATAGTCCTTAGTAACGGTTCCCATTGGGATTTTCATCCCTCCTTTTATGAATGCTATCATAGGGATTACTACCTCTCTCGTTGCCCTTTTTTCATACCACTCCCCTTCCGAACAATATTTGATAGATACCGTCGATGGAATTTGGTACCTAGCCTTAAACTATTCTATTTTTTCACTTCAATCTACTAGCGATGCAAATCTACACATGTTTAGGAGCAAAGTGTGGATGTGAGGGAAGAACTACGAAATTATATGAGCCGAGGAAAAATAAACACCAGAGAGAGAAAAAGAGAAATAATGAAAGATGGAGTTTGGGAAACTTACTTTAAAAATGGCAGAGTCAACTCGGCCAAGTTCTAGGTAAATGTGAGGGCATGTAAATTGCAAAAAATTAGCAGATACGCTGAGTAGGTATTGTAATATGTGAAATGGTTTGAATTATTGGTTTTTATACCAGTTGAAATCATAAAGGCATGAAACTTCCCGCCTATGTCTCTATGACATCCTCAACCGTTGGATGCGCATCATATCACTAGGTAAGAGATGGATAATTTAATTAAGTAAAGTAAAATTGTGTTAAGTTGTTTTTATAAAATAAAATTTTAAAAAAATTGCTAAGGGGTTGGACTGCACGGTTCTTGACAACGGTTCGTGCGGTCCAACCCCGGTTTTAGGGATTCACGGAATTAACTAAAAATATGGTTCTTTATGCTTAAAAAACCGATTTTCATCCTAGTTCTCAGTTTTCACAGTCCGACCTCCCGGTCCGGTCCGGTTCTGAAAACAGTGACTACAAGTAGAATTGTAGTATAAAAAACTCTAAATGTAAGTTAATATTCTTTATTTATTATTACTTGACTAACAAGAGGTTTTAGATTAATATTATTTTGTGCTACCAGACACAATGAAAAGTGAAGACTCATCCTAACATTTATGAAATGTGACATGCAAATACTTTATATTGTGGTAGATTAACTATTGTTTGAAAGGTAGGAGATAAACTTATTAATGCTTCAATTTTTTTTTTTTTTGAATAACCCTTTAACAAGAAGTGGGGCCTAGTTTTAATAAATGGATTTTAAGCTTTGAGCAATGGGATATGTGGGAAACAATATGCTTTGTTTTCATAATGGCCACGGTAATTTGGTTAACTTAATCCTGTTGGTTTGTTGTTGTGAAAGAATTAACACATTTTCAAAGCTACTGAATTTGTAAGATAATGAGAGTTGATATTAATGGTGAAAGAATAGACATTTGAGACATATTGAGCTTTTGATGAAGGGGTGCACAAGGTCCTATCCATGGGCTCGTGGGTTTGGCAAGCACTCCCAAGCTCACTTGCACTTATGATATGACCACTGATCCCAAAAAATAGATGAAGAAAAATCCCCTCTTGTCCTCCAAAGTCCAAACCACACCCCCAATTTTCCAAACGGATTTTGCCATATGGGTTGGGTACATTCGGCTAGCAATCTTAAAGGGCTTGGTGTTCAACTTTCTTTGTTTAGGCCTTGGGGCACATTATGCTATTTAGTATTGTTGGGCTAATTTGTTTTGAGCTTATCACAACAATTGTCGTGAAGAAAACGGGTTAACATATCCACAAGGTAACATTTTAATTTTGTAAAAAGCTAACGGATATTTTAAGAACATTAGTTTATAAACTTTTTATAGAAAATTTTTATGAAAAATTAAAAGAGTAATTAAATTTTTTGACAATTTTTTTTTATAAGTTTTCTATAAAAGTAATATCAAAACTTTCATAAATTAATTCATTAACAAATGCTCTCAGGGCACCTATTAACCAAACCGTTTAACTTTATTCGTAAAATAATTGATAAGTAATTACAATTTATGGAGTATTAAAACTCAATTGGACAAATTTCAGAACATTAAGGGCATAAAGAGAATCAAGAAAGAATATAATAATAATAGTATTCTCCAAATTCCCTTTTAATCCAATGGCAATGGTTCGATATAATGCAAGTTTGAACTGTAAATCAATATGTAATGCCATATGGCACTTGAAAAAACAAAGCCTATAGGAACGAATTTTCATTTGAAAGCCATGTGCCCATGTTGGTACATTTTGCCTTTTGGCATATGCAAAAATTTGCGGTTGTTTTATTAGTGGGTTTTTTTTTTTTTTTTTTCCTTAAAAAAAAATAGTATTTGTGCTAGCAAGTGTCACATATTGCCACCCATCATTATTTAAAAAAAAAAAAAAAAAAAAAAAACTAAATAAAGTGCTCATGCGCTCTCTTATGATCAATATACAAAGCCAAAAAGCCATTCCAAATTAGTTTGTTTGGCATTTTTACTTTTTTAGTGGATCTTATAATTTTAATATATTGAATTAGTAGATACTAGATAGTGGACACTGGACACCACAATCATTTTAATTGAAGTTGAGATATTGTTGCAACTTGCAATTTTTTTTTTCTCTTTCTATATTAGATAAACTCATTTGTGAAGTAGGTTTGTAATTCTTTCAAATTTAACTATTTTCCTGTGGAAATGGTGTTATAATAATACACCTATTTTATCTAGTGGAAATCCCACATCATTCCCTTTACCGCTCCCTATTTAAAGTCATGCTTTATCTCACATTCTAATAAATAATAAATAAAGTTTTTTAATAAGACAATTTATTTTCTTAAAACCAATTATTGCCTTACCTTTTAACAAATATAATCCGTAAGTTAAAAAAGATATATAGACCAATAACGAAAATTCTTGTCTCGTGAACTTCAAGTTAGTTTAATTTATGAGAATTCAACGAATTGTTAAAAATATTACAAATTTTATTTAAAAATTAGTGTGTAAACTCTTAAACATGGAACAAAAATGTAATCACACTTTTATCATCATATTAATGAGGCATTAATATAAAGTTACCATTTTTTAAAAATACTAAGTATTTTATCATACACACACAGAAAAGGAAGAAGGTTTTAAAAAATTTGACAGTGATATATATCTAAAAGGGTCTAAAAATGTTTTTAAAAAAGTGACAGTGGTATATATCCAAAATGACCTAATTCTTGGATACACAGTACAGGCTTAAAACCTCTTTAACTCATACTCATTTTTCAATGTGGGATTAACTCACTGTTTTTTCTTTTGAGAATATTAAGTATTTTAACACACATAAGGAAAGAGGAAAAAATGTTTTAAAGAAATTAACAGTGGTGTATATTCATTTGATATATATATATATATATATATATATATATATATAGAGGAAAATACTAAAAATACTACAAGTTTCACTACATAAAACTTATAAAATGATATAGTAACAAATGTGATTGTTCAATCACCTTGTAACTAAATTTTTTATTTTTTATTTAAAAAAGATCGTAACCGAACATTTGAATTTTCTTTTTATGATTGGTGACACATCAATTCATAGTATTTCGTAAGCTTTTACAAGACTGCTGATTATATATATAGGACAAGACTAAGATGCAGTACTTAAATACTATTTCTTAGTTATACCTTTTAAAATTCTGCCATGTGAATTTTTTCACATAGATACACTTCTAATTAAGTGACTATATAACTTTATCTTAAAAGGATAACCTAAGGAAGGGTAGGCATGTAACTAAGATTTGTTTATATAACAATTTTTTTTTTTACAATGACATTACTCATTAGTTGAAATTTAAAATTTTAGTTATTTTATGAACTTCTGATATATTCTCTAATATATAAAGTTTTAGATTTTTTTTTGCTTTTATAAACAAAAATTATTAAGTTTTAAATTTTAGTGATACTAAATAAATACTTTTTTTTGGATGGTTTCAACCCTAGTTAGTTTTTACGCGTAAGATACATGTACATCTGTAATCTATAAAAAGACTCATGTCTCCAGTCATATTGGCAATGATATGGAACTATACGTGTTAATTTGAGACTGAAAGTCTAATAAACATTTGTAACGGAACAGGTATATATCGGTTTGTCTAGTACGGCTTGATAGAAGATATAGCTTGTTAAAAAGTAACTTTCCTAATGAAAACGGTTGGCTTTAGGCATCAAAAGTCAAATACGATATATAATGGTTTTGCTTGAAAGTTCTGCTGTGTTTAAAAAAAAAAAAAAACACTTTTAGAAATGTATTCCAATCAAACTTTTAATATGTTTCTTATTTGATTTAAAAAAAAAATGTTTAACATATCTATTTTATTAAAGTTGTAAACCGAAAAAAAAAAAAATAGAAGCTTACAAAATAACCATTGTTAGTTCTTAAAAAATGTTAAAATTATTAGAAGTTTCAGTGTTAAAAGTGCACAAGTTGATGTGACAATGAATGTGATTAATGTCATTTTACAATGAAATAATAGAAGTGTGTTTTTGTTTTTAAGAAATTTTTTAAAAAAAGTTATGGTTGTTTTTTTTTAAGCGGTGCTTTATAGATATATATAAACAAAGATATGAGTGTCTGGATTATCTTTTATAAATTTATAATAGTTGACACATCAATTTGTTAGATCTATATAGTAAAATTTGTAGTAATCCTAACATCATTCTAAAAAAAAATAATTTTGTTGGGATGTTCTAAGGATTAAATCACACTTGGCAAGAGATAAAGGTCACAATACAAAAATTATTGCTTTTATCTTTAAAAAGTATAGATATATGTTTCCGTATTTTTGTTACGATTTTTTTACAAAATAAACGTATTATACTCGTATTATACACATAGCGTTCTTTCTCCGTTTCTGTATTTTTATGCCGGTTTTTTGATACGTGCTTTTTAAAAAGATGCCGAATTAAACCCGCCCATATATTTACAGTATCAAACGCGTACCGTATTTTACTAACTATGGTTTCAACTTATGACGTCCACTTATGATAATTACTCAATTATTATAAGCTTAATATTAGTTTATTTTATTTAATTTTCAAACATGAATGAAATTCAAATTCATTACATGATCAAATTTTGTTCACTTTCTTGTTAAACAAGCTTGAATTTATTTATTAGTACTTGACTAACAAGAGGTTTTGGATTAATATTCTTTCGTGCTACCAGACACAATGAAAAGTGAAAACTCATTCTAACATTTATGAAATGTGACATGCAAATACTTTATATTGTGAAAGATTAACTATTGTTTGAAGGGTAGGAGATAAACTTATTAATGCTTTAATTTTTTTTTTTTTTTTGAATAACCCTTTAACAAGAAATGGGGCTTAGCTTTAATAAATGGATTTTAAGCTTTGAGCAATGGGATTTGGGGGAATCAATATGCTTTGTTGTCATAATGGCCACGATAATATGGTTATCTTAATCCTGTTTGGTTTGTTTTTGTGAAAGAATTAACACATTTTCAAAGCTATTGAATTTGTAAGATAATGAGAGTTAATATTAATGGTGAAAGAACAAACATTTGAGACATATTGAGCTTATGATGAAGGGGTGCACAAGGCACTATCCATGGGCTCATGGGTTTTGCAAGCACTTCCAAGCTCACTTGCACTTATGATATGACCATTGATCCCCAAAAAATAGATGAAGAAAAATCCCCTCGTCCTCCAAATTCCAAACCACACCTCCAATTTTCCAAATGGACTTTGCCATATGGGTTGGGTCCATTTGGCTAGCAATCTTAAAGGGCATGGTGTTCAACATTCTATGTTTAGGCCTTGAGGCACATTATGCTATAGTATTGTTGGGCAAGTTTGTTTTGAGCTTATCACAAAAATTGTCATGAAAAAAATGGGTTAACATATCCACTGCGTGGTAACATTTTATTTTGCAAAAAATTAGCGGATATCCTAAGAATTAGATTATGAAATATTTATAGAAAATTTTTATGAAAAATGAAAAAAGTAATTAAATTTTTTGACAATTTCTTTTTCTATAAAAGTAGTATCAAACTTTCATAAATTAGTTCATTAACAAATTCTCTCAGGACACCTGTTAACCAAACCGTTTAACTTTATTCGTAAAATAATTGACAAGTATTTGCAATTTATGGAGTATTAAAACTCAATTGAAATTTGGAAATGACAAATTCTAGAACACTAAGGGCATAAAGAGAATCAAGAAAGAATATAATAATAGTAGTATTCTCTCAAATTCCCTTTTAATCCAATGGCAATGGTTTGAGATAAGGCAAGTTTGGGCTGAAAATTAATATGTAATGCCATATGGCACTTAAAAAACAAAGGCTATAGGAACGAATTTTCATTTGAAAGCCATGTGCCCATGTTGGTACATTTTGCCTTTTGGCATATGCAAAAATTTGCGGTTGTTTTATTACTAGGTTTATTTATTTGTTTTTCCTTAAAAAAAATAGAGTGTTTGTGCTAGCAAGTGTCACATATTGCCACCCATCATTATTCAAAAAAAAAAAAAAACTGAATAAATAAAGTGGTCATGGGCTCTCTTATGGTCAATATACAAAGCCGAAAAGCCATTCCAAATTAGTTTGTTTGGCATTTTTACTTTTTTAGTGGATCTTATTCTCTGTGCAAAGATTTTTTTTTTAAAATTTTAATATATTGAATTAGTAGATACTAGATAGTGGACACTGGACACCACAATCATTTTAATTGAAGTTGAGATATTGTTGCAACTTGCAATTCTCTCTCTCTCTCTCTCTCTCTCTCTCTCTCTCTCTCTCTCTCTATATATATATATATATATATATATGTTAGATAAAAACATTTGTGAAGTAGCTTTGTAATTCTTTCAAATTTAAGTATTTTCCTGTGGAAATGGTGTTATAATAATAAACCTTTTTTATCTAGTGGAAATCCCACATCACTCCCTTTTTTCGCTCCCAATTTAAAGTCGTGCTTTATCTCACATTTTAATAAATAAAGTTTTTTAATAAGACAATTTATTTACTTAAAATCATTTATTGCCATACCTTTTAACAAATATAATCCGTAAGTTAAAAAAGATATATATAGACCAATAACGAAAATTCTTGTCTCGTGAACTTCAAGTTAGTTTAATTTATGAGAATTCAACGAATTGTAAAAAATATTGCAAATTTTACTTAAAAACTAGTGTGTAAACTCTTAAACATGGAACAAAAATGTAATCACACTTTATCCATTATATTAATGAGGCATTAACTTAAAGTTCCCATTTCTTTTTTTTTTTTAGAATACTAAGTATTTCAGCATATACACACGAGAAGAAGGAAGAAAGTTTTAAAAAACACTAACAGTGATGTATATCCAAAATGACCTAAGAAAGTTTTAAAGAAAGTGACAGTGATGTACATCCAAAATATCTTATCTAACCTCATAAAAGTAAACCTATTAGAATATTATCATAGGATTTTTCTTGAGGATGACAAAATTAAGAAACAAGTTTGGAAGAAGGAATTAAAATCATTGAAGGTCCACAAATGGCAATTAATGGTCATCATATTTGTTCTCACTTGTTTGTATACCATTTGTGTGATAAGACTATAAAAGTATGATAAAGAAGAAAAAAAAAAAAAGGTAGTGCGAACTCAGAAAAAAAAAAAAAGTATTGCAAATATATTTGTAAAGTCATTGGCAAAAAAAGGAATGTATGTAAAAGGTTTTAAATAATAAATAAGGAGAGAGAAAAAAAATTGTTATTAATTAAGTGAATGAGGTATAAGTCAATTAGCATTTAATGCTATTTTTTTAACCATCAATTACAAATCCATGGTTTACAAATGGTGTAACTCTTGTCAAGTTACACTCACTGTAACTTGAACCCATCTTTATATATATATATATGGACAAAACTTACATACAGTACCTTAGGTGCTGTTTGTTAGGTTCCCCTCTTAAAATTCTGCCATGTGGCTACTTAACTTAAAAAATACACTTCCATTAATGAGAAAAAAGCCATATGGCAGAATTTTAAGAGAGGAACCTAAGGAACAGCACCTAAGTACTGTACCTAAGTCTTGCTCTATATATATATATATATATAGAAGAAAGTGCTAAAATGATATAGTAATAAATGTGATTTTTCAATCACCTCATAACTATATTTTTTATTTATTTTATTTAAAGAAGATCGTAACCGAACATTTGAATTTTCTTTTTATGATTGGTGAGACATCAATTCATAGTAATTTGTAAGCTTTTACAAGATTGTTGAATATATATATAGGATAAGACTTATATACAGTACTTAAATATTGTTTCTTAAAGGCATCTCTTAAGATTTTACTATGTAAATTTTTTTACATAGATGAAAGTGTATTTTTTAATTAATTGACTATATATATATATATATAAATGAAATTATTACATCCTGTAACTTTCTAGAACTAATATTTAATGAAATAGTTAAAAATGAAGGGGCAAACATTACTAACAAAAATAGACAACATAACCAACTGTTAATTTGTCTTTGCTAAGTCAACTGTTGAATCCCACTTTCACCAAATCCATCTCAGATCGCACAATCCCACAAATAAAAGTGCTCCATTTCTATTATCAAAAGACAACAAACAAAAAGGTGCTCCATTTCTACACCGTAAAAATGACGGTAAAGCCACGCACCCAAATCTGACGTGTCACACTCTCAGTGGCCAGAATAAAACATAAACCTCAACGAATCGGACGACTCATCATCATCCTCAAATCAACAAAACAAACAACTTCGTCCCTTACCTTAGCTTCCCCAAGGCCCAAACCAAAACCTCTGTACATAAATAAAACAAACACAAAACCTCCCGATAACGACAGAACATGAACGTCGAAAAGCCGGACGACAAGGAAGACTCTAAAAACGACGAAGAGACGAACCGGCTGCTGTCGGAGTCTCATGAGTCCGATGAATACGAAGAGAAAATCCTGATCGCCGAGGACGCGGAAGAATCGGGCGGCGAGGATTTAGCGGTGACACCGCCATTCTCATGGAAGAAGCTGTGGATGTTTACTGGACCTGGGTTTTTGATGAGCATAGCTTTTTTGGATCCGGGAAATCTGGAGGGAGATTTGCAAGCTGGGGCTATAGCTGGGTACTCGTTGCTTTGGTTGCTTTTGTGGGCCACGATTATGGGCCTCATGATTCAGCTCTTGTCGGCCCGACTTGGAGTTGCCACGGGTCGACACCTGGCAGAGCTTTGTAGGGAAGAGTATCCTGGTTGGGCCGGGTATCTGTTGTGGGTCATGGCTGAGCTGGCACTGATTGGAGCTGATATTCAAGAAGTTATTGGGAGTGCTATTGCTATTCAGATTTTAAGCAATGGGTATTTGCCCATTTGGGCTGGTGTTCTAATTACAGCCTCTGATTGGTATTTACTATTTTTTTCTCTCTTTTTTTTTGTTTTTGTTTTTTGGGTTTAATTCCTGTTGTTATGGGTTTGCCACGTTTAATTAATTAATTTTTTTAAGAAAAAAGAAATAGCTATGAAATTTCTTGGAATGCAAATGGGGTGTGGTTGGGTAAGGCCTAGTCCAGTGTTTCAATGCATTGGACTTGTAGGGATAGTGACCCATGACCAAAAATAGATAATTGTGATGTCCAATGCACTGGTTGATTTGGCACATATTTTGCACCTTGCTTTTTAGTCAGGCAGCGGCAGGCACCTTGCTTTTTAGGTTGTACTAAAAGGTCTCAGCTAGGATGCTTTTGCTGTGTGTTATTGGGAGTTTGGAATAACACCCTTGCTAAAGTATGTCTCTATTTACATACCTCTAGTGTCAAGACTCAAGATGCATCAAAAGCCTAGGCCTAGACTGAACTTGTTTTTTCATGTGTCAAGACATAACTGTGAAGTAAGTTTTGAGTTCTTTATTATCTGTAGATTAATGTATAACCAATCTGAACAAAGTAATTTCATGCATTTATTGACCATGATGTTAGAGTGTTACAAGCTTTCTGTAGAAAAACTAGGTGGTAGATTTTGAATTTTGAATTTAATTGATTGCTTATTAACTGGGGATCATTAATTTCCCCTGCTTTCTCACATGGACAGCTTCATCTTTTTGTTTCTTGAGAACTATGGAGTGAGGAAGTTGGAAGCTCTTTTTGCAGTTCTCATTGCAACTATGGGTGTGTCATTTGCCTGGATGTTTGGAGAAACAAAGCCTAGTGGAAAAGATCTTCTTATGGGTAAAAAAGTTTATTTAATTGGATATCTGCTGTTTGTTTTATAAGTTTCGTCATTGGTTGGAACCATAGGTGTAACTGAACTCGATCCTCCTTGTAGGTATTTTGGTGCCAAGACTCAGCTCAAAAACAATTAGGCAGGCTGTGGGAGTTGTGGGTTGTGTCATAATGCCTCACAATGTATTCTTACACTCTGCATTGGTACAGTCAAGGAAGATTGATCCAACAAGAAAGGCCGGGTTCAAGAAGCACTCAACTACTACTCAATTGAGTCTTCGGTTGCACTTTCAATCTCCTTCATCATCAATTTGTTTGTGACAACGGTTTTCGCTAAGGGATTTTATGGCAGTAAACAAGCCAATAGTATAGGACTAATAAATGCAGGGCAATATCTTGAAGATAAGTATGGAGGAGGAGTCTTCCCTATTCTTTATATCTGGGGTATTGGTTTATTGGCAGCCGGACAGAGTAGCACGATAACTGGCACTTATGCTGGACAGTTTATCATGGGAGGCTTTCTCAACCTTCGTCTCAAGAAATGGCTGAGGGCAGTGATTACACGGAGTTTTGCAATTGTGCCAACTATAGCCGTAGCTCTTGTATTTAAAACATCTGAAGCTTCATTGGATATTCTGAATGAATGGCTTAATGTGCTTCAGTCAATACAGATTCCTTTTGCGCTTATTCCCCTTCTTACCTTGGTGGCCAAGGAGCAGGTCATGGGGGTCTTCAAAATTGGGCCTGTTCTTGAGGTAAGTTGTGAACTTTACTACTCTGTAATTTTGGGCATAATATTTTTCACTTTGTGTTGACAGCCATCTGTTTTTTGTCTAGCCTGTAAACTTGTAGACTTGTGGTTATGAACAATGAATCTTAGGTCAAGGGTTTTAGGATGGGCATAAAGAACAGGCATCTTTTAGTCCATTACTTGCATGCATCTTGTCGCCTTGTGGTTATATGGGTCAACTTTCATGTATGGAAAAAATATTAACAAAGGGAGAAGCATGATGAAATTACTTCACATGTCAAAATTATCAGCCATCAATTGTTATTGGTTTTTGGCTATGTGCTTGATCATTCTTGGGCTTGCTTCACATAAGGATCTGGTTTCCCAAAAAAAAAAAGTATATATTCATCAAATTAATTTGCATTTAGATTCTCAATGTCATTTAGGTTTTTATCTTAAACTTGGCCCTTTCATTATCTATGCACATCTCTATTGGCCACAGATATATACATCAGCAACTCATTTGCTTTTCCTTTAGTGACTTCCCCCGCGCCCCCAATAAACATAAAAATAGAAAAGGAAGAAAATATTTAGTGATCATTATCCAGGACTGTGTTAGAGAGATTTGGAGAGGCAATAATATGAAGCATATACTTTTACTTCTGTTATCTTTAAGCTTGTGGTTTCATACTACCCAGATTTATATATAGCTGTATGTGTGTTTGAGCATGTTCAATATTTTTTCTTGGGTTAGGTGGCCTTGTGTTGTTTTGTTTCTGGTGCTAGATTCCTTTTCTTTTCCTCCCCTGAATTTTCTTTAAGTCAACCATGTGTTTCTTAGTGAGTTGGTGTGGTGGTTGGCTAAAAACAAAACTCAGTAATTTATAGATCACAGCAAGATAATATCATTGATGTTGTATATTGTGGTGTTGACTTTGGTCCTTTATCTATGAAGTACATGTGTGTAATATTCATGTCATGTAAATATCAATTAATTTTTGAGTTTTGGTTGTAAGATGTGTTGGTCCAGATGGTATGTAGCTGCTGAAATATTTTAATATGTAGCAAGAAACTGTTTAGAGTTATGTAGTTCAAGCCCTCATACTCTAGGATTTACAGAAGCTATTTTTCTTGCGTAGTAGATTTTGTTGTTCTTGTGGTAATGCTAATGTCTAACTGTATTACTCTTCATATTGGCTTTTGGAATTTATATTTTAATCATAAACCATTAGGGAAACAACTGACTCTGTTGAGATTTGGAGTTTCCAGATAGGTTCTTCGTCTATAGGCTGATCATTTATATGCCTGTGAGGAAACAACGGAAAAATAAAAGGTTGCAAAAAAGGCAGTCAAAGGAAGGGAGCTAACAAAAAGCAGAGGCTGCAATTTTGTCTCTTTAATGATTTAAATTAGCTTTAGCTGGATAAACTGAAACATTCAAGATATCCAGTGATTAATAAAACCTTTATCTCCATGCTTGACTAGTCATTTAGTTTCCAATAAAAGCATTTTGAAATATTACCCTGTTCGTGTTGTTTGTTCAGTTAAAATTATATGATTCAATTCACTCATCAAGTAGATAAAGATGCTTGACATTCCCCCCCCCCCCCCAACTAGTCTCTGCTAGTAAACTTGAGTTATGGGTGCGTTGAAGTTTTTCTTTTAAACTATTGGAGTTGAGGGCTTTGTCTATCATTCGGTTAATTGACTTCCAAATGATAATAATTCCCTACCTAACTTTATTTTCTAATATTTTGTCAATTAATGTTGCAGAGGGTGGCTTGGAGTGTGGCTGCATTGGTAATGATGATCAATGGGTATCTGTTGATTGATTTTTTTGTATCTGAAGTTACCGGACTACTATTTGGTTTGGCGGTCGCGACTGGCACAGTTGCATATATAGCATTTATTGTATATCTTATTTTACACAGCGGTACCTTCCCTTCAGATTTGATTACCTTAATTTCTAAGAGGTTTACTTCCACTGGGAACTGAGTCAACAAATACGCATACGACAGAAACTATAGAAATTCTGAATTATGCTGTTGCTCAATGGAGCTGGCTTTTTAGCACAAGAGGGTCATTGATCTGCTCTTCAGAAGTGAAACATTCTTCTACATAACCATCTCTAAGTTTTGTGCATCTTGAATGTGAGTACAGAGATACAAACAATTGAAAGCATATTCATGTAACTGCACTTTTTTGCATAATGGAGCTGCACAGAGTTACATTCAATCAATTGATCAAACCGGGTTCCTTTCTTCATTTTAGAGGATGGACATAGCAATGTTACAAGCTGCAGGGTGAATTACTTTTTAAGTTTTTGTTTTTGTGGTATAAGATTCAGTATGCCCCACGAATTGTACCAGTAAAATAGAGTAAACTGCTTATTCTTTTAATGTAACATGTTAACAGCTTAACATGCACCATAGTCAAACCAGTAACAGCTGGTACTTAAGGAATCAATACAAAAGAACGGAAGGAATTTTGCAAAATTGTTTGGATGCCCTCTCTGTCTCTCTCCCCCTTGCTTTTAATTATTCTTCTATCTTCTTTTGTTGTTCATTTCTTGGAATCTATGGTAGACACATGAATGATAAGTCCCACTTCTTGAGTTATTTTACTTATTAATGAGTAACTTAGGGAGAATGTATCTTATAACATCAAATATATGTATATTTCCTTTTCACAGTGAATCTTACATGGTTATCGGTCCACAGACTTCACATACAGTGAAAGTATCTATATATCTTAGTATTAGGGGGTTTGTGGATATTTATAAAAATATGAGGAGTTTTGTTTGATAAAGCAAAATCCTTGGTCCACTTCAACAATAATTTTAGACTAGTGCTAGGAATACACTGCTTCCCACGCTCAAATACACGCTCTGCCCATGTGTCAACTATTGATTGCATTCCAGTGTCTTTAAGTATATATGGTGGATGCATATGAAAGTGCAAAAATTTAATCAAAAGTTGACACACGAGCAAGTTATAGATACGAGTGTGTGTGAAGAGGTGTGTCCCTAACATTATTTACAATTTTAGGACCATAACTTATTCCACACACTTTGTCATTACTCTCATGGCTGGCAACGAGATGCAAAGATTAAAAAAATAATAGATTAATGTGAAAGTGATAAAGAAAAAATAATAGGTTCATGTGAAAATAACATATAACCATTTTGCCACATTTAGTCCTTAACCTTTTAATTGTGTCAATTTGGTCCCTAATATTTCAATGTTGTGTCAATTTAGTCCTTGCAGTTATATTTTGAATGAAAATTACTAACATGGCAAATAACTAAAATAGAAAAATTAATTTCTGTTGACGTGAAAATAAACTAAAATTTTATTTTAGTCATTTGCTATGTTAGTAATTTTCATTCAAAATATAACTGCAGAGACTAAATTGACACAACATTGAAATATTAGGGACTAAATTGACACAATTAAAAAGTTAGGGACCAAATTAAAATATGGTGTAAAAGATAGGGACTAAATATGTAGTTTACCTTAAAATAAACATATGAGCACTAAAAAAAAAAAAGAAAAAAAAGAAAGCTACACGTCCAAAAAAAAAAAATTAAAAATAGAAGAAGAAAAAGAGCCAATATGTCCAGACAAAAGCAAGCAAAGCAAATTAAAAAAAAAAAAAAAAAAAAAAAAAAAAAAAAAAAAAAAAAAAACAAAGCAACACGTGGTACCACTGTATCAAAAAAAAAAGAGAGAGAGAGAGAGAGAACAGAGGAAGCCAACACACGTTAGTAGTAGAAAAAAAGAAAAAAAAAAAAGTAGAAGAAGCCAACATGCTGTAGACCTGGCGGTGGAGTCCTAGAGTTTTTTTGGAAACTTCTTTCATAAGCTTTTTTTTCTCTTAGTATTTTAGAGGGAAAATTTTTTAATAAGTTCGAAGAGAAAACACTGGAATTTATTATTTATTTTCTTCCCTCCTCATTTAACAAAATACATTTTAAAAAGTTTTCTTTCTATTTTTTATCTAAAATTTTTTATTCACACTATCCCACTCCCAAATAAACACATCTTAAAGTATAAAATAAGTTATCCTATAATTATTATGGTCATACATAGCTACAAAAGCAAAGTAACAAACTACAAACTTGTCAACGTTGAAGCATTAATTGCGTCATCAAATTGCGGATTCTTAATCCGTGTGAATGCTTGGAAAGAAGAGTATGTTTGGTAATATTGTTTTAATAATTTTTTACTTATTGTGGAAATAAAGATTGGTGAAAAAATGATGCGAAAATACGTCAAAAACAAACCGCCCTAAATATCTAGAGGAGTTTTGGACTTTGTGGTGACTTGTGATGGGAAAAGTAGTAGCTAATGTAGTTTCTTGTGCAGTAGGTGAGTCAACTGAACAACAAGAATGCCCAGGAATTGACCACTTGCCAACTAGTAGTGTAAGCTACTCACCTTAATGCTGCCTTTGCAAATAGGCTTGCAGCATCACTTTGATGATTTCGGGCCACAAAGTAGTCTGGCGAAGCAGAGGTTTTATGTGACCTATTATAGATTTATATTTTTTTAAATAATTTATGAGAAATGTTAATACATGCCTTTAGCATTAGTTTAAGTACTATTTTTAAAAATAATTTATGATTTAATAAAAAAAAGTAATTTTTTTTAATGACTTTTTATACGTATTAAACTTTCTTAAAATAATTTATTAATAATTATTCTAATAACACCCAATAGCAAGACCATAGTCTATGTGAAAAAAAAAAGTGTAATACTCACCTGCTCAAATGCAGATTGGATCGATCTTAATTAGTTTTTGTTTTTGTTTGTTATTTTAAATAGTGGCAAAAGGTTGGATGTGTTTACAAACTTAGTGTGAGAGGACTTAATCATTCAAAATAGAAGAACAACTCCAAAGACCATTTGTAGTCATGTCAATTGATAAAGACCAAAGATAATATTGTAAAAAAGCTCTAAGTCAAAGTCCTCCAAAGATAGCGACATAGCGTTATTCTTCAAGTCTTCCTAGAAGAAAAAAAAATTTGTCAATTTTTGTCTTTATGGTTATCTTATGAGAAAAGTGATCTAAATTGTTGGTTAGAAATGAAGTAATAAGCATTCACTACAAGCAAACCATTTTATAATAAATAAAAGAATAAGAAATACAAACAAATAGTTATGGCCTGTTTGGAAGTTTAGAGAGGGGGAGAGTAGAGGAGAGGAGAGTAGTGGGGAGAAGAGTAGAGTGAAATGATTGCCCTCCATCTTGTTTGGATGTTTTTAAAATTAGTAAGGGGGAAGGGAGTAATTAGCCCTTCCCCTTTTTTGGATGTTTTTAAAATTAGGATGGAGAGGAGATGAAATGATTAAATAGACAAATTTCCCTATATTTGAAAATAAATTGCAACATTGGTCTATGATTAATTGGTTTGTAATTTTGTTAATTTAAAAAGAGTAAATTGGAGAATTCATTTGGTTAATAATTTATCTACTCTACTCTCCCTCCAAATCTCTCCAATTTGGGAGAATTAAAAATGAGGGGTTAGAGGTAGTTGAAACCCCCCCAAACCCCTCCAAATCCCTCCCCCTCATTCCTTAAAAAACTTCCAAACAAGGGATTTAAATTACTCTCCCTCCCTCTACTCTACTCTCCCTCATTTTTTAAACATCCAAACAGGCCATTAGAGAGCAATGCAATCCAACAATGAAGATCACTTTTGATTTTTCAATTTAGTGAAATTTTGCAGCATATCTTTTGATTGATTTAATAAATATTTTGCTGATTTTATTGAATTAACACGTTTGATCATCCAATCGAGGCCTTACTTGGAGAGCAACCATGCGTCATTTCTCTAATAGATAAGAGTATTAAACACCAAAGAGGGTCAAATGCTGTGCACCTTGTTTGACATGAAGACAACTTATTTGCCTTTGGTAATTGCAGGAAAAGATGAAAGGATATGGTTAGTTAGAGTTTCATTGATCTTCGTGTGGATTACAATTGGGATTGGAGGGCAATAGTTGAAAGTAATTGAGATATAAAGCTCTTAAACCTTTTGTTTTGGATAAACAGCTCTTAAACTATATTAGACTATAATAAATCCAAAATAAAATTTGAAAAGATTTTAAGAAAAGATTGATTAAAGTAAAAAAGTGTTTATATTATATTATTAAAATTATCCCTTTAGAATAATTTACATGGCATGATATGACAAAGATAGTTATTTACACATTATCCAATATTTTTTTAGAAGTTTCATGTAAAGTGTATACTTAACTAATATGAAATAACATTAAAAAAACTAATATGATATAAAATTATATAATAAAAAAAAGTAATATTCCATAACTGTCTAAGAAAATTCCAAGAAATTGAGTTTGCTTCAAATTGATCTAAGTCTCTAGCCTACTCGTTTCCGTGATTTTTTCATGACTAGTCAAACGTGCATATTAAGAAAAGGATTATACCCATTTAATGAGAAATTATGATAGTCAAAGGACTCAAAGCCAAGATTTGAACAATTTTAGCATGTGTAATACATATTCAATCGTATCATACTCCATAAATGTATATCTCATTCGGTAATTCCATATAGAAACATATCTTATTCTTCTCTTCACATTCGGATCCATTTGACAAATTTGGCCCTATGTAAAAAAGAAGCCAAAGCTAGTCCCTAGAGTCATACACCCACATGTAATTTGACAACGACAAGCACTACTATAGTAAACTTCTCACACACACACACGCAGACCCTCACGCTCTTGACTCTCGCACGAGAATCTTTTTCTATAAATTGCATGCAGAGTTTTTAGTGCTATCAAACACTACTCTCTCAGCCTCAAATCCCATCTTGAAAGAGTCCTTAAATATCCAAATTCAAAACCCACAAAAAACCCTTCAAAGTTTTAAGGCTTTTTTTCAGGATTCTTCTCCTATAAAAGCGTGTCCCTCTTTGAAAAACCCACAAAAAACCCTTCAAAGTTTTGATCTTTTTTTTTTTTTTTTTTTGCTGGTTTTTCAGTAATGGAGAAGGATTTGAGAGATGGGGTTTCAAGCAGATCGGTGTCTCTTGGGAGTCCAAGTTCTTTGAGTCCTTCGTATGAACAGCTTGAGCCTCCACAAACAAGTTATTGTTTTGACCAAGCCCTGTTGGATTCTGAGTTTTCTAGACTCAGCGTCTCTTCTTCTTCCTACAATAACAACAGAAGGAGAAGTAGCAGTAGCAATAGCAATAATCAGGCTTTGTATATGGGCTCTGGTTATGATTTGGCTAATGGGGTTGGCGGGGTGGACCACTTTATGCCATGTTCTTTTCAACCAGAGAGGGAAAATCAAAGAGTTGGTGACTTTGGGCATTTGGGTGTGGCTAATACCAATTTCTTGGAAACTTTTGTGCCTGAGAGAAACCAATTGAGGCAAAGGGAGTACCCAAATAGGCTCTCTTGGAATGGGAACGGTTTGGTTTCCGACGTATCTATGAATTCCTGTGGTTTGGTGGATGGCTTGGGGAGCAAGAAACCGAGATTTCCCAATTGGTTAAAGGATTCTATGAATTGTTGGTCGTTGAAAGATTTGCGTGGGATGATGTTGTACATGGCGCAAAATCAACAATGGAGCCGGTATTTGCAGTGTAAAATGGATGGCTGTACGGATGAGGAAAAAAATTTGATTTTTATGGAGTTGATAGAACATGTTGGCAAATTGATGCTGCACCCATTTGGGAATTATGTGGCTCAAAAACTTGTGGAGATTTGTAATGAACACCAGAGGACTCAGATTCTTCAAAAAGTGATTGAAACAAATTATCTTGTTCAGATGTGCCTTACCAATCTTGGGTATGTTTGGTTTACTTTTTTTTTTTTTTTGATAAGGTGAAGGGTGGCTATTACTTGTTCTTTCATAGATTCAAATCCAGGGACTCTTTTGTTTGTTTCTGATTGATATATATATATATATATAGCCGTCCCTAAAATTTGATTGTTGTTGTTGTTGCAGATCTCGTTCTATACAGAAATTACTGAAGCATTTTACCACCCAGCAGCAAATCTCTACGTTTATGTATGCTCTAAGCCCTGGTACTCTTGCATTGAGTAAGGACTTGAATGGTCAGCATGTCATCCAACATTGCTTGATGCATTTTTCTGATGAAGATAACATGGTAATGATCCATTTTGTTTGCCAATATTTTTATTATGCTGCAATTTGAGGTTATTGGGAATGATTATAATCGTGTCAATTTCAGCATCTGTTTCATTCAGTTGGAACTGCTTTATCTTCCTACTGTGTGTTTGCTTGGTTGTTTTTGTTGCCTTTGTTACCATTTTGCATAGTCCTTCAAAGCAAGTGTTCAAGTCTGATGGTTGAACCTATTCCTTATATTCATTTTGACAATAAGTATATAATATATAATATTAAGAAATCTATAGTGGTAGTAAAATTGAGTTTGTAACTGTCTGTAAGTTGAAACTTTGGAGTGAATAATCTTAGCTTTTATTTACTATAAGATTAAATAACATGAGTCCTGGCAAGGAATTATAAGGATTGTTGTTGATATGACTTATTGAAAAATGATTGTTGTTGATATGTAATTTATGTCTATACTACTCAATTATAATTATCAGACTTTTATTATGGTCTTCAAATGTGCAAATTCTTGTTGTCCTGGCAACACTTAGTCACTTGACAGATCCTCAGTTTGTAGCTTTGAAACTGGTGGAAAGCAAATAATCCTTTTTGTTAGCAACTTTGTAGCCACTTAAATTATTGGGTTCTCATATCATCACTAGGATATATGATCATTTATGGTCCTTGTCCATGTTAGCTTGCATCCTCTCCATTGGAGAATAGGTGTGTTTTATTTGTAAGAGGCATTATATATCTTCTTATTCAATATTTCTTTTGGCTATAATATTTTATATGATACATATGAGTAAGGGTCTGTTTGGATACCGCTTATTACTGAAAACTGAAAGTATTGTAGCAAAATAATTTTTAAATGTATCAATAGTGTCGTGATATCCAGTTTTAAAGTTATTTTTTTGAAAAAAAGTAGTTTGTGGGTTTTGTGAACAGTGCACGAAACTCACTAAAAAAAAGCCCCGCTGGAAAACGCAAACACGCTTCCCAAACAGAGGCTAAGTTTATTGTAACGGGAAGAAGATGCACTATTTTGTTGCACTTTAAAGTGTAATAGTTGCCTTGCTTATATGAAAAATCAGAAAATCTGTGTTAAAATTTTTCTTTTTAGATCTTAGTTTCTCTTGTATACTTCCTGTGTACATGGATTTGCATTTTTATTAAATAAAATTTTTTGCAATTAAAAAAAAAAACAGAAACCGTGTTTTGTTGCCGTCTTTTTTGGCTTTTGTTGACTTTAGAACTTTAGTTTGTTTGTTTTGGGGCTGAACAGGCGGTAGCCTTTTGATTCATTGTTGTAGCCGACAAAGATGTTCTTTTCTCCCTTTTTATCAAACTTTTCTCTATCCTGTGACGGCCTGAGGCCAATTTCCAAGTAACAGTCAAGTTTCTGGTTTTTGGAACACCTATTTCTCCTTTCTTATTTTTGATTGGCCAATTTCTGTAGATTCTAAAACACTCATTTTGACAAATGGGTTAAGTCAAGGTTGTTAGGGGAGCATTATGTCCTTTGTAAAGAGATTACCTAATGATTTTTTTTCTGTGAAGATTGAAGTTAACTTGTACTGTATATTAGTCAAATAGAGGACTATTTGGAGAGGTATTAAAGTTTGATCCTGTTCTGAGTTCAAGCTTTCGTGATTATGAATTTGAAACTTGACAACATCACACAATATCTTATGCATCTGTAGTTAACCAGAACATTGGACAGTTCCTGTTGTCTAGTACATCTTTGATTATCATAAATGGAACTAAGAGGAACTCATATTGTGGTTCGAATAGTTTCTTTATTACTGAAGAATGAAGAATGTTGGTTGACTTCTCGGTTGGTCAAAGGCTTGTGACAGGAGACATAAAAAACTTGTTGCATGAATCTTAGCTGTAACCTAGATTATGTTATGTGGTATTGGTTGATCTCTGAGCTTTGTTGGACTGAATGAGTTTGTATAAGTGGATAGAAAAATAACAATTAATCAAACGTTGAACCTCTGTTTGAGATGAAAATGAAATTATAAAAATGATTGTATTGGATAAGGTGTTGGGACTTGGGTCATCAGGATTACTTTTCTTGAATGCTTTCATTGATTTAATTGCGTAGTATAAGTTGGATGATTGGATTTAGTCTTCCCCACTTGGTAGTCCAATAAACTCGTTTCACATGAAGGATAAAAGAATGATTACACACATATGTGTATTTATTCATGAATGGATGCATGTAAAGACATATACTTGTGTTCTATGTACTTACTAACACTTCAATCAAATGTATGTCAATCATTTTCATCTTTATCCACCAACATCTCTTTAATTACAAGACACTATCGGACATGCATACTATTTTTGTGTTTGTTAAAAAGTTAGTATTACTACTAGATCTTTCCTAGATATATATTTACATATATCCTAAGCACATACATTAAGGAGTCAGTTTCTTTTTTTTTGTTGCAAAATCATGGAAGTTTTAGTCTGAAGGCACCAACCTTCTCGTGTGGTAGATTACCAAATTGTCCCCATTTTTTTTTTTGAGAGTCAATTGTCCCAAAAAGGTTAAGTTGTTAGGAAACAGTGAATTTAATCATTTAATTGTTTTTCAAGCACTCCTCACGTGTGGTTCCAAACTCCCTCTTAATAAGCAAGATACAACACTTTTTAAATGGGAGATAGATCAGAGACGGGGTTTGAACTCAAGATCATCTACTCTAATACCATACTAAATTATGAACTGTACCAAAATTTATGTTAGGAAATAATTTAATCAACAGCCATTTTTCTTGTTTCTATTGCACCTTTGTTTCTTAGCATGCCACTACAACTTTAAATTCTGGCTTCATGAAAGTTCTGACACTTGCTTGTCGTTGCAGCATCTTTTAAATGAGGTGGCGAACAATTGTCTCAAAATTGCAACAGACAGAAGTGGGTGTTGCGTGCTGCAGAAATGCCTCAAGCACTATAAGGGTGCACTCAAAGAACGTGTGGTGGCTGGGATAATAGCAAATGCATTCCTCTTAGCAGAAGATCAATATGGGTATGTTCTAAAATAGTACTTCATTTATGCTTTTCTTACCATTATAATCATAACCTGTCCTAATTATAATACTTCTTGATTGCTATTTGTGATTCTATAGCAACTATGTGGTGCAATATTTGCTTGAATTGAGGATACCACAAGTCACGGAAAATCTCTTGAGACAGTTTAAAGGGCGTTACTTTATCTTCTCTAGCAATAAGTTTGGTAGCAATGTTGTGGAGAAGTGCTTAATAGAAACAGTAGAAGAACATTCTTCAAGTATAATTATTGAGTTGCTCACAGATCCAAAATGTTCAATGCTTCTAATTGATCCTTATGGAAACTTTGTCATCCAGAAAGCTTTATTGGTGTCTAAGGTTAGTTCATCTTAACACTTCCTCTTTATTATAATATCACTTGTGTTAGATAAGCTTGAGTTTTGGATTTTATGCACAGTTTTTGAAACCTGAGTGATTATTGAGCTGCCCGAGTAAAATGGAATGGGCTTGTCTCTCGGTCCCAGTTGTCCAAATAACTAAAATTATTTTCTAACAAACCTTTAAAAAAAAAAATGATTGAGTAAGTTGGCCTGCCTTTGGAAATTTTGGACTGCCCTCATTCAATTAGGTTGAAAACCTGACTGGCTGATGGGTTGCCAATTCTATGCCTTCAAGTTTGGACCCATATCATCACCATGAGAATATGAGGAAATAAACGTTTGAATTGCTTTTTGTAATTGGTGACACATCATTTTGTAAAATTTGTTTAGTCAAATTTGTAGTATAACTATCATCACACCATTACAGATGCATAATTGGTAACCTGTTTCACTACAAATCTTTAATAGAATAATAGTTTAGAATAACTAAATGTTTACTGGACTAATAGCAGACTAAGCAGAGGCTATGGATTCTCAATAGACTAATCATGGTATTTATTTCCTTTCCGTCATTCTATTCTACTAAGAAAAAATGTTCTTTCAGCTTGTTCAGGGGTGGTCGTACTATTGAGCTAGAGCTCATTGGCATAAATTAAACTCAATGTTAATTCTTTTACTCTGTATAAAAAAAATGGAGTCTTAGTACGCTTTCAGTTTAAAGTCATTTATGAGTTGTAATGTATGTATAATTTTAACCTGGTCTGATTACTTGGAGTCGACATGTTTCTTGTTTGTTGCAATTGCAGGGATGCATCCGCAATGCCTTGCTAGAACTAATTCAATCAAACTCTTCAATGATGACCAGCAATCTTTACGGCCGAAAGGTGCTTACTTTTTGTCAGAAGGAGCTGAATATAAATTTTAGGACTCATCGTTAAAAATCTGTTTCACTTCTAGAGTGTCTAGCTCTTTTTTGTGTTGTGCCATTTAGTTACATTTTAGGTATTAGGGTAGATTGGTATCATAAGTATCCAGATGTATCAGCATTTTGGGTTTTGGTTGTTTGTAATATGTAGTCTTAAGGGATGGAAGGTGTGTGCTGAAACGAGAAGTTGCAAAGGAGCTATCTCAAAAAGTTACAACCCTCACAAGGGGGAAAGGAATATAATACAGTATTTGTTCTTAGGCTGTATATTCCAAGGTCTTCCCAATGTTGTTACACTAGCTCTTCCAAATGTTGTTACACTGTAAACTCAGCGTTTGATACGTGCTTGAAATATATTAGATTGTTGATTGTTCCTTGTGTTACATGTCTGAAAATGGAGAGGATCTTGTATGGTCAGGGCAATCACTTTCTATTGCATTAACATTGTCTTCTACTCAGCCTTTGTTTAATTATCTTTCTCTAGCACTCGTGCTAGTAACATTGTGGATTTGTGGATTATGGATTATGGATGCAACAATGATGAAACAATGCTAGTAACATTATGTGAAAGTGCTTTTTTATCAGAATTGAGAATTATGATATTAGGAGACATCTTATCCTTGGCAAAAGGCATGCTGGGGCTAATGATTAACAGTCCAAAATCTAATTTTTCTTGAAAAAAGAATGCTACGAACGCAACTTTAAAACAAACTTTTTCATAACTGTTTTTTGTGACAAGTTGTGATTGAGGTAATATTACTTTCATAAGGCTATATCAGTAACACTAACACCACATTTTATGTTACTAACTAATCACAATATAGAACACTTTAATGATTATGGAAAAAATTGTGAAAAGGTTTGTATCTTAGACTTTTTTGTTATTACCAAAATTAATCATAAACTATTATGCCCTTATCCAAAACTTCATGAGTTTACATCACATAAATGCATTTATCATTTTCAATGTCCTATCTGGGTCGTTTTGTAGTCTTTAAAAGTTGAAAATGGCCGACCAATGAAGGTCACCCATCTTTGCAGCACATTTTCTTTTAATGGTTGTTAGTCTAGTTTTTAATGTTGCTTCTGGCCCGCAAATTTCGATGTCGCATGTCATATGGGGAAAAACAAGTTGAAAAAAAGAAAAAGAAAAAAAAAAGTTGATGATTCCTTAAGTGCCATGAATATGAATAACTCATCCATAAAGGTGGAGAAAATGAACTCCCCCTAGACTAACAGCCATAAAGATTTTTATCATAAATGACAAATTCATAGATATGACGTTTCTTCTAGTAAAAAGAAAAGGATATTTTCAGCAAAAAAAGAAAAAGAAAAAAAGAGAAGGATATCGGACAAACTATAGAATTGGAACAATTTTTTTTTTTATTTCAGTAAACAGTAATACTTATTAGAATACATACAAAAATAGTAATTGTAGTGTTTTAAAATGGGTTTATAATATATTATATAACCAAAGTGGGTTATAAACAGCGGACACTAAACACACACAACCAATGTGGGATAAACATCCTTTTTTTTTTTTTGAGTAAACAGCATAAACTTGTAATAATAGTATTTTAAACTAGATTTATAATACATTATATAATCAGAGTATAACTACAAAAGGGTCTAACTTTTGTAGTTATAGACTGGGGTTAAACAATGGACACTAGACACACAACCAATGTGGGATAAACATTCCAATTTTTTTTAGTAAACAATAATACTTATTAGAACAAACACAAAAATAGTAATAATAGTATTTTAAACCGGATTTATAATACATTACATAATCAGAGTATAACTACAAAAAAACAATCAAAATCACCCATATTATTCTTGGTTGTGATGTGCCAAATACTCCAAAGGACAAGTAACTTACGTAAAAAGACTAATAGAACATTTACTAAAAACTTGCTCTAATTTTCAAATAATATCATTCAACTACAAAATTCATGACTTATTAAAATTGTTATTACCTTTGGAAATAATTTTAGGATAATTAGTTTATCAAACTAGTATATTTGGAATGAAGGGAGAAAAGTGAAGAAGAGTGGCCAAAAATATGCCGTATTTATTTAATATTACTCTCTTATTTTTTCCTCTCCCTTTTATTACTCTCTCTCTCCCCCCTCCCCCCTTGATATTACTCTCTTATTCAATCTGAAAAAAAAAAAAAAAACTTTCTGGATAAAACATATGATAAATTACAAAATTAATTTATTTTTTTAAGATAGTTGATTAAGGCATATTATTATCAAAGTGAAAAAACAAAAAAGAATTAAAAACTCTAGGAGACAATAGCATGGGCTTCTTTTTTTCTTTTTCTTTTTTTTAGATGAAACAATAGTAGACTTTATTTATAGAGAATCAAGTTATATAATGAGGAAGAGAAAAGATGGACATTCTTTTGACCAAATAGTGACCCCTTATTCTCTTTTGCAACACTAGATAAAGCTAGAGCAGCACAATTACATCGTAAAAGTAGACTAATAAAATAAATAAAATAAAAAATACTACAAAGAAATTTAATGTCTTTAAAATCCAAGCTACTGTACGTGAGCAAATCTTCTCTTCAAAGTTTTTGGCTTTTAATGAACTAAACTGAGTTGAGCATTAGAAATTAAAGATTGAATAATTAAATTGTATTTTGAATACAAGTTGAACCTAAGTTCAAACTCATCATCAAATACATTACATAGTCAAACTTAGTTTAGTTTTTGGCCAAATAAGTTTAAATTTATTCACAAGTTATTGATTAATTTATTCTCTCTCAAATATAGTAATCACCACAACTAAAATTGTTTACCCTTAACATATTTATACTAATAATTCATTATCAAATTATATTTTTTTTTTGGTGAACATTAAATTATAGTTGAAACTATTTAACTTGAGATAATAGATAGAATGATTTTCGTTTAAGAACTTATAAAAAATCAATTCCCAACCTTCAATTTAAAGTTTAAATTTTTTTTACTAAAAATAGACGGCTTATACTCAATAAATTAAAAAAATAAAATAATATTTTATAAACTTACATTATACATACAAACTTATCCAATTCAATCCCAAATTTATATATATGTACATATATATATATATATATATATATATATATATATATATATATATCTCGATGCGCGCACACACACTCAAACTAACCATCATATTAATGAGTTTTTAACAAACTCATTATTATATTTGATCTTCATATGTTTAATATTTAAAGGCTAAAGTGCAAACTACACCTTTAATGTTTAAAGGTCTTTGGATTTTGCACTCTTAAATTTTAGGATTTTGATTTTAGCCCCTAAAGTTATATTTTGTTTACATTAATAAGTAGTAGCCCCATTCATCCATATTTTCGTTAAGTATCACATAAACTTGTTGCACATGTTTTGTATATTCAATAAAATAATGCATTGCAGCACAAGGACAATAATGTAGCATTGTTTTATTGGATAAACTAAACATACGTGACAAACTTATGTGACGCTTAACAAAAAAATATGGATAAAGTAAAGGGGCTACTGATACAAAAAGAGTGTAACTTTGAGAGATAAAATTCAAATTTTAAAACTTTAAAATGTAAAATTCAAATACTCCTAACTTTAAGGGTATAGTTTGTAGTTTATTCATAGCAAAACTTGAACTTATTTTTTAGAAGATTGTAAAACCTAACTTAGATTGGAGCTTAACATATTTACTAAATAAAAAAATATAACCCCCACCCCCCCCTTCTTTTTTAAAAAACCAAGCCATCTCTTAACTACCCAATCTAGGATAAAGGAGAGATAGCTATCAAATTAAATATAAAAATATGATTACTACTCATGAACTCAATTTAAAATTTTCAAATCACAATTATCTCTCACCCAACTTATCCGTTGACTTCAAAAATCCAAAATAAATAAATAAATAAATATTTTTTTTACAAAAAAGGAAAAAACAAATTCTAATTAATAGCAATTATCACCAACGTGGCACAATGTGATTGGCCACATATAATGTCTGACCGGCAGTATATCTCTCTGCGCCAAACACAGAAGTCTCTCAGATATCCTGAGTCAGATTAGAAGTCAATTTCCATTCTCTCTCTCTCTCTCTCTCTCTGATCTCACAGAGAGAAAAAATTTTGCTTTCGAAATTGAAATTCGAAGATCGCTCTCCAAAGCGATAACCTTCATTCTTCTATAGCTATAGCAATAGCGAAGACGAAGCGCGATGGCTTTGAATTTGAGCTTGAGGTTGAGCTTGGCACACCTAGCCTACGCGCTTTTGATTTTCCTCTACTGTTCTTCTTCATCATCCTCAGCCGTTGATCTCCTCCAAGGCTCAACCAATCGCCGCCGTCCGATGATCCTCCCTCTCTATCTCTCTTCATCTAAAACTACCTCCTCCTCCTCCTCCGATCGCATCGTCGCCGATCACAATCGCCGTCAGCTCCGCAACTCGCCGCCTCCTCCGAACGCTCGCATGCGACTCTACGATGATCTCCTTTCCAACGGGTTCAATTCTCAGATTTACTTAGTTTTTTTCATTTCGATCTTTGATTTTATGTGTCATTTCTCTTATTATTGATTTTGATTTGGATTTGTGATAGTTACTATACGACGAGGCTATGGATTGGAACGCCACCACAGGAATTCGCGCTGATTGTGGATACTGGAAGCACTGTGACCTATGTTCCGTGCTCGGACTGTGGACACTGTGGGAAACATCAGGTTTAGCTTTCGATTTGTGTGCTTTTATTAATTTTTTTTTTAATTGTAGATTTTTAGGAATATAAATTTTAGTTCTTTTTTTAGAAATATATGAACAGTGTGTTGACAGTGGCGACTCCAGGAATTTTGTTTAGGGTGTTCCTATTCCACTTTGAAAAAAATTTGGGTCATTTCGGTCTATTTCGGGTGTTTCGGGACATTTCGGTAAATACTGGCCGCAATTCAAAATTTGGCAAGCATGAAGTTTGTACTTTTGAAAAAATTCTTAAAACCAAAACTAATTTGCATTCTGCACACCGAAAAACCTCAAAAGAAAAAAAAGAAAAAAAAAAGAAAAAAGAAAAGAAAAGAAATTAATGAACAAAGGTACCGATACAATAAACTATAAGTTCATTTGAATATTAATCAAATTATTAATTATTGTTGTTAGTTGTTTCATAAATTTGTTTGTCTTTTATAAACTATAATTTGTTGTATTGTTGTTTCATTAATTATTAAATTATAAAATTATTAATTTTTGTTTAGCTTAACATAATTTAATTTGTTTGTCTTTTATAATGTATTAGTTAATTAAATTATTAATTATTGGTGTTTAGTTGCTTCATTCATTTTTTTTACTAACTATTAGGAGTCTAGCACACACTCCACTGTGCCTAAACACATACCTCATGTGTGCACACACCCCTGCCCTAGGAAGCACGGACGCGGCGCCGGAGGTGCCGCACCCGCGTCCGACGCGGCACGACGCGGCGACGCGCGAGGGACGCCGCTGCTCGCGCGTCGGTGCCGCGTCGGGCCGCGTCGGCCACGTGTTTTCATTTTTTTTCCAGCCGACTCGCGCCGACGCGGCTTGAATCGCGCCGACGCGGCGCCGATTCGATCAGATTCGGGCCGATTCGGCCAGAATCGGCCTGTTTCGGCCTGTTTCGGCCGTATCGGGCCGTATCGGCCGGCGACCGAAACGGCCGAAACATGCCCGAAACGGCCGAAACAGGCCGAAAATCATGCTTCAACTGCCGAAATATGCTCTAAATGAGACCCAAAAACCCTAAATCTATCATTCCTTAATTTTATTTTGAATATTTGTTGCTTCTTTTGTGTTTTCTTTTTGGTTTTGTGTTGTGTTTTGTGTTTCTTGCTTTTTTTCTTTCTTTGTTTTGTGAATCAAGGCATAATAAATTAGTAATATGTTTTTTAAGAATATTTTAATAGTAAAAATATATAGAAAATATAAATAAAAATATTTTAAATAATTTTTTAATTGCCGAGTCCCGCCGCACCCGCACCCACATTTTTCAAAAATTGCCGAGTCCCGCACCCGTACCCGCACCGTACCCGCACCCGTACCCGTACCCGCACCCGCACCCGTGCTTCTTAGCCCCTGCCTCTACATGCCTTTTAGTTCAAAATTTGTTTGGCATAAAAATTTTGAGGGTGTTCCTAATATTGCTTGAGGGTGTTCCTTCTTTTTTTTTTAAGGGTAAACAAATAAAAAAAATTAAATTATTATATATAAAAAAAAAAAAAATTCAAGCCAGGGTGTTCCTAGGAACACCCTGGCTACTGAGTGGCGTCGCCACTGTGTGTTGATGATCTCTATGGAGGAGAGGATTAGGGAGTTTGGTTTCTTTAACTCTTAATTATCATACTATAATTTTTTGTTGAATGATAAATTGATTTAAAGTTTAATATTACAGTTGTTATTTTGATAAGAATGGAAGAGAAAGAAAAAGAACCTGCAATTTCAGGTTTCAGTTATTTTTATTTCCTCTCTGTTGAGGGAATGAGAAAAAAAAAAAAAAAAAGGTAAAAGAAGGCCAGAAATCAGTAGAAGCAGTAAAAAATGACATATCAATTACAGGAATAACAAAGAGTAGTACTTTGGAGTTTGGATTGAATAGAACGACGGAAAAGAATACATGTGGTCAACCCTAGCTAATAATATGTTAAGGATCCATAGCCGACACCAAAAAATTTGGGAGTAGGGCTTAATTGTTGTTGTTGTTCGTTTGTTTATTTTTTTTATGGACTTCGAAAACTATAAGCTGTGAAAATGGAAGGTATGTTTTTCTGAATTTGGTGGATGATTGATTAATTGATAGCTTTTCTTTTGATAAAAAATTAGCAGGTGATTTATTGGAAGCTAATATTATGTTGTTGTTCAGGATCCCAGGTTCCAGCCAGAGTTGTCTAGTACATATCAACCAATGAAGTGCAGCGTTACTTGTAACTGTGACAGTAATAATGCTCAATGCACTTATGAGAGACGGTATGCTGAGATGAGTTCTAGCAGTGGGGTGCTTGGTGATGATGTCCTTTCCTTCGGCAATGAAAGTCAGCTTGTGCCTCAGCGTGCTGTTTTTGGTTGTGAAAACAGGGAAACCGGTGATCTTTACACCCAGCGTGCTGATGGCATAATGGGTTTAGGACGGGGTCGGCTTAGTGTGATGGATCAACTAGTGGATAAGGGTGTTATTAGTGACTCATTTTCGTTATGTTATGGTGGGATGGATGTAGGTGGGGGTGCTATGATTCTTGGTGGCATTTCTTCTCCTCCTGATATGGTATTTACCCATTCAGACCCTTATCGCAGGTAAAATACTTTTAAACTATCAAATTTGTAGGGTTTTTTAAAGAATGCATTTTGTGCATCTCACACATATGCTCTAGTTTTGGGATGTCAACAGTCCATATTACAATATCGATTTGAAGGCAATACTTGTTGCTGGGAAGCAATTGAAGTTAAAGCCAAGCGTCTTTGATGGAAGGCATGGAACAGTCTTGGATAGTGGAACTACATACGCTTACCTTCCAAGAGAAGCTTTTCTTGCATTTAAGAGTGCTGTAAGACTCCGTAGCTTTGAGTTTCATCCTCTCTTTATAGTGTATTTAATTTTGTGTCATTTGCCTGACTAGGAGGGGGGGGGGGGGGGAATAGGAGGATGTTTGAGTTTTGTTTTCAAGTTGAAATGTGCTTTCTTAATTTATTTGCTTCGTCTAAATCTTTGGCTTTTATGTCTGCTGCTTAAAAGCATATATGCTAGCCAACAATTCTAGATTTCACTTAATGGATTAACGATGAGTGTCTGGTGAGTTTCTCATTAATAGGTGACTTGGTAAAACTAACAAGGTTGTTTGAAGGCCAAACAAGCAAAAACTAGTCCCTTTAACAATGTAGAACGAGACTGCTTACCAAAAAACAATGTAGAACAAGACTATATGTGTATGGAACAAAGACTGGATACAGGTTGCACAAATTCAAATTATAAGAATTCTGATACATTTTATAGAGAATGGAAGCAGATTGTTTTCCCCCAATTTTATACTTTAGTCAATGAGCTCTAGTTCAAATGGCACTTCCTTTCTCTATAAGAATGGGGTGGAGAATGAGCTTGTAAGTCCTAAACCCATTGGGTATATGTGTAACTTACTAATCAAAGAAATATTTTTATGGATGGCCTCACTGTAGTTGGATTAAGTGCCTTAATTGAATTTAGTTGAAGTATAGATCCTTCTTTAAATTTATTTCATACTAAATTCAATGTTAGAGCATATGTCAAGCTTCTTTGCTTTGAATGAAAATAAAAGGTTCTTTGTTTTGAAGTGACTGTTGAATTTTGCTCTCATTTGACTTCAGTTTTAGTGAAGTGTGAACTGTAACTGGATTGTTAAGGCTTTTATGACAATACAACTTGTCAAATTTTTGTGACTTATATCCTGAATGTTGGGATCGTATATCCTAGTTTTGCAATTTTAACGTCACTGTGGCTAGCATTAGGCAACTTGCAATCATACTCACAGGTGACCAATTAGGTAAATTATAATCAATTGTTCCTAGGAAAGAGAGGGGTAGGAAGTCATTCTATTGTGGCACCAGTTAATATTTTTAAGTTTTGGAAAGTTCATGAGTATCATTTCCGCAAATGGTTATACTTATAATCCCGTGTGGGCCTTGCATCAACTTTATTTGTTACTTATCAAAAAAGAAAAAAAATTCCCTTGATCATTTTTTAATCTGTGTCACTGATCTAGAAAATTGAAATCACTGCCTTATCCGTTGCCCTTGACTCTTGTGGCTGTGATGTCCTCTACTGTCCTTGCATCTGTAGAAGACACCTTTTAACGGTTGGATGCTGTACTGTACTGCCCTCTAACTATAAACAGGACTGACATCCTGTCAGTGTCAATGACTGACATCAGTTTGTCCAAGTATTCCTGTGTGTTGCTAATTAGTTTTCAATTTTAGATTATCCGTACTTTTTGCATACCTTTTTGTTGAACGCCTCAGTTGATGTGTATTGTATGTGATATGCAGGTGATGAAGGAAATTCGTTCCCTCAAACAAATCCATGGTCCAGATCCAAATTTTAATGATATTTGTTTTTCTGGTGCTGGAAGGTACTGCCTAGACTAGATAGACATAAACTGAGTTTAAGCACCTCTTGCTTGATTGGTTGTCTTGAGATTACATCTTAATATCTTTACTTGCATCATGCTTAGGGAAGTTTCCAAACTATTGGAAGTTTTTCTCAGGTTGATATGGTATTCAACAATGGCAAAAAGTTGTCACTGTCTCCAGAGAACTACTTGTTCCGGGTAAGTTGATGTTAATCTTCCTGTGTTTTTTCTGGTGTGGAAAAAACAGTGAATGTTGTTTACCCAATTATTGGTTTTTTTTTTTGGGAGTAAAAATTATGATTTCAAATGTTGTTAAGCACATAATGATGTTTATTAATGTGTTATTTCATTTGTTTTCTTCTTTTCTTTCATGGTGTGTATTTTAGCATACAAAGGTTAGTGGTGCATATTGCTTGGGAATTTTTCAAGGAGATGATGCAACTACTCTTTTAGGAGGTACATTTCTTTTGGAATGCAAATCTCTGTTGTGCTTACTATGTAATTAGTTCTTGCATTTGTTAAAACCAAAAGATGCATTATGCTCAACCTGCCTTGTGCACTCCAATATGAAGTCAAGCAATAATTTCCTTCTCTCTCCCTGGACATATGGTATGCATGTGCATGAGCACACAATGGGTATCTCAGTTAATTTTTGTTGATTTGTTACAGGGATTGTTGTTCGTAATACCCTTGTGACTTATGATCGTGAGAACGATAAGATTGGCTTCTGGAAAACCAATTGTTCTGAATTATGGAAGAGTTTGCACTACATTGATCCTTCAACCACATCTCCTTTGCCACCAAAAAGCCAGAGTACAAATGTAAGCATTCCTCCTACTGTAGCTTCTGGTGGATTGCCTCATGCCCCAGCCCCAGCCCCAGATGGATTGCTTCATACTGTTTTTCCAGGTAGAGCAAGTTTTAAGCATGTACATACCTTTTGTGCTGTTTTTTCCCCCCAAAGTTGAACATGCAGCCTCAATAATTTCTTAGGTTCTTTCTTGATGTATAACTATTTGTTATGAGTTTCAATATGTTGAGCTTCTATTTCTTGCAATATACAATTAGATTGACACGTGTGTAAGTAAAGATTGAAGTGAAGATTCTCCTGAATACACACACACACACACACTCACCCTAGTTTTTTTCTGTTATTATGAATAAAAGCCTCTTTTTGGTTGGTTGCATGCATTTTTGGAACTTTTGCGCTTATTATACACATAATTTTCTTTTACATTGCTGTCTAGACTGTTGTCACCAATGTTATGTTTACCGTGTATTGTATGTAGGTGAATTTCAAATTGGACTGATAACATTTGATATGAGTCTTAGCATCAACAACTCCTATATGAAACCCAATATTACAGAGCTTACTGAGTTTATTGCCCAGGAGCTAGATGTTAAAGCTTCACAGGTATAGTTGAGCTATTTTTTCCTCGGGCATGTTTGTGTTGTTAGAGGTGCCCTGCTAAAGAATATCTTACTATTTAAAGTACTTCTTTTGAATCTTTAAGCTTTATAATTTCTTAGTTTCAATGCGTCATTCAATCTGTCAACCCCATTTATTCATTTGTTTGTCTCTGTTTGGAGATGATGGTCTTTTGATGGTTAGTTTGGTTGCCCTTTCCCCTTGACCATGAATTGGTGTAAATATTGGATTAAATTTCAAAATTCCGAGTTGTGGTTCCAGGTGCCTTCTTTTAACGTTTAGTGATACTTAGTTCAACTGAGCCTCAAGTATCTGTTCTGTCTGTGCCATGATTAAAGATATATTTATATCTTCCATTGAAAAAAACTGAATTTTTTAAATGCTATGTATACTGAAAATTAATAGAATGTACTAGGAATATACAAGCCAGGCTGTCTGGGTCTGCATTTCCTGATCTGCTGTGGTTTTAACCTTTTATTTAAAAATAATTGGATGAGAGCTGTGGGTATAGTCATTAAAATAGGTGGTCCACCTAATCAAACCGATTTTATTGCTACCTTGGTTTCACTTTGCGCTTCTAAAGCCTTCATTGCAGTGTGCCACTATCTCTGAATGTTCCTTGCTTTGGCAGAAGATTTTACGTCAATTTAACTTGGTCTATTAGTAATGCTCACTGCTTGATTTCAGGTTCATTTATTGAGCTTCAACTACAAATCAAATGTTTCCCTTTTCAAATGGGCTATCTTCCCAGATGAATCTGCCGATTACATATCTAATACCACAGCGATGGTAATGCTGGTTGCTGAAGTTGTCTTATATATAACTGTAGCCATTCCCTCAATTCACTATAGTGGTTTACCTAATGCTTATTTATTTGTGTGCAGAGTATAATTCAGCGCTTAAAGGAACATCGTATGCAACTTCCTAAGAAATTTGGAAGTTATCAGCTTGTTGAATTGAATGTCAAGCCCCCAGTGAAACCGTATGTTATTTGCTTTTTCTCTAGTTATCTTCTTTTCACTTATGTACATGGTGTTTCCACTTTCATTTCCTACCGATCCTTACCTCTGGATCCAGATTCATGCAGTAAAGCAGGACTATCTGTGTCATTATTAACATGTGGAGTTCAGACTCCTTTACCAAAGCCCTTTTAGAGGCAAATTCTTTTGTGTTGGATAAGATGGATTAGACTGCAGTCACTAATATAAAATGCTTGAATGAAATGTTAATAATACATGAAGGTTTAGAATTTTTAGCTAGAATATAGCGATGTCTTAAAAAGAGAGATGCATTTGCTCTGGGAAAATCATTAGTCAAATAAACTTAAATTAGCACTTTTTTTTTTCAATGTACATCTCTTAATAAATCTCTTCAGTCTTCCCTATCTTGTAATTGCTAACATCAAGAAATTTTTGATTTCCAAGTCTCATTCAAGCAAACTAAAACAAGTAGTTAAATCCAAATTCCTAAATTCTTACATTTAAAGGCAGCATATGCAATAGTAGCCATTTCCAGAATTCAAGCCTAGGATACACAAGCTGTAGGGGACAGGTTCAGATCCCCTCCTTGCTTCACAGCTTTATCCTTATTTAGGGGAAAGAGATTTGCAGCTTTATACTATCTAGTTGAAATCCAGGAAAAATTTTCAGGTAATTTAAAGCTGCTTTAAGTGCAATCTAGACCTTATGAATTTTTCACACTCTCACTCCCACATCATGACCTCCTGGGAATGTTGTGCTGAAAAAGTAATACATACGGGTTTCTTTTTTTCCTTTAATATTGTTAATGCTTTATGAAGTTTTGCATTATGAACAAAGTTGATCATGTCAAATTGTAAACTTGTAATGCAGTTTTTAATAATTTATTTGACATAAAGAAGAATTCTATGGGTCTGTAAAAGAAGAGAGGAGAAGGGAGGAGCTTTATATAGCATCAGTAGTGGTTTTTCTATATATCAATATCCATATATGTGAATGTCGTATGCTTAAGTCTTGAAGAAGTCCCTTGGGCCAACCACCCTGATCGAGCTTAAAGATATAGTTTGTTGATGTATATTACTAGTCTTTATATTTTCGAAGTTTACATTAATAAGTTGATTTATCTTCTAATTGTTATGTATTAATCTATCAATAACTGTAACTATATTGGCATTCTTTTAGGAATACTAGATTTTCTAGTCTCAGCTTTTTGAACCAGTTTAGCTTTAAACACTGCTTCCTTTTCTTTTTTATATTTTACAATCGGAATCCTGTGGAAAATTGCAGAACTTGGTGGAAACAAAACTATTGGGCAGTGGCTGTTGGAGCTCTTGTTACCCTGGTTCTTGGACTATCAATTTTTGGGGCATTGTTAATTTGGAGATCTAGACACACAGAATCTAGTTCGTATGAGCCTGTTAATGCCACTGTTTCAGACCAAGAGCTTCAACCACTTCAAACTTCAACAGGGCTTTGATGGTTTATAGTGTATATAGTCTTCTTAATTTAGTGAGTAATTATTGTTCTGGATAGCTTCAAATTTGACTATTCAAGCTAACGATTTCGAGGAGATGGAATCATTGATCCCTCCATTGTTGTATAATGAAAAAGAAGATGAAAAGCGGATAGAAAAAGTAGTTGCTGAGGAACAGATTATAGTTTTTGACATTAATTTATGTAGAAAGTTACATTTTGATCAAATAAAACAATTACAAGATATAGTTATTATGCAAAATAATCTTGGTGGTCCCAATGTACTACTCAAAACTGATCACTGGGGGACAGCGATCCGATTCTCTGGATCTCTAATGTTACTTGTGGTTGCCTACTAATAAGGATAGCTTCTAGTTTTAAGGATAGCTTCTGGTTTTTCATAGTGAATTAGAAATGTACTGACTAGTGAGTACATTTTATCTGATACGAAGGAGAGTTTGCATTTATTAGGACAACAAAAAATGTCCATTCTCAGCCATGAAATCCGGTTTTTCTTTTCAATTTGATAGGATCAATTTGCAAGTAAAGTTGATTGCCTTAGCATTTTTTTCTCTAAAGCAAGCGAATACAACTCTGGTGGCCGATTTTTTTGTACATTGTACACAATTTTGAATCGAACTGTAATGATTTCAGGACAACTTTTGTTTTGAATTGATTTGACGATGATCCACCCTTAGAATCTAGAATTCTCTCATGCATTTGGGCAGAACAATCAGGAATTCTGTCTCCCCAGGCCCTTACAATTTTCAGGGCCCAATTGCCACTAAGCCGAAGAAAAATTGTAAGATATAAATAAATCTTTTCTCACGTTTTGATTGTGTTTGGGATTGTTTAAAAATCCAGTTTTTTACTATTTAACTTATTTTGTTAGTATTTATGAGCTCTATTATACTATTTCAACAATCTTTTGATTTTATTTACAGTATTTTTGATAAAAAGTTTTCAATTTCTACTAAATAAACTGTTCCCAAATAGATATTTCAACAATGAATTGAAATGAAAAATATCTTTAAAAATGGAGCGGAATTCTACACCAATGAATGAAAAATCAGCAACCACCTAAAAAAGAGTTATAAGCCCCAGACAACTGTTTTGCTGCTTCACTAAAATTATTTTTATATATTTTTAAATTTTTTTATTAAACTATATATATATGCCCAAACTGATTACTAGGCATATGTTGCTGTAGGTGGGTAGACCTTTGAAATTTTACTTAGGACAAAAAAAGGTTACATTGTAGATCTATCTTTTGTCATACATTTGCCGCGGTTCTTTAAACCAAAGACCTTCGGTGAAAATTCAGCGAAAAAAAAAAAAAAATCCTTCGGTGAAAAAAATATAAAACACGAATATTGTGATCAAAGAAAACGAAAAACAACAAAAGAAAGAGTGAAATCTGAGAGTGTGAATTTTTGGAGTGTCACGTGGCATGTGTGAGTTGGTCATCATAAAGTGAAGCATAGGGAGTCGCTTACAAACAAAGTGCCTGTTACATCGTACGGCGCACGTGAACATGCCCCGCATGTAACCAAGCCATTTTAGAGTTTTGTTTTGTTATTATCTATATTTTTTTTAAGTTATACTTATGAACAATAAAAATAAGAGTAATGTTTTTTATAATTGGCAAATATTAACAAGCATAGCACGGTTGGACTAATGTGAATTCTATTAACTTCGAAACAAAAAAAAAATGTGGATTCTATTTAATAAATCAATTAAATATATATAAAAAAAAGACATAAAACTGACTATAACATATTTTAATGGAGGCACACATTAAGTCATCTATTTTTGAAAATATTTTTTTCGGAAATTGAAAAAGCTGTCAATACTTTTTCAATTCCTTAAAAGATATTTTCAAAAATAATTAATTATTGTGTATTCTTAAGACACACATTAGCAAAATCCTATTTTAATTATTTTTTCTATAAAGTTGGTCTCACAACCTATAAAGCTACAAAAAGGACAAAGTTGCAAATATAAATATAAAAAACTGTTGAGAACGGACATCGGATAACTCATTATAATTTAGAGAAATGATACGTCTATAATATTTTCACAATATTTTTATAATAAATCTTAAATAACAGGTTGTTATTGTTTGTTATTGTTAAGACAAAAAATAATTTTCATGTTAGGTTCAAATTTAAACCAATAACAATTAATCATCTATAATTTGTTGTAAAAATATTAAAGACGTAATATTTCTATAATTTATAAGGTTTATTACATACTATTTTACAACATGCTTCTTCAATTGAGCCCTGTAACGCGTCTTCTAAAATTAAGAAGACGCGTTAAAGGGGTCAACCTAACCATGAACTTGTGTAGCCCAAACTTTTAAATGAACTATTAATCAGTAACGTACAAGCAAGACAACGAACTATAAATTGGAGTTTATTAGAAGGAAGAAAAAAAAAAAAAAAAAAAACTATAATTTGAAAACGTACAAACATGGCAGCTGGCTGCTACTACCTTGCCAAATGACAACCTGATTTCTCTTTTCTTTTTCCTGTAGCAATGCTTTCTTTACGCGGCAGCAATTTTAGTTGTGAGAGCCGTAGTTTGCTAAATGCGTTTAAAAATTGAAAATTATGGTTTGAAAATATTTGTAAAAATACGTATAGATGAAAAAGTGTGTGAAAATATATGTAATGTTTAAAAATTAAAAATTGTTATTTGAAAACACAAACCAAACACCCCTTAAGCTTTCAAATTTTCTTGATGTTCATATTCTAGTTTTATAAATAATAAAAATGTTACAATTTTTTTAGTTAATTGTTGAGATAGTTTAATTAATTGTAATAAAAAAAAATTGAGTTCGTTGATTTATTGTTTAAAAGTTGGTCTAATGTACTGCATATCTAAAGGGGCAATTTATCTCTTTCGCGTATCATGGGGATTTCTTTCACTTTGTAATTTTGACTTGAACTTCCCCTTTCTTCCAAATTGTTCCCTTGGTTTATTGGACAAAAAATCTTCTTATACACGAGCTATTACACATTTGGTACACACTTTCTATTCACATATATTCATTATTTCACATTTTGTACGCACTCATTTTTGAAATTATATTTTTAAAATACAATTTTGAGTCATATGATAATGTATATACTGTGGGTGTGTAATAACTAATCAATAGTGTGTAGCTTTCATTGCCCATTATAAGATATGCATGGCTGAACTGATCTCCAATCAAGGGATGGTTACAGACAGTAAATGCTTTCATAAACACAATTAAGTAAAGATATCATCATCTTCTCCACAATTAATATTTTTTGGTAAAACACAATTAAGTAATCTATTATTATATATATTGCAAATGGGAAACTACAATAGACAGAACCCAATACACACATAAACAAATTTTAATGGCAGACACTATCACATTAACAACCAAACAAATGAAGGACCCCCATTTATCCCTTTGATATTCCATCTTCCATAGCCTAATCTATTAATGAACTCTATAATATATCCTTCTCTTTTCTTTTCTTTTTTTTGAATAAATAAAACCATGAATATTAACTTTCGTTAATATTTATTAGGGTCCTTGACTCAGAATCCCAACCAAGAAATGATCAAGGGCACTTGCCCTTGCCCTTGGAGTTCTTGAGGTCCCTGTAGCAAGGGCACTCGTCCTTGTTCCCATAAGTCCCAGATGGCACACACTGACACTTCTCACAGCAAACACCGCAGTACTTCAAGCACCGGTCCTGTATTCCTGCCTTTGAGCACCTCACCTGGCACTTTGAGTCACAGAAGCCTATAGTTTGCTTAAAACACAAACTGATTAGCATTTTTTTTTTTTAATAAATCGAAGCGATACATGACTGAATCTCAATGTACCATGACAATTAAACTATTTCCCAAAATATCAAAATAAATCCAGCAAGATTTTAACTTTTTAACACAGAAGTTTTCAAAAAAAGAAAGATATTGTTTAAGTTTGTAGAAGTAGATGATATCTTACTTGAACCAGCCATTGTGGCCTCAAAGAAAGATGAACTGAGGACAAGACAAACAAGCAGGAAAGTTGCAAAGACAAGCTTCATTTTTTTCTTTTCTTGACTGTGTCTCAGAAAATGTAGAGAAAAGATGTGTGGAAAGAAATGTAATGTACTTAGTTTGGCCCCAAAGGCAAAGGGTGTGTGTGTGTGTGTGTGAGAGAGAAAGAGGTGGTGGAGACATGGAGTAGGGGAGTGGAGTATTTATAGTGAAAAAAAGCTTAAGGGGGTTAGGTGAAATGTTTGGAAAGTGGACTATGATGAAAATTAAATAAACAAGATATCAACTTGTAAATTACAGTCTGTCAATTTGGCTTTCATAAAGAAAGCCACGAGGTGGATTTGCTTTCGGAGGTCGGTCTTGGTAAGGAGTGCTCAACGGACAGAAGTAATAAATTATTCAATTGAGTTGTAATGTTATGTATAATATTTTAAGGTTTTTGTCAATTGGTGTTCTTTGATAATTTTTGTTAATCGAGCGTTTTAGAAAAATTTTATACAACTTTTATGAAAAATATAAAAAATTATGAAAAGTAAGTTTTTTTTTTCTTTTCCTATAAAAAGTTTTTAACAATATTTTTTAATCTAATATTTTTAGAATATTTGTTAATTTTTCTCATTTTGAAAAAAAAAAGTAATCGCTTGTTAATCATTTACCCACACAAATTTATAGTTGTTATCAAATGTGATTTTCTTAGTATTTGTGCGCATGTTAACTTTAATTTTTTGAAATTTTTTATAAAAGCATCATTTAATGAAGTATTAAAAATGTACCTTAACTTAATGTTTCATATTTGACAAAACAATTTTAATCTGTATTTTTTACCACCGCATACTCTTAGTGTCATGGATATCCACAAGTATAAGTACTTGTGGGGTGTGGGAGGTAAAAGCTGGGATTCAAGTCTCCAGAAGAGAGCTTCACACACATATACACTTAATTTAAGTTAGAGTAAAAATTCTATTTTGTATAAAAAAAAATAATCTGTATTTTTTTCGAAGTAACTATTTTAAACTTCATTTTTTTTAGGCATGATTATTCTCAAACAACTTCACTTTAAAAAAGAAAAAGAAAATAAGAATCTAGAAAAATAGATACACCCAACAAACATGTACCCTCTAAGAAAATAGTAGATAGAAGATTTAGAGATGTAAATACATTTATTGTTTACGCGTGCATTTTGTCATAACTTGTTTCATTGTCAAATTAATAATTAAATTACAACATTAATACAATAATTTATCACTTAAAACTCTCCAGTCAATAAATAATTTATCACTTAAAACTCTCCAATCACTTATTGACATCCAAGCAAGTTGTCAGGATATGCATCAAGTATGAGTCCCTCTACGTTTTGATGAGGCACGGCTGGTGGAGGAGAGATCTAGCTTTAAAGTACTTCCTTTCCTTCCAGACCAGTAAATGCAGGTTGACTACTGGACCTACTTAATTACTCCATACAATGCGTCATACTAGTTTTACTTGGATTTTATTAATTACCAAGGCCGTTACGTGAAGCTTAAATTTGTCTTTTCCTGCTTTTGAAGGTTACGTGAAGTTTCCATATGTTTTACGTTTTCCGTAAAAAAATTTGAAGTAGGAGAGGATAGCGATGAAAGGCATAAACTCAATTAGATGCATTCTTTTTCCCTTTGCTCATTTTGACTTTTAAGAAAAGATATATGCAACCTCGTGTACATGCATGCTTACTATATGAACATTCTCTAAAGTAAAAAAACAGCATGCTCAACTCAATTAGCTTACGTCTTCCGACCAAAAAATGAATAAAATGGTTAGAAAAATCTGTGTGAGAACTATGAAGCTTATTCATAATTTACTTAGAAGCATCGTATAGCACGATTTACAAAGATCTAGGTATATCCAGACAGAGTAATTAACTCTTATATATTGAGACCATATATAGTTTACAACATGTATGCCATTGCCAACTCTTCATCAGACCATTATTTTTCCTTTTTGACTCAAATCAGTGGCGGAGTTAAGATTTCAGTTTAGGGAGCAAAATTAAAAGGCAATATTAAAAAAAAAAAAAACCTAAAGAAAATCAATCAATATTAATAAAAAAAAATAAACAACTGTATACAAGTATACTTGTTATAACATTTAATTGTGTCTCTAAAATTACTTATTAGACGAAAAACTCATTTTCGTCCTTATATTTTTACGTGATTATCACTTTGGTCCCTAACTTTTTTTTTCCATCGCTTTTACTCTCTATCATAAAAACGCGTCTCGTTTTTGTCCCTGCCGTTACATCAGAGACGGAAAATACACACGTGGCAAAAAGAGTGCACTGTTAACACATTGAAAGTTGACATGGCCATTAAAATACTAATAAAAATGTTATTTGGCATTAAAAAAAGTCACATCAACATCTAAATTTAAAAAATTAATTTATTAATTTTAACTAAATAAACAAAATCAAAATCAAAATTTACATGAATTAAGATCTAAAAGTATCTTGAACAAGAACACCAAGAACACCAACCCAGACTTAAGTTCTCAAAATTGAAGACCAAAAACCACAGGTTGAGCAAAAACCACCACCACTACCACAAAATCTCTGCCAAATATGCACTCAAATTCTTCACACAAATTCAACCCTCATCAAAATCAAATTTCAGAAATCCATTAAACCCCATTCAATAAGAATCCCATAAATTCATTACCAAAAAGAAAAGAAAAAAAAAGAAGAGGAACCCAGATCTGAACAAAACCCATAATCCAAAAACAGCTCAAAAAAAATCCCACATATCCACAACAATATAAAATTATATCAAACTCAAAACTCAGATCCAATACTACTCCACATAAAGCAAAGAGAACTCAAACAATAAAGCATACATTTTGAGAAGTGGGTTTGGATTATAAGGGAACATACTTTGGAAATCGCGAGGAGCAATGCCAAGAAGGTATAAGGAGTGAGATAAAGAGACGAAGAGCAGAAAAACAAGAGAATTGTGGATCGGAGCTCGGCGGCAGCGACTATTGGCGTCGTGGAGAGTGAGAGATCTTGAGACGTGAGAGTGAGAGAGGTTGAGTGCATAATTTGATCTGATCTGATTTGAGAGTGAGAAAGGTTGTGTGAGAGGGAGTGATGGAGGCTGTGTGTGAATTTGATTGAGCTTCAGTCATAGTGGAGCGGTAGTTTTTGTGCAATCTGTGGTTTTTGGTTTTTAATTCTGAGATCTTAAGTCTGGGTTGGTGTTCTTGTTCAAGATACTTTTAGATCTTAATTCATGTGAATTTTGATTTTGATTTCTGTTTTGATTTTTTTATTTAGTTAAAATTAATTTTTTAAATTTAGATGCTAATGTGGCATTTTTTTAATGCCAAATAATATTTTTTATTAGTATTTTAATGGCCACGCAGTTTTTAGTGTGTCAACAGTGCACTCCGTTTGCCACGTGTACATTATCCATCTCTAATGTAATGGCAAAGATAAAAACGAAACGTGTTTTCCAGGATATGGAGTAAAAGCGGTGGAAAAAAAAGTTAGGGACTACAGTGAAAATCGTGTGAAAATGTAGGGACGAAAATGAGTTTTTCGCTTACTTATTATTATAATATTATATTATGTATAATATTAATATGAGGACCATTGATTGAGTTGTTGCGGTGCTTGAAGGAAAAAATAAAAAGGGTTGGGGGGAAAATATAAAAGGGCAGCAGGAATAGTTTCGTGAAATTATGTGTGACAAAGACTTTCAAAAAGTGAGAGCTAATATCTTTTTCTTAGGTGCTAGGCTTATTGATTAAGTACAATAGGATTTTGACTTTTTCCTTATGTCAGTAGTACAGTTTGGTTATTATAGGAATGCTCCTTTGTTTGTTTGTTTGTTTTTTTTTTTTTCTCATGGCAGGAGGAGCAAGATCTTAAGAGTTAAAATTGTTGTTCATTAAAAGACATTTTTTGAGGAGCCAGGGGGGGCACTTGCCCCCTCTCGCCCCCCCTTGGCTCCACCCCTAACTCAAATTGAAGTAAAAAATTACTTGAGCCCAAATTCCAAGCTCCCAAGTTTTAGGGTCCCCTAAAAAAGATCTTTTGATAACAATCATCACCTATCGATCCCATGTCACATGATAGTAATGTGTAATATTATGTGTACTGATGAGATTTTGAGGAGTTTATTATCATGAACACAACACATTTGTTAAAGCTCTTCTACTTGAATAATTTAACTATTGTCAAATATCATATAAAGCGATACAAGAACTTTTACCACCAAATCACACCCCACCATGGTAAATAGAATCTTCTTTCAAATGATGGTTTTACATAGTACGACAAACTTAGTAGTGGGCTATACAAAACCTAATTGCAAATTAAGACTACTTATTACATGCCAGTTGCATGTAATAGTTGCTACAAATAAGTAAAAATGATCCCTTGATTTCAAGAATGTATTATTGGACAAAAAATCTTACGGCATGTTTGGTAACTATTTTTTTCTTATATTTTCTGTTATCAAAATAATTTTCTATTTTTGAAAAAAAAAAAAAAACTAATTTGGCAGCCCAAAATCGACAAAAAAAAAAAAAAAAAAAAAACTGTTCTCAAAAAACTCAATTTGTGAAGGAAACTGAAAACATGCAAAATGTTGTTTTCAGTTTCTAATTTTAAAAAGTTAATGAAAATACGTATTTAATTTAATGAATCTGTTTCCTAGCAACAGCATATTTTTATTTTCTATTTTTTTCTTCAAAAAACTATTTTTTTTTTCAACTAACCAAATATATTTTTGATTTAAAAAATATAAGAAAATTGTTTTTTCTTTATATTTCTAAATACAAGTTTTTGAAAATAGAAAACAAAAATTGTTACCAAACACAACCTTACCATTTCACATTTCGTACATACTCTAGTCGCGTTTTTAAAATGTGGCTATAGCTGTGTTTCTAAAACGCGGCCATTGGTCCCGGCCTATAGTTACGAGTTTTAGGTTACGTCTGAAAGTTTTAACATCAGTTTTATGAAATATGAAAAAAATTGTCAAAACATTAATTTTTTTTTCTCATAAATTTTTTTTTTTAAATGAATTATTAACCAATACTCTAATAGCATGCGTAACTTTCTTTGCTCCTTATAAGATTTGCATGGCTGAACTGATCTCCAGTCAAGGGGTAGTTACAGATCATAAATGCTTTCATAAACACAATTAAGTAAGATATCATCAACTTCTCCGCAATTAATATTTTTTGGTAAAACACAATTTAATTTATTATTATATATATTGCAAATGAGAAACTGCATTAGACAGAATCCAATACACACATAAACAAATTTTAATGACAGACACTATCACATTAACAATCAAACAAATGAAGGACCCCCATTTATTCCTTTGGTATTACATCTTCTATATGGCCAAATCTATTACAGTAATATATATCCTTTTTTTTTTTTTAATAAATAAAACTCTATGAATATTAACTTTCGTTAATATTTATAAGGGTCCTTGACTCCGGGTCCCAACCAAGAAATGATCAAGGGCACTTGCTCTTGCCCTTGGAGTTCTTGAGGTCCCTGTAGCAAGGGCACTCGTCCTTGTTCCCATAAGTCCCAGATGGCACACACTGACACTTCTCACAGCAAATACCGCAGTACTTCAAGCACCGGTCGTGTGCTCCCGCCTTTGAGCACCTCACCTGGCACTTTGAGTCACAGAAGCCTATATTTTGTTTAAAACACAAACTGATTAGCATTTTTTTTTTTTGGATAAATCGAAGCGATAGCAGCGATACAGGACTGAATCTCAATGTACCGTGACAATTAAACCATTCCACCACAAAATATCAAAGTAAATCCAGCAAGATTTTAACTTTTATAAGACAGAAGTTTTCAAAAAAAGAAAGAGATTGTTTAAGTTTGTAGAAGTATATGATATCTTACTTGAACCAGCCATTGTGGCCTCAAAGAAAGATGAGCTGAGGACAAGACAAACAAGCAGGAAAGTTGCAAAGGCGAGCTTCATTTTTTTTTTCTTGACTGTCTCAGAAAATGTAGAGAAACGATGTGTGGAAACAAATGTAATGTACTTAGTTTGGCCTCAAAGGCAAAGGATATGTGTGTGTGTGAGTTGGTGGAGACATGGAGTAGGGGAGTGGAGTATTTATAGTGAGAAAAAAAAAAGAAAAAAAAAAAAAAGAAGCAGCTAGGGGTAGGTGAAAATGTTTGTGTTGGTGCAAACACAATAATAATGGAAATACACAAAGAGAAACTGAATAATACTTCTGAATTTTTTTATTAATTTAAAGAGAGAAATTATACAACACTATTTGGACTGAGGCGCGGCACTCGCTCTCTTTAAGGAGATTCAAGCCCTTGGTTGGCTAAACTTTGTAACCGGTGCAGACCGTCTCTGACTTGTCTCCCCCAGGATACAATAGCCCAACAAGCGTCGTATGGCTAGAATAACCTCTGCACAAAGTATTCAAGCCCAAAGCTCCACCAGAAAGAACACCCTTCCTTGCCAAGAATCTCCCTATTTTTTGTGTATCTTGCAATATCCTGGATTGTGTCTGAATGGGTCTATTTATAGGCTCAATGGGCCTCACGAAATTACTACCCAAATTAATCTGATTAATTAGGTCTATTATTCTGATATAGTGGGTGTTACAAGATTAATTGCTAGATATTATTCTGATGGGCTGGAGTTACACAATTAATTGTGAGATAAGAAGTTTTTTGAATAATGAAAGGCCCAAACGGATAGTCCATTAAGTGGGTTAATGGCTCATTATTTTCCATAATAAAAATGGAATATTAATTTGGGTCATTTACTCACCAACGGATATGGTAATTACTCTGATTGGGCTGTCAAGTAGGAGGATCCAAGGTGCTGATTCATTTCCAATTTTGACACCTCCACCCTTCACCTCCCCCTTGCGCACGTATCTGACCCAATATTTGAGACAATTCATATTAGCCCATTAATCACCACAATTAAAAAGAACAAAATAGTCTCTCTCCTTTTCAATGTGGGATTAAACATTTTCACTAACTCCTCATCTTCCACATTTACTCCCACATCTTTACATTTATGTTATCACATTTATTCATTTTATTTATTTAATATTAAAATACTCCAACAGTTTGCAAAGTGTACCATGAAAATTAAATAAACAAGATATCAACTAGCAAATTACAGTATGTCAATTGGCTTTCATAAGAGCGTTAACATTGATTTTTCTAATTTTATCCTATTTTACCATCTTAAAAACCTACTTTATTAGTTATACCATACCATTTTTCAATACCCAGCATCCCAACTTTTATTTTTCAATTCTACTCATTAAAATAATGTATCTTTGCAATAAAATATATTTTTCCTTTTTTGTTTTTTTGTTTTGTTTTTTTTGTTTTTTTTTTTTTTTTTTTTCACTTTTATCCTCACACGCACCTTCCAGAATCTCCATTATTTTACTTTTCACCTTCTTCTCTTCCAAACTCCTCCTCCATCATCCATATTAACCCAACTCCTTCATCATCCATATCAACCTAGATCGGTGAAACTGAAAAAAAAAAAAAAAAAAAAAAAAAAAAAAACATCACGCCAATCACAACGCCACAGCCACCACAATGCCGATCACATATACCGGCAAAACCAAGAAAAAAAAACCATTAATACCCACATCGATCACAATGCCACAGCCACCACAGCTCCACCGATCTCGCCACCCACCGATCTCCACCACACTGATCTCCACCGTTGTCAACAACAACAAAAAAATCACAGACCTCTTCCTTTAGCCAGATCGCAACCCACACCTCCAAAGAAACCCACCACCAATGCCTTGTCGGAATTACTATCGAAGCCATCGGAGCTCTGATTCAAACCCATCGGAGTCTTCACGCCGACCCATTGGAGCCATCGATTCCACCGTTGTCAAAACCCACAGGGTCTTGGGTTTGAACAGTGCAGATAGTAGATAAGAAAGAGAGAAGGAAGAGAGAGAAAATAAGAGAAATAATGAGAGAGGAGAAAGAAATTCCCGGGTTAAAAGGGGAAGAGAGCGTATTAATTTTTTTTTTTTTATCCCATTAGCCAGTACCATCTTACATTTAAGATGGTACTATAGCTCAAGTGTATTTTTTTTTTTTTACAATAATTACAAAATACAACATCTAATGGAGTAAGAATTTTGGGCTAAATTGTAAAAGAATTGTAAATGAGGCCTATAACTGGGATTTGGCCCATCCATTGCTGATGCTCTAAAGAAAGCTACGAAGTGCATTTGGTTTTGGAGGTGGGTCTTGGTAAGGAGTGCCCAAGGGACAGAAATAATAAATTATTCAATTGAGGTGTATGTAATGTATAATATTTTAAGGTTTTTTTTGATGATTGGTGATCTTAGATAATTTTTGTTAATTGAGCATTTAAGAAAAAAATTTATACAATTTTTATGAAAGATATATAAATTTATTTAAAAAATTAGTTGTTTTTTTTTTTCTTTAAAAAGTTTTAACAATATTTTTTAAACTAATGTCTTTAGAGTATTTGTTAACTTTTCTCATTTTGGAAAGAAAAAAAAATTGCTTGTTCATCATTTACTCACACAAATTTATAGTTGTTAATTTGTTATAGAATGTGATTTTCTTAGTATTTGTGTGCATGTTAACTATAATTTTTTGAAAATTGTATAAAAACATCATTTGATGAAGTATTAGGAATGTACCTTAACTTAATATTTCATATTTGACAAAACAATTTTGATTTGTATTTTTTTCAAAGTAACTATTTTAAACTTCATTTTTTTTTTTAGGTACGATTATTTTCAAACAACTTCACTTTTAAAAAAAAAAATTAGAGAATAAGAATCAAGAAAAATAGATATACCCAACAAACTTGTAGCCTCTAAGAAAACATTAGATAGGAGATTTAGAAATGTAAGTACGTGCCAACTAATTGAACAGGTGATGAAAAGTTTTATTGTTTACATGTGCATTTTGTCATAATTAACTTGCTTGATTGTCAAATTAACAATTAAATTACAACATTTATACAATAATTTAGCTCGGCTGGCGGAGGAGACTTCTAGCTTTAAAGTACTTCCTTTCCTTCCAGTCCAATAAATGCAGTGGACTTTTTTTTGTTTACTGTGCTGACGTGTCACTCGTTGACTTGACCTATTAATTACTCCATACAAAGCGTTATGCTAGTTTTACTGGACTTTTATTAATTACCAAGGCCGTTACGTGAAAGCTTAAATCTGCCTTTCCCTTCTTCTGAAGGTTACGTGAAAGGCATAAGGATCAGTCTATTCTGAACTCGTATTATAGGAGCATTCTATTTTTTAGATTATTTTTAGGCAACAAGAAAAACGCTTCTAGAATAATTTATACACTTATAAACCTTTTTTTTAAATATATATATATATATATATAAAATACCATGATTACGCGTATGCAAGAAAACACGGTTTCTTAGAGGAATTTGATCCTTAGAGGGCATAGATGTACTTTGCTTAAAACATTAAAAGATAATCATATTAAAACACTAATCGGTTTTTGGTGTATGCGAAAAGTGAATTTCAGATCTCTTATTTAACTATTATAAAATTTACTAAATGAGCTAACTGGAATCTACTAAAATAAAAAATAAAATAAAAAGGTTAGTTAAACTAATTTTTTTGAGAGAATTTCAACTTATGGTATTTTAATCTTGATGGTAGCTCTTTTTCATCAGTCCAAGGTATTAATTAATTTTTTTTTTTTTTTTGCTAATAGATATTAATCAATTTTAAGTGTAAGCGGAGATTGAACCCTAAATCTTTTAGATAACAATCAAAGATTTTATCAATTGAGTTAGTTGAAACCTACAAAATTTTTAATAATATATATGAGATCCATTTTAATGTTTTTTTTAGATAAGTAATTAAAAAAAAAAAAAAAAGAGAGGATGAAATCCATAAACGTAAAAGGTTACACTCGATCCAAACTAATGGATTGGGCATATTAAGAGACTTTAATCTATTTTGTCTTATATTATTAAAAGATTATGTATATTAATCATTTCTAAAAAAATTTAAAAAGTACATGAATCATATATAATTATTTTTTCTATATTTTGGTGTATACTCTAAGAATAAACCCGATACTCCATCATAATTTTTTCACGTATCAAGCTTGCATAGTAGCAAACATTTCCTTTGCTTCAACGGTTTCCAAAGCATTCTATTTAGTAAAACCAAAACAGATATACAGAGAGATGAGCTTCATTATAGCGCTTTGCGCAGCACCAAGGCATCTTTTAGCAGTGACCATTATTCCAATGTCGAGTGGGTTCCATACTTCCATTATAAAAGAAACCCCAACTGTAAAAGCTTCTTCAATCTGGCTGACAAGTGACAACAGATGTATATGCCATCTGCCATGATCATAATTCATAAAGCTACTCAATCTTTTGATGACCTCTAGCAATATCATCGATAGCGATGGCTTGGACAATTTCGATTTCAAAGAGTTTATGTACATGAAGTTACATATTGTGGTGGGTTTCGTTTAGTCTCGTTAGGGAATATTTTATCATCAAATAAGAAATTTGAGTTTCGAATTCCGTCTATATTAAAAATTAATTAATATATTAATTTAATGATTTAAAAAATTATTATAAAAAAATACTATATAGTAAATTCTATTATATCTATAAAAAATTACTAATAATATTAATAGAGTTAAATATTGTGATTGGTGTTAAGCTTCATGTGTCACTGTTTAGTGTCATATATATTTGTTTTCAATTGCTCTTAAACTCAAGAAAAAGATGAGGGTTGCGGTAGGTTGATGTTCAATTAGTGACTCTATTATGAATGAAATCATTTTCAGAAAAAAAAAAAAAAAAAAAAAAACGATTTAATGCATCAGTAAAAATAGTGAGTTACTTCTGTTTTTTTGAATGAGAGTTTTAACATATGGCGTCCGCTCCTAATGATAGCTTCTTATCATTAGACCAAGACACCAATCAATTTTTGGTGTAGACGGGGATTGAACCCCAGATCTCTTATACAACCATTAGAGATTTTACCAGTTGAGCTAACTGAAACCTACAAAGAGTGAGTTACTTCAATTTAAGAGAACAAAAAAAAAAAAAAAAAAAAAAAAATCCCAAAATAACATTAGTATAAGTAATAAAAATTGACTTATATCAATTAAAGAAGTAACAAAGGGTATAATTTCAAATAAAAAATAATGAAGGGAAATAATATATGTAGCTAACACTAACTAATCTATTGAGGATTTATAATCAACTCCAAGTTTTATATTAAGGTTTGTCTTTGTTGTTGTATTGTGATTGATAGTAATAAAAGTGATCCAAAAAGTAAAGGGAAAAAAATCATTTAACATTTATCTTTGGTGAAAAACTCATTTTCGTCCTTACATTTTCACGCGATTCCCACTTTGGTCCTTATATTTTATTTTTACAACTTTTAGTCCCTATTTAGAAAAATGCATTTTGTTTTAGTCCCTATCGTCATCTCACTAACAGAAAATACATACGTGGCAGATAAAGTGCACTGTTGACACTCAGAACACCTACCTGTCCATTAAAATAATAAAAATAAATTTTAATTTGGCATTTAAATAATGCCACGTCAGCAATTTAATTTTGAAAAAGCCACATCATTCTTTTTTCTTTTCTTTAATTATGTTAAAATAAAATAAAATATAGTTATTATTTAATTATTTAAATAATAATTAATGATTAAAATTAAATTTTCTTTTCTTTTCATTATTTTGTTGAAAGATCATCTTTGTGTTCTTCGAGTTCTTACAGCTCATATTCTTCATTTTTTTAGTAAATTAATTCCTATTTTCTTGTCTTTTCTTTTCTTTGCCTTTCCAGTACTTTCTTTATAACCAAACAAATCGAAATTCAAAACTTAGATCAAACAATAATCAACATACACCAACCAAAATCCAGAAATCAATGTACACTCATCAAAATTTAAATCCCAGAAATCAACATACACCAACAATCAAACCCATAAACAGATCTGAATATTTAGAAATTTTAACCCAACATACACCCACTAAAATCAAAAGACCTGCATTCTCTTTGTTCACAAAATTAACACCAATCTCCAAGTTGGAAACCAACCAATCTATCGAAATACAAAATCAGATCCAACTTGGAAACCCATCGATCTCCACCATCCTCCAAATCCCACCATTCTCTCAAACCCATCCTTTGGAATCATAACCCACAAATCTGCCACAAATCAGTATACCAATCCGCCACAAATCCACAAACCCAAATCAACAAATCTCACAAACCCACGAACCCACAAATTCACCACAGATCAGTGCACCAATTTGCCACAAATCCATAAACCCGGATCAGCAAAACTCACAAACCCACAATCCACAAATCCAGATCTACACCATTGAGTTGAGAGATAGAGAGATGAAAGAGAGAAACTTGTCTATCTGGGAGAGAGAGACAACGATTCGTGAGAGTGGATCGATCACAAGTGGTGAGGCAATGAACCACCGTCGGTTTTAGTGGCGGCGGCATTGCAGATGAGCAGAGAGGCTAGCCATGGAGTTAGAAAGAGTTGTGAGAGTTTTGGAAGAGAGAGAGAGGAAGGTTTGAGAATATTAAGGGAGTCTGGTTTGAGTTTTGTGTTTGGTTTTTGTGTTTTCCTTTTGAGTTTGGTTTCAAAGCATAAGAAAATCTTGTTGAATGGCTTTGTGTAACTGTTGAATGTCTCTGTGTTTTGTTTTGTAAATTTTTATGGGCATGTCTTTTATTTTGTAAATTTGAGTGATTTTATGGGTTTGGTTGCTAAGAAAATGCAAGAAAAGAAATATAAATTTTTAAGCAAGCTTAGTTGGGGAAGAAAATGAAGAACACATAGTTCTAAGTTCTTCATGTTCTTGCAAATTTAGAATTTGCATTTTTAGTTTAAATTAAAATTAAGAAATTAAAGGTTTGTTTTTAATTAGATTTTTTTAAAACCATTTTTTAATTAGATTTAAGTTTTGTTTTTTTAATTTATTTTCTTTTTTGGTTTAAATTTTTTGGTGTGGCTTTAAAAAAAAATGAAAATGCTGATGTGACATATAAAAATGCCAAATAATATTTTTTAATAATATTTTAATTGTCACATCATTGTCACATCAGCTAGTAGGGTGTTCCGTTTGCTACCTAGGACTTTGCCGTTAGGGCACTGACGATAGGGACAAAAATGATATCGTTTTTTTTTTTAATTTTAGAGACTAAAAATGGTACAAATAAAATATAAGGAACAAAGTAAAAATTGCGTAAAAATATAAAGATGAAAATAAATTTTTTGCCTTTATCTTTTGATTTCTCTCATGGTTAAAACGAGCACTATAAAGAATACTATGTTGAGTTGAAAGTTGGGATGGAAGGACTTGGATCCAATTATATTGGATTTGACACTTATTCATCCATAAACACATGACACAATCTAGATGGCTTGAATGTGAAGTAAATTCCAAAAAAGAAAAAGAAAAAAAGTTTCCTCAGTACAGCAGTTTGTTTTGTGTGTTGGTAATCGATAGCTTTAGATTTAAGAATAGTGTGGATTCTGGAATTTACCTAGCAGTACGAAAAGCAGTGCTGCAGTGGCACTTACATTACATTATATGAAACAGGGGATGGTCGGCCCCGTCTTCTGCCGACTAAAATGTGCCGCTCACGTGACCTGTCTTAGGGGTTAAAAATAAAAAGTGAGGAAGAGTAGATTATTTCCTACTTTAATTGTCTTTAATAAATAATATTATTTATGTTTTTTTAGATTATTATAAGTACTTACATACTAAATAGTTCCAACTCATCTAAATGATGGCCTGGTATTATTTGTGTTTGAAACTTTGAATTTAAGTTTTGCACATAAAATTAAAGATGAAAATTACGAAACTTATAAGTGTGTGTGGATGTGTTTTATTGATTACTTATTTTATTGAGAATATACTATAGAAAATGAAGAGATAAAGTAAGTGTAAAATGACACCAAAATATTTTTTTTTGGGGGGTAAAATATTGGTTTTCCTTCAAAATTTAGTTGGTAATTCTTTATTCTCTCGATTGTAATGTCATTTCTGTAATCAAATTTTCTCTCAAGTGTGATTGGTCAATTTCTAAAGTAGTTTACGAGATGTCATTCTTGCAAACAAATCTCCTCTCAAGTGTGATTGGTCAATTTTTAGTATATATAGTACATGATATTCATTTGTTATCTTGCTATCATGATTTTTTGGTTTTGGAGTTTTCCTTTTTCTTTTTAGAAAAGCAAATCATAGTTCTCATTGAGTGCATGGTTTGTTTTTTTTTTTTTTTTTCCCAAAAAAAGTATCTTATGACACGGTTTAATAAAAGATGGCTTGGTTCATGAATTCCATCTCTTCACTTGTTGTAAGCATTAAAAGAAAGAAAAAAATCTACTCTTAATTAATTGAAAAATATTTAAAATTTAATATATCTCTTCTGCCTATCATTTATTTAATTACAAAGAAACTAAAATATAATAATTTATTATTCATTTCATTAAAAGAAGGAAATTAATCAATTTAACTCAAGAGGGTAATATTGTAGATGAATGTGTACAATTAATTGATGATATGCCATAATATAATTAGTTATGGGTTAAACATGTTGACTATATATTTGAACCGTCCTTAAGGAGGTTGCTTAGTACAAATTAAACTTTAACGAGTTTTTTTTCTTTCTTTTCTTTCATCAAATATATTTTTATACAGAAAAAAATCTCTAAAATGAGACAATTAATTCAATCAATACAATAGTATGTATGAGAAGGTTTCTCATGCATCCGATATAACACACTCACTCTCACTATAAATTGAATGGTTCCCATGAGATTTGTGAATTCCTCCGAAGGTGGAAACTTTTTGTATGATTACGTTGGCTGAACAAGGAAGTCAATATATATGTATAGTTTTAACCTTAGCATTAGATTGATGTATAAAAAATAAAGAAAAAAATCCGGGGTTGGTTTTTTGAATGTCTAACTATGATCTTATTCAACTTATGATCGCACATGGCATTTATTTGTTGGGTGGGTAGATCACTCCGCAGTGCTAACATAGTCCATTAAGAACATAGAATAATTTCTCGTCGTTTTGCATTTTTTATACAACTTTATATTAACCTACAACATGATATATATACATACCCTTTCCAATCACACGTATTTTCAGTTATTCAATTATTCTAATAAATTACTTTCAATTATTTTTAGTTGTTCCTTAAGAAAAAAAAACTATTTTTAGTTAATTTGTTTCCTAGAAACAAAAGTAACCAATCAATCTCACTATCACAATCAAATTTATCATTATTATCCACCTCGATCAATCTCCCTATCACAATCCAAGTGGGTGGAAATAATAAATTAGAATAATTAGATATTAATGGCATTTTAGGGAGTGATTAAAACTAATTAAAATTTCAAAAAGTTCCCACAACTTTATTAAACCACAATGAATTAGATGCATTTTAGTGTTTTACTCTATTTAGTATCAATAATCTCAATTACTAGTTTGTTAGTGGCACTATCAAGTATGAACTAGGGGCATCTGCTTCCTTATTGTGCAGTTTACTTATGAGGATTAGACTCAATTGTTAGCCTAGAAGAGCAACACCTAATTACTCTTGGTGGATGCATTTTACTCGATATATTACTTCATCCACAAACTCAATTACTAGCCAGGAAGAGCAAGGGCCAGATACTACCATTCCTTTCCATAGGTCAACTCATTTTTAATACACCATTCTTTTTCCTCTGCACGTATTGACTTTTAATAAAGGATGCAACCTTGTGTACATGCATGCTTACTATATGAACATTCTCTAAAGTAAAAAAACAGCATGCTCAACTCAATTAGCTTACGTCTTCCGACCAAAAAATAAAATAGCTAGAAAAATCAATCAGTCAACTTTGACTTGCCCATAAGCAAGGCTAGGAACTTGCTCAGAACTTGTGTGAGAACTATGAAGCTTATTCATAATTTAAATAAAATCATCGTAGGGCACGATTTACAAAGATTTAGGTCTATCCAGACACAGTAATTAACTCTTATTGAGACCATATATAGTTTTACAACATGTATGCCAACTCTTCATGGGACCATTATTTTTCCTTTTTGAGAACCCTTCATCACGTGTACTCAAAAGTAATCAACACTTGAGGCTTGAGCCCAAATTCCAAGCCCCCAAGTTATAGGCTCCTCCAAAAAAGAACCTTTGATATCAGTCATCATCTAATCATCAATCCCATACCACATGATGCTAATGTGTAATATCATGTATACTACTACTTAAATTATGAGACCTTGATGAGTTTATTATCATAAGCATAACACAGTTATTAAAGTACTACTACTTGGATCACTCAATTCCTGTCAAATATCATGTAAAGTGATATAAGAACTCCTACCATCAAGTCACATTCTACCGTCATAAATAGAATCTTCTTTTAAATGATGGTTTTACACCATAATACAAACTTAGTAATGGGCTATACAAAACCTAATTGCAAGTTAAGACTAATTCATTCGTTGATCTGAACTCGGATAACCCAACTATCATGACCCACAGACCCCAAGTTTGCTAAATTGGTTGGCCATGCATGGTCCATGGATGCCAGTTGCATGTAATAATTGCTACAAATAAGTAAAAACGATCCCCAGTTGGTGACTTTCACAAAACGTGTTAGTTTTGGCATTGACGGCATGTGTGTCCATGTTATAAAAATCTATTGGGTTCGAGTAGTTGCTTGAAAGATAAAAAGAAGTTGCTAGAAAAGAGAAAGAAAGAGAGGGCCAGCTCAGACATTGGCTGGAAATAAAGCTTTCATATTTGATTATTTGTCACCAGAAACGACCCCAATCCCATTATTCATGCATACAGAACAGATATGTCAATTTCTTATCCCTTTTGACTCACTTCATCAGCTGAGCTGGTTCCCATGCAAGCTCAAGGTGTATTCCACTAGAGACTAGCTGTCCCAGTATGCTCTATTTAAGAAGCATCCCGGGTTAGCCTTTTACTGATTAGTTGAAATTGAATCAACAACCTACAGTTATCCATAATAATAAAAAATGTGATTCCTTAGGTTCTTATCAAAATGTTAAATTTTGAAAACTGTACCAGTGTACCTAAACTATTATAAACCTAACCAAATACTGTGTATACAATGGCCAGTGGGGTTATAGAATAAGACATGGGCTAGCAATCTAATATGAATGTGGAAAAGACCTTCTCCATTGGCTATATATTACGTTTATTTCTTTTCCCCACTTCACTAAATCATACCAACTACCATCTACCAAGTCCAGCAATACATAAGAATGCGACTTTCGTTGGGTAAATTTGAGTCCAAATCCTTGACTTACAGGTCCAGTTCAATTGAATTATGTAAAACTTGATATGCTTTCTTTTTTCTGTCAATGGTTGTTTTTACCAAGAACCAACTCATTGTTCAATAATAGAGGTGAATGGTAAGACTGTAATTGCAAATTAACAGAGTTTAAATCTTGCATTCAACCTGACATTTTGTCACTTCTATGTAGCGGACAAAAATATGTGGAGTCCCTTTGCCAACTGGCACTAGATTTGTAGGGACAATTGATAAGAATTATTAGATGTTCACTGATACTTAATAGTAACAAGTTTTGTACGTTGGTGTTGGTATAGTTGTTGTGGTCCTGGTGTATTGGTTCATCATCTCCAATAACCCGATTCACCATTCACCAATTCACTTTGGACCATGTCAATAGAAAATATCATTGACAATCTGAGCATGACGTAAATCTGAAAGTTTCAACTTCAATCAATTATATCATGGATATATGGATATTTTGCTTATCTTATAGGCAATTAGTGAAATAGTACAATAAAATGTTGGTTGTTGCATATACATACTTGACACAATATTTTTCTCTACTTAAGTGGTGAAAATTAAAAGAGGTTACATTTTGTTTTTTTGTATTTTTTTAGGTTAAAGTTATATAAAAGTATAAAACATAACTTTGCATCCTTTGCACAAATTGGGAAATCTGATCAGTAACACACCTAACAAAGAATTGCAGTTGTAAATAAAGCCAACAGGTCCTCTCTTCTAATATTTTGTCCGTCCTTTTCATTTTACAATGTGTTGATGACCCACCCAAATTATTCGGTAGTTCTAAAAGATTTTTTCCGAGATTTTTTACTTTCTTAAAAAAAAAAAATTTGATGGTGTTATTTATTCATTAAACACAAAATGAATTGATGTTTGTTTCTAAGGTTCTGAATTGAGACAACTAAAAATATAGAAAAAGAAAAAGTAGTTAATAGAGATACAAACAAATAAAAGGTTCTGAAGGTTAAGATATTACAGTATATATTATGATAGAATACAAAATAAAATAAAGAAGAAGAAGAATAGGAAAAATGTAGATCCCAATTTGATGAGATTAAAACTTAAAGTTGAATTGAGTTATGATTTTATATTTATTATCATTTTTATAATTTTAAAAAAAACTATTTAATTGATTTACTAATTGTTAGAGATCCTTCCTCCTTTTTCTTTTCTTTTTTCTTGGCAGTGAGTAACTTTTTTTTTATAAAAAATCGTCCTTAATTAATTTGAAGTACATAGTACATACAGGATGTCTGTATATCTTATGTGGGGTATGCACAGATTGAGTTTGGTATGACTTCAAGTTTTCAGCCCAATCCGGTCTTTTCATAATGCGAAATGTCCAATCCAATCCAACTACCCAAGTACCAACCCAATTAATCGGATTGTGGATTGAGAGTTCAGAGTTCAATGTCAGTAAATACTGTAAATATTTTGGAGGTTGCTACTTGCTAGCCTTTAAAACAAAGCAGCAAGCCCTAATAATAAGCCATTAACTTGTGGCCTATGTGATATTAACAATACAACGCAACTTCAACTTCAGCTATGTGAAGGAAAAATTTGATTTATGTCCAATACAATGTCAAAACTCAAAAGGTTTATCAAGACTTAGTTTATGTTTCAGCAAAAAAAAAAAAAAAAAAAAAGTTTATTAGGAATTCTTAAAACCAAAATCCGATTAGTGTCTTAGTTTGATTATAAAGAAAAAAAGAATTCTTATTATCAGAAGCGATCGTTGAAGAAAAAAGTTTCTCAATAAAAAGAAGAAGAAGAAGAAGGAATTCCTAAACACTAGAGAATAAAAACTTAGATTTTATTGGGCCTGGTCATGAGTGGGCCAAGCCCAAGTCCAAACCAAGGCCTCCCATGATAATATGAAGATCCTCCTTTAGTTGGGCCACAATTTTCAGGACCCAGAAGATAACCACACTCTCCTCACTCCTCAGTAGTAGTGAAAAGAAAAATAGATGGCAGCCCAACCTTAAGTTATGGTGATAAGTTCTACTTCGCAAGATATTTGAATATAAGAATTGCTGGTTTAGGATGTTCTAAGGCCCACCAAATGGGCTTGTGTATTTACAGATGTGGTTTCGGCCTTTCATTCGTAAAAAAAGCAATAACAGGTAACGGGGCTAACCAAAAGGAACAAACTTATACATGAAGAATGAAGTAATTGTAAATTTTAATTAGATAATTTTTTTTTTCTATTCAAATAAGATATTTAGAGCAGACGAATAAAATTTTCTTCCAAATTAAGAAAAGACGTCTGAAATTCATTTGAACTTTTTATTGAAATGATCCATTATTTAGTCACTAAAAAATATGTCATTTGACTCAATTTAGTAGTGATTTTACATTATTAAAAAACACGTTTTGATAATCTTTGAATCTTCGCATTGAAGTTGAAGAAAATCTTCTAAATTGATTTTTAAGTAAGCCCTATTATTATCTTAAAAATGACTTCTTACGTGCGTTTGCGTGCAAATGATATTGCTTTTGCGTTTGCGTTTCTAGTTAGGTCCCACGACACTATTCATGACCCAGCCAAAAACGTGAACCATGCATTCTTGAGTCCCACACGGCACTATTCATATTCAAAAATTATTTTGTTACCGTGTTTTCAACAATAAGTTTTCAGTTTTCAGCAAAATAAGCAGTATTCAAATAGATCGCTAGTGTGTTTGAGAGAATTAAGGAGAAGAATAAAGGCAAGTGACAAGGTTAGTAATGAACTAACCTTTTATTATATTTCAGTCGTTTTCTACACCTTAATCCTTTTATCTCCTTCCATCTAAACATAGGGTTCAAAGCCTAATAATAATAGTTAATTCAAACTGTAAATCAACCCTTCCCTCCAACCTCTCATCTCTTCGGAATAAACAAATAGTGGAAATCTCAATGCCCTCAAAGAATGTCAAGCTATTGATGTCTATGTAGACCCATTAAAAATAACCTTAATCCCATCTCAAGAAGTACTTTTGACTCCCAAAGTAATTAGATAATGCATAACGTAATTATAACCAAACTCCTTACAAAAATTGTGCTCCAAATTCTAATGGCACACTAACATTGACCAAAAATCTCTAGGCACCTAAACCCATTGGTGGGAAAGCACACAGTTTTTTTTTTTTTTTTTTTTCCTCCTTCTCTTTTGGCTTCTAGCATACCTAACGAGTAGGTTTAGTCTTTAGATAAGTCTAAAGTTGTCCAAAGTTGAATTCGATCCTAAATTCTCTCCGCTTTTATTTGTGAACACATCAATTGCCTTTTATTTTGCAGCATTTAGGTGTAGAACTGTGTATAACATAGAAAATTCGGGGACTTTAATATGCAAGTCTTTCAACGAGTTTAGGCCAGCAAAATCTTCTAAACCTAGACTTTATATTAGAACCCACAACAACACCTTAGGACATTATGCAGGGGCATGTGTAATTCTTATCCCCAACATGTTGCGATGGCCACAAACTCCAAAAAAAAAAAAATAATAATAATAAAATTTAAAAAAAGAAAAAAGAAAAAAAAAAAAAAGACTTACATGGATGAGATCCATAAGCAAAATATATTAAAGAAAGGTGGGTGTGTTGTGAAAAACTACAAAGAATGAAAGCTTAAAGAAAATTATTTTGTTAAAAAAAAAAAAACCCTATTATTTGTTGCTTGGAGACAAACTAATTTTTTTGAATTTTGTCAAAGCATTCACATCAAATGTACTAAAAATTTAGTTTTTAGCACTTCCTTTCCACCCATGAAAATAAGTGAATTAAATAATAGTAGCAATATGTACTAGTAATATCATTGTAGCATGTTGCTAATTTTTTTTTAGTTTTAGCACTTTTAATATAGCATGTGTGGGAGAATCAAGGACCAAGGAGCCCAGTCCGAGGACGAATTTGTCCAATTTAAGTAAAGCAAGATAGACAAACTCCAAGGATTGCGCCTACTCGAGGAGAGCAAGAGAGCCAAAGGATGACGGGCACTCCATTGAAGCCCAAGGATAAGGGAAAGGATAGTAATGGGAGAAAAAGAGATCTGCAAGGGTGGTGGGAGAAAGTTTCCTAAAGAAGACACATTCCACCTCTGCATTCAATACTTTGCATCAAACTAACTAGCTGGATTAATGAGGAAATAACCTCTGAACAACAACATTTCAGCTAGCAACTCTCTCTCCTGATGGGACAAGTATCCTGGAAGATCACCTGAAACGTACAGGTGGAGAGGTGAAGTGCTAGAGAAGGGACTATATAAGAGAGGGAACCCCCCATAAAAAGAAGATGAACAATTTCCAAGAAAAAAGAAACAAGTGAGAGAACTTAGGATTACCTTGTAAAGGGATAGGAGCTTAACTTATTAATAAGAGATTTATCCTTGGACCTGCCCGAGTAGTGTATTATCCTCAATTGTTATTCTAAGCACAATTATCTATTACTTCGAATTCAATAGTCTTAGACTTGGACTTATCTTTACATTGCATTTGAGTTAAAGATCTACTCTCTTAAAAATCTATTGTTTGGGATTGATTTGAAGGACAAGGTACCGCTATTCTAAGTGGTCTTGGACTTTTCTTTTAGAGTCCTCACAACATGCATTTTGATGATTGAAGTAATAAAAATAGTTTTTTTTTTTTTAATGATTTTTCAAGCACCACTGTGAATGCATTATAGCCATTATAATCCATGACAATCTACCCCCTTTATCTATATTTATTGAAAATACTAAATCTAATGAAGTAACCTATCTATTGGGAGACAAATTTTCATTAACAAATATTACATCGAGATAGGCAATAGCACTATTTTGTCATTGTTTGTATGATTATATCTTCGAGAGAGTATAGAACATGGTAAAGAGAGATGATAATATAGACAAATTAACATAATGAGAACGAATATAGTAGAGTACTAGAGCAGTAAAACAATGTCATTTGCTTGTAATGTGAGTTAATGAAGTTTCCTCCTAGAAGTTTTTATAAAAATCTGAGATTTATACTTAAAAAATTAAAAAGTTAAGATGTAAGTTGTCATGATGCATTTTCTTTTGGATGATTGGTACTTTTTTCCCCAGTAAATAAAGGAATTTGGATCAATAGCACCAAGCAAATCAGTCAGCAATTCAGGAAAATAGGATGGAAACGTTTCAACTTTCGAGTTTTAACAACAAGGCTTGTTGATTTGTCATCTCACACTCAGTACTAGGGGTTGTTTTTTTAACAAATTTTTGAAAGGACCCACAAACCAATGATAAAGGGTGTTAAGGAAAAAGCCCAAAGTAAAATTTGTCTTCTTCTCTATAGCTCCTTGTGAGTAAAAGTTTATCATCATCAACAGAGATTGACAAAGGAATGGTAAAGATCATATCGGGAAACAGAGATATCTCAGTGCATCATGTCCAGTGATACGGTTGCAGAGTTTGGGAACTCAATCATAGGGACTATTGGATATTGTTATTTCTTAAAAGATAATAGCTAGGTTAGGTAGATGTGAAATGAAAAATCTCTCTAGGTGTTTTTTCTCTTTTGGAGCAAGCAGTGGCAACTGATTCCATTTTAAGGGTCTCTCTTTCCTTTTGTTAGTAGTGTTTGACTTTGTGATTTGGGTCTTTTGATTTGATGCGACTCGTTCACTAGCTTAACTTTTACTCTATAGAGCCTGGCCATAGGCCGAAAGGAAAAAGATAAAAAGAAAACAAATTCTAGGTGTCTGATTGTTTTTTTGATGAGTAAAAAAAAAAAAATACTGATAAGGATTATATTTTAGGTGTTGTTTTTAATTTATTTTTTTAAGATTCAGTTATATGGTTATTTAATTAAAAAAATATTTAAGTAGCAAAATTTATAAAAAAAGCTTAAAAAATAACATTTAAGTACTGTATTTAAGTTTTATTCTTTCAGGAATGAATTCTAAATTAGTACTAATAACAAATTATTACTTAAAATTTGTCGTGAAAATATTGTAAAAATGTTTTTAACTAAAACTTTTCAAAAAATAGAGAATTATATTTCAATTTTTGAGAAATGCATAAAAATAAAATCCAAAAGTGTACCCATAAAACAAGGAACTCGTGTTTAAGCGTAACACTTGAATCCTAACTCCAGGTTTTCTAGTGTAATAAAAAACCCTTAACTCAAGTTTTTGAGGGTAACCAACAACCCTTTAAATATGGATACACGTTATCATATGATTAATTAATTAATTTATTTTCACATATATTTAAATATTTATGTATAAAATAATATTCTTTCTAAAAAAAATGTATAAAATAATATCATAAAAAATTAAGTGTTGCACTCAAAATTTGACAGGAGATTTCATTTTTTATGGAAAAAGAGGGTTTGTTGTGTTTTCTGTTTCTGTTTCTTTTTCTTTTCTTTTTGGGTTTGTTGTAATATTTACAATCCGGCTATTATGTTTCTATCAAAATAGTCAATACCAGACCAATACTGACCAATCTTGTAGTACCAAATATTTTGTTCTATAGAAAAATTAAAACAATTTTCAATATGATATTGACTAATTTGGTTATGAAATATGACCATCTTAGTTAATTTGATTCTATTTGCTAGGTTAGCTAGTGACATTATGTATGATTTTACCACATGTTCACATTTATTTATCTTTTTAGTTTATTGGTGATGCATTTATATGGTGTTTATAAGTAATAAAAAGGATTTTCATATTCCTTTTTTTTTTTTTTTTTTTTGTGAAAGGAAATAACAAGACCAATACTAAAATAATTTGTGCATATGCCTTTTGTAAATATTAAATTAATAAATGCTAAATCTTTATAGTTTTTATTTTTAAAAAAAATTAAATATATCCTTTTAACTTATATTTAATTTCAACATAGTCTTTTAAGTCTATATGGCGCCATTGAGCACTATAAAACAACTTATTTTCTTTTGTTGATGGGACCCTATATAACAACTTAGTTTTACTAACTATAACGAATTTACGAGATTTAATGCACAATTTAGATTAAGAAGAATGTTCTTTTTTTTTTGGGTTCAGGATTGATTTTTCAAAAGAGAGAAATGAAAAAGTCCAATGATTCAGTCAAAAAATAAATAAATAAAAAAAATCAATGGATAATTCGAAATAGAAATCAAACATCGTTCCGCGATTAGCGTAGTGATTGAGAAGTAGTGCTTCCAAAGTATAGAATATAGATAGCTAATGCTAACCTTTTTTTGAAAAAGATAAGTGGGCAACTCATTTTTATGTAATGTCGGTTTCAAAGAATATAAATAATTATTATATGTATCCCAAGTGGTACCATATTTCTTTTGTTAGGTCAAATTTGTACGGGTTTAGGTCCCCCATTTCACGGAATTGAAGCTCTCCTGGTTTTGGACATTAAAGCAAGCATTATACATCACAATATGATTTTATAATTCATGCTGCTTTGTTAAATTGGGGCTAGATTAATTCCAGTTTTTTTTATGGGCACATGCTTCTTTACACATTTTGACATAACTTGCATGTCTGTTAATATATGATTGAATTACATTATTTACACATTACAGTACACATGATCCGTTACTGAAACTTAATGAAAATTACTCTAATTGTTGCTTACCATGTGTTTAAAATTTTAAATTGGGTGGAAGTGTATGGTCCTACACTTTTTTGGATTGAAACACTAGGATGATGGGGCTATTACTTCAGGTAGCTCTCGCGGTTTCACATGCTTAGGATATCTCTCTCCACATACTTAAAAAATCTACCAAATGGTCCACAAATTGAACCACCTAGATTGTATATGCATCGCATTATTTGACTGAAGATACAAGTCAAAGGCAAGGTCCAACTCAATCAATCAAAGGTTGGTGCTTGCTGCTTGGCAGTATTTGCGCCTATGCAATATGCATGGGATTAAAGAGGGAGTAAATTGAGGTAGATTTTAGTTAGTTTAATGGTTAAATGCGAGATACGAAATCAAATCAGGTGTAGGTTGAAAATTAATTTAGCATGTCTTAATTTGATGGTGAAGCATAATTATATAATCGAATTCTAATAATAGAACCAAATGTTAAGGTTTAAAATGAAAATTTTGAAACATTAACAACTAAAATATAAACAACCCCAAATATTAGGGGGAAAAGGTACATTAGTCTAAAATACCATTGGAATTTCAACTACATGTTAATTTTCAAAATTACAATGGAAAAACAAATAACTCGTTTTATTCAATGTCTCTATGGGGTAAAGAGGGGGAAAAAAATCCTTTATTCTCTTTATTAACAATGAATAATAAAAGGATTTCTTTTTGCTTTTAAGATTTCAATCAATTTAATTTCTTTTTTTTTTTTAATTTTTTGAGAAGAAAGATAGTGAAATCCATTTAATTTCTTAATAACTAATAAAATGAAATGAAATAATGAGCATTGGGATCGATTTAAGGAGAAGATTAAAAAGTGAAACAAGGCATAATTGGGATTGGAGTTTGATCATACAATATAATTGACTTCGTTTGTGTATTATGTGTTGTTTTATTGATTTCACTTAAATCTCTTGAACCAAATGAGCTAGATGAAAACTCGAACAAAAAATTACATTGTATTGCTGTTAGAAAGCCATTTTTTTCCTTTTCATAATATATGAATTTAAGGATCTGTTTGAGATCCGCTTATTTTATTGAAATTGAAAACTTTTTATTGAAAGTAATGTAAACAAAAATAAAAGTTAGCTGAAATAGTATAGTGATACCCATGAATAGTAGCAAAAACAAGATGAATAATAAAAGAAGTTGACAAAATTAATCATACCAAACGGACACTAAAAGTTATAAAACTTATAATATCCCCCGTTACATTCCTTAATCCTTACCCTTGATTCCTTGAAGTAAAAATCACTTCATACTTCATAGTCATATGTTATACAGTTATAGTAATCTACAAGGGAAACAATTACAAAAGATATTTGGAATATTAAAACAAAAACGATTTTCTGTGATCAAACATTTTGTCTTGAAATCTTTTAAAATTGATTGATGGACATGATTGATCTATTTAATTTAGAAGAATTATATACCAATAGTCATGTTTTCCCAGTTTTTTTTTTTTTTCAACAAAGGAATCTGCTCCTACCAAAAATATAGAATTTATGTAGATCATGAGAATCTTCCGCTCAATAAAACAATATAACAGTTAAAAATTTGAGAGGATAAGATAGCATAGCACAGCTACAAAAAAAATTATAGTCGTAGAGCTTTCATGAGGCCCTAGATTTTCATATATTATGTTGTTGAATAAAATATTTTTATGTTTTTGAGAGTTCAATAAAAATTTCAAACTGACATGAGAACATTATTTATATTTTTTCAATACAATACATTTTTCACCTCTTAGTAAAAAAAAAAAATTATAATAATAAAAATAAATAAAAAAGAGAAAAAGAGAAACACACCCATCTCTGCCGCGTGCTCACCATGCTGATGATTGAACAGAAAGCACATCATTGATTTGCACTATGAATTCTTTATCAATTTTCCTTTAAAAAAAAAAAAAAAAAACAAAATACATTATTCAATTGTGCTTTGACCGTGCCTTCTCTCCATTTGACCGTTGTTAACGGTAGCCACTAGCCATGGGCATTGGCGCCGTTTCATGCCTGTCATGACATTATTTTATTTTAAAACTTTTTTTATTATTAAAAAACATAATATTATAAAAAGATGGAGATGAAACCAAGAAAGTAGAAACTACTATTTGACCATAATATGGTGAAAACTCATCCCTCTCACTTTTATTTAAGGTTAACTGATCAAAAAAAAAAAAAAAAAAATTGAAGGTAAGTATATTTTTGGTCTTTTTTTAGGTATTTTCATTTTGATTCTTATGTTTCCAAACTTTTAATTTGGTCTTTAAATCTTTGAACAAATTTTTATTTGGCCCTTGTTGTTGTCTCAAGGACAAAATTCTCTTACTTGGTTGATAGAATTCTCACATGACACACACATGATTAGTAAATAAGAAAAAAACTTTTAATTACCATTGAAAAGATTCATACCATCATATATATATATATGTGTGTGTGTGTATAAACAAACCAACTAGATGTAGCTCAATTGACACATCTTTTTTGTTATGAATGCTAAATAGATTTATCATATAAGATATCTACCTCTAGTGGGGTCTAGTAATTGACCTTTGTCCTTCTTGCTTTAAGCATGGGTTTGAGTCACCATTATCAATTAGGATCACTGGACAGAAAGTTATATGTGTGAAAGGTTTGTCCCGTCGAATTGGAAGTGACTTGTCCTAAAACACATATTTTTTTTCAATTATAAATATATATGGAGTATGCTAACATGTGCATTTAGGACCATCTATAATAAAAATAAAATGAATCCCACTTGCAAAAATTAATAAACAAATATAATTAAAATTGAAAGTGATTCAATCCATGTTTAAGGCCAATTAATTACAATTAAAAATTCAATCCTAACTAATGCCCAAGACCCATAAAATATTTATATTTATATCATAAATAGAATAAAAAAAATTAATTTATTTAACATATATTTAACATTTTTTCTGTTTTTGGCAATAACTTATAAGCCATTTTTTTTACTTTTTAACTTTTATATACAATTTTTAAATATATATTTTTTTAAATTTCCCAAATTTTTTTTTAGCAAAAAGCTATTGTAAAACAGACAAATTTTTTCTTTAACTTTTAATTTTTATGTATAATTATTTAAAATGCAAGTATATTTTACTAGTTTAATATATTAAAAAAAGAACTTTAAATAAAAGTTAAATAAATTGTTGTCAAACTTATTGTTAGCAAAAGAGTAAACGTACTAACGTCTCGTTCTGAATGCTGATAGTCCTCATACACCCCTACCCTTCCAAAAATCTAACCAACCAACCGATCCCTAAGCTCTCTTTTCCTCTCTCTCTCTCTCTCTCTCTTTTCTCTGTTCTCACTGCCGAACCCCACAACTTATAAGAAAAAGAAACACTATATTATATTATATATATATATATATATATATATAAATAAACACACACATATTAATACTGTAATATCAATTTAAAAAACAACAACAACGACAACAAAAGCCGCAGAATAATAACACTGTTGGGCTACACCACAGTTTCCTTTTCTCTCTCTCTCTCTTTCCTTTCACTTTGAGCTCTGCTTTGCTTTGTTCTCGCTGTCTCAGCTTGGAAGTGAAGCCCAAGGAAGAGAGGTGGAGTGGCAGAGTAGTAAAAATGGAGAGAAAGCAAGGGTTCTTTTCGGCACTGAAAGATGAAGTGGTACGAGGACTATCTCCGGCGAGGTCAAGAGGGAAGTCTCCGGCGAGGTCGAGAAGTGGGTCCCCCATGTCCAGCTTACTAAGACGACGTAGCAGCAGTAAAACCCAGCAGGCCCACTACTACGTGGCGCAACCGGAGCCGTTGATTGGGAGATCCGGGAGCTTGAGGCCCACGGAGGCCTTATCACCGTTGAAAGAAGGACCCGACGGAACGGACGGCCAGGATGGGAGGATGGAAGGCAGGTGGGCCCATTGGATGAAGAAAAGCCAGCTGTCAAGATCTCCTTCAGTCACGTGCTCATCCTCTTCCTCCTCGAACTACAGCAGCAGCAACAACAACAACAACAATAGTAACAGTAACAGCAACAAACGGTCGGATCTGAGGTTGTTACTTGGTGTCTTGGGTGCGCCGCTTGCTCCGGTGCACGTTAGCACTGTTGACCCGTTGCCTCACCTTAGCATCAAAGACACTCCAATCGTTAGTACTTTTATTTGTTCTTATTATTAGTCCCTATCTAAAATCTTTGATATATGGCATTTATTTTCTAGATAGTATTAAAGTTTTAAGGGTTATTTTTAATTTTGGATTCTCTGGGACCAAGTACTTTGGTATTTTTTTTTTCGATAATTAAAAGGGTTTTGGAATGTTTTTAGAATTAATTTTTTTGACCTACTAGCAAAATTGATTTCGTGAAACTATTAATATATATATCGTTGTAACTTTTTTTTTATTAAATGGTTTAGTCAAGGTAGGTGAGAGTGTAACTTGTAAGTTTACTTTCATTTCACGCATGCTGGATCGTTATCAGTTTTATGCTTACATATTTTTTTGTGATTATGTTATGTCAAAATTCGTTTTGTGTTTTTTAAAATTGATTTGTTAATTTTTAACCACTTTTTTTATAATAAAAATTGTAAAATTTTATTTAGTTTTTATTGAAGTCTGATGTTTGATGATTGAGGACAATATTGTTGAACCACAAATGTTTTTGATTCGAGTAAAACTTAGGCGCTGTAGCTTGGATTCCCAATTGAATTTACAACAAATAAAATGTTATCTTTTCTGAGAGCAATTAAGTTATTTTATTGGTCGATGCAACTGTATGGTTGAATTTAAGTGAGACTATAGCTAAGTTCTACCCTTCGATTCAAATATGAAGGACTGGATTCATATGAAATCCTGAACAAGTAGGATGAATGTTTTTGAGGCATTTTCCTTTCTAGAGTTATCTTTCTTGTGAGGGAGAAAAGCCGGGTTATTTGTTGGTTTTTTCTGTAAACCCTGCTACTTGATTCAGCTTTAGATAGGTGTGCTTAAACGTGATTTTGTGGGGGTGACTTTGCAGGAAAGTTCATCTGCCCAGTATATATTGCAGCAGTATACGGCAGCATCTGGAGGGCAAAAGCTTCAAAATGGAATTCACAATGCTTATGCAATGGGAAAGGTGAGGATGATAGCTTCTGAATTTGAGACGGCTAACAGAGTAAGGAGCCGGAATTCATCCAAAGCTGCAGAGTCAGGTGGGTTTGTCCTGTGGCAGATGAATCCTGACATGTGGTATGTGGAGCTTGCACTTGGCGGCAGCAAGGTTCATGCTGGTTGCAATGGGAAACTTGTGTGGAGGCACACACCTTGGCTTGGTGCACATGCTGCTAAAGGGCCTGTTAGACCCTTGCGCCGAGCCCTTCAGGTGAACCTGCTTGTGCTTAATTATTAATTGTTCTTTTTTGTTTCCTTAGTGTGCAATTAGATGAACAGTCTTCTGATTTGCCTATTTGCTGAAAGTTAGTTAAAAGTATATTTGTACTTAGAAAAATGAAGGTTTTAAAAAGTTGTACATAAACAAATGAGCTAAAATGTTAAAAGAAAAAGCTGTTAACGAAGTGCTTCATGCCATATGCCACATTGGTACTTGATGATGACAATTGTGTGCCTTATTGTTTTCAGGGACTTGACCCCAGAACCACTGCAAGTATGTTTACCAATGCAAGATGTACTGGAGAGAAGAAGGTCAATGGAGAGGATTGTTTCATCCTCAAGCTTTGCGCGGATCCTGTGACATTGAAAGCAAGGAGTGAAGGGCCAGCAGAGATCATTAGACACGTCTTGTTTGGATACTTCAGCCAGAAAACTGGACTCCTTGTGCACTTAGAAGACTCCCATTTGACCCGCATTCAGAACAATGGAGGGGATGCGGTGTATTGGGAGACCACAATCAATTCCTTCCTTGATGATTATAGGCCTGTTGAGGGAGTAATGATTGCTCACTCGGGTCGTTCAGTTGTAACCCTTTTCAGGTTTGGAGAAACAGCAATGAGCCACACTAAAACTAGGATGGAAGAAGCATGGACAATTGAGGAAGTGGCTTTCAATGTCCCGGGCCTTTCGATGGACTGTTTCATTCCTCCTGCTGAAATAAGATTTGCTTCTATGAGTGAAGCCTGTGAACTTCCTCAGGGTCAGAGAGTAAACACTGCTGTGGCAGCTGCAGCTTATCGTGCCAAAGTTGCTGCGCTTGAGAATTCTCATGACAGCAATGTTAATAATATAATTTGGAAAACAGATGTTTAGGAAAGAGGGAGGTCTGTTGGAAAATATCACAGGGCTAGCTCGGTATCTAGTTTCACTTGACTGACAAATTAGAAAGTAGTTTGGTAAGGTAATAGCAGGGTTGTTTGCAGATTTTCGGCATGGGAACGGTGCCTCTTCAAATTTGTAAATACAGCAAAATCATTCACAAGCATTCTCAGTTGCCTGAGTGACTTTTTCTATCTCTCAATGAAGAATCTTATTATGGAGTCCAGGACTTGGGATTTTGGTGGATGAATTGAGCAAAGGGAGGTGTGTTTCCCATTTACTTTCTATACATGTTCTGAAAACAGGACATCTGAGGTTCATTTTCAAGTCTTGAGTCTTGTAAGATTTTCTTGAGTGCATTTGACTGTGATACTTCAAGATCAATTAGGATTCCTGTAAAATTTCTTCCGTGAAGGCATTTAACATTATGCATAGCCATTTAACATTATGGCTTTTTAAATATTGAGTACTATGTCGTGAATCATGAATGTGTAACATATTAGTGCAGCATTTCTTGTTTCCTATTTGTTTATGATAGAATTTGAATGTATGATGTGCAGTGTGCACTATGTAGTTAGAGAATTTAAACCAAAAGACCTCTTTGAATTTGAATGTATGCTGTGCTTATGGACATTGACAGTTGACACTGACAGTTTGACCACTGGTAAACATGTCATTGTCTACCTTGAAGTTGTAAGAGCACCATCATTCATTATTTCAATTCTATCTTATTTTACTATTTAAAAAACTATTTTATCAATTATACAATATCATTTTTTATTATACCCAACATCCAATATTCTATTTTCTTATTCTATGCATTAAAATAATATATTTACGCAGTAAAATATATAACCAAGTCCTCTCAGAGAAACCCAGTTGCAAAAAAGAAAAATCCAGAAATTCACCTTGCCACCACCACGCCATCGGCCAGCAACCACCACCACAACCAAACTCACCACCACCAACAACCACAAGAAACAACCACCAAGAGGGAAAGAAACACAAAAAATTGCCAAAAACCACCATCACTGATCGAGGAAATTGCCAAAAAATTGCCAAGAAATCCATTAAACATACCGAGCAAACCCAACTCAATCCACCAGCAAATCATAACAGCAAACCCAACAAAACCAAATCAATCCACCACCCACCGATACACCACCCCTGCACCAACCTGACCTACCACATCTGCCTCCACATCAAAAACCCATGAGCACCACCAACCCATGAGACCCAAGATCTACGGCGAGCTCGGCACCACCCCAATCCACCACCACAGCACCACCCCGATCTGCCACATCAAACCATGAGCGCCACCAAATATGAGACCCATGGAGGCTTGATTTAAGGGAAAATAGAGAAAAAAAAGAAAAGAAAGGGAAGACAAGGACGAGAGAGGAGGAAGGATTGAATGAGAGAATGAACTGCAAAAGAAGAAAGAAAAAAAGAGAGAGAGGAGATGAGAGTACCGGTGAGAGAGAGAGGAGATGAGAGTACTGGTGAAAGAGTGAGGAGATAAAGCAAACGGTAAAAAGAATAAAATATTAATATTTGGTTTTACAATTGAGCTACAGTGCATTCTAAATGTAGAATGCACTGTAACTCAATTGTATTTTTTTTTTTTACAATAGTTGCATTTTACCCCTTTCAATGGAGTTGACGTTTTGGACCTGGATTGTATAATAAGGTTACATTTGCAATTTGCCATCTTCGTTGTTGATGCTCTAAACATGAGCTTTTACTTCTCTAAAGCCTTTCTAGTAACGCTGTTTCATTATTTAGAAATACGCGTTTTTGAAAAAATGTGTAATGTTATTTAAATACTGAAAATTATTATTTAAACAACATGTACAAAGAGCTCCTAATTTCGGTGTATTTCCTATCCAAACATTATTTTAACATTGCATTTTAATTCTGATTGTCCCAAATTTTACTGGTTAGCACGCCTGCAATCTTTTCTGGACGTAAAATGTAAAAAATGCTAATAATTTCTTCTTCTTTTTAAATTTTAAAAATTATACTTTTTTAGTTGAACACCAACATTAACTTACTAATTATAGATTATGACAGCATGCTATTGCTGCTAAAAAGCCGTTACGAGAAAGCAAATTGTGTATGATTAAAATTGTTGAACACTAATTAAAATGCTGACGCTGAGAAGCTCATTATCATTGAGCCTTTCTCCTTGTTCACATTGCGTCATTATGTTGTACAACAAACCTTTCAGAGTTCAGACCGTTCCTGTCTTGCTTTTTTCATTTTTCTTTTTGGTAGTGAAACACACTACACAAGACTCTTGAGCATCATAATCATTTAATAAGTAATATATATATATATATATATATACACTTATAATTTTATTTCTTTTCATCAACACTCATAACAAAAATTTTATTTTGATACGGGCCGATTAGTATACACCAAAAAAGAGATAGAAAAAAAATCATGCCAAACTTTTACTTCATTTCTATTTTTTTTTAAAATGAAGAAATAAAAAACAAAGAAATTATTTCACAAATGGAAAATCCCAAGATACACATGGTGATTTATATGTTTTTTTTTGTTACTTTACTTGAGTAAAATAATACAGCTCATTAATCTTTTGTTGGGGGTATTTTTCTTTAAATTGGATCTCTTCATTACATGGTTGTTAATAAAATTATTCATATGTATTACATCTCACTAGAAGCAAACTCACGGGATGAATGAGATAATGTAATATTTATTTTATAAAAATATGATGTAAATTTTGTAGGTTAAATAGTGAATGTGTTATTTAAAAGTATTTTCTATTTTTATAAGTTTTATGTAAATAAACATATAATGTATTTTACATTTAATATATATATATATATATGAAAAAAAGTTTTTTTGATAAAAGATTTAAATTACATAATTATAATATTATTTTTTATAAATAGAAAAGATGCTATTAAAAGATTTTTTAAAAAAAATCTACTACAATCGGGTGATTAATTTGAACAAATCCAAGAATATTAAAAAAAAAATGTACACCCTCATTCCATAGAACACATATAGCATGTTATATTTAAATTATTATTTAAAGCCCAATTAATAAAAAATGGACAGAATGGACTGAAGTAGTCTGAGCGGACCAAATTAAACTGAAGTAGATTGAAATAAACCGAATGGACCGAATTAGACTGAATAGACCGAAGTGAACTTAATGGGCCTTAATGGACTAAATTTGACCTAGATGGACCGAAATAGACCAAATGGATTGACTTTTTTTTTTTTTTTTAAATCGTACTTATCAAAAAATAATTAGTGGAGATTCAATTCAATAAGTGAGGAAGAAATATATATAAGTTTTTTTTGAATTAAATAATTTAGAGGTTTTTTTAATAAAAAAAAATAAAGAAAGGGAAAGACCTATATAAGCGTTAGACACATTTAAGTAGAACACGAACAGGCTTCACGCCGTGTAGATGCAGTGCACTGCGTATCATCGTGTTTAACACGAACACAAAAGTTCACTTACGTTACGTCGGTTACGATTCATAATCCAAATAGTCTCGTACAATTCTATATATATACTAACCATTGAGCACGTGCTAAAAAAAAAAAAAAACCAATCAATCATGGGAAGAGGAAGAGGAAAAGGAATAGGAGTGGAAGATACTGCCCATCAAAGAAGAAGATGGGCAATAGGAGATGGGAGGAGTTGAACCAAGATTGCTTGGTTGAAATGCTTAGAAAATTAGACACTGAATCCTTGTTACCAACATTCCTCTGGTGTGTAAGTCTTGGTACAATGCCTCTTTAGACCCCAAGTGTTGGAAGTGCCTTAATTTTCATGAACTCGCATCTTCACCTTATCTACGCCCACCTTACGATTCACCTTTCTTCGATGAGTTCAACATTCTAAACGGGAACAATGACTTAGCCAATGCGTTCATAAAATTTGTGGTTGATCGCAGTCAAAGATGTGCCACTACGCTTGTGATTGCTGGCTTCTTCACTCAACAGTCCTTGGAATATGTCTCCCAAGAGTAATATCTTTTTTCCTTATATTCGTGTTTTTTTTTTTCTATCTCTTTTAATAAATATATTAGCCTCTAATTCACATATGTTTAAATGATCTTCTTTTCACTAAATTGAAAGGCAAAACTTGAAGACAATTCCTTAGTACTATGTATTATACCTTAGGTTTTCAATTGAATTCAACTTCATGGTTATTATGTTATTTTTCAAGAAAAATTGAACTCAACTATGTGGTTGTATTGATTAAAATTTATATTTTCTATTATTTGAGAAAATGTTGAACTTAATTTAATAGCTTAAATTTTAATAAACAACTTACTCTGTACTTGACTTTCACATAAGTTGTACTTCCGCATTTAAACACGTGTTTTAGACTATTAGTTTTATGGAATTGGATTTTTTTTTTTTTTAATTTAGTTTTTCTCAACTATTTTATAAAATATTTTTATTTTGAGAATGTTGCAATTTTATTTGAGAGTGTATGTGGGGTTCTTACTGGTGTAGAATTTGATGATAATTTTTAAATATCTCAATTTACCTTAATGTTCTTAGTTTATCTTATTGTTATATCTGTTTCAATTAAATAATAGGATTACATTTATTTTAAAATCTGTTTCGATTGAAGCGTGTGTTTATATATTGAAATGCACTCTTTTTTTTTTTCTTTTTTTTTTTTCTTTCAATAACCATATTCTGCTTAGATGAAAAATTATTAGCAGGTGCCCAGAATTGAAGTGCCTTAATATACCGATGGAGTTTATGTTTGGGGAGGAGGGGCAGCATCTCTCTAAATTTATAGGCAGTTGGGTGAATTTAGAGTTGTTATCTATTGAAATTTGCTATTATCTTAATCAGATTTTGACCCCAATCAGCACTCATTGCCATAAGTTTCAGGCGTTACGTTGCCGTGAAATCCAAATTAGAGATGAAGATGCAATGGCCATAGTCAACTTAGAACAAAAAATCAAGTACTGGAGATTAAGTAGTTGTCGTTTGTCCCGTGAGAATGTTGTGATGATTTTAAAGGGCTGCAGACACCTTGAGCTCTTGATTATGAGGTACTGCAGTGGATTTAATGTAGATGATGAGATATTGAAACTTGCTTCTCATATCAAGACTTTTGATTATCAAGGAACCTATGCTTGAAGATTGTTGTTGATGAAGACCTGTGTGCAGGCACTTGAAGACGTGGATTACTTCTAGTTTGTACCAACCAACAATTTGTTTTTGTTTTTGCTGTTGTTTTTCCCCCCTTAATTATGGTTTATGGTAATGTTTGTTAATTTGGTTGTTGTATGTTGCTATCTTTATTTAGTTACTATTGTATAATTATCACCATCAATATATCATGTTTATTAAATTCTTGATCTCAAAATCTTACAATTCTACCATCTAATAAATGGCTCAAAATGATTCAATAGTTTGAGTAAAATCTTAATTATGTATGAATAGAATAGCTAATAGTAATCTAGTATCACAGTGCTACATTATTATTTGTAATTTCAAGAGGTTTTTGAACTTTAACGATGCTCAATCTTACAATATGATCTTGTTGATCATTCCTCTGATTTTATGTAGATCCTAATTTTAACAACCTTATAGTATATACCGCGTTCTATGGGATATCAAGGTTGTCTAGACTCTAGAGTAGTTCTCCATTTAATATGTTTCTTATTCATTCTGACAACAATTGTATTTGCTTTATTGATCCTTCTGTCATTTGTTGTTCTTCCAAAAAGAGGTTTATTATGGAATTAATTATCCTTTCTGTCTAATAAAGTAGAAACAGAAGATGACACAACATAGCCTTTAGGAAAAAGATTGTGGAAATTGGGTGCCCTAGTGAATGCTAAGTATGTCCCTGTTAGCATATAAATTTGTTTTACACGTTCTGTGTCATGCCAAATCTATTTAAATGTGTTTCACTTTTTGAAATACTTTACAAGATGGAGTGCTTGGCAATTTGGAAGAATTCATTGATCCTTTAGCACCACTATGATAGCAAGTGATAAGGTCAAGTTTGCATAATGCAAAAGTAACATGTTTTCTAGGCAGTATTTGTAGACTTACCTTTCTTCTTTATAAAGTCTAATTTATAATCAAGAATTATGAAATAGTCAAAAGTTGGAACAGTATAGTTGAAACATTTGATCAACTTTCTCTAGTTTTGGTATTGCTGCAATTGTCTCTTAGTAGCTTTGCCCATTTAGTTTTTTCTTCTTGTTAACATGTAGCATATTTTGCACATGATTATATATATAGATTTATATATAATTAGCATTGCTCTTGATAGTGGCTTTACTGGAATCATCAATTATCTTTAATTCAATCAGGGTCTCATAGGTCAATTGTTTTACACATATGGACATGTTATACAGACACTTGGTACCAAAAAAATACATAGATGCCATTCAGAACATTCATATATGTTTCTCTATTGTGCTGAAAAATACATAAATTTCATTCAGACTAAGAAAATTCCTATTTGTACACTTTTCTTAAGCTTGTAAACGTGTGAAGGCCACCAATCCTAAGCTTGGATTCTTTTCATTCATGCTAAGACAACAAGTCTAGGTAATGCATGAACTCTCTCCCAGTTTTCTATCACAAACCTGCTAAAATAATCCTATTCATGTGGTTTAGAGAAGAAAAATGCTTTCTTGTATGCTGCTTGTTGCTGTTTCCTTTACTATTGCAGACTAATCTGTGAAAAATGATCATTTGTTTTTATTTTTACAGAATAGCGTATGCTATTTGCACATAAAGATGTTTACTTCTTATACTAATAAAACATTTATGTTTTTAGCCAATAGTTAACTCTGTGGTATTGTTGATTCTCTCAATGGAGAGTATCTGGGTTCAAACTTCCACTCCTCCACTTGTAAACTAAAGGAAAAAAAAAAAAAAAAAAGAAGTTCCAGAAATTAGAATCATTGTTCGACAACATCCTGGAGCCTAGGCCAATATTGTTGAGATAGCTAGCAGATTCTTCTTGGTATTTGGTATAACTATGCTAATCAATTGAAGTTTCCTCGTACATGAATACTTTTAAAGGATACAAGGACTTTGTCTTTTGTTGGATAGAAGGATATAAGGAATTTAATCAAACTAAATAAGCCTTTAATTAGCTTCATAGTTTGCTGTGTTCTGATAGCGTATCTAGTCTTCATCATTATAAGCTTAGAAACAGACAGCAATTTTCCACGCCAATTGTACTTAAAGGCTATAAAATACAACAGTACGCATCCTAGTACACGATATTCAAATAGGAGCTTAAACACCATAAAACATCAGGATAAAATACTATCAGCAGGGCCAAATCCAATGGTTTTAAGTCATAGGGTTATTCTTTAATCCCAATTACCAGTACTACACAAGGATTAAAACGTGTAAAAACCAGATTTTCATGTTTTTATCTATATATAGGACATTATAAGGTATAGCCGCTTCTTGAGACCTACACCAATTGTACTTATTCTGATTTTTAATTTGTTTTTCGAATTGGATTCTAGGGTTCTTCCTTATGGTGCTTAATATTTATATGGGGTAAAAGTTGAAGCATGTTGAAGGGACCACATGTAGTTTCTGTAATTTAGAGAGACAGTTTCCCATATCTAAGCTGTGGTCCCTCGCAACTTTCTGCAGCAAGCCCATATGTGCACAATAGATTTAAGATATAACATTATCATAACTTGGAAGTGGAAGAATCACAGGGAATTGTGGGCTATATAATTAATCTTTGACATATGACATCCATATCTGATCATCCTTATTCTATTTGAAAAAGAGTAATGTTTTCTTCTTTTTTTCCTAATGTGAATATGAGTAATGCTACATAGGTAAAACTTAATCACATTTTCTTAAATCTCATACTTTAAGTTTTCTAATTAAATTGAATCATGTGATTTATTAGTTAGTACAATTAATAACCAATGAATCATATGGTTGAATTTAAATATTCTTGAGGAATATATTGTTGTTTTTGTCGCATTGGTCAATACAACATGTGGTCATGAAATTCTATCTAAATTGTGTCCACGTTAAAAAAGGCCTAACAAATGGTTATATTGATGTTTTAAACATAAAACAAAGAAAATTACTAAAGATATTACTACACAACCTTTACAGGCTGTTGTATATTTATATTGTTGATGGGGTACTAACCACATTCATTGTCACTTTATAGTTCATAGTAAAAGAGATAGAACCTATAGCATTGCCCTTTGAAAATTACAGCTCATATATAAGAGTAATGAATATACCAAAAAGTTACTGTTTAAATTAACAAAGCATTTGAAGAGATATAGGAGTAGCATGCAATAGAGCTGTTGACAAAGAAGCTTAAACGAAAATCTAGAGTAGACAACATCATAACAATTGTACATAGATATCCGGAAGTTTTGTCCTCACATGAATTGATATATTTGTAATTTTTAGGAGGTTCAAAGATTTTGCCTTGCTTACGTGATCCCTATAAAAGACAACGATGCACTTCTACAAGAGATATGATGTCCAGCGACGAGAATGAGAAAAAGTAGAAGCAGCAAAGTGCTAAAGTGATTGTTTAGAAAACAAATTTAAACTTAGTATAATGTGGAGATCTAAACCCTAGCAAGCAAGGTGAAAGGTGTGGACCACTTGCTTTCTGATGTGGGAATCACTTGCAAAGCAGAGAAAAGAATATAAATATAATAAAAAAAATATTATGATTACAACCAATGCAAGAAAAAGAAGACCCTAAAAACGTAGAATTAAACCAGATAATATGAAAACAGTAAGTTTTAGATGGGCTTAATTATCTGTTTTTTCACTGTGTCCTGTGAAGCATTGAGCATTACATTATATATTCAGAGTGACTAGCTAATATCATCTTATTATTACGGAAGACATGAAAAATCTATCAGCTAGTGCTAAATATGCATGTTCAACTTTGCAGCTTAAAATGCAGCTTAAAGTACTTGGAAATTTGGAATGCACAGAGTGAAACAATCAACAAATTCTGTACTTTTTCTGCAGAACTGAAAATATAAGTGAAAACTGCCAAATATTTAATTCATTAATAGAAAAGAAAAGTGAATTAGCTAGTTAGATTTCTTCTTTAAAATTTGAAGCCCTCGTGACTATTGGTCTTTCATGATCAAGCACGTAAACAAATGCAGCAAAGTACAGTTTGAGTCAGAAGTAGCATAATTCACCCTTTCACTTCCTGGCAGCAATACAAAACTGTTAACCTAACCTTTTTTGAAAAAAATTGGCGTAATTTCAAATATAGAAGTTGCTTCAAAAGTTTTAGACTAGAGAAACAGAGAAACCAACATTTTTTTTGGGCAGCTAGCTGCAACTACACCAGTCAATCGGCCACTCCCACATCCACTTTCCAAAACTTTCTTTTTCTCATTATACATCCACAAATGGCTTACATAACTTGTGATTAGTACATAACAAAAGTGGTTCACGGGTGGATAAAGAAAAAATAATGTTAGTTCCAATCATATTAAACCATGTTAAATGTTATGAACAATGTTCTGCTACTAATATTACTTAAATGAGTAATGCTAGAAGTACTACAAATTTTACTGTATAAAATTTACAAATTAATGCATATATATATATTAGCTAGTTGAAGCTGAATAAGTAATAATCACAAAAATTTATAATTAATTAAGTTTAATGTAATAAAATTTGTAATAATACTTAAATAAGTAATGCCAGAGGTACTACAAATTTTACTACATAAAACTTTCAAATTAATGCATATATATTAGCCGGTTGAAGCCTAATAAGTAATAATCACAAAAATTAATAATTAAGTTTAATAAAATAAAATTTGTAATAACTTTAAAATTTTCCTAGAATCTCTTTATATAAGCCATTTACCCTTGCCAAATACAAAAACCTAAAAGCAATCTTTGTCAGTTCTATGGATTACCTTAAGAAAAAGAAGATCAACCCCTTCACTACCTCCACCACCCAAACCACTATTGCCAACATGTGTAAGGAGGAGCAGACTTGCACCAATCCATCTTGTTTCTTTTGCACAATGAAAGAGCCAGAACCATCACTCAGGAGAGTTGCGATAGCAAACTTTTTCAAGGAAATGCCTTTCACAGACCACCAAGACCAAGTTTTGGTGCTTAGTGGTCTATGGCATGTGGCTATGACTCACCCTGATGACCCAGAGTTCCCCTCCCTCGGCATCTTCAAGTGCATGGCAAACTTAATCTACAAAGGTATCAATGATAGAAATTGGCTTCTCAAGGACCAAAACATTTATATACCTTATTATGCTGCTCATGTCATTGGTTCTTACACTATGAACAAGGTTGAGTTCGCAGAAATAGCAGTCCAACAAGGTGTCATACCACCATTAATGGAGCTCCTAAGAGGAAAGATCAGCTGGGTTGAGCAAAGGGTTGCGGTTAGAGCACTTGGCCACCTGGCTAGCTATGAGAAAACCTTTGAAGCTGTAGCAAAGTATGAAGAAGAAGTGATCAAGCTAGCTATGAAATTAGCTTGCACTTGCCTAGAAGTGGTGTATGTTAACTTTGTTGGGGTGAAGAATATAAATAAGAGAGTGAAGTATCATTGTGATTTGCTTACTAGAGGTATTGGAGATACAGAAATGGAGGACAGGAAAGGTGAAGAATGGGCTAGTCAACTTCAGTGTTGGTGTCTATATCTCCTAAATTGCTTTGCTTGCAAAGAGAGGTCTTTGAGTCTCATTTGTAAGCAAGACTTTTTGGGAAAACTGTGTGGCATGTGGGGTGGATTGGTGAATCACTCTTCACCAGCTTGGGTTGGACTTGTTAGAATATTGTGTTATAGTAAAGATGGAAGAAAATACATTGCTGAATCCAAAGAGATTATTGAGAATATCTGTAATCTTTCAAGATCTTCAGATGATTGGCAGTACATGGGCATAGATTGTCTACTATTACTTCTCAATGACCAAAATACCAGGTACAAAGTTTTTGAGATAATTGCTTTGTTTGTTATTGATTTGGTTGAACTTGGAAGCCTTGGCGATAGGCCAAACTTGGGTGAAACAATCACAAAAGCACTCCTTTTAGATTACAAACAAAGTAAAGTCAAGTTCAGAAACCAAACAGTCCAAAAAGCTTTGCAAGATGTCTGGAATTTGAAAGTGGAGAGGAGGAAGAAAGAGAAACTAATGAGTGAAGAAAAACTTGAAGAGAAAAGGGTTTTAGTGTGTCTGATTAAACAAGAAGCAAACCATATGTTTTGGTTAGGTGAAATAGAAGAAGCTTTAGCTAAGTACACTGAAGCATTAGACCTATGCCCATTAAAGTCAAGGAAAGAAAGAATGGTGCTATATAGTAATAGAGCTCAGTGTCATTTGCTACTTAGAGATCCAGATTGTGCTATTAGTGACTCAACTCGTGCTCTTTGCTTAGCCACTCCAGCCAATTCTCATAGCAAAAGTCTTTGGAGAAGATCACAAGCTTATGACATGAAAGGGTTAGCCAAAGAGAGCTTGATGGATTGCATAATGTTCATCAATGGTTGCATTAAGTCTGGCGTAACCAAGCGCGTGAAGATCCCATACTATGCCGCGCGTATGATCAGTAAACAGATGGATGCCACGTGGCTATTCGCTGCTGCCCGGTCAAAGACAACGGGCAGTCAAGCTAGAAAAGTCAAAGAATCGGACGGTGACTATGAGTGCAACAATGACGAGCAACAGCGCGGTGAAATGATGAGGGTGATGATGGAGAACAAGGATTTCCTATCCGGTAAGTAAAAGTTTTTTTTTTAGTTTAATCATTCATATAAATATATAGTACAAATTAAATTTGTGGGATTAATTTGAATTTCAAATAGGGTTTCCCAAGTTTTACCCATTACATTTTGGCGTGCCCAAAGTTTGTGTAACTTTTTAGCGTGTGATATGCAAACTGCAAAATGTCAATCACTTTTTGATGGTAACTTTTGCAGGTTTGTCCACCATTATTGAAGAGCCTCTGCTCGTAAAAGAAGTGAATAGGAGAAAAGTGGAAAGGGCTAGAAGGAGATCAAAGAAAGCTGTTATAGCTCGATCCATGTAGGTCCAGTGGGCCAAGTTGGAGCAAATATACGGTGTGTCGCATCAGATTCATCATATATATGTAACATGTGATAAGCCCCATTTTGATAATATATATATTTTACCATTACTTGTATCCTAAATGCTTGTAAAAGACTGCGAAATTTTCAATCTGGGTCAATTAGTTTGATCCATAGTCGCAATTGGAAGCAATTTACAGGATGAGTATGGTATTTTTGAAGTAAATATGTGTACGTTTATTTATTTATTTAATTTTAATTTCTCTGCAAACTGAGCATATAATTAGATAAATTTTTAGGATTAGGGTTTCTCAAGAACATTTCCCGAAGTTCTTTTTTGTCTTTTGATGTAATTTTAGGTCACAAACTAAGAGTTATAGTGTTATACATATTTGTGTGTGTCAATGTGATTTTTTTTTTTTTTTGTTATAGGTTTTATCACTTTTGTGATTACGTTGGCTTTAATTGTAGATTGAAGGCAGGAGCGGCTCAAACGTTAGGCTATTTAAGCAAATGACTTAAGGCCTCTAAATTGAAGAGGACCCATAATATAGAAAATATTTTTTCTATTTATCTTATAATATTTCTCAAAAAAAAAAAAAAAAAAGTAAGACCACTCACTTTAAAAGGAAAAAAGAAAGAAGATATATTCTATTAGCCAATAAAATGTTTTGTGTAAAGGTTTTAATTAAGGCCCAAAAATTTAATAAAAATTATTTTAAAATAGTGTACTCTTTTTTTGATATTCAACACTTCATTAATATGTTTTACTATATTTGTGTGTTTGTGGTAGTTTATGAGTGAAAAAAAAAAAATTCCAAAATTTTTACTCTTGCTTTCTCTCTCTATCAAAATTAAAATTAGAAATAGTAATTTTCAAGATGGATTCACTATTGAAAGTCCATTGTTCAATAATTGAAGACAAAAATTGCCAAGAGAGATAGTGGCCATTTAAAATATGCTATTTATTTTGATACTGATTGTTTTGATATTTTTTGAATTAAATTTTTTAAAATACATTTTATAATTATATGAAGTTATCTAATTAATGTACTAAATTATATAAAAATGTTGGATTCTTTTTTCTAATTCATGTATTGCTTATAAAATATTAAGTAATAATATACATTTTACATTTGCGTATGACCCAAAAATGTGTTAAGTCAGCCTTAGACTAAGCTCTTTGGATTGTGAATTTGAGTAAGGTATGAAAAGAATCTTTTTAAAGCTGAATTTATGTATTTAATAAAGAAAATATTGTTTAGATTTTACAAGTTTTTAATTTTTTTTATTTTTTATTTAAAATACTCTATGCATATGAAAAATGCCATAAATTGAATTTTTTTTCTATTTATAAAAAAAATACTTAAATTATTGTAGATTTTAGTTAGCTCCAGTGAAAAATCTCTTACCTTCGAATAAGAGATTTAGGATTCAAATTTTACTTACATTAAAAACTAATTGACTTATTAACCTAGCAATAAAATGTAATAATCATAAACATTTGAAATTCTTTCGTATTCATACAAAAGAAAGAAAGAAAAATGCATATTATGCACTGCCTAATTTATTAATGGAAAGTGGGGTGTCCACTGGCCTAAACCACAGGCCTCCAAGCTGGGTTTAACAACAAGGGCGTATAGGACCTTCAAGATTATATTGTCTTGTTCTTTAATACTATAAAAAGGCTGCCCACTGAGTCAGTTTAGGCCCATTTTATCTATCTTTATAGTTCTTGTCTTCTTTTAAGTCACTGCCAGGCTCTAGCTAGCTAGCTCTAGCTAGTTCTTGGGAAAGGTCTTGGGCTTGAAATTAGTCACGTTTATGGATGAGAATGTTATGATGCACATTGATATCGGTCCTGACCAATTGATGAGGAAAAAAGAAAGAGACCAAAAGGCAAAGCTAGTAGTTCGATGACCGATCCGAATGAGATGCAAAACATTACTTGAAAAGAAAACAGAGAGGACCATGGAGCTCTCCCCATCTCTCTCTCGAGAGGAACAAGAAGAGCTGGTGCGTAGCAACAAGAAAGTTAAAGATGTTAGGTATGCAGGGTTCCAAGAGGGAATAGACTCGAGATCTTCATCTCCAAGCCGTGGTCAAGGGGCATGGAGCAGGGCCATATCCTTCAAGGATAAGCTTGTTGGTGAAATACCTGGTGCTTTCACACAGGCCTTTAATTTTGGTGATTGTATGGATGACGAAGACGACTCAGATGAGGAAGTTAAGGTGCTCTGTGAAGGATTAGCGGTTGTCAAGTTCTCTAAAGAATTCAAGCAGTATATTCATACGCCATGGTCCAAAGCACTCATCGTTATGGTCTATGGGAGAACGGTTGGATTCAGTTTTTTACACAGTAGACTTCTCTCCATGTGGAAACCTGCTAGTAGGATGGACTGTGTGGATTTGGGGCATGGTTTCTTCCTTGTGAGGCTGTCATTGAAAGAAGACTATGAAAATATCCTCAGGAAGGGTCCTTGATTTATTGGAGAGCATTTCCTCTCCATAAGGCCATGGGAGCTGAATTTTTGACTTGCATCAGTGAGTGTTACTTCGATAGCAGTATGGGTAAGACTCATGGCATGTTTGGGAGTTTAGAGAGGGAGAGAGTAGAGGGGAGTAGAGGGGAGAGAAGTAGTGGGAAAAAGAGTAGAGGGGGATGATTACCCTCCACCTTATTTGGATGTTTTTATAATTAGTAAGGGGGAAGGGAGTAATTAATCTTTCCCCTTGTTTTTAACATTGTAATGTTATAAATATAATAAGGGTAAATTAGGTAATTTACTTTATCAATAATTTTATGTGCTCTACTCTCCCTCCAAATCTCTCCAATTTGGGAGAATTAAAAATGAGGGGGTTGGAGGTAGTTGAAACCCCTTCAAACCCCTCCCTCTCATTTCTTAAAAAACTCACAAACAAGATAATTGATTTACTCTCCTTCCCTCTACTCTACTCCCCTCCTTTTTTAAACATCCAAACAGGCCATCAATGAACTCCCAATTGAGTATTACAATGTGGAAGCTCTTCTCCAGATTGGGAAATCCATTGGTAATGTTCTAAGAATAGATACTTATACTGTCTCGGAAGTTAGAGGAAAATTTGCTAGACTTTGTGTTCATATAGATATTAATAAGCCTTTAATCACAGTAATATTAATTGGAAAGTTTGAACAACTCGTGTGTTATGAGGGCATCCAAAAGTTGTGCTTCTCTTGTGGAAGAATGGGTCACCGGAGGGAAACTTGCCCATACACGATCTGCCATGGTTCTTAGGTGTGTGAGGTGGAAACTGTGGCTGCTGAGGACAAAGTAGAGCAGCCACACGATGAGCATGGCTTGGATGATGCCAAATTGGGTGTGGGGTCCACCAAAGGCGTACAAGAGGATGTGCAAGAGGGTACATAGGACTCTAAGTACAGGTCATGGGTAGTGGTTGGTAGGAAGAAGAATGGGACAAAAACCCAAAGAAGTGGAGGGACCCTCCCTGGAGTTGCCAATAGTTACTTAAGGCAGAAGCAGGGAATTCGTGAATATGGAGGTAATGCTATTTTGGGCTGTGATAAGGTGGAGTCCAACATAGGGCCTAGTAAAGAGGCCAGACGGAACTAAATCCTCCAAGAAAAGTTAACAAAGCCCAATTGGTGAGCTCCCTTCAAACCATAAGGACTGACACTCATAAACCCCCACGGATGCAAGCCCAAAGATGTTAGGAATGGAAAAGTTGGATTTTCGGGTTGGAGGTGATGTGAGTCAGCTTAAGCCTAATCATAAAGCTTCGGTAAAGGGCAAGAAGGTCCTTGCGTGTGCCAGGGCATCTCAAGCTTCTTCAATAGGCGCCGTGGAGAGAGAACAGAGCAAGTATAGTGGTGACCAAATGCAACATGGTGGAGATAGCAGCACCTTTGTACACTCCCACAAGGAAATTAAGAGTTATACATGTAGTGGTGATTAAGCGATCCGTGATGGAAAAGGCAAACCAATTTCAAGTGGAGAAACAAAGTTGAGTGGTATTTCTCAGCTTCAACTTGCAAGCGTGGGCAGGCCAGAAGGGGGCATTACTTTTGGAGGAAAGAGTAGTGGAAATTGCAGAGATGGTGATAGCAGAAATTTGTGCAAACTTGATGCAAAGCTTGGGATGGGTCAACAGCTAGCTAAGGAGGGCATGGAAGTGGAGTTTTTAGTTGACAACAAGGGGAGTATAGAATGGAGGAATGCTATTGACAAAGTTGGTGTGGGCAGTGGGGAGGAATCCATGATGGTTGTTCTTGGTGGGTACGCTGCTGAAGGAGTAGGAGTGGTGACTGGTATGGGTAACAATAAGCAGGGACTCCACGAAGCAAACTCAAGGCTTTTAGCCAATTTTAAGGTTCAAACTGTTTGTAATGACTCAAGAGCTCGAGATGGGTGTGCTTCAACACAAGTTAATGCTGATTCCAGGGGAGGGACAAGCACGAGTTATATGGAAGCGAATAGGATGGCTTTGGAGGGAGGGAACGAAGTGGATGCCTCCTGCTGAAGAGTGCTCCACACCTCATCACCAGCTCATTATGAATGTCATAATTTGGAATTGTAGGGACGCGATGAACCCTTTGTTTCAGAGTCATATTCGAGAGTTGGTTCATAATCAAAATCCAGCAATGTTAGTGGTCATGGAAACTAAGGTGGGTGGTGACAAAGCAAGGGAGATAACAGACAGGTTTCCCTTTGATGGTGTCGTTCATACGGATGCTATTGGATACGCTGGTGGACTGTGGTTGCTCTGGAACTCAGATAGAGTGGAGGTTACTCTACTCACGACTACGGAGCAGGAGATTCATGTAACGGTTAAGGTAAGAAATTCAAACTTGGACTGGTTATTTACTGCAGTCTATGCTAGTCCTAGGAGTGCTAAAAGATGCATTTTGTGGAATAATCTTAATAAAGTTGTTGAGCTTCATAATATGCATTGGGTCTTAGCCGGAGATTTTAATGAGCCTTTACAGGCAGAAGATAAGTTTGGGGGAAGGGCTGTTAGTGTAAATAGGTCCTTATTATTTAAGGAGTGTTTAGATAAATGCAACATGATTGACATTGGGTTTTCGGGTCCTCGATTTACATGGACTAATAGAAGGGAAGTTCAAGCTCTTATTCAGGAACGAATTGATAGAGTCTTTGTTAACCCTAGTTGGTGTTTGTTATATCTTGAAGCCATAGTGGTGCACCTCACTAGGTGTTGTTCGGATCACTGTCTGGTGTCGCTCCAAGTGCTTCCTACCATACAAAGGCGAGGTAGTAGGCCGTTTAAATTTCAGACTTGTTGGCTGTCGAACCCCACTTTTCCCTTTGTGGTTAATCAGGCTTGGAGGCAATCGGTTGCACTTGAAGAGGCTATAAATTAGTTCACAAAGGATGCCACCAATTGGAACAAGATGTAGTTTGACAATATTTTTACTAGGAAGAAAAGCATCATGGCTAGGCTAAATGGCATTCAACGTACGTTGGCAATTAGGCCATCCAATTTTCTTTTGAATTTGGAGAATGACCGTCTAAAGGAGTTTGATATAGTGTTGAACTAGGAGGAGGAGCTTTGGGCTCTCAAGTCAAGAGTTAATTGGATGATACAAGGGGACATAAATACTGCTTTTTATCATGTATCAACCTTAGTTAGGAGGAAGAGAAATCAAATTATGGCAATTAAAGATGCAATGGGGGAGTGGTTGTCGGAAGAGGGTGAAGTTAAGGAGTTTGTTAGAAATGGATTTAATGAAGTTTACACTACCTTGCTGCTTAGTGCTAGCAGGGCAGCACCTGAAAGGTCGCAATGGCAAGTGAGCTTAATTGTGGAAGAAAAAACTAGCATTAGCAGAGCTGCCACAGAGGATAAGGTTAAAGCATCTTTATGGTCTCTTAAAGCCTTTAAAGCTCCGGGGCCGGATGGGCTGCATTCGGGGTTTTTTCAGAGATTCTAGCTGATTGTAAGGAAGTCTATTACTGAGGAAGTTCAAAAGGTGTTCATTGAGAGGAAAGTTCCGGAATACTTTAACAGCACCCATATTGCTCTTATTCCGAAGATTCATGGCCCGGAAACCTTAGGGAATTATAGACCTATAAGTTTGTGTAACACAGGATACAAGATTGTAACCAAGATCATTGTTGCTAGGTTGAGACCTTACTTGGATAAGCTAATTTTGCCTCTTCAAACAACGTTTGTGCCGGGAAGGAAAGGAGTTGATAATGCCATAATAGCTCAAGAGATTATTCATATGTTAAGTAAGAAGAGAGGGAGAGTTGAGTAGATGGCTTTGAAGATTGATTTGGAGAAGGTGTATGACAAGCTAGAATGGAGCTTCATAAGGGAAACTCTTATTAGAGTAAACCTTCCTTCAGATCTCATTGACATCATTATGAGTTGTTCTCCACGGTGTTTACGTTAGTGTTTTTTTAATGGTGAAGCCCCTGATCCGATGTACCACTCAAAAGGGATATGACAAGGGGATCCCTTATCACCATAGCTCTTCATCTTGTGCATGGATTTCCTTGGCCAACTAATTGAAGAGAAATGTAGTCTAAACCTTTGGTAGCCTGTTAAGGCCTCTAGAAATGGCCCGGCTTTTTCACATTTGCTCTTTGCGGATGATCTGGTATTCTTTGCAAAAGCTGATTACATTAATTGTTCAACCATTAGAGATGTCCTCAATGATTTTTGCAATTTGTCAAGCCAAACAGTGAGTGAAGCGAAATCTAGAGTCTGTTTTTCACCTAATGTGGATAGAGATACTAGAGAATCACTTTGTGGATGGAGAATCCAAGGGGTATATTTGATCTTAAAAGTGCCTATAGTATTGCTAATAGCTCTAGTCCTGGTCTTTCCTTTGCTGCGGGTTGGACTTGGAGAGCTAAAACCCTTCCAAAAATAAAGACTTTTCTTTGGAGGTGTGCTCATGAGAGTACTGGAGTAAAGGCATGCCTGGTTAGAAGAGGATTGGGTGATGATGAGACTTGTCTGATTTGCAGAATGGAGGTGGAGTTAGTTATGCATGCTCTTAGAGATTGTGGTTAGGCTAAGACTGTGTGGATGCAACTGGGTGTTGACAGCTCTAACCAAATCTTCTGGATGATAGATTGGCAGGAATGGTCTGTGTGGAATGGGAAGATGAAGCGGAGTGTTCTTCCTGGCCAACCTCCATGGATGATGATCTTCCCTTTTGCAATTAGGAATATATGGAAAAGTAGGAATAGTGTCGTGTTTAATAGGAAGAATCCTAATCCAAGACTGGCAGCAGACATCCTCGCGCAAACCAAAGAATTTATGTACTGTGTTTGCCTAAGTAAAGGTCCAACCTGATACACTGTGAAGGAAGTTAGGTGGGAGAGACCGCTAGAAGGATAAAGTAAACTAAACACTGATGGTTCAGCCTTGGGTAGCGCAATCTAGCTGGTTGTGGGGGAATTGTGAGGAATACTCAAGGTGGTTGGGTTGCTAGTTTTTCTAGACGTATTGGGCTGACTAATAGCTTTGTGGCGGAGCTGTGGGGTTTGCGAGATGGGCTGTTGTTGTGCTACAATTTAAATATAACTTCCATTATTGTTGAGATGGATGCAAAGGCAATTGTTGATATCCTTAAAAATTCATATTATGAGAATAATATAGTTTCCCCTATTTTGGATGACTGCAGACAGTTGATATACAGGTTTCAATGGATACAATTTAAGCATTGCTTTCGCGAGGCTAACCGATGTGCTGACATGCTTGCTAGGATGGCTGCTAATAGAAATGTAGATTTTATTTCTTTTGAAAGTCTGCCTGTAGACTTAGTCAATGTGTTTGAAGAGGACTTTCATGGTTTGTATATGACCAGGCTTTGCTTGGAACATGTTGTAGCTGCCTAGTTATTTGTTTTCTTTACCCCCAAAAAAAAAAAAAAAGTAATTCGATGACCCATAAAATTTAAAACGATGGGCCTTTTGTAATTTGGGGGAAAACCTCCCCATTTCTCACAGTGCCTTTAAAAAAAAGGCCACGTCAGAAAATAATGTACGTTCTATTTATTTTGATATAAAATATTTACAAGTGAAAATATTTGTAGGAAAATATTTTCATTTTACAATATTTGATTGTACATGAAAATGTTGTGTAAAATATTTTCTAATGTTTAACACAACGTAAAATGAAAAAAAAAATGGTAAAAATTTAAAACTTTTTTTTTATTAACTTCCAAAAAATACATAGAGACAAGCGAATGGCTAAAAAGGTTGAATCTACTTATACAAGTTCAAAATAATGAATATACATTGATCATGATCATTTAAGGGGTACTATGGTAAATTGTACTGAGATATCAGCAATGGTTAAAAAGGTTAATCTTCTTATAGTACCACTTCTTTGAGCTTTAGCTGAAGCTTGTAAACTTCTTTTGTTATAGAAAGCATAGAAAGTGCGTAATTAGCTAGTGCACAGAATTTTGTGCAATAAGCAATTGATCAAAACAAGGAGACAAACACCAATTATATTAAGCATATCACTAATTAACCTTTCAAAAAAATTATTCCAAAAATAATGTAGTTACAAATTTTCAACAAAATGAAATATCTAATTCTCAAGTTCAGTGTGATGTATCTTCGTTGTTGTTGCCCCTGTTTAAAGAAATATCTACTTCTTTCAAATAAAAAAGAAAAAAGAAAAAAAAAAGTATCATTACCTATTCAACAAGCCAAAGAACCCAATTAGTCTCGTTTATCACATTGCTATTATATTATATGAATGCTATTTCTTAGCTAACCAAATGAATCCAACAAAACATTGTAAACTCAAGACCCTTAAATGTCCATCAGCTTCCAACCCATAAATGTGAAAGCAGTCTAAGCTATCCAAACAAAGGTGAAAATGAATGGCATGACAATATGAAAGACAGCAACAAGAATGTACATGTGTCTACATGGGAGTTAGTAGGTAAACCCTGAAGATCACAAGTAATCCATCAAAATCTCCCAATCATCCTCAGTTTCCCTGTTCCTTGGTTTGAATCTCCGGCTACCATAACTTCTTCTTATGCTCTGACCCTATTCAGATCTAGAAGATCTTTCAAAGTCAGGATATTCTCCATGCTCATCTACCGAAGTCACATTTTGGGTGCCCAAAAAACCCTGCTACAAGGAAATAGAGGGATTAGTACTTAGATGGATTTTTAATTTAAGAAAAAAAAGTGATAATTTGACTAGGGGCGATCAAATATTTGTCAACATCAGCTTCTTTAACATGGGATAGCTCAATGGGAGACCTTAAATCCCATTTAGCTCATAATGTCTGATCAAGTTAGTGTCATAATGTTCTCTTTGATATAAGAGCATTTTCATCAACAATTGTAAAAATTTTAGCATTTACAATTTCAAAACATTACTTTTACAATTTTAACACCTAATTTTACAATATACAAAACATCAAACATTCTATTTTTTTTACAACTTCATTTAAATATTCTTTCTCTCCCTCTTTAAAGAAAGCGGGCCCTACCTAGAAAAAAAAATAATATAAATTTTACAATTTGTGAACAATGCCAAATATTATGGTATTTAAAACACTTGATAAAAGTGGTTTTTTTAGAGTTTTGTGTCTCAAATGCCAAATGTAAGTGCACAATTGCACCTGGCCCTAAAACAATGATGGGCTCAGGCCCAATGAGCCTTGAACAATATGAATTTGTAGAGTGTGGGCTGTAAAACCCAGGTTAGAAGCGCTTAAGGAATATAGTACAGGCTAAAGGGCTATAAACACTCAAGAACCAAGAGAAATGCTATAATTCCACCTCCTCGGATATGAGCCGAGGACTGTTCTTATATATATAAGTTTCCTTTTTTTTTTTTTTTTTTTTTTTTTCTTACAAAAGAGAGAGAGAGAAAAAAAGATCCCTTTTTCTGTCCTGGGTCCTTTTTTAAATACTAAGCCCCTTGATACTTTATACACGTGTTACCCCATTAACCCCTTAGCCTAGATATTTCTTCTCTCAGTGCCCTGGAATAATAACCAGAAGTTTCCCTTCCACTGTTCAGGTGTCACTTCCCCATTAATGCGGCTAAGGTAGTAGGTGAAGGGTCTTTAATGTGGAGGCAGCAGCCTTTAGTACTTTTCAAACACCGGTGCTTCTAGGACATCCAGGGGTTCACCCCTCTTAATCGTTGGTCTCCGTCGTGTCGTTTATGAGCTTTTATGATAACATTGCTGATTCTTCTATGCCCATCTGAGAGTAAAATCAACCTCGGATTGGTCCTTAGGTCCTCGGCGCATGAGTAGGCCCGAGGTACTACGAGGTTTCAAACTCAAGGGTAGGTCGGCCTTCCTTAGTATGGCCCAAAGGCCATATACCTATTAGGATCCTTTTACTCCCCACAATAGCCCCTCAAAATTCTAATTTTCGAAGTCCGAGGAGAAAAATAGAGTTTTGATCCGAAGAGAACTTATTCTGCACACTTCACGAGTGATTGCACGTGTGGAAACCGTTTCGCATACCAGAGGATGCCAATTGACGGTTTTATTTTCAAAACGCGCGCATTTATTACTGTAAGTTACACTCTGTCCCCACGTTCAACGGTGAGATGGGCATCCAACGGCCCTCATTGCTCCACGAAAATTTGGGCGGGGTAAAACTAAATTCGAGGCCGCCATTCCGCACGTCGTGATGCTTCGGGAATCTGTGCCTTCATTCATTTTGCCAGGGACTGATCCCATCAAAACATCAACAATCATATTTCGCCTTCAGAAAACCGTGGAAATTTGCATATCCTCAAACTCCGTAAGTTCTTACTCACCACTCATTTCTTTCTCAACCTTTTATCCTCGGACTTTGTCCTCGGCTGTCCTAGTAAACCTTTTATTCTTTAGAGTCTAGCCTTTCGTTATTTTCTATGGGTAGATTTAAGTGTCTTGTCAATACGGCCGCCGGATGGAAGGCTTCAGAGCCAAATACCACATTCCCGGTGACGTAGGCCTAAAGTATTGCCCGGCGGAGGCCGTGGCTGACTCTAGGAAGGAGGGAGAGGTCATAATCCCAATGATAGCCTTTATAGAAGGCGGGATGACCCTCCCGATGAAACCTGTGATGAGGGAATACCTTCGCAACCATAGGTTGTGTCCGACCAATGCCTCCCTAACGTTTTAGAGTTTTAGGCAGCGTCGATGCCTTAAATGAACAGATGGGGTTAAACCTCACATGGCACATGTTCGTTTTTTCTGTACGATCCCACAAACTATCCAACGTAGGCTATTTATAAGTCCCGGTCCAGTGTCGTTAGGTTAATCTCCTGTTTGCCCAAGTCCAACAAAGGCAAAGGACGACTACCTCGTCTCTGGAAACTGGCACGACGGTCTCCACTGCCCATACAGTAGGGGGATCCAGGTGCGAAACCTAAGGACTAACCTCCCTAAACAAATCCCCCTCAACACTAACCAACATATTTTAGATATATTTCTACGTGTTTATCTTTATCTTTTGCTGTATGAATCTGACCAAGTTGTTAATTTCTCACTTCTCTTCTTTTTTGTTTGCAGATAAGCGAAACGTGCGCCCTCGTTTGAGTCTTTGCAACGTAGCCGATCTGAACCGGATACTTCGATCTGAGGTGTTTGTTAGCGCAGACCGACAGCTCCGAGCCGCTCACCTGATCCTTGGGTACGATCCCATCTCCTCGGACTTCCAGAGATAGACAACGCTATATAGTACCGTGACCGACGACGAAGGAGGATCAACGTTCCCGGCCAAACTTTCTAGACGACCACGACCTCCCAGACACCCCTCAAACCATTCTCTACCTACAACCCGTAGCAGCCATTCCCCTCGCCGTCCACTCCGAGGTAGCTACTATCCCAGAAGAGCAGGTCTCTTCCTCCCATACGTTAGACGACGAGATAGACCAGTTCCCACTCGAAGATACAACGACCTCGAGGGAACCAGTTTGTCGTGCTTTCTGACGAGGAGGAAGATACTGCCGAGGCTTCTGGAATTGCTGGTCTCGTTGTTGCGCTCCCAGAGGACGGATCCGAGGACACCATGGACAGAATGAAAGACCTTCTCATTGACAGAGCTGCAAGAGTCACAGCAAAAAAAAGGGACAACACAAGTCCCTCAACTTTGCCACTTCCCCCTCCTCCAGCTGAGCCAAAGGTTCCAGCCGAGGACCCCAAGAAGAAAAGAAAGGGGAAGATGAAGGGGCAACTAATAAGGGCCCCAAGAAACCACGCAACCAACCTCCACCGGCTCAGCAGCAAAAGCAGGACAAAGGCAAGGGAAGAGCCCGTTCAGTAGAGAGCGGGAGATGGGGTAGTAGCCGATGTGCGCAGGGCACCGGCCACCTGGTCCCCTGACCAGAAGCTGGATGGCGCTCCTATCTCCTGCCAGTCCAGTATAAGGGCGGTTCAACATGGCCATGCCCATCACTTGGCCGAGGTGTTGGAGCGCCCTCTTTTGCTGCCCAAGGACATGGAGTCCTTGAAAAAATGAGTCAGCCACAGCTTTTCTTTGCTCTGAAGAGACCTAGCGCTGGTAAGTTTTCCCCTTCTCATGAGGAATTTGTTTTAACAATATTTACAAGTTTTTGTTGTGTTTGACCCCATCATATTTCATTGCAGGCTGTTCAGGAGGTCTTCGTAGCTGAAAAGTTTATTGAAGACACTCGGAAGAAAGCTAGGGCCGAGCAGGAGGTCAGGTTGGAGACTGAGAAGTCTCTGGGGACAGCCCTTGCCGAAAACGAGAAGCTTGTCCTGGAGGTGGCTAACGTAAAGAGGGAGAGAGATGGTGCTAGGTCAAGTCTCAAAACCATGGAGACCCAAATAGAAGGGCAGCGCAAGCTCCTCCATGAAAAAGATGATGAGATTTCCCGAGCTCAAAGGGAACGCTCGGATTTGGAGAGGGAAATTGCGCTGCTGAAGAGAGAAGCCAGCACCTTTCAACGCTCCTTACAAGCCGCCAAACAGGCAAGCTATGAGGAAGGGGTGGCCAACGCCGAGGAGCAGCTGACCGAGGCCTTCGCGGCCTTGTGTCGCGAATATTGCCAGAAGGTTTGGGGGAAGCCCTAAACGCAGCTGGAATTCCCCCCTCCTCGGAGTTGAGGAAGTCCGAAAATGTCTGGATTCCCCTGGAAATCCAAGAAATTGAGGAGGCTCCTGCTGCCACCCCCACCCCTGACTCAACTCTACCAGAACTGCCCCAGACGGTCCTACAGCCAATTCCAGATCCTACAGAACCCTTGGGTTCCAATAAGGAAGGAGGATGGGGACGCCGAGAAGGATCTTAGCCAAGTCCTAGAACACAGTGTCATGCCAGCAAGGAAGCGGATAAAGGGAAACAGATTCTTTCTCCTTTTGAAGTGGAGCTGAAAAAGACCGAAGGACCCAGCACTTCTCATATAGACCCTCCCTCCGAAGCTTAGGCCGAGATTAAGCTTCTCAGTCTCAACCTTTATTCTAAACCCTTAATGTAATAGCTGTTATGTATTAATCAAAGAAAATTTTTATATACTTTTTAATCGCATTGCGTTTGTTTTTACTTCATTCATTTTGTACTGTTTTATCAAAGTTTGTTAAACAAATCCCACCACCAGCATTATCCTATTATGACCTCCACATAGCCATGCGCATATTATAAAGACTTAACAAAAAGGTCTCATGGTTTGAAACATCTCTAATAACAAAAGGCTTCAAACAACAACTAAACCTCTGCGACATATAGCATTGTTATTGGTATGATGTAAGGTCCGAAGACCGTTCTTTACATAAATTTACTTTACAATTGAAGGGACAAATTTTAGATCTGAATTAATGGACAGTAAAGCACTGCGTCCTAAGAACAATAAGACATTAGTTTTGACCAAGTCTATGATCCAAGTAGTAGACTTCATCAACTTGCATGATTCTGTTCTTGATTGAATGTAAAGTCCGAATATCGTTCCTTACCTCACTTTGATTAACACTTAAACCAAACTTCCGCTCAGAGGACAAGATTGATCCAACCTTACTTTTGATCCTTTAGGTCATTTATTCAAGGATAATTTAAAAATGTTAATTTTCCCAAAGCAGGAGGTCCGAGGACCCGGCATAATTAAGGTTCTGTTTAACAAATGAGGAGACATCAATTTCCACAAGGTTGGTGGTCCGAGGACTACACTTAACCAAGTTTCTGTTTGAGTCTTAGGAATTATTACTTCAAATGTTAATTTTCCCAGAGTAGGAGGTCCGAGGACCCGGCATAACTAAGGTTCTGTTTAACAAATGAGGAGACATAAATTTCCACAAGGTTGGTGGTCCGAGGACTACACTTAACCAAGTTTCTGTTTGAGTCTTAGGAATTATTACTTCAAATGTTAATTTTCCCAGAGTAGGAGGTCCGAGGATCCGGCATAACTAAGGTTCTGTTTAACAATGAGGAGACATCAATTTCCACAAGGTTGGTGGTCCGAGGACTACACTTAACCAAGTTTCTGTTTGAGTCTTAGGAATTATACTTCAAATGTTAATTTTCCCAGAGTAGGAGTCCGAGGACCCGGCATAACTAAGGTTCTGTTTAACAAATGAGGAGACATCAATTTCCACAAGGTTGGTGGTCCGAGGACTACACTTACCAAGTTTCTATTTGAGTCTTAGGAATTATTACTTCAATGTTAATTTTCCCAGAGTATGAGGTCCGAGGACCCGGCATAACTAAGGTTCTGTTTAACAAATGAGGAGACATCAATTCCCAAGGTTTGGTGGTCCGAGGACTACACTTAACCAAGTTTCTGTTTGAGTCTTAGGAATTATTGCTTGGAAATTCATGAGATATTAATAATTTTGATTAAATACAAACAGCAATAAACTTTATTAATAATAATACCTTCGTAGGTTATTTACATTCCACGGCCGTGGTATAACATTTTCATCTAATCAGCTAGCCGATAAGATCCTATTCCTGCCACTGAAATAATACGATAGGGGCCTTCCCAGTTGGGTCCTAGTTGCCCCATGCTGGGTTCTTAGCGGTGCCCACCTTTCTTACACAAGATCACCAGGTGCCAGTGGCCTCAGCTTCACATGGGCATCATATCCCCGTTTAAGTTTTTGTTGGTAGTAAGCCATCTGGACCATAGCTGCCTCACGTCGTTCTTCAAGTAAATCAAGACTTGTCTCCAAGAGCCCATCGTTGCTCTTAGTATTAAAAGCACTCGTCTTCAGGGTGGGAAAACCAGATTCCAGAGGTATTACCGCCTCGGCCCCATAAGTCATAGAAAATGGCGTTTCTCCGGTGGACCTGCGCGGTTGGTTCGATATGTCCACAAAACGTGAGGGAGTTCTTCTACCCATCTTCCTTTCGCATCATCCAACCTTTTCTTCAACCCATTGACTATGACCTTGTTAACTGCCTCGGCCTGGCCATTTCCTTGAGGATAGGATGGGGTAGAGTACCTGTTATGATACCCATGTCACCACATATTGCCTAAATGCTTGCTATCAAATTGAACACCATTGTCAGACACAAGCGTGTGTGGTATACCGAATCTAGTAACAATATTTTCCAGATGAACTTTTTGAATCAACATCCCTAATATTTGCCAAGGGCTCGGCCTCAACCCATTTAGTGAAATAGTCTGTTCCCACTAAAAGCCATCTTTTGTTGCCTATGGCCCTCGGAAATGGCCCAACTATCTAGTCCCCACTGCGCGAAGGGCCAAGGGCTGGAAAGGGGTTAAGAACTCCTCCAGGTTGATGGATATTGGGGGTGAACCTCTGACATTGATCACACTTCCTGGCGTAATCTTGAGCCTCCCTTTGCATATTGGGCCACCAGTAGCCCTGAGTCAAAGCTCTGTGGGCCAATCTTCCCCCAGTGTGGCTGCCACAAATCCCTTCGGCAGTTCTTCCAGAAGCCCTTCGGTTGAGTCTGGGTGTACACACAACAAGTACAGTCCTGAAAAGGATCGTTTATATAGCTTCTGATCCTCGGACAACCAGAAACGTGGTGCTTTACGGCGCACCTTATCTGCTTCCGATTTGTCCTCAGGGAGAACATCACTCCTAAGAAAGGATATGACCGGGTCCATCCAACTATGCCCAGGTCTTATGAGATGAATGCGAGGCGCATTGGTGGCGACAAGAGTGGGTTCTAGTAAATCCTCGATAAGGATAACCCTGGGTAAAATTTGAGTCGAGGTCGTTGCCAGCGTAGCCAAGGAGTCTGCATGAGTGTTTCCAGTCCGAGAGATGTGAACCAAGACAAAGGAGTCAAACTCAGCTTGCTGACGTTTGACCTGGGCCAAATACTCCTGCATTCGTGGATCTCTAGCTTCCATGGTTCCCATAACCTGGCCGACCACCAGCTGAGAGTCCGAGAAGACGCAGATATCTTTCCCACCATCCTGTGCACCATTCTCATTCCCACCAAGATCGCTTCGTACTCAGCCTCATTATTAGTGGCCGAGAACGCCAATCTCATAGATTTTTCGAAGATAATTTCCTCGGGGGAGATCAGAACAAGTCCAACACCAGATCCTCTTTGATTGGCCGCCCCATCCACATACACTTTCCAGTCGGAGATATTGTCGCTGTGACCACACCAACTGATTTTCACCCACGGGGAATCCCTAGAGCTTCTCCAGCAATGGCTCAGAAAACTCCGCCACCAAATCGCGAGGACCTGACCCTTCACCGAGGTGCGAGGCTTGTATTTAACATCAAAACCCCCAGGATGGTCCCCCACTTCGCTATTCTTCCTGAGTAGTCGGCGCTGCGAAGCACTGCCTTGAGAGGCAGTTGAGTCAGCACGACCACTGTATGGGACTGAAAATAATGGGGAAGCTTTCGGGTAGTATGAACAATGGCCAGGAGTGCTTTTTCCAAGGGTAGATAACGCACCTCGGCGTCACCCAGCGATTTGCTAACGTAATAAACCGATCTTTGCACTCCGTTATCTTCCCTTATCAGGATCAGGCTGACCGCGTGGACGGCCACTGCCAGGTAAGCAAATAAAATCTCATGCGCCTCCGGACGAGAGAGAATAGGCGGCCGAGAAAGATAATGCTTCAGTTGTTGAAAAGCTAACTCGCAGTCCTCGGACCACTTAAACCCTTTCCATTTGTTCAACAGCTGGAAGAAAGGACGACAGCGATCGGCTGACCGAGATATGAATCGATTCAAAGCGGCTATCATCCCTGTTAACTTTTGAATTTCCTTCGGTTTCCGAGGACTGCAAGTCTTGGATAGCCTTAACCTGAGATGGATTTACCTCTATACCTCTATTGTAATCATATACCCCAAGAACTTTCCTGACCCCACACCGAAGGAGCACTTTGAGGCGTTGAGGCGCAACTTGTACTTTCTTAGAATTTGAAAAGTGTCAGACAAATCCTTTATATGTGAGAGTATTGATTTGCTTTTCACCACCATGTCGTCTACGTACACCTCGATGGTTTTCCCCATCTGCTGTTCAAACATTCTGGTCATCATCCTTTGATAGGTAGCCCCAGCATTCTTCAACCCGAATGGCATGACCGTGTAGTGGTAATTTCCTATTGGAGTGATGAAAGCAGTCTTCTCTTGATCCTCCAATGCCAGGGAATCTGATGGTAACCCTGGAAAGCGTCCAAAAAGCTCATCCGAGGATGTCCGACAGTGGCATCCACCAATTGATCAATACGCGGCATGGGGAACGAATCTTTGGGACAGGCCTTGTTCAGGTCCGTGAAGTCCACACATACCCTTCACGTTCCATTCTTCTTCTTGACTACAACAGTATAAGCCAACCACTCGGGGTAGAAGACTTCTTTGATAGCCCCAGCCTTCTTAAGCTTGGCCACCTCTTCCTTCACGGCCTCGGAATGTTCTTTGGAGGAGCGCCGAGGTGGCTGCCTTCTTGGGACAATGGCCGAGTTGACATTCAAGTGATGACAAATGAAACTCGGATCAACACCTGGAGCCTTGTAGGGATCCCACGCAAAGACGTCACATTTTTCCTCAAAAATTCTATCAATTCCATCTTCTCCTGGTATGGCAAAAGTGTACCGACTTGGAAGAACCTCTCCGGGTCGTCGGCCACTGGGAACTTCTCTAATTCCTCACAACGTGTTTCCTCTCCTGGCAGCACTCCTGATGCGTCAGGAGACGTTAACTGCTATAAGCCTCTGGTGGACGAAACCGAAGGCTCAATTTCCGTCTGGTGCAATACCGCAGCTGATATGCACTGCCTGGCCACCGACTGACTGCCGAGGATTTCCTCAACACATTCCCCCGAGGGGAACTTGACCTTGACGTGCAAGGTAGAGGAGACAGCCCCCAACGCATGCAACCAGGCCTGGCGAGGATGGCCGTATATGGAGAGTATGCGTCTACAACGATGAAATCCACCTCTACCGTTTCTGAGCCGGATTGGACGGGCAAACGAATTTGTCCTCTCGGCATCACGGATCTGCCTTCAAAGCTTATAAGGGGGGAATCATAAGGAGTCAGGTCTTCCGCCCTCAATCTTAGCCCCTTAAATAGATCAGGGTACATGATATCTGCACCGCTGCCCTGGTCTATCATCACCCTCCTCACGTCATAATTTCCTATCCTGAGGGTGACCACGAGGGCATCGTCATGGGGCTGAATAGTACCAGCCTTATCCTCCTCGGTAAATCCCAAAACCGGCAAAATGACCTTCGGCCTACCACCTCCCCCCTCGGCCTGAGAATGAGAGACTGCCATCACCCTGGTCGGGCCTGACCCTGTCCTGCCAGGTGCAGCGAAGATGACATTGATGGTTCCCAATGCTGGCCGAGAGGAGTTGTTTCTCTGATTGTTTGAGGCAACTTGATTGCCCTGCCCGGCAGACTGACACAAATGCTGCTTTAACTTTCCTTCACTGACGAGCTGCTCCAAGTGGTTCCAAAGGGTCCTGCAGTTCTCGGTGGTATGGCCCACATCCTGATGGTATTGACAAAAGAGGTTTTGATTCCTCTTCGCAGGGTCGCCTGCCATCTTCCCAGGCCACTTAAAGAAGGGCTCTTTTCGAACTTTCTCCAGTAATTGATGTACTGGCTCTCGGAATACTGTATTTACAGCTTGAGGTGCTGCTGAATTGGACTGTCCGAAATAATCTCTCCTCGGCCTACTATTATTGTATCGGTCCGACCTGAAATCCCTTCTCTCCTGCGGGATAACCTTCTCCTTCCCCTTTCCTTGCTGTTGGTCCTCCTTTACCCTCTTATACTCGTCAATGCGATCCATAAGGCGACGTACGCTGCGGACAGGTTTTTTCGTCAGAAACTTTCTCAAGTCGTGGTCTGTAGGAAGACCTACCTTAAATGTATTCAATGCCACTTCATCGAAGTCGCCATCTATCTCGTTAAACATCTCCCAGTAACGATCGGAGTATGTTTTCAGTGTCTCTCCTTCTTTCATGGTCATGGATAACAGCGAGTCCAATGGCCGAGGGACTCTGCTACAAGTAATAATCGCGAGGCGAATGACCTAGTCAACTCCCCAAATGAACCTATGGACCGTGACTTAAGGCTGTTGAACCACCTCATGGCCACAGGTCCCAAGCTAGAGGGGAAGACTTTGCACATCAGCGTCTCGTTGTGAGAGTGTATGGCCATTCTCTGGTTGAAGTGGCTCACGTGCTCCACCGGATCAGTCCGGCCATTGTAGATGGTAAGGTGGGCTGAGTAAATCTCCTGGGAAGTCCCCCTTCTCAATCCTCCGCGAAAACGGAGATTTGGAGAGCTGGTGCAACGCCCTGCTCATAGCATCGTTGCCTAGGCCCCTAGAAGGAACCCTTTTGCGCTTGCGGCTGGCTGATCGTCCTCCCCACCGGAGGACGCTGAGCTGGGGGGTGAGCGCGTCCCTGTGTCGTAGCCACCTTCCCCATCTTCATCAGAAGAAGGACTGGACAAGGACGGTGAAGACCTACGTCTGGCGCGATGTAACTTCCTCTTCAAACGGTTAATCTCGTCCTGCATGGCTCTAGAACCATCATCATGAGTGTTGCTAGCCCCACCAGGAGTATGGCTAGCCCTTGGGTACTCTGAATGGACGCTTCCCTCACGATCCCTTCGACGTTCGAGACGCTCGAAATGATCTTCAGGTTGCGATCCCTGCGACTCTGCATGGTGAACGCCTAAGTTTGCCATGATATCCCTACCTCTTCTAGACTAGAGTCCCCACAGACGGCGCCAATTGTAAGTGCACAATTGCACCTGGCCCTAAAACAATGATGGGCTCAGGCCCAATGAGCCTTGAACAATATGAATTTGTAGAGTGTGGGCTGTAAAACCCAGGTTAGAAGCGCTTAAGGAATATAGTACAGGCTAAAGGGCTATAAACACTCAAGAACCAAGAGAAATGCTATAATTCCACCTCATCGGATATGAGCCGAGGACTGTTCTTATATATATAAGTTTCCTTTTTTCTTCTTTTTTTTTTTCTTACAAAAGAGAGAGAGAGAAAAAAAGATCCCTTTTTCTGTCCTGGGTCCTTTTTTTAAATACTAAGCCCCTTGATACTTTATACACGTGTTACCCCATTAACCCCTTAGCCTAGATATTTCTTCTCTCAGTGCCCTGGAATAATAACCAGAAGTTTCCCTTCCACTGTTCAGGTGTCACTTCCCCATTAATGCGGCTAAGGTAGTAGGTGAAGGGTCTTTAATGTGGAGGCAGCAGCCTTTAGTACTTTTCAAACACCGGTGCTTCTAGGACATCCAGGGGTTCACCCCTCTTAACCGTTGGTCTCCGTCGTGTCGTTTATGAGCTTTTATGATAACATTGCTGATTCTTCTATGCCCATCTGAGAGTAAAATCAACCTCGGATTGGTCCTTAGGTCCTCGGCGCATGAGTAGGCCCGAAGTACTACGAGGTTTCAAACTCAAGGGTAGGTCGGCCTTCCTTAGTATGGCCCAAAGGCCCATATACCTATTAGGATCCTTTTACTCCCCACACCAAATATTTGGCATTTGACACACTTGATAGGAATGCTCTAAGGTTGAAAAAGTTCACTTCATGTATCTCCTAAGCAACTCATAGAAATAAGACATGATCCTCATCGAACTACCTAATGACAAAAGGAAAAATACATTTATATCCAATTATTGATAAGAAAATTAATAAACAACTCCATGCATCTATTATATGCTTGCCATATAAGCTGTTATAATCATACAAAAGCATAGATAAGATGTCAATTTTGCGTGCTTCCATGCATTCCTCTTTAATTATGCATATATATATAATATAACACACACACAATATTAAAAATAAAGCATACCATAGAGCAAGAGCAAGATGGGCGGTTTCATATACAATCATAGAAATTAGAACAAACAAGCTGGGTATGAATAGGGAAGTTTGTATAACATCTCAAATTGAACACCATTCCAAGTATAATAAATGCTTTATAAATTCAAAAATAAGACACCCCTGCCCAAACAAAAAGAGGGAGCCAAAGAGAATGAGACCCAAAAAAAAAAAAAAAAAAAAAAAGCAAACAAATGGAAACATGACACTTACTAGAATCAGTCATCAAAGGAGCTTTTGGAGCACTTTCTTCAATGTGACTATTTGCCACAGTATCAATCTCCACAGATTCAGATATGAACCTAAAAAAATCATTCAAGACAAAGTAGCCATTCTCTTGAGGGGCTAAAACGAAAACTTGACTGAATTTCCTTCCAATATTTTCCTTTCCAGTTAAAATACTGGTAACTAAAACAATCACCCTATTGTTAAATGAAAGCTCAGAATCAGCGGTAACTAGAACAATCACCCTATTTTATGGTGTTTGTTTTGTAGTAAAACATTTGGTCAAAAGTAAATTATTTTCAGTCAACTAAATCAACCTAAGCAAGTTTATGTAAAATATTTTACACTCAAAATTTGGGTAAAACATTTTACTTTTGCTCACAACCCGATACTTATCACTCCCGCGATTACTTTCGCGCTTAAACTATCCCTCTCATATTTCTCTCTAAAAAAACCCAGCCACCCTCTCAGATTTCTCTCCAAAAAACCCAACCACCTCCGATCCCTTGTCTAGCCAATCTCCAACTTCAAGGTCCAAGGCACCACTAGCCAACTCCAACTTTTTGCCGGCGCCGCCCATCGCTGGCAAATCAGGTACTTTTTTGCCTTTTTAGATTAGATTTCTCATTTTCTTTTTGTTTTTCTTCATCTCTAACCCATCTCTAGTTTTTCTTAGGTTCGATTTCTACTCCTTGTTGGAAAAGCACCTCAAAGTTTCAGGTTTTATTTTTTATGAATCATAATTTTTACACATTTGATTTCTTATCATTTTTCATATGGGTTTTTCAGTGTTGATTTGGTAGTGTGAGATTTATTTATTTTTTTGATGATTTTGAAATTGGTTGTTTGATATGAGTTAGGGTTTATGATTTTCAGATCTGGATTTTTTTTTGGGGTTTTACTTATGTGTGGCATTATGATATTTTGTGATGAAATTATTGTATACTAGTTTATGATATATGTTTGAGATCCAAGATTCCTTGTTAGAATTTGAAGTAGCAGATCTGATATGAGGCAATCCAAAGGGAAAACATTGCCTCGAAGGGAAAACATTGAATTCGTATATACCATCTCTCTAATTTAACTAACACCCGTGATCTAAGGAAAGCTAACTATTAATCTTGACTGTACACGTGTCCATTAACAATAACTAACTCAACACTTAATAACCAACACTGAACTACAATCAGTTTTAACAATTATATTACTAAACTACATGCAGTTTCTGCAGTACAAAGGACTTGACCAACTGCACATTACTCTGCATCAGCTATGCCCTGTTGCTGCATCATCAATGATCTTCACAGGTGGCACCTACCACTTAGCCAAAATGTCAAGTTTTCAAATTGGGTTAACGTAATTGTTTCTTCTGGCTAGTGGCCACACAATTGCAGTATCATACTTTAATCACAGAAGTTGTTGATTATGCTATATAGATGATCTCAATCATTGCAAATTTAAACTTGTATGTAATTAGTTATACACATCTTTTGAAAATAATTATGACATATTTCTATTTAGGAAGACTATTAAATATCTTAAAATAAATAAATAACCCATCATATTCAGGTAATTGAAATAATAGAAGGTATAAATTTAGCATTTAATAAATTAGATGGACATATGACATATTTTTATTTGTGGAGTATATAGTGGAGCAGGAAGAGTGGAACAAAAGATTTGGACTCAAAATTAGGAATATATTTAGAACAAATAGATTGAAAAGGAATTCGAAAGATGTATTGCCTAGTTTATTACTTTATTTATGGAAAATGAGGTGGGGGAAAGAAATATGGCAACCTTCGAGTTTATTGTCTTTAAATCTTTAATTTGTACATGGCTACCCACTGATATATGCCTATTTTTTGACTTTATAATTCCAATTTTCTTTTAAGTCCAGGCCAGGGTCGAGCCAGTTCTTGGAAGAGTCATGCTTGAGACACATAAAATTATACAACTTGCCAACATGATGAGGTGTGAATGGTAGAGAGGTGAGGATGGGTCCATGTGAGGACACCTCTCTGTCATTCACAACTCATCACATGGGCAAGTTGTGACACAAATTGTGCTACTTTATGTGGCACCAGCATAATTCTTCTTGAAATATTTATGATGTCATGACCAATTGATCAAGAAACAAAAGAAAAAGACCAGAATGAAAAGCTATTAAAAACACTCCTGATTCTATGGCCCATAAAATTGTAAGATGGCCTTAGGTTTGTAATTTGGAGGGAAACCTCCCCATTGCCCACATCTCCTCAGCGAATTTCTTCTTTGGTGACCAAAAATTAAAAAGGCCTAAGAAAGTAAATGGGAAACAACAGTGCTCACGTCCAACCCAAACTCGTCGCCCGGACAAGAGAATGGCTAATTTTGATTGATTCTATTGTTAGGGAGGGGGTGGTCCAAAACTATTTAGGACAATATATTAATGTTATGATATGATAAATTCTAGGAAAATGCTTGTAAATGCACTTAGTACATTGGAATTCGGACACATGTCAAGTTTTGGACGTAAGATGTGATGTGTCTTATTCCAAAGTCCAAACTAAAAAAAGGGTGAGTGCAATAATAGAAAATCTCAAGAGATGTAAGGGCTTTTTATTTTATTTTATTTATACTCATTAACCAACGTGATCTATTAAATAGTGCATCTCCTAAATGAATGTTTTGTATTAATTTTAATAAAAAGAGAATGCATTAACAATGGGCAAACTAACTCCTGTACACCCTTGGTGCAGTGATCACTCCATAAGTATAAATGCTTGCGGTGTATGAGAGGCAAAGACTGAGGTTCAAGTCTTTAGGATGGAGCTTAAAAAAAAAAAAAAGCAATGGACAAATTGACCAAACTAACTTAAAAAAAAAAAAAAAAAAACTTGACTTGACTTGAGAAACTAATTTGAAAAGAAAAAAAAAAACTTTAAATTCACAATTAAAGTAAAAGTCAAGTGACTAAAAAATTTTAATCCAACATTTAACATATACTTCCCGTTCAATTTCTGCATCCAAGAATTAATGAAATTTAACATGGAACATGAAAAGGTGCGGCTTTTATGTTGAATGGAGATTTTCAGTTAGCTACACAATGGCAACTCTAAAGATTTTTTTTTAAGGTGGTCAATAAAACACTTAAATTAAACAAAATTTAATAAAAATAAAACTTGAATATATTGTCGTTACAAAAAAAAAAAAAAAATACACGTGCAAATATATGAAGTTTTGAAATTTCCTTCTTAGAGTTTTAATAGCTTCATTGTCAATGTTATTAGCTACAACTTTTTCAATATACACAATCAAGCAATCATTAAACTATTGATCTTCCATTCAATTACTAACATCTTTCTTAATAAGTAATAATATAAACAAAATGAATCATTCTTTTTTATGATATGTTTCAACTATTTTTTGTGTTCTTCAAACTAATTAGGATTAAATCAACATAATACAAGTGATTTTTTTTATAAGCAAATTTTTCATAGTGCTTGTTGATATCATATTTTGTTTGGCTCTAAATTTTGATAGAAATTTTAGCCCTGAATAAAAGGATTGAATGGTTTTAACAGTTAAACCCTATTTTCTGTTGATTTTTATCAATTTGATTGAGCTTAAATTAAAATCTAACCGTGTGATAAGATTAATTTTGATGTTATATTTAAGACAATGAAATTCCGTTTAATTTGATTGGTCGTGGGTGAAAAATCAGACTTGATTTGAATGAGATATCACTAATTGAAAGAGTTACCTATGTTGCATTTTAATTATGGAAAAAGTGCGTAATTTTCTATGAAACACGTGCTAAAATTTTAGTGTGATTTCCATGTAAACTTCGTACTAAGGCTGAGTTTGGATTATGCGTTTTGCGGCCAGCGTCCAGCGTTTTTTTTTGTTTTTTGTTTTTTTTTCTTCTGCTGCACAGGTCAGGTGACAAGGCTACTGTTCATGCTACAGTACATGAACAGTAGCCGATTTTGCTGACTTTTCAGCATATTTGTGGGTCCTGTGTACTGTTCACGGGACCCACAAACTTCACTTTACAGATTTTTTTTTATTAAAAATGGGTCCTACGGTACTATTCACATATTTAAAAATTATTTTGTTACAGTGTTTTCAGTTTTCATTTTTCAGCAATAAGCTCTATCCAAACGGACCCTAAATATAACTTTTGGGTCTCCTTATTTGAGCGTGCCATTAAGATTTGAGCATCAAACTGATTAAATAATTTAACTAATTTTCATAGATGACGTGTCCTATTTTTATCCAGGTCCATTTATTTTGTCGTATTCATAAATGACGTGTCCTATTTTTATCCGGGTCCATTTACTTTTGTCTTAAATTATTAAGAGTTGATAGTCCACGATCCAGCTTTCATTCCACTTGCACGGTTATCAAACCAAGAAAAAAAAAATTGCATAAAGAGAATTGGAAAAACATAGAGCAGTAGAAAAGAAAATATATATATACCACTGGGTGAAAAGTCAACGAGACAATGGCTAAACTCCGACACTGCACACTGAAGAGAGGATGCCACGGTGGTTATGGACTTTTGTTAGATCATCTCTCTCTCTCCTTCTAAATTGTATGGTTTCGAAACTTGGACTGTTCATTGAACTATGAAAGGGGGAAGTTCAAAGTTTTTGAGATCGAACCAAGGGTGAACTGGAGTGAAACCGTGATGACGTCATAATTAATTTAATAATTAATTAAAGTCTAAATATAAATATTAAATTTATAAAACTAGTAAAATTGACTAATATATCTATATATATGAGGGAAATTTAATAATTTTCAAGCATATATTTAATAATTAAATAAAAATTTTAATAAAATAAAATAATAACGATGAAAACATTAAAATTTATGATTAATTTTTGAAGTAAAGTTAAATATCTTTGAAGGATTTTGATTATATATATATTATTTTTAATATTTCTTGTAAGAGATAGATAATTTAATTAAGTAGAATATAATTGTATTAAGTTTTTTTATCTAAAAAAAAATTTGAACTAGGGTTGGACCACACGGTTCATCTTACCGATTCTGCATGAACTGTGTGGTCTAACCTCGGTTTAAGGTTAACGGAATTAATAATAATTCCGGTTCTCTATGCTTAAAAAACTAGTTTTCATCTTGGTTCTCGGTTTTTCCGGTCGGACCTCCCGGTTTGGTCCGGATTTGAAAACAATGCTAAATTGAGTTCAAATAGGGGTGGGTCCCACCCACCATAAGGCCCACCTCTATGTGAGAGGGAGAGGATATACTCCCAAACTATCTAATAAATTTCTCAAACTTTCTCCTTCTTTCTCGACAGTTCAGCTTTGGTTTTTATTCACAGGTGTCTCTCACGTTAGTTTGTTAATAGAACAATAACAGAGGTATTGATTTGGCAAGTGTTTAATGTTCAAGGAGTATATTGACCAAAATTAAAGTACAAAAGGTGTTATGGCCACTGCTAGAAAGTTTAAAGGATGTCTAAGCATTTTTCCCATAGTTCTTTTAGTAGGGTAATTATTGAATTTTGATTTTGTGTGCATTTTGTGCTTGTGGTTTATGTCTGTAAGTGTTATATACGATTTCTTGAGATGGACTTTGATTGTCATGTTAGATTAGTGATTGTCGTCTTGCTTTGGTTTTTGAAAGGTTGTGGGAATGGAAATGGACCAAATAGACTAAATAAACACACACACACACACACACACACACATATATTCAAGAAAGGGAATGGACATTAAAATAAACATAATCATCATCTAACTTTCACTTGTGAGTCGAGACAATGTTCATGAAAGGGAAATGAAAAAAGAAAAAAAGAAAAATGGAGTATAGATTATATTTTATTCCATTCTATTCTAATTGTTACTAGAAATGGAAGGAGTCCTTTTTGCTTAATGCTTATTGTAAGTGCACAATTGCGCCTGGACCCAAAAATAAACGTGAGCTCAGGCCCAATGAGCCTTAAACAATGAAATTTGTAGAGTGTAGATTCGAAATCTAATTTAGTGGTGTTGGAAGCTTGATAAACAGACTAGAATGTTACAGTATTTGTAAACAATAAACAAGTATGACAAAAGAATCTCCTCGGACGATTTATGTATTATCTCTCTTTCTCTTTCAAAGATTACAATTCTTCGTGCTTCTCTAGCTAGCTCCCCCCCTCTCTTTACTCTCTTCCCCTCTTTAATACTTCTTTTTCTTTCCTCTTTCTTCACGTGTCACACAAATCTTCATCTTCAATCCTCTCTCCTCCTTTCCACCACCTTCCTGAAGTCTTTAAACAATGGCAAGAAGGTTAATTCTATTGTTCAAGGGTCACTTCCCCATTAATGCGGCCAGGAAGGTAGGTGCAGGGTCTTTAATGTGGAGGTAACAGCTTTTTTCTAAGATATTTCTTTCACACTGTGACGGCTAGAAGGTATTTAGATTCCCCTCTTACCCAACAATTTGTCCAGAACAGTGCCTATAATCTTCTTGGCGAATCCCAGGGTCATCGCGAGTCTTTCTGAGGGGAGATTAGTTCTCAAACGAATCCTCAGACCTTCGCCCTATGAGCCGACTTACAATCTTAAAGACCTTTAGTCAAAAATGGCTTGACATCCGTCAATAAAACCCAAGGCCCAAATACTTGCTCAGGTCCCTTTACTCCGCACACTTATAAAGATAAAAGGGTGGTGTCTTCATGTTTTAAGGAAAGAAAGATAAAAGCTTATCAATATAATAATATGATCGTTTTTGTAAATCTCCCCCCCCCCCCCCCACCAAAAATAAAGGAAAGAGAGAATAAGATCCTCAAGAGCAATTAGTAACTCAAATAATGAGTTCTTTAATTATAAATTGTGAAATAAATGGGTAACTCCATTATCAAGTTTTTTAATCTTAACAATTTATAGTTAAATTAATGTATTAATTTTTGCCTACTCATAAATATTTAAAATGGAAACCAAAATAGGACTAGGATTAGTTGATGTTTATTTAAATGTTGATTATGTGGCAAAATAGGACCTAAATTTTTTAAACGATTTAGGATTTTAATAATTGTGCTCCATGACACTATTTAGATATCTATTTAAATTAGTGTTCAAGATGTAAAATTCAATTATCTCATTTTCACTTTAGACTTCTTTAAATTATTTTAGAGTGTTTAAGGAGACCAATATCCTTAAAGCTCAACTAACACATCCAAATGTTTTCACTATAGATATCTATGATTTAAATTTCTCTTGTATCCTTGTAACTTTCTAATAATAAAACTAAAATTAATAAGACAATATTCTTACAACATTCTTCATAATTATGATTTATATGATTAAAGTAAAATTATTTTTACTTAAATTTATTTATTAGTATAATTTTTATTATACATCAATTAAAAAACACAGCAACAATTATAAAAGAGAGGCGTTACATCTATAATATTTTCACAACAAATTACAGATAGTTACTTGTTATTGGTTCAAATTTGAACCTAATACTAAAATTACTTTTTTACCCTAATAATAACAATCAATAACGATCTACCATTTAAGATTTGTTATAAAAATATTATAAAATTATTACAAACATATCATTTCTCATTATTTAAAAAAAAAAATATATATAAAAACTAAAAACAGTATGTCCCATCTCACATCAAGCAAAAGCCCCCAAAAGGAAATTTAATAAGTAAAATTCTCAACCCAAATCTGTCCTCGACCATAAACTTACAACTTGCTCCAATCTCTTTCCAACCAATATATCAAAACCCCCCTATAAATTCAACAATCCAGATTCGAGACTGACGGTTAGCCAGCTCCTATTCATTCACCTACTGATCTCACTCCTAATACCCAAACTCCAATCCCTTCAATTATCATCATCATCATCATCATCATCAACAACAACATTATCATCAACCTCTCTTCTTCAACCTCAAAAATGAGCTGGTGGTGGGCTGGAGCTATTGGCGCTGCCAAGGCAAGTACAACCCCAAACACAATAATATTCAATCTCTTTCTAATCTACAAGCTTAATCTAACTCTGTTTTTCATGAATTTTTACAGAAGAAATTTGATGAAGATGATGGACCAAAAGGGTTTCAGAGCGTGGGATTAGTGATCGGCGTGACAGGCATAGTTGGCAACAGCTTAGCTGAAATATTACCACTTTCAGATACCCCAGGTGGGCCATGGAAAGTCTATGGTGTGGCGCGTCGTCCACGACCAAACTGGAATTCAGACCACCCCATCGAGTATATCCAGTGCGATGTCGCAGATCCTGAAGACACCGAGTCCAAGCTTTCCCAACTCACCGATGTAACCCACATCTTCTACGCCACTTGGGTCAACAAATCCATCGAGTCTGAGAATTGTGAAATCAACGGTACCATGTTCAGGAATGTCCTACGCGCGGTGATCCCCAACGCGCCGAACCTCAAACACATCTGCCTCCAGACGGGTACTAAACACTACATCGGAAACTTCGAGGTCTTCGGAAAACCTGGGTTCCCACGTCACGATCCGCCTTTCTCGGAAGATTTGCCGAGGTTAGAGGTGCCCAACTTTTACTACACGCTCGAGGATGTTCTGTTCGAGGAGTCCGAGAAAAAAGAGGGATTGACTTGGTCGATTCATCGACCTGACATGATTTTTGGGTTTTCGCCTTATAGCTTGATGAATATAATTGGGACACTTTGTGTTTACGCTGCTATATGTAAACAAGAAGGGGTTGCTTTGAAATTCCCTGGTGCTAAAGCTGCGTGGGAGTGTTATTCTGTGGCTTCCGATGCTGATCTTATTGCTGAGCAGCAAATTTGGGCTGCGGTGGATCCTTATGCGAGTAATGAAGCTTTTAATTGCAACAATGGGGATGTGTTTAAGTGGAAGCATTTTTGGAAGATTTTGGCTGAGCAATTTGGGATTGAGGAGTATGGGTTTGAGGAGGGTGAGAGAGTGAGCTTGGTTGAGTTGATGAAGGATAAGGGTCCTGTGTGGGATGAGATTGTGAGGGAGAATCAGTTGCAGCCTACAAAGTTGGATGAAGTTGGGGTTTGGTGGTTTGTGGATTTGGTTTTAGGTGGGGAGGCTTTGTTGGATAGTATGAATAAGAGTAAGGAGCATGGGTTTTTGGGGTTCAGGAATTCCAAGAACTCCTTCATTTCTTGGATTGATAAGGTGAAAGGGTACAAGATTGTGCCTTAGTAAAATGCTGCTACTAAAGTGATTCAATGTCTCTTTGGGTTCTTTGAATGCTGTTGTTTGTAATGGATGTTGTCGTTAAATAAAGCTTGGATTGGTTGGAAATTTAGAGGTATGGTTCATTGGTTTCATCTAGAACAAAATTAATGAAGTGTCTTTATGTTGTAGTGAAATTTTCTGTAATGGCATGGCAAACATGAAACAATGATGCGGTTGTACTTTATGGTCAAATTTTAAACACAAAAAGCCTTATTCGGCTTTTGGGATTATGTATTCTGTAGACAAATTTTTCTAGCTCTTTGATTTCTCTCTGTTTGATCAAATGTTCCAAACAGATTCGGAAGGTATATCAGAATGCACTTATCTGATTTGGTTTTGGCAATGCACTATAAGCCCAAGTCCGATCCCTTTAGTTGCCTAAAAAAAAATTCCAAGCCTATATACTGTAGCTAATGTCATTACTGCTGGTTTATGCAAACGGGGTATACTTGTATTCTTTCTTTTATCTAAGCTACATCGTAAACTGGTCGAGCCCCAAAAACAGTGCGCTAACTGAATCCTCGAGTGAAATTGGGCTCCTGACACTGGCAAGAAATAAAAGGACTCCACATTCAATCAAAGCCCTTGGCCCCAAACCTTTTGCAGCCCAGCCCTTAACCCAAGTTTTAAATCACAATCCTATCTTGAACCAATGTTACCCATATGCCATATTATCTCCAAATATATATGCACAAAAACTTTCTTGGGTACCACCGCACTTCTTAGGCAAGTTGGTACCTTCATAGGTGCTAAGTCTTTGGGGGGGTTTGGGGGCAAGAATTCAAGCTGTGGGCAGAACTCTACACTTGATAGTAATTCTAATCATAAAAACAACAACTTTAACATGCATTACAATCATAAATAAGGAGTCTATGGTGATAACTGATATCAAGAATACAAGAACACTCACAAACAACAATAAAATAACACACGCAACTAATATTTGAACCAAAATTATAGGTGGAAAAATATTGAAAATTACTTTTTGTTGCAAAACTTGAGGTGGGAATGTCAGACATTCCAACAGTGCTCACATTTTCTGTGTGTGAGAGCTTCTCTGCAAAATCCAGAGACATCTTTGAGTGTGCTCTTTCTCAACAGTGCCCACTGCCCACATTCTTCAAATTATATATCCTACAGGCTGTGGTCTGTACCCAAAGAAAGAATTGCGCTATAACACAAAGCAGGTCTATGTCAACAGACGTATCATTTGTTTTTTAAACTATGACATATTTTCTTGCAGTTTTTTCTTTTTGGGTGTTGGGGGTGTTATGTATTCTTTCTTTAATGTATATATTTTTCCGAGAAATTAGTAACAAATTTTAATTCAATTACCAAATAGCACAGAAAGGCTTAAACCCAAAATCCGGCTAAAACCAAAAATCCAACAGATATGAGATAACAGAGTAACCCTTACATTGCATAGCACAAGGCAAAAGCAACTTCAACTACTACATAGCACACAGATCTGAAACCTCGCCTCAACATCCACCTAAGATTTGGATAAGGCCCATGCAATTGCCATCTCTATATCAAAGGTAAAGTTTAGTAGGATAATTTTTTTTTTCAACTTTTTCATTTTTAACTTTTTTCATAAGGAATGTGTAATTGCTATTGCACATCATCTCAATCCCAACACCTATTCACAAGACATAGCAACTTTCACTCAATAAAACTTTACTGAGGCACAATCTTGTAGCCTTTCACCTTATCTATCCAGAAAATGAATGAGTTCTTGGAGTTCCTAAACCCAAAAAACCCATGCTCCTTACACTTATTCATACTATCCATCAAACCTTCATTTCCCAAAGTAAAATCTGCAAACCACCAAATCCCGACTTCCTCCAACTTTGTGGGTTGCAACTGATTCTCCTTTACAATCTCATCCCACACTGGACCCTTGTCCTTCATCAACTCCACCAAGCTCACTCTGTCACCCTCCTCAAATCCATACTCCTCAATCCCAAATTGCTCGGCCAACACCTTCCAAAGATGCTTCCACTTAAACAAATCTCCATTGTTACAATTAAAGGCTTCATTCTTCGCATTAGGATCCACCACAGCCCAAATATGTTGCTCAGCAATAAGATCAGCATCAGCAGCCACAGAATAACACTCCCAAGCAGCTTTAACACCAGGGAATTTCAAAGCAACCCCCTCGTGCTTACATATAGCAGCGTAAACACAAAGTGTCCCAATTATATTCATTAAACTATAAGGTGAAAACCCAAAAATCACGTTGGGTCTATGAATTGACCAAGTGAGTCCCTCTTTTTTCTCCGATTCCTCGAACATAACATCCTCAAGAGTGTAATAGAAGTTAGGTACTTCCACTCTCGACAAGTCCTCTGTAAAAGGCTGATCGTTTGCGAACCTTATTTTTCCAGCAGTCTCGAAGTCTCCGATGTAGTGTTTAGTACCTGTCTGGAGAGTGATGTGTTTGAGATTTGGCGCATGGGGGATCACCGCACGTAGGACATTTCGGAACATGGCACCGTTGGTTTCACAATTCTCAGCCTCGGTGGATTTGTTGGCCCATGTGACATAGAAAATGTGTGTGACATCGGTGAGTTGGGAAAGCTTGGTTTGAGTTTCTTGAGGATCGGAGATATCACACTGAATATACTCGACAGGGTGGTCTGAATTCCAGTTTGGTCGTGGACGACGTGCCACACCATAGACTTTCCATAGCCCACCTGGGGTGTCTAAGAGTGGTAATATTTCAGCTAAGCTGTTACCAACTATGCCTGTAACACCGATCACTAATCCCACGTTTTGAAAGCTTCGCGGGCCTTCATCTTCATCGAATTTCTTCTGTGAAATCAATAAAAATAAAAATTGTTAGATACGCCTTAGGTAGTGCGTAATTATTAGATATTCTCCAAGTACAGTAACACGATACTCATTCATTTCATATTCATTATAGTGAATGACATTAATTAAATTAACAGTATGATCATCATGAATATATAAGAAGAAGGAATATCACGTCACTCTACTCTAAGAATTATCCGATAAATAGCATTAGAAAGAGATTAGTAAAATAGGTTGTGCTTGCCCGGGCAGCGCCAATTGCTCCAGCCCACCACCAGCTCATTTTTGAGGGAGAATTGAAGAGATTGGGATGTGGTAGTGAGAGGATCCAGTAGGTGAATAGAAGCTGGCTTGACTGTGAGTCTCTGCTCCGAATTCTTAAATTTATAGGGGTTTGATTATGATAATGGAGCCAGTTGTTAACTGTAAGTTCATGTTCAAGGCAGATTTGATGAGGTGCCTCTGAATCTTTTTAGTGGTTTTCTACCTGGGGAGAATTTATCCAACATTTTGAATAGTTAAATGATGATAACGTGGTTCAGTAGTTTTTTATTTTTCATTTTTTTTGTGATTAAGGGCAGATTTGAATTTCATTTGATGAGGTAATTTATCCAACATTTGAATAGTCAAATGATGATGACATGGTTTAATAGTTTAATCATTATGTCATTGATTCAAATAATTAGATTTTTTTTTTTAGTAGTAAAAATGATAGTAGACTTTATTTAGATAGAATTAATTATACAATAAAAACGAGAAAAGAGAATTATTTTTCTAACTAAGCAATGTTTTTTTTTTTTTCCAACATTAGTCAAACCTAATGTGAAGGCTCATATTATCCCTACCAATAATTTGTTTTTTGTGAGCAAGAATATCCAAAGGAATGGAGGCTGTGGATGGACGCTTGGCTAGACGAGAACAATGCTTCAAGACATCAAATAATTGGATTAATAGTTTATTCATTGTAATATACATAAAACAAATACAAACTTAAAGTCTTAAACAAATAAGATGTTATTCATTTTAAACATAAATATACACTTACACCAAAGATTGAATGAGATGCCTCATTATCCAAGTGGACGCCTCATCCTTGTAATTATTCTTTAAATACTCTTTAAATAACTCCTTGAAACCTCTTCTCCTTAACTATAGGATTCTATTGGATGAGTTTCCCAACAAAAGAACTGGACACACCAGGAAGATTACCTTAATTTTGATGATCTTGCCAACCATGGAATCTTTTTATTTTGTAATTTTATTTATTTTGATAACCCACCGCTTGTGGTGGAGACTGAAGAATGCTTTAGCCATGGACCTGGATGGCTTTATTTGTTACTGACCTATTTCTTTAGCCTAGGCATTATGCCATTATCCATTATTACAAAAGAAAGAAAGAAAGAAAGAAAGAAAGAAAAAAAAAAAAGAAGCTTATTAAAAATAGCTATTCAAACAATTTTTAAATATAAAAATTTAATAATTTTTATCTATAAAAATGACTAAATAGAGGACTTTAGAATTTATCCTTTTGACTGCTTATTTTAAGTTCAAAGGCAATTAATATACTTAAAAGCAACCATCTGATGCCATTAATTTGTTTATTAGTTTTTTGTTTTTATCTATACTTTCATTAGGGTTAGGCCTGAGTCTAATGTCCAGTGATATTAGACCCATTAAAATGGTGATACGTGTCAACTTTTAAACACATATCACCATCTAACCAAGTTAGTACATTGGATATATTAAACCTAAAACAATGTCATTTTCATTATCATAGCTCATGCGCACATGAATGGTGGGTTTATCATCCATTTTTTCAATTCATTCATCCTCAATAATTGCCACTATCAGAGAGTTAAATATATCAATTGCAAGCTCACCCGAACCCAATTACATAAAAAAGTTGAAAGTGGATGTGTTAATGACACAAGCCATGACATCTATTTTTCTTGGATAGAAGCGCCAAGCGTGGACTCCTGGGAGGCTTCGTTCTTATTTGGAAGCTTGAGAGGGTTGCAGTGTCTTTTTAAAATGAAAAGAAAAAACTTGTTCTTCATCCATTTATTTCTTTAAGAATGAGCTGGTGGTTGGCTAGGTCTATTGGAGCTGCAAAGGTATAAATTCCCTTACTCTTTCTATATATGCAAACACGTATGCTATTATGAATTTTGTACAAGGATTGAGAAAACGAAAAAGGACCAACACTAGTTCCATTGTTATATATATATATATATATTATATATATATATATATATATTATATATATATATATTGAAAAATTATACTTTACATCTGATAATTTAGAAATTTTAAGAAGTAGCATATTAAATCTCAACCTACGTGTTTAATTAACACTTTGATGCCATTGGTGCCACTAAGCACTAATTTCACCAATCTTTTCTTCTCACAACAATTAGAGCCCGTTTATCTGAATCAATTCTCCATTCCACAGGCATCTAAACCAAACTAGCAAAGATCTTATCGAGATCGCATTGTACAAACTGACAAATATGAAGAATATCAATTGTTGCAAATTAGTCGATATGAAAGATATTTCTATATGAAATATCACTTTTGTTGATCCATTCCAATGTGGCAGATATTTCTATATTTCAAACTTGATAGTTGATAGATTGACGCAAATTATTTCTTTCCTTATTAAACACAATATGATATAGCTAATGTGTTCCAATGAAGGCAGAAGCAGTTGCTATTTTTGGGGCATAGCAACTTATACAATCTGCTAACTTCCCGTAGCCATTTGAAATTCATAACCTGGAATGCTAATATACATCTTCTCTGCGACAAGAACAATTGGCCGAGTTTAGCAAGTTTGCCATCAACTTTGACCATGTTATGGCAATACATGTGGCTCACTTACTTACAATTTGGGTACGCACTATTTTGATTTTTTTGTGTGAATTTAGCAAGTTTGCACCTCAAAATTTAGAAGAATAAAAATATTATACAATCTCATCATGGGAGGAAAAATAGGAAATCTAATGTTGTGTTGACATGTCCCTCTATTATTGGGTTACAAATATCATATCTATAAATAAAAAAATAAAATAAGAAAACCCAAAATAATATAATGATATATTTGTAGAGATAGAGTATTGGAAAATACTTTTAGAAATAGTTCAATTTTTAAGGAGAAAAATATCTTCAAGAAATTTTAAAGAATAAATTATGGATTATATCATAAGAGCAAGATTTAGGTACAGTAATTAGGTATTGTTCTTTAGGTTCCCCTTTAAGATTCTGCCATATGAATTTTTTTTTATAGGATGAGAGTGTATTTTTTAGTTAAATAGCCACATTACTGAGTTTTAAAAGGGAACCTAAGGAACAACACTTAAGTTTTGTCCATATCATAATACAAAATAATTATATATTCCCACGCATTGCGTGGGTCTGTGACTAGTTATCCATTATTACAACAAAAAAAAGAAAGAAAGAAAAAGAAGCTAATTAAAAATAGCTATTCAAACAAATTTTAAATATAAAAATGTAATAATTTTTATCTATAAAAATGACTAAATAGAGGACTCTAGAATTTATCCTTTTGACAGCTTATTTTAAGTTTAAAGGCAATTAATATACTTAAAAGCAACCATCTGTTGCCATTAATTTGTTTATTAATTTTTTTCTTTTATCCATATTTTCATTAGGGTTTGGCCTGGGTCCAATGTCTAGTGGTACTAAACCCCTTAAGATGATGATATGTGTTACTTTTAAATATATGTCACCGTCTGAACAGGTCAGTACATTGGATATATTAAATTGAAACCAATCCCTTTCATTATCATAGCTCATGCGTACATGAATGGTGGGTTTATCATCCATTTTTTCAATTCATTCATCCTCAATAATTGCCACTATCAGAGAGTTAAATATATCAATTGCAAGCTCACGCAAACCCAATTACATAAAAAAGTTGAAAGTGGGTGTGTTAATGACACAAGCCATGACATCTATTTTTCTTGGACAGAAGCGCCAAGCGTGGACTCCTGGGAGGCTTCGTTCTTATTCAGTTATTTGGTAGCTTGAGAGGGTTGCAGTGTCTGTTTAAGATGAAAAGAAAAAAACTTGTTCTTCATCCATTTATTTCTTTACCTACGGTAGTTTCAGAATGAGCTGGTGGTTGGCTAGGTCTATTGGAGCTGCAAAGGTATAAATTCCCTTACTCTTTCTATATATGCAAGCACGTATGCTATTATGAATTTTGTACAAGGATTAAGAAAACGAAAAAGGACCAACACTAGTTCCATTGTTATATATATTTGAAAAATTATACTTTACATACGATAATTTAGACATTTCAAGAAGTAGCAAATTAAATCTCAACACACGTGTGTTTAATTAAGCTTTTAGCATTTTTTATTTTTTATTTTTTTGAGAATGCGCTTTTAGCAGTTTTATTATAGGATTGAGGGGGTTTTTTTTTTTTTTTCCTTGAAACTATAGGGTTTAACTTTAATTTTTATAACGTTACTTTTATAATTACAGGGTTTAATTTGATCCACCTCTAAAGTTTAGACTTATTTAGAGTTTTAAGTGAAAATTTACCTAACTATTTTTGTTTTACTCATCAATTGTTTTTGAGAAGCTACTCATCAATTGATTTGAAGAAGAAAATTCGATGATATATATTTTTTCCCATATTTAGTACCCATTTGGGTACTGATGAAAACCCAGCACATTGTGTCTGGGTTTCCTCTTTCCTTTTCTTTTTTTTCTTTTTTTTTGAGCCGTACGTTTATGTGGCTGTTGGCTTTTTCAGTTGGTCCTGACATTGTTCACGGGAGTCACAAATTTTTTTTATTATTAATTCTATTTCGGAACCCATTTCGGTTTGTTCAATGAATCGGAATATTTCGGTACCGGCCAATTTCGGCATACCGTTTCAAGATATTTTGGGTTTAAAAATAAATACATAAATAAATATATCTACCCCACAATTATAATTTTTTTTTGCTAAATACTTTTATAATTTTTTTGCATGAATTATGCTAATTTCCACAGCATTTCATAGTTATTATTAATTTATTATAATAAATTAATGACTCACAGTGTGATAAAGAGACTGGAGAGCTCTATGCCTACACAAAGTAGCCTCTCTGTTCAATGTACTCTAGTAGGCAGTAGTAGTAATAACCCATGAACAAAGTTTCTACAAACTCATCATATATCTTTATATTGAGTGTGAATTTTGAAAATCTAACGGTTAGATTGCATGTTCTTATTACATTTTTAATGCTTACAAAATTTCAAGAAGATCAAAGATCAATTGCTATGTTATCAAATAAATGTTATAATTTCAAATTTTTGTGATTTAAAGTTGTATATAAAAAATAAGTTAATTGATCAAATAGTAAATAATATCAAATTTGAACGAAATTTGATACGTATGTTAAAAACATATGGAACATGAAATTCAACGGTTAGATTCTCAAAATTCACACCCAAAAAAGAAATATATGAGAAGTTTGAAGAGTTTCTCTCCAAACTAGTTTGGAGAGAAAACCTTGTTCATAACCCATCGAACCATTCAAAAACCAGATAAAATAATAATTTTCGAATTCACTAAAATATAATCATATCTTGGAAGTAGGAACCATTCAGAACTTTACCAAACCATAGCCATTGTTCAAAAATAGCATGAAAGTCTCAAGACTCTAAGTAATTTGAAGGTTTGATGTGAAGACAAGAAATTTGAAAGTTTGACGAAACGTGAAGACAAGCAAGTGAAACAATGCAGTGAAGAAAGAAAATAAAGCAAAAAAATAGAAGGGAAAAGCATAAATCAGGTATGCAAATGAAGGTTGCCATTGTTGTTTTTTCCTTCTATCTTCTTATTTTCTTTTTGGGTTATGATTATTTTCTAGTGAACTTAAAGCTTTAGATCCTGTCAAAATAGAAGTTTTAGATGCGTGAATGTATTTGTGAACATTTGATTTGAGATGTAGAGTGATGTAGTTGTAGAATAGATTTTTTTTAAGGGAAAACTGGTACCGGCCGAAATTTCCATTTCGCCCGAAACTGGCCGGAATTGACATTTCACCATAATCCTGCTTGAATCCCTATAGATAAGATTTGGAGAATGAAGGGGATAAAAATAAGAGACGGGTATTCCTATTGAACTTAAATGAATGGACGGATATGTGGAAGACGGATCAACACCGTGGGCAACACTACTATGACGGTTAAGGTTTGCTGAGTATCCGTCATATATAAGTTAATTGCTGATTCCGGGTTGCATGTCATTTGACATGTTTCGACTGGGCTTTTTCTTTATCCCCACGCAAACGTGCATACTTGAACTTCTTGCGGCACACGTTTGGTAGGACTCCTATATGGAAAGGAACTTGAGAAGGAAGTTGTATCCTAAAAGAAAGGTAATTCTACTCAATATAAATACCCCCAGAAACCCTAGATACGAAGGTACACATAATATTCTTTACTCTGGCACTCTAGGGTAAAAAGGCACAAGATTCTAACTTGACATTCGGAGGGTTTTTGGCCGGCACCACACCGGTGCTCTCTTTAGGTCTATTGTTTTCTTTTTGCAGGAACAACTTTGGGCGGAGGGTGCTCGCAACTCACTGGTGATATTTTCGGCATCATAAGAGAATATCTATAATTCTAATATCTATAATTGTGATTTTTTTTCAATATATAAAAAATATCTATAATCAACAAGGAGATGAATATCTATAATTCAAATTGATAACTTGACGTAATCTAGCTAGGAAAGGTTTTCAACCAGACTGTGCACGTGTTATGACTCGTGCCATCAATGTCTATACTGTCTTCTTTTGGATTTTGGAATTTTCTTTCATGTTCTATATAAAGTTGAACCAGAAAGCTAGTATACACAACAAATTAAAATATCTACAGTGTTTTTCTTTGGCTAAAAATTAAGCTTCTATCTACAAGCCTCTTATTATAGTTCCCAATACCCCATTTCTTCATCTATTTAATTCTTTACCTACAGTAGTTTCGGAATGAGCTGGTGGTTGGCTAGGTCTATTGGAGCTGCAAAGGTATAAATTCTCTTACTCTTTCTATATATGCGAACACATATGCTATTATGAATTTTGTACAAGGATTAAGAAAACGAAAAAGGTCCAACACTAGTTCCATCGTTATATACATACATATATATATTGAAAAATTATACTTTACATCTGATAATTTAGAAATTTCAAGAAGTAACAAATTAAGTCTCAACTCACGTGTTTAATTAAGCTTTTAGCAAGGTTTTTTTATTTTATTTTTTAGAATGTGCTTTTAGCAGTTTATTATTGGATTGATTTTTTTTCCCCTCAAAACTTTAGGGTTTAACTTTAATTTTTATTACGTTACTTTTATAATTACAGGGTTTAATTTGATCCACCTCTAAAGTTTAAACTTATTTAGAGTTTTAAATGAAAATTTACCAAATTATTTTTGTTTTACTCATCAACTGATTTGAAGAAGAAAATTAGATGATATATATTGTCTCATATAAAAAAACATGCGAATAGCAAGCCCATACCCAGATCCTTATATATAGCCACTCACTTCTCCTTCGTTAATCCAACTAAAAAAATATGAGCTAATTATCAGATTATGACAACAACTCTGCAACAACAACAACAATATCATTCTAATCCTTATTTAACTCTTTCTTTATGAATTTTACAGAAGAAATCTGATGAAGATTATGAAGCACCAGGAAGCCACCAAAGTGTAGGCTTAGTGATTGGTGTAACTGGCATTGTGGGCAATAGCCTAGCTGAAATCTTATCCCTCTCAGATACTCCAGGTGGGCCTTGGAAAGTCTATGGTGTGGCACGTCGTTCACGCCCAAATTGGAACAAAGAATACCCAATTGAGTACATCCAATGCGATGTCTCTGACCCTAATGAAACCCAAACCAAGCTTTCCAAACTCACTGATGTGACCCACATCTTTTATGTCACATGGGCTAGTCGGCCCACTGAGGCCCAAAACTGTGAAACCAACGGTACCATGTTCCGTAATGTCCTACGTGCAGTGATTCCCCACGCGCCAAACCTCAAACACATCTGTCTCCAAACAGGTGCCAAACACTACGTAGGACCCTTCGAATCCTTTGGCAAAATCAAAACCCATACCCCACCTTTTACTGAGGACATGCCACGTTTGAACGTGTTTAATTTTTATTACACTCAAGAAGATATTTTGTTAGAGGAAATTAAGAATAAAGAGGGGTTGACTTGGTCAGTCCATAGGCCTAATGTGATATTTGGTTTTTCACCATATAGTTTGATGAATATTATTGGTACACTTTGTGTGTACGCAGTTATATGTAAGCACGAGGGGATTCCTTTGAAGTTCCCTGGGAGCAAAGTGGCTTGGGAGAATTACTATGTGGCTTCAGATGCTGATCTTATTGCTGAGCAACAAATTTGGGCTGTGGTGGATCCTAGTGCTAAAAATGAAGCTTTTAATTGTAACAATGGGGATGTGTTCAAGTGGAGGCATCTTTGGAAGGTGTTGGCTGAAAAATTTGGGATTGAGAATTATGGATTTGAGGAGGGTGAGAAAGTTAGCTTGGTGGAGTTGATGAAAGATAAAGGTCTAGTGTGGGATGAGATTGTGAGAGAGAATCAACTACAACCCACTAAGTTGGAGGAGGTTGGTGCGTGGTGGTTTGTGGATTTGTTGCATATGGTAGGGGATTTTGTGGATAGTATGAATAAGAGTAAGGAGTATGGATTCTTGGGGTTTAGGAATTCTGAGAAATCATTGATTGCTTGGATAGATAAGATGAAAGCTTACAAGATTGTGCCTTGAAATAGGGCTTGCTTAGCTCAATACAACTTGAGGCCTAAGGTAGCATACCAAGAACTTTAAATAAGTTTTTTTTATTTAAATATTCTTTAATTAATATTTAGTTTGTAAATAATATATGTACAAATATTTTCAATTAAAAAAAACACTTATTGGTCCACTCTCCCCCCAACATTTGGTAGTCTTTCTCTTGAAGGGGCCCTAGGCCTGGCCTAAGCCTAGGCTGGCCTTGCCCTAAGGAAGGAAATGAGAATAAATGGTAGATGCGCTCATCTTGTTGGTAAAGGAATGTTCGATACAATTACCATGCGAGATCTACATGCTTTTAATCCTTTTTGTCAATTGTCATTGTGTTTTTGTTGCGGACTTTTGTGGGTGTGTACAATAGGTCAATATCTGACCCTTCCAATATGAATTTTCAACGAAATGTATTTGCCTAGTTAATAAGAAAAGAAAAGAAAAAAGCTGTTCATACATGCATTACCTTTTTTTTTTTTAACATACTATTAAACTAATAAGTCGTGATTCATCTAAACATCAATTTTAAACAAGCCCACCACCAATGCAAATTTTCACACCAATCAAACACTTCCCACGATAAGCTGAGAAATTGTGTGCTCCGGACTTGCTAAAGAAAAAATGGTTTCTGTGGTCATATAAAAGGCAAAGGTTTTGTGGCCCAAGGAGGATAGTTTTAACATATTTCAACACATTTTAAACAATATTACACACATTTCTACACACTTTTTCACTCACACGTATATAAAAAACACTCAAACAACCTAACTCAAACAACTCTCTCAAACAACTCTCTCAAACACCCCTAAGTTTTCCAGGTCAGGCAGCTAGATTTTTTTTTTTTTTTTTTGAGAAACGGTCACGCAGCTAGACTTGACAAACAAAAGACCATGTGAAATGCATATGACACTTCGATGCCATTGTTGCCACTAACTTCACCTATCTTTGCTTCTCACAACAATTAGAGCCCATTTATCTGAATCCATTCTCCACTCCACAGGCATCTAAACCAAACTAGCAAAGATCTTATCGAGATCCAGGACCGGCCCTAGACCTAAGCCATTTAAGCCATGACCTAAGGCCCCCTAACATAGAAAGGCCCCCAAATTAAAATGGGAGTAGTAAGATTTTTTTTAATTAAAAAAAGACGGAGTAACTTGCACCTTTTTTTATTTTTATTTTATTTTATCACATAGGTCTCATAAATTGATATGTCCAATTACAATAAGTAATTCAATATTTATTTATTCTTTTCTTAAAATGTTACATCAGTTTGTAAACTTTTTATAATACTTTTTGTAGTAACTTTAGCATCTCCTACACACAAAATATATATATATATATATATATATATATAAATTAATAGAAATACAACCCAATCACCAATTTACCATTAAGTGAATGAAAAATACTAAAACTAATACATATTTTATGACAAAACTTACAAACAGATATGGCAAAAATATAATTAGTACCACTCAAACAATATAATAAAGGAATGTTTTGAATAACTTTTCTTTTATTGATGATACGTTAGTTTGTAAAACCTACATAATAAGTATCACTAGCTCATTTTGAATGAATTAGTCTTATTAATTAGTAAAAATTAACAATAGATTTGAAATAAAAAATTATAATAGAAAAAATATATATTATTTAAGAGTTTTTTTTTTTTGACATTTATTTAAGAGAAATTTAAATATAGAAAGACCTACTAAAATTTTCGGTTTATGCCTCAAACTATATAACTATCTTGAGCCGGCCCCGTTGCGATCGCGTTGTACAAACTGACTAATATGAAGAATATCAATTGTTGCAAATTAGGGTGGAATCCATTCCAACGTGGCTGATATTTCTATATTTCAAACTTGATAATTGATAAATTGACGCAAAATCGGAAAGGTTCTCATTTTTCAAAAAGGTTGTGCAAACAAAAAGCAATACGGACACTCGCATGTCCAAAATATGTCGACATTTTGATCCCAATACCCATTGTATTGAACGGAAATCTTATACAAATTTGACTTTAAACATGTTTCAAGCTCATCCATTTATTGAAAAAAGTTCATCCAAATTTGACTTTAAAAAAGTTCATCCATTTATTTCTTATTGTCTTCTATGCAGTGAGGTTAGGCCTAGTACAGTATGTCATGGCTTATGTCATTTATGTGGACTGTCTTCTTTCTGATTCTGGAATTTTCTTTTATGTTCTATATAAGTTGAAGCAGATAGAGAGTACACAAATAAAATATTTATTCTTCTTTGGCTAAATAAATAATTAAGCTTACATATCTACAAGCCTCTTACACTACTTTCAGAATGACCTGGTGGTGGGCTAGATCTGTTGGTGCTGCAAAGGTATGAACTCCCTCACTCTTTCTTTTATACACCAAGACATGCTCTTATGAATTTTGTACACCAACACATATGCTAACTCTTTCTCTATGAATTTTATAGAAGATATATGAGGAAGATTATGAAGCACCGCGAAGCTACCAAAGTGTAGGCTTAGTGATTGGTGTGACTGGCATTGTAGGCAACAGCTTAGCTGAAATCTTGCCACTCTCTAATACACCAGGTGGGCCTTGGAAAGTCTATGGTGTGGCACGTCGTCCACGCCCAAATTGGAACAAAGACCGCCCAGTTGAATACATCCAATGCGATGTCTCTGACCCTAAAGAAACCCAAACCAAACTTTCCCAACTCACTGATGTCACACACATCTTCTATGTCACATGGGCTAGTCGGCCCACTGAGGCCGAAAACTGTGAAACCAATGGTAACATGTTCCGTAATGTGCTACGTGCGGTGATCCCTCATGCATCAAATCTCAAACACATATGTCTACAAACAGGTACCAAACACTATCTAGGACCCTTCGAATCCTTTGGCAAAATTGAACGTCATAGCCCACCTTTTATGGAGGACATGCCACGTTTGAATGTGCCCAATTTTTATTACACTCAGGAAGATATTTTGTTTGATGAAGTTAAGAATAAAGAAGGTTTGACTTGGTCAGTCCATAGGCCTAATTATATATTTGGGTTTTCACCTTATAGTTTGATGAATATAATTGGCATGCTTTGTGTGTATGCGGCTATATGTAAGCATGAGGGGCTTACTTTGAAATTCCCTGGAACAAAGAGGCTTGGGAGTATTATAATGTGGCTTCGGATGCTGATCTTATTGCTGAGCAACAAATTTGGGCTGTGATAGATCCTAATGCGAAGAATGAAGCATTTAATTGTAACAATGGGGATGTGTTTAAGTGGAAGCATCTTTGGAAGGTGTTGGCTGAGCAATTTGGGATTGAGAATTATGGGTTTGTGGAGGGTGAGAAAGTTAGCTTGGTAGAGTTGATGAAAGATAAAGGTCCAGTGTGGGACAAGATTGTGAGAGAGAATCAGTTGCAACCTATAAAGTTAGAGGAAGTTGGAGTTTGGTGGTTTGTGGATGTAGTACTGAAGGGAGGGGATTACGTGGATAGTATGAATAAGAGTAAGAAGCATGGATTCTTGGGGTTTAGGAACTCCAAGGATTCGATGATTACTTGGATAGATAAGATGAAAGCTTACAAGATTGTGCCTTAAAAGAAGAAAATGTGAATATCCTTGTTGGATAAAATTACTTGTAGTAAAGGAATTTTTTGTTGTTGTTTGATAAAATAACCATGCGATAGAAGCACTATTTAAATCCAATTTTTTATTTGTGTTTTTGTTGTCTATAACCCTTTCGTCATAAATTTTCTTGTAACATGTATGATATGTACAATGAATGTATTTGCCTTATAAAAAAAGAAAAGTGTAGTGCATATATGTATTGTTTTTTTAAGTTCTGTTGAGACTGTAATTTCTGATTAATCTAACATCAATTTTATAGGAGCTCACCATTGACACAATATTGTGTGTGGATAAGCATATGCTTCTAGACAATTTGAAAAGAACTTTATTTCCATGGTCACATGGAAGGAAAAGGTTTTGTGGCCAAAAGGAGGATAGGTTTTCTAGCTTAGATAGATAGACTAGACAAACAAAAGAACAGAAATAAATGGAAATTTAAAATAAAAATAATAGAATGGTACTACATATCTTCTATAGACAAACACCAACCCCGGGTTTGATTCCTACCACCAAGCGGGTGGAAACTAAGGGGCAGAGACCATGAGCCTCCATACTGAGCAACGAGAACATGAGCCAAAAATTCCTAGGGGCAGAAACATGGCTTTCGGCCACCGTAAGCGAGAAAGTAAGATATGATGATTAAGCTAATCCTAATCATGTGCAAAGCTGGCATTTTGTAAAACGAGTATGCATAAACTTAAAAACAAGAACAAAACGTACGAATTTATGCCCCGGCAATGCCGATCAAAACCATTCAAACATTAGAGAAATTATTCCATCGCCACAGCCTGGTGACCTACGTACATTAGAAAAAACAAAACAAAATATAATAACACATTCTTTGTGCTCCACCAAAAAATTAAGTCTTTATTCAGGTGGGTTAGGGGGCAGTCTGTGAATTGGGCTAAAGGGGCGTATCCTTGGCTAGCGGAGCTGTGAGGGGGGTCTGTTCACGAACGGTCTCGGCTTCAACACGAACATTGCTTGAGGCTTCTAAGTCAACCATTTCAACATGGGAATCAATTGCCTGCACGAGGTCCCTCATGCTGGGCGTATCTTCCTCATCTTCAACACCGACCTGACTTTGAATAGGGGGAGGGGGAACCGGATATGGAATCTGGTTAGGGTTCCACAGAGGGGAATCCTCAGCTACTCCCATCGCTTGAAGGGCAGCCATCCACCCTTCCCCGAACTCGTGGTTCTGAGCTTGATGGATAGTAGGTTCCACAGAGTTCTTGGCCTTTGTAAAGCCCGCATTATACCATTTGTCCTTGCAGACCTCAAGAGCATCCTTCAAGCCAACAATTTCGTTGGGTTGGGACAGGTTCAGGCTATCCGCCTTGGCCAACCTCAGCTCGGTCTCGCCCAATCTGGATGTTAGATCAGTTAGCTTCTTCTTTGCCGCCAAACGAGCCTTTTCAGCATCTACTGCTTTCCTTTCAGATGTGTTAGCAGCTTCTTCCCTCTCCTTGACCATGTTCTCGGCAACGGTCATCTGCTTATTGGCCCGATCAATAACCTCGGCCGCTTCCTTCAACCTCTCATCAATAACACTGGTTAACTGCACGGCCTGAAAACAAGAACGGTGATGAGATAATGAAACTGAAAGAGCACTCCATATGCTTAAAAGGGTATTGTGATGCATGGAAGTGGGGAAGTAGTAATTACCGCGATGGTATGCCATTGCAGCCGCCTAGCAAGTGACTTATTGTCGTCGTCCAAGAAGAAGTGGGCATCCTTGGGTAACAGGAGACCTTGTGCTAGGCTCTGTGCAACCCGACCTCTTTCGCCCTGCTCCCACATCCGAACAGTGGCGGTCGCCGGTAAGGGATTGTCACCCAGCCTAAATTCGGGCTGCCAATTAACCCCGACCTAAGAGGAAGACGCCCCCTTTGTCCCGACCTTGATGGCTGGCTGAACAGCACCTGCCACCTCCTAGGCCTTGGGACCCACTTTTGTACACGGTAGAGTTTTTGGGGGAACATCGCCCGGGGGGGGGGACTAACCTTTTCGGCAGCTCGTTTCCTTTTTCTGCCCTCTCCAGCGGGAAGGCCAGGCCCCTTTCCTAAGGGGGATGGAGGCTAAGCCACAAGAATGGCCCCGGGCAAGAACCGGGAAAGAGTCATTGTCCTTTTGCTTACCATTTTCTCTGACGGACTAGCTTTGACTCCCGGTGTGCCGATCGGCTCAACTGCTTTTTCGGCCGCTTGGACTTGGGCGTTATTACCCTTAACAGGAACGTGTGCCAACTCTCTGAGAGCCCGAGAAACTCGTTTGGCTGACTCGTCCTAGACTGGGGCAAGGTCTTCAGCAGTCGTATAGCGGGGACTGAAGTTGTGGGCTTCGCCGGTAGTCAATGAGGGAGGGAGAAAGTTGGTGTGGCGGACGTCTATGTAGGACAGCAATAGATTGTCGACCAAGAGAGCTCGGCTGAAGGATTGCCAAGTCTTGTACACGGGGGTGCAACCGAGTATGAGGTACAATGCCCTGAGCTGTCCGCCGCTGTGGACAAATATCTCGGACCGAAGCACGAAATTTACACCTCTTATATTCACAACTCTAAGATCCTAGATGAATATTTTACCGTCTGCAACATAGAAATACAAGGGGTTAGTATCCAAACAAAACGAGTAAAAGTAAAGAAAAGGCGACGGATTAATGTTCGGCACGAACCAACTTCACGCCGTGAGAAGGGACAAGGGACGTCATCGGTAAACCAATTACCGCGCACTCGAACAAACTCTTAGGCAAAATTCTTGTTAGAATCGGGTAGACACAAAATTAGTTGTACCTATGTATCCCTGACTTTCAAATAATAATTGGTCTCTTTACTCCTATACAGGCTGTACATGTAATTTGTGTCATGTTGGCTCAATTTCAAACCGTATATTTGGTTCAACCTGCTGACCCAACTAACTACCCGGTAAAAGTTGGGGGGAAGTTGGTCCGGACACAAGCCATAGAACCTAAGTGTATCAATTAAAAGGGCATCCACTGGAAATCTAACCCCGCCCTCTAGAATAGACATTAAAGGGAAAAAGGCAGTATTGGAGCCCCTATAAAGCGAAAATTTGCTCTCATGGCAATATGCCACATCTACATCCTCAAGGATGTTGAGCGTTTGCCTAAAGGTGACTAGAGACGCCTCAGTGTTCAGAAGGTGAGCGAAGCCCATTTTAGACACCAAGGTTGAAGAGCAGAACTAAAGTAAAAGAGAAAGAGGTAGAAGACTTACTTTGGGCTCTAAGGGAGAGGAATATTCTAGGCTGAGGGATTAACACCAGATGAATGCTCGGTAGAGAGAGGGTTCAGAGAATTGAGATCATAAAAACAAAGAGGGTCCTGAAGTGCCCTATTTATAGGAACCATGAGAGATGGGGTTGGTACCAATCAATAAATGGGGAGCAAGAAATCTCACTAATCCCCACTCCAACTGTCGCACGCACGCCGTTTTGGTTTGTGAACCATCGCGCAATGATGAGAGTTTGAGCCAGCGGTCACGTAACGCACAACTTTTCAGGGGCGCATTAAATGATTTTTCTGAACCGCTCCAAATCCTTGTATGTTCAGTATCTCGAATAATGCTTGTCCCTTAACCTTGACCCGTGCCCGAGTCAAGGGAGGGCTAATGTACGGGACGCTATTCATTTGTGGGCCCAATACTCACTAAAGCCCATCTCAACAATGCCACGTACACAAAGCTCACGAATCGCTGGGATTCGAGTTCTAGAACTATCATGTTTGAAGATCACTTGTGAAACCTGGCCTATGAGTACCGTCCGGATGATCCTTGGCACCTAACTTGGAATAAGGGGAACACCGATGACACGTTGTAAATGCAAAATCCTGTCTGTTCGGAGAATATGACCACCCGGAAGGTCGGATCCCCGTGAGTCCAATAAAGGCTTCGAGAACATCCCTGCCGAGCAGTACAGCCATCAATGGAACCAGTTCCAATGCCACTCTCATTTCCTCTCACTCCCAACTAAACCCCCACTTAATGTTAACAGTATTGGACCCCTCTTTCCACCACCAGGGGAACAATCATGGCCACTCTACTAAGTATGGATATAAATAGGAAAGGAAGACTCAGTTGAGGGGGTTGGCAATTCTGGGGTGAGAAGTTGTAAAGCGAAGAGTCATCACCAAAAAAAAGAAGAAAGGTACTAGAGGAAGGTTAAGCTACAGAGTCGAGCACAACATCACCTGATGATGCAAAGAATAATCAGTAGGCTGGATGCTTCGTACTTGAAAAGACCACTGGTTCTTTTGGCAGCCTGAACAAAGAAAGAAAAGCAAATCAAAGGCGACCGGGGTTGCCGGCCGAAAACCCTCCGATGGTAAAGTTAGTTTTCCTCTCCATATTATGAGTTCCAACTTTTCTGGAGTAAAAATTCTACATACCTTGGGTTTGTCTGAAACTGCCTTTATATAGCGTACTCATTGGCGGTTGCACAAATTCGAATTTCTCCTGACTTCAAGGAGAGATAGAACTCAAACGTATCTGGCATAACCGTTTGGAAGTTATGCTTTTGTTTCGCAACGGATACCTGGCGGTTACCCGTGGGATAAGGGACTGTCATACCTTATTCGGAGATTTTCCTAAGTGTAACACCCCCGTCCTGGAGTATCTCAGTTGGGTGTGCTTTGTTACACGCATAGGGCTATCTCGTCTAACAGGTGAACATCCTCAGGACGAGGATAGCGTTATGGACGAGTGTATCACTGGTGTTGTTTACCTCGTCCAGATCTCCTCTTCCCAGGACGAGGTATTAGTAGGCAAACTCCCGAGGGTATTCTCAATGGTAGGTAGGTCATGGACGACCTGTATGGACGACTTGGAGATAGGCTGGATTATTCCCTTATCATCACCCATAGTAGAAAATCCAAAAACCCACCATACAAATAGATTGTGAGCCCAAATACCTCTTAGGCCCACTAGTCGTATCTAGGTGCGTACAAGTTCTATTACCTATTTTGAGAAACTGAAACTGGTGTTGATTTGTTATGTTAACTTGTTTCTTGATTGACCCTATAAATACTAGAATAAGAAATGGAATAAAAAATGGCTGATTTTTGAACTTTGTTCATTGAGTTGTTGGCTCATTGTTGGATTCAGATATGCTTTACAGTACTTGAGTGCTGGAATTTACATTGTGCAATTCAAAACTTTAATTGAACAATCTCATTGCTAAGCTGACAGTTTCTAAGGTTACATTAGTACTATCATTTATTTGCCAATAGCTAGCTTGTATTACTCTTAAAAGGTTGTTGGAATATTTTTATATGAAATACAATATTTTAAATATTAATTAATTTCTGACTTAAGTGATTTAAAATTTATACCTTTTAAATTCTTTTTATCAGCAAAATCTGTCATTTGACAGCTTTTATCTTTGTGCTCAATTTAATGAGCATAAAATGCTCAAACGGTTTATCACTTTTATGGCTATCAATCCTTTAGTAATTTTCAAACGCTTTGAATACAAAAGCGTCATAAACTTTAATTTGATTTAAACATGATTTAATGACCAATTGACACATATCTGTTCTATATATACAGCCCTATATGCCCGGCCATCATATAGAGATAGAAAAGAGAAACTTTTATCCATGTATATTTTCATGCAATAGAAAACTATTCATATATTTACTTTGGTAGTTTTCTCATCTTTGTATATACTATATTTCTAGGTAAAAGAAAAGTATTATTGAGAGCTTCCTATCCTACAAGCAGTGTAGGCTTGAAGATGATTAGCGAAGGTGGTTGGGTTGTTGTATCCTAGGGTAGCACGTTGTTGATGCCCACTTTGGCAAGGAGGCCCAATAATAGGAAGAAGCCTAACAATATGGGAGAGAATAAAGAAGAAGAGTTAGTAAATTGAGAAGAAAACCATTTAGCCCAAATGGCAGAAATAATGGACCATAGGCCTAAAAAATAGCAAAATGGCTTCAAAAAAAGCAAGCAGGCCAAAAGGAGCCCAAAGAAAGAAGTAGTAAACTCATGGATATTATGAGAAATGGAAAGCAAGAAAGAATGGGCCGAAGGAGCCTGAAGGAAGGAACTAAGGGTTGGTGGAAAAACTCATAAACCCCGAAAGTAAAAGATATGGTAATCTGGGTTGAGGAAGTCCAAAAGACTTAGCAAAAGCTCATGGGAATGAAGGATTGGAATGCCCAAGGAAATTAAGTTGGTCGAGAATGCCCAAAAGAATAAAATGGGCCAAGGAAGCCCAAAACAACAAGAGTACATGCCCAATGATAATGTTGGGCTATTGGAATTAAGCAGAATGAAAGCATATAATAGGTCCAAAAGAGGCCTATCAAGCACAAGTCAAATAATAGCATGGTAGGAACAACAAGATGGTATGGTAGGAGTGTCGACCGACCCACAAAGAGGGTAAGGAATGGATTGAAGAAGGAAAGGCCCATGATTAAGTAAGACCCAGCCCAGGAAAGAAGTAAGACAGAATGAAAGCTCAAAGACCCATCCATGCCACAAAAGGTTACGAATGAGTAGCAGAATGTGCAGACAAGCCCTCAGGTCATTGCAAACGCATGAACAACAGACAAGCCATGGACACACATGGAAGTGAAGCACGCACAAGACTTAGGCACCACCAATTTGTACCTAGCCAATACAGGAGTAGTGGGCCATGAGTTAAAAGTAAGAGAGGGTACGGTTTGGTGGTGGGGAGAAGGGAAAAGCCTATTTTGGAGTTTCCGCTCAAGCTCTTTTGGGAGGAAATGTCCTGTTGAGATAACGTACCACCCAAAAAAGGGAAAGATAAGTTGGAATCACTAGGTGCATCCATGGGGATAGTGAGAGAGAATGTCTTCCCTTATCCGGATGGGAATGCCACGATGAGTAAGAAAATAAAATAAGATTCTTTTGTCTAGAAATGGGATGTGGCACAGCCAGCACAGGTAAGTGCTAATGGCTGGGTAGCCAACAGACTAGTGGGTGGTCTGGGAAGGACACCCATACCAGGAAACTAGATATTGAGTAAACCTTTTAAAAAAATAAAATTGAAGTCATGTTTGATTTAATTACAAGTTTGCTACAGCTTGAATTATGGAGTAGTTTATAATGGAAACTAGATATCGTGTAATTTTTTTTAAATAAAATTGAAGTCATGCTTGATTTAATTATAAGATTGCCACAACTTGAATTACATGGTACTTTATATCATGGAAACTAGGTATCGTGTAAATTTTTATTTTTTTTAAAAAAATTGAAGTCATGTTTGATTCAATTAAAGTTTGCCACAGCTTGAATTACACAGTGCTTTATATAATGGAAACTAGATATCGTGTAAATTTTTTTAAAAATAAAATTGAAGTCATGTTTGATTTAATTACAAGTTTGCCACAGCTTAAATTACATTGTACTTTATATCATGGAAACTAGATATCATGAAAAAAAATTTTAAAAATAAAATTGAAGTCATATTTGATTTAATTACAAGTTTGCCACAGCTTGAATTACACTATACTTTATATCATGGAAACTAGATATTGTGTAAAATTTTTTTAAAATAAAATTGAAGTCATGTTTAATTTAATTATAAGTTTGCAACAGCTTGAATTACACAGTGTTTTATATCATGGAAACTAGATATCATGTAATTTTTTGAAAAAATAAAATTGAAGTCATGTTTGATTTAATTACAAGTTTGTTACAACTTGAATTACAAAGTACTTTACATCATGGAAACTAGATATCGTGTAAATTTATTTAAAAAAAAAAATTGAAGTCATGTTTGATTTAATTACAAGATTCCACAGCTTGAACTACACAACACTTTATATCATGGAAACTAGACATCATGTAAATTTTTTTTTTAATAAAATTGAAGTCATGTTTGATTTAATTACAAGTTTTCTATAGCTTGAACTACACAACACTTTATATCATGGAAACAAAATATTGTGTAAATTTTTTAAGAAATAAAATTGAAGTAATGTTTGATTTAATTACAAGTTTGCCACAGCTTGAATTACACAGTACTTTATATCATGGAAACTAGATATCGTGTAAATTTTTTTAAAATAAAATAGAAATCATGCTTGATTTATTACAAGTTTGTCATAGCTTGAATTACATAGTACTTTACATCATGGAAACTAGATATCGTGTAATTTTTTTTTAAATAAAATTGAAGTCATGCTTGATTTAATTATAAGATTGCCACAACTTGAATTACATGGTACTTTATATCATGGAAACTAGGTATCGTGTAAATTTTTATTTTTTTTAAAAAAATTGAAGTCATGTTTGATTCAATTAAAGTTTGCCACAGCTTGAATTACACAGTGCTTTATATAATGGAAACTAGATATCGTGTAAATTTTTTTAAAAATAAAATTGAAGTCATGTTTGATTTAATTACAAGTTTGCCACAGCTTAAATTACATTGTACTTTATATCATGGAAACTAGATATCATGAAAAAAAAATTTAAAAAATAAAATTGAAGTCATATTTGATTTAATTACCAGTTTGCCACAGCTTGAATTACACTATACTTTATATCATGGAAACTAGATATTGTGCAATTTTTTTTTAAAATAAAATTGAAGTCATGTTTAATTTAATTATAAGTTTGCAACAGCTTGAATTACACAGTATTTTATATCATGGAAACTAGATATCATGTAATTTTTTGAAAAAATAAAATTGAAGTCATGTTTGATTTAATTACAAGTTTGTTACAACTTGAATTACAAAGTACTTTACATCATGGAAACTAGATATCGTGTAAATTTTATTAAAAAAAATTTGAAGTCATGTTTGATTTAATTACAAGATTCCACAGCTTGAACTACACAACACTTTATATCATGGAAACTAGACATCATGTAAATTTTTTTTTTAAATAAAATTGAAGTCATGTTTGATTTAATTACAAGTTTTCTATAGCTTGAACTACACAACACTTTATATCATGGAAACAAAATATTGTGTAAATTTTTTAAGAAATAAAATTGAAGTAATGTTTGATTTAATTACAAGTTTGCCACAGCTTGAATTACACAGTACTTTATATCATGGAAACTAGATATCGTGTAAATTTTTTTAAAATAAAATAGAAATCATGCTTGATTTAATTGCAAGTTTGCCATAGCTTGAATTACATAGTACTTTACATCATGGAAACTAGATATCGTGTAAATTTTTTTTTAAATAAAATTGAAGTCATGTTTGATTTAATTACGAATTTGCCACAACGTATATTACACTGTACTTTATATCATGGAAACAAGATATTGTGTAATTTTTAAAAATAAAACTGAGGTCATGTTTAATTTAATTATAAGTTTGCAATAGCTTGAATTACACAGTATTTTATATAATGGAAACTAGATATCATGTAATTTTTAAAAAAATAAAATTGAAGTCATGTTTGATTTAATTACAAGTTTGCCACAACTTGAATTACACAGTACTTTACATCATGGAAACTAGATATCGTGTACATTTTATTTAAAATAAAATTGAAGTCATGTTTGATTTAATTACAAGTTTTCCACAGCTCGAACTACACAGCACTTTATATCATGGAAACTAGACATTGTGTAAATTTTTAAAAAAATAAAATTGAAGTCATGTTTGATTTAATTACAAGTTTTCCACAGTTTGAACTGCACAACACTTTATATCATGGAAACTAAATATCATGTAAATTTTTTAAGAAATGAAATTGAAGTCATGTTTGATTGAATTACAAGTTTTCCATAGCTTGAATTACATAGTACTTTATATCATGGAAACTAGATATCGTGTAAATTTTTTTTAATAAAATAAAATTGAAGTCATGCTTGATTTAATTGCGAGTTTGCCACAACTTGAATTACGCAGTACTTTACATCATGGAAACTAGATATCGTGTAATTTTTAAAAAAATAAAATTGAAGTCATGCTTGATTTAATTACAAGTTTGTCACAGCTTGAATTACACAGTACTTTACATCATGGAAACTAGATATTGTGTAATTTTTAAAAATAAAATTGAAGTCATGTTTGATTTAATTACGAATTTGCCACACCTTGAATTACTCAGTACTTTATATCATGTAAACTAGACATCGTGTAAATTTTGCCACAGCTTGAATTACACAGCACTTTACATCATGGAAACTAGATATCATGTAAAAAAAATTAAAAAAAAAATTGAAGTCATGCTTGATTTAATTACAAGTTTGTCATAGCTTGAATTACACAGTACTTTACATCATGGAAACTAGATATCATGTAAATTTTTTTAAAAATAAAATTGAAGTCATGTTTAATTTAATAACAAGTTTGCCATAGCTTAAATTACACAGTACTATTATGGAAATTTTTTAAAAAGCTTTATTTACAAGTTTGCCACTGTTTTAATTACTCTCTCAATCAGTTGTTTCCTGAAATCTGTGAGGGATCACTACAAATCTTGAAGCTCAAGCAATCTTGATCAGAGCCCTGTTTAATTTTTACTAATGTTTTGGGTATCGTAGTTTCTTGAACCATATGAATGGTTTTGTTTGTTTGCTATCAATGTCTTTGTTTGTTTATCAAAAAAAAAAAAAAAGACTTTGAATTGAAGAAGCATTTTCAATGAAATATATGATATGTTCGGTAAAATGTATTTTCCAAATTAATAAGAAATGAAAAGATTTGATGATTGCATGTGCGAAGATTTATATATAGACAATCTAAATAAATAAATAAAAAGCTAAATATATGATTATTGATCTGAACGGTACGTGGACTTTGGCATTGCATGTTGGCTTCGGCTCAGAGGCATGATCTTGGATTGACCCATCCAATGTTCAACACTACTTGAGAATAAAGTTTCATTAAAGAAAAATTTAAAGCCACTAAAGAAAAGAAAACCTTTTTCTAAGTTTTTTTTTTTTTTTTGGTTAAAATATAAAACTAACCATTTAAGTTTCTTCAGATTTCATTTCAATATTCTAATTTTGCTTTCATTTATTTCAGTACTTTAATTTTCAAGTTTAATTAATTAAGTCTTTTCCATAAACTTTTAATATATATTGAGGTTTATTTTTCAATTTTTAAAATTTTTCTTCAATTTTTTTAAATTAAAAAAAATTCAAGCAATATTGAAATATAATTTCTTTTTTTTCTTCAGAAAATTTTTACCAAAGTTGACGAAAATACTTTAATTTAATAAAGTTGAAACTTAGAAGAACGAAATGAATGAAAAAAAAAAAGTTAAAGAACTGAAATAAAATCTGAAGAAATTTAGAAGATCAGTTTTGTATTTTAGTTTTTTTTTTAAGATGAAAATTGGTTAGCTAAAATTAAGTTTCAATCAATTCTTAGGGAGCCAAATTTTGGACAGTCTACTATTACAGCATTTGCAACTCATACAGTATATGTCATATTTTGCCAAGATTTATAATTTTAACAAAAAAAAGTCAACAATTGGTCTATTAAAACTAAAAAAATTTGTAATACTGCTATAGTACTATCGCAAATTTGTAATAATAATGCAGTAACATTCTAAATTCAAAAATTATTATTTTATTATACATACAAAAATTTGATAATAAAATAATTTTTTAAATGATAAAATAGAATTAGATAAAATTATTGAACGGAAATGCTGTTAGAAAGATGATATGACTGGTACAAAAACTTTCCAGCTAGTGGACAAAATTTCCCACAAAGCCTATGGCCCACTCATTTTCTTTCGGTGCAAAAGGGGCCCAGGGCCCAAGAAACTAATCACATTACACTTGCCTGGCAGCCTCTGTGTCGCATCTCCAAAATATGACCGTTTATTGTTTAAAATTAAAAATATTATAATAAAATAATTTTTAAATATATAAATAGTGTTGTAAGGCCTATTTTTAATATTTATTTTAATAAAATACTTGTGGGTCTAATAAATAATGCGTGAATAATAAATAGTGCTGAACAGTGTTAAATAGTAACTTTATCTCCCACACAGTGTAATACGTGTATGAACAGTATTAGTTATTGTTCATAAACTATAATCGTAACGGTGAAACTTCTCGTAAAAAAAAAAAAAAAAAAAAGCAAACTCAAAACACAAACTTCTATCCAAACACTCCCTTAGAATTTTTCTTTTACGTTCGATGAGTCTGTTTGGATAGAACTTGTTACTGAAAATTAAAAACTGAAAACTGAAAACACTGTACAAAAATAATTTTTTAATGTGTAAAAATTACTGTTCATCCCAAAAAGTACTGTTCATTGGCCTAAAATCACTGTTTATGGCCAATGAATAGTGACATATGCACGTGGAAAAAAAAAAAAAAACGGACTGGACGTGGACGTGCTGTGCTATCCAAACGCATTCTATATAAGCTGAAGCAGATAGCCAGTACATAAATCAGATTAAAAATTTTATTTTTCTTTGGTTAAATAAATAGTTAAGCCTACATCTACAAGCCTCTTACAGTAATTTCAGAATGAGCTGGTGGTGGACTAGATCTGTTGGCGCTGCAATGGTATAAACTGCCTCACTCTTCCTAAATACACCAAGGCTTGCTATTATGAATTTTGTACACCAACACATATGCTAACCCTTTCTCCATGAATTTTACAATGAATATGAGAAAGATTAAATTAACTTATCGTGACCACCTTAATAAAAATATTGAACATTCTGACTTGAAAATTACAAATAGTTGGGGTCAACAAAAATAAATGTAATGCTACATTTACAACATTTTCATAATAATTTTACAACAAATCCAATGTGATAAACTGTTACTGATTCTAATTGGGCTCAATACTGATATTATTTTTTTACCTACCAACTTTTTGCATAAGATTTATTATAAAAATATTATGGACGAAATATTACTCCAAAATTAATTCTGCCCCAGTCATAATATTTAATCCCTTTTATAAAATTAAAAAAAAAAACTTAAATAACAATAATAAATATTAGCCCAAATAACAACAAACATAAACCAAGCAAAAACAAGATAAGACAAAACAATAACAAGTGATTTAATTATTCAACAAAAAATCTACTATAAAACAAAAAGATAAAAATTACTAAACAATCAAATTTGTAGTTTCTTTAACCTATCCAATAAAAATGATCTTTAATTTCATTTTTCTCTAAAAAATGGTACTAAAAAAAATATTGTGGTTTTCAGTTCTCATTGATGGTAATAATAGTTATATTTTTTTTAGCTGTGAAGTCATAACAATTTTACTCTCCTTAGTAATTCAATTCATAATTGTAACAAATATTTAAGTTATTACTTTATTAAATTTTGTATAATTTAAATTTATTAGTAACGACCTTAAAAACAATTCGTAGAACAGCCACCAGTTTTAAATTAGTCAATATGAAAGAATGTCGGTGGAATAGTGCTCTTGTTAATCCATTCCAACGTGGCTGACATTTCTATATTTCAAACTTGATAGTTGATAAATTGACGCACATCGGAAAGGTTTTCATTTTTCAAGAAGTTTTTCAAACAAAAAGCAATTCTGACACTCGCATGCGCAGAATATGTCGACATTTTGATCCCAATCCCCATTGTATTTAACGAAAAATCTTGGTTAGTATAGTCTGTCATGGCCTATGTCATTTATGTGGACTGTCTTCTTTCTTATTCTGGAATTTTCTTTTGTGTTTTATATAAGTTGAAGCAGATAGCCAGTACACAAATCAGATTAGAATATTTATTCTTCTTTGGCTAAATAACTAGTTAAGCTTACATATCTACAAGCCTCTTACTTACAGTAATTTCAGAATGAGCTGGTGGTGGGCTAGATCTGTTGGCGCTGCAAAGGTATAAACAACCTCACTCTTTTTTTTCTTTTTTCTTTTTTGATTTGCCCATACTCTTTATATATACACCAAGACTTTGCTATTATGCATTTTGTACACCAACGCATATGCTAACTCTTTCTCTATGTATTTTACAGAAGAAATATGAGGAAGATTATGAAGCACCACGAAGCTACCGAAGTGTAGGCTTAGTGATTGGTGTGACTGGCATTGTAGGCAACAGCTTAGCTGAAATCTTGCCACTCTCTGATACCCCAGGTGGGCCTTGGAAAGTCTATGGTGTAGCACGTCGTCCACGCCCAAATTGGAATAAAGACCACACAGTTGAGTACATCCAATGCGATGTCTCTGACCCAAAAGAAACCCAAACCAAACTTTCCCAACTCGCAGATGTCACACACATCTTCTATGTCACATGGGCTAGTCGGCCCACTGAGGCCCAAAACTGTGAAACCAACGGTAATATGTTCCGTAACGTGCTACGTGCGGTGATCCCTCATGCACCAAATCTCAAACACATATGTCTACAAACAGGTGCCAAACACTACTTAGGACCCTTCGAAAGCTTTGGCAAAATTGAACATCATAGCCCACCTTTTATGGAGGACATGCCACGTTTGAATGTGCCCAATTTTTATTACACTCAGGAAGATATTTTGTTTGAGGAAGTTAAGAATAAAGAAGGTTTGACTTGGTCTGTCCATAGGCCTACTACCATATTTGGGTTTTCACCCTATAGTTTGATGAATATAATTGGCACGCTTTGTGTGTATGCGGCTATATGTAAGCACGAGGGGCTTACTTTGAAATTCCCTGGAGGCAAAGAGGCTTGGGAGTATTATTATGTGGCTTCGGATGCTGATCTTATTTCTGAGCAACAAATTTGGGCTGTGGTAGATCCTAATGCGTGGAACGAAGCATTTAATTGTAACAATGGTGATGTGTTTAAGTGGAAGCATCTTTGGAAGGTGTTGGCTGAGCAATTTGGGATTGAGAATTATGGGTTTGTGGAGGGTGAGAAAGTTACCTTGGTAGAGTTGATGAAGGATAAAGGTCCAGTGTGGGATAAGATTGTGAGAGAGAATCAGTTGCAACCTACAAAGTTGGAAGAAGTTGGAGTTTGGTGGTTTGTGGATGTAATACTTAAGGGAGGGGATTACGTGGATAGTATGAATAAGAGTAAGAAGCATGGATTCTTGGGGTTTAGGAACTCCAAGGATTCGATGATTACTTGGATAGATAAGATGAAAACTTACAAGATTGTGCCTTAAAATAAAAAAATGTGAATATCCTTATTGGATAAATTACTTGTAGTAGTGGAATTTTTTGCTGTTGTTTGATAAAAAAAACCATGTGATAGATGCACTATTTAAATCCAATTTTTTATTTGTGTTTTTGTTGTGGACTTTTGTGGGGGTGTGCAAATTTGTCTATAACTCTTTTGTCATAGCATGTGCTTCTAGACAATCTGAAAAGAACTTTATTCCGTGGTCACATAGAAGGAAAAGGTTTTGTGGCCAAAGGGAGGATAGGTTTTCTAGCTCAAACAAATAGACTAGACAAACAAAAGAACGTAAATAAATGAAAATTTAAAATACAAGTGATAGAAAGGTCCTATTTGATCATACTCCAAACCAACCTCCATGAATGAATTTAGCTACGATTAGGCTAAGGTTTTGGTTTGTATATGTGATGGCACAAGATTAAAACCCAAGTCTTGAATGGGGCGTATGTCATGCTTTTGTAGAACATATGATATTGAGTTCTATTACCTATTTTGAGAAACTAAGACTAGTGTTGATTTGTTATGTTAACTTGTTTCTTGACTGACCCTATAAATACTGGAATAAGAAATGGACTACATTAATCCTCAAAATGGCTGATCTTTGAACTTTGTTCATTGAGTTGTTGACTCATTGTTGGATTCAATATGCTTTACAGTACTTGAGTGCTTGAATTTACATTGTGCAATTCAAAACTTTACTTGAGTGCTTGAATCCCAGTTTCTAAGGTTACCTTAGTACTATCAGTTATTTGCCAATAGCTAGTATTACTATTAAAAGGTTGTTGGAATATTTTTATATAAAATACAATATTTTAAATTTTAATTAAATTGCTGACTTAAGTGATTTAAAATTTATACCTTTCAAATTCTTTTTATCAGCAAAATCTGTCATTTGACAGCTTTTATCTTTCGTGCTCAATTTAATGAGCATAAAATGCTTAAGCTGTTTATCACTTTTATGGCCATCAATCCTTTAATAATTTTCAAATTTTTGAATACAAAAATATCATAAAGTTTAATTTGATTTAAACATGATTTAATGACCAGTTGGCACATATCTTTTCTGTATATTCAGCCCTATATGTCCGGCCATCATATAGAGATATAGAAGAGAAACTTTATCAATGTATATTTTCATGCAATAGAAAACTATCCATATATTTACTTTCTTAGTTTTCTCATCTTCTACGAAAATAATATATCCTTGTATATACTATATTTCTGGGTAAAAGAAAAGTATTATTAAGAGCTTCATATTCTACAAGCGATGTAGGCTTGAAAGATAATTAGCAAAAGTGGTTGGGTTGTTGTATCCCAGGAACAGCACACATAATGTTTAGTCTACTACACCGAAAATCTCATAAATGCGTGTATTGTCTCAAGACAGTGACATTGTCCATGCCTCAACCCCGCCATCTAAAAATGTATATTAATTGACGGTAAATTACTTCTTGTTATGACATTTTTTTTGACAAGGGGGGGGAGGGGGAGAGAGAGGAGGTTATGAGATTATTTTAAAGTATCATCAAGGTAACATCTCTCCACTATTCTCTAATTTTATGGTAAATCTAATTTATGTGAATTTTAGTCATTTATATGATATGTTGAATGTAATGAAGTGGGCTTCTCCCATCCGTACTCAACAAAATTCCAAACTCTCTCATCAATGGATTTCAGGAATGCTTCCATTCTTACTTTCCAGTAAGCATAGTTGTTCTCATCAAAGTAAGGTGGGATCACAAGAGAGTGACTGTGTTCCATGACAACGGGGGTCAAGGATCAAATCTTAGATTAAAGGATCTAAACACTAGAGCCAACCTGCTTTAATACCACTTGTACGATCTTTAGACCCCTTAAACACAAACAAATTAACCAAGTTATTTAGCTAAGTGATTAACTTAGGTAAATTATTCAGATCTAGGTTAACACAAATAAATCATATCATTGACAAGTGCGGAAAAATAAAGAACACAACGATATGATAACCCAAGAAAACCAAATTGGTAAAAAACTCAGGGAGAATTTAACTTAACTATCCCCAAGTTAAAACAAGATCCACTATGAAAGAATTGAAGTTTACACAATAGTGACTTAGACCACTAACATCCTATTGCTTCCTCGAGTAGGAAACTTACTACTATGACCACATGACAGCTGCGAGTCCACGAACTAATTCTTTCTTAGATCCACAGCAAGCACAAATACTCCCACTTGTGTATCTTTGAGCTCTTTATGCAGCAACTGAAGCGATCATTAAGCTCTTGACATAATCTTGATTCTTAATAACCCTAAGTATATGTGAAGGCAAACACCTCTAGATCTCACAAGAAATTCACATACACAACATAAACAACCACTATAAAACGTGGCTAAGGTTTTTCTTTTTATATGAAACATAAAATATAAAACCATACACGTCAAACGGGTTTGGGCTGAGTTGGAAAATTCTGCAGAAAAACAATTTGCACAAGCTTCGATCGATCGAGTCTAATTTTCAATCAATCGAGCTTAGCAGAAAGTAAACAGTAATTTTGCTACAATTACTCGATTCCAACTTTACATTAAACATACTTTGAGCAGCATAAATCTAAATTCTAAGTTTTGATCATAGTTTGCCAACATTACACATTAAACTTCTAATACATTTAGATCCTAAATCCTTAGAACTTAACAAATATATATATATTTTTCAATTTGAACTAATTTATTAAATAATAATGTAATTCATAATCATAATTTCATTTATTATGGCGATAATCACAAATGTAATCTATATAATTTTTGTTGTATTAAAATCAAAACAATACAATTTTTCTCAAGATTTCAAACAGTAAGTTAGTGAAAATATTAATTTTTTAATAATTTCTCCGGCTATAAAGTCGTGTTCATATTGCTTTTTGACAAACTATGAATTTAAGATTGGGCATATTCTTTTTGGAATAAGTACTCCTACACATTATGGAGTCATTTGGTATAGGAGTTTAAACACATATTTTCAATTTTTAAATATCACTAGTCATGAACCTTGCGTGCTGTGCATGATAATATTTTTAGAGTGGTCTCATTAATATATATATTTTTCAATTTGAACTAATTTATTAAATAACAATGTAATTCATAATCATAATTTCATTTATTATGGCGACAATCACAAATGTAATATAAATAATTTTTGTTGTACGAAAATCAAAACAATACAATTTTTCTCAATAATTCAAAAAGTAAGTTAGTGAAAATATTAATTTTTTAATAATTTCTTTATAATATTTTGTGTATCATCAAAAAGTATATAAAATTTGGAAATTATTCTTTTAATTTTAAATAAAATTTCTCAAACCCAATTTTTCTACCATACAATCAAAAACATTGAGAAACGTAAATAAAAAATTAATAAAACTCATAAAAACTACAATTTAAAATAAAAAAGAAAGGGAAAAATAAAATATTGTAACCATTTTTCCTTTAAAAAAACAAAGAATACAATTCCAAAGGGTAAAAAAGTAGAGAATTTTTTTTGAAAAAGATGTATTGTATTAATGCTGTCATAGTCTAATCTAACTTCTAATCCAATATGTGAAAAATAAATAGATAAATAAAAAATTTTAAACACAAAATTGAATTTGTTTTCTTAGAAATCTCAAAGAATACACTAAATAAGATAAGGAATATGAAGAATAATATAAAATATTTGTAAACACTTAAAACAATTACCCAAGCATTTAAGAACATGATATGAAAAATAAATAACAATTTACTACTAATTTACTAAACAAAATGTTTTTAAATAGTGAAAGGAAATTGCACAAAGACCATTGTCTTCAACTGAACAAACTATTCTTAATTAGCTTGTTCAAACTATCTTGTAGTTTTCCAAATAAGCTAAAACCTAACAACAACACAAAATATAACATATTATAATATGATTTTTTTTTTTCCAAATTAGATAACAACAAACACCATTCATTAAAATTATTTAGTGTTGTAAATAAAATGATAAAAAAAAAATTGCATCAAGAAACACATATGAATTAGTCAATCACAGGACAAGGAGGGTACAAACCTCTAGTTGGAGATCCTCCTATGAGTAGTGTGGGGGGTAAAGGATTCAAGTAGTCATTTAGGCCTTTGGGCTCTAGTAAGATTGGTCGATCTGTTCTTGAGCTAAGGATTTGTTGGTATTGCAAATCAGCCCACACGTCAAGGGTCCGAGGACACATCCAAGGGTGAGTTTCTCTTCAGATGGACCCAGGAGAACTTGGAGCTTCATTATGAAGGTCAAGGCACAACTCTGGGAAGACTATTGGTTAAAAAGGGGAACCCCTGAATGTTGCAGACACACCGGTGTTAGAAGGTATCTTAAGCAAAGGCTGCCACCTCCACATTAAAGACTCTACACCTACCTCCCTGGCCGCATTAATGGGAGGAGAAAAATAAATAATTGTAATCTTTAAGAAAGAAAGAGGAATAAGACAGAGGCAGTCCTCGGCTTACATCCGAGGAGGTTCATTTGTAGTTATCATCTGTTATTTACAAGTATTTTCATACTTTAGCCTATTGTCAGTTTTTCAGCACCTCTAACCTAGATTTCAAGCCCGCACTCTAAAATTTTATTGTTTAAGACTCATTGGACCTGAGCCCATAATTATCTTTGGGTCCAGGTGCAATTGTGCACTTACAATTGGCGCCGTCTGTGAGAATTTAAAAAAAGACTTTCATGATAAGCACAAAAAGGATAAAATAAAACAAGCACAAAAAGGATAAAATAAAACAAGCACAACATGAACGAAAGTTTAATAAAATTGTTCTTCGTTAATTATATACATCAAAAAAGAGTACAGAAAGGTCCTACACTAGGTCCTAAGCTAAGGGAGAAGGGTCTTGAAGGGAGCTACTGCCAGCCTCAGTGCTCCTCAGTTCCAGCTCAAAGGTAGACAAAACTTGCTTCCCTTTGTCTGTTGAAGCAGCGAGGGGCTCCATGTTCTGAATCTTCTCCTTCTCGGCGCTACCACACTCGCCCTTCTCTTTATGAGAACCTTCAGGTTTTGTAGGATCAGGAACCAGTTCTTGCACCACTGGAGGGACGGTTGGAGAGGCAACCACAGGAGGGTCTTCAATCTCCTGTATGTCTAGGGGAAGCCAAATGTTCTCGGGCTTCCTCAGCTCGGAAGCTTGAGGAACCCCTGCTGCATTCATGGCCTCTCCCCAGACCTACTGACAGTACTCTCGGCACAAAGCCACAAAAGCCTCTATCAACAGTTCTTGCGTTCTGGTCACCCCCTCGTGGTAGCTGGCCTTCTTCGCGGCCTCTAGTGCATGCTTGTGGGTGCGAGCCTCCTTCTTCACCCGCGTAAGCTCCTTCTCCAAGTCGGAGCGTGCCTGTTGGACTTTAGAGAGCTCGTCGTCCTTCTGGCGAAGAAGCTTACGCTGCCCCCTCCACTTGATTCTCCATCGTTTTTAAGCTGGCCTCGGCACCATCTCTCTCTCGTTTTAAATCAGCCAGCTGCGATGTGATCTTTCCATTCTCTGCTAGGACCTAGCCTAGGGACCTTTCTGCCTCTTGCCTTAGCTCTTGCTCCATCTCAGCTCGCTTCCGAGAATCCTCCACGAACTTCTCGGCCGCAAAAACTTCTTGGATGGCCTGCGAAAAATGTCAAGGGGTTTAAATTTTTTAAAGTGTTGACAAATGAACCAAGAATATAGTGTGAGGTGGAGCTTACCAGAGCTAGGTCCCTTTTTAGTGAAAGGAATAGCTGAGGCTGACCCATCTTCTCCAAGGCTTCCATGTCCTTGGGTAGCAGCAGAGGACACTCCAACCCCTCGGCCAGGTGGAGGGCATAGCCTTGTTGGAACGACCTGATGCTGGACTGAAGGGGAATTGACGCCCCATCTAATCTCAGCTCAGGAGACCACATAGCTGGTGCTCGGCGCACCTCGGCCATGTCTCTAATCTCCCCGCTTTCAACTGAGCGGGCGCGCCCTTTGCCCTTGTCCAACTTTTGCTGCTGGGCCTGCGCTGGTTGCTGTTTCAGCTTCTTTGGCTTCTCACCACCAGCCTCCTCGGCCTCCCCCTTCCTTTTCTTCTTTGGATCCTCAGTTGGGGGCTTGGGGTCAGCTGGAGGAGGAGGAGGTGGTGGTAAAGCTGGGGGAACTTGGGATCCCCTCGTTTTCTTTTTTGATACTCTCGCGCCTCTCGCAGTCATTAGGTCCTTAAGCTCGTCCATCTCTTCTTCGATGGAGCTGTCGTCTGGACGAGCTATCACTAGGCCCATGATCCCAGAGGCCTCGGCTGCTTCTTCTTCCTCATCAGAAAGAACAACGAACGGGCTTCCACGAGGTCGTGGGGCATCCTCGAGCTGAAACTGTTCAATCTCCTCGTCTAACGTGTTCGAAGAAGATACTTGCTCCTCTAGGACAGCGATTGCCTGAGAGTGCGTGGCGAGAGGGATTGCCGCAATGGGTTGTGTGTACAATACGGTGTGAGGGGCATCAAGGATATCGTGGTCGGCCAAAAAGTGGGGTCTGGCTACGTGAATCCTCCTCCGCCTCCGGTCACCCGCGATTATTGCGTTCTCTATCTCCTAGAAGTCTGAGGAGATAGGGTCGTACCCTAGAATCAAATGGGCCGCCCTAAGTTGTAAGTCTTCGCTAACGAACACCTCCAAGCGTAGCACTCTATTCAAATCGGCAACGTTGCAATGGCTTAAGCGTGGGCGCACGTGTTGCTTATCTGCAAAGAAAGACATCCAGATAAACAAACATGGTCAGATTCGTAGAACATGCAATAAATTAAAGTTAGACGCTCAAGTAAATGAAAATGCACATTTCTAGATGTTAGAGGGAGTTATAGGGTGGGAAGTTAAATCCTAAGGTGTCGCACCTGGATCTCCCCACTTAATTGGGCAGTGGGGGCCCTTGTGCTAGTTGCCAGAGACGATAAGGTAGTTATCCTTCATGCCTTTATTAGACTTGGGCAGACAGGAGATTAACCTCACTACGCTAGAACGGGATTTGATATAATAACCTACGTTGGTAAGTTTATGGCACTCGTACATGAAAGCAACGTTGTGTCAGGTAAGGTTCAGACTCATCTGCTCGTTGAGAGCGTCGACACTACCTAAGACTCTAAAAATGTTGGGAGCGCACTGATCGGGACACAACCGCTGGTTGCGGAGGTATTCCCTGGTTACACTTCTCATGGGGAGGGTCATCCCACCTTCTACGAAGGCGACCATCGGGATAATGACCTCTCCGGTTTTCCTAGAACCGGCCACGGCTTCCGCCGGACAGTATTTTAGACCTACGTCGCTGGGAATGCGGTACTTGGCTCTGAAACCTTCCATCCCAGCGGCGGAGTCAACTAGACACTTGAACTTTCCCATTAGAAAGGAATGAAAGACTAAGTTTTAAGAGGGAGAATGGTTAGAATGAGGACCAAGGACAGGATCCGAGGAGAATGGGTTGAGAAAAGAGAATAGGAACTTACAAATTTGGAGTTGTGCGAATTTCCACAAGTTTCTACAGACAAAAGGTGATTACTGATGTTTTGATGGGATTAGCCTCTGAAGAAATAAATGAAGGCGCAGGTTCCCAAAGCGTCACAACGTGCGAGAAGCGGCCTCGAAATTACATTCGTCCCGCCCAAATTTTCAGGGGGTAACAGGGGCCGTTGGATGGTCATCTCACCGTTGAACGTGGGGGACAAGGTGTAACTTACGGTAATAAATGCGCGCGTTTTTGAAATTAAAACCGCCAAGTGGCATCTTCTGAAACACGAAACGATCTCCACACGCATGGTAATTTACAAAACGTGCGGAGTAAGTTCTTGTCATATCAAAACCCTAATTTTCTCCTCGGATGCTGAAAAATAGAGTTTTGAGGGGCTATTGTGGGGGGTAAAGGATTCAAGTAGTCATTTGGGCCTTTGGGCTCTAGTAAGATTGACCGATCTGTTCTTGAGCTAAGGATTTGTTGGTATTGCAAATCGGCCCACACGCCGAGGGTCCAAGGACACATCCGAGGGTGAGTTTCTCCTCGGATGGACCCAGGAGAACTTGGAGCTTCATTATGAAGGTCAAGGCACAACTCTGGGAAGACTATTGGTTAAAAGGGGGAACCCCTGAATGTTGCAGACACACCGGTGTTAGGAGGTATCTTAAGCAAATGCTGTCACCTCCACATTAAAGACTCTACACCTACCTCCCTGGCCGCATTAATGGGGAGGTGACCCCTGAACAGTAGAACTGAAACTTCTGGTTACTATTCAAAGGCACTAAGTGAAGAAATATCTAAGGGGGAGAGAATTTGAGCAACACGTGGATAAAGCATTAGGAAAAGAAGTATTTAAAGGGGAAATAGGAGGTGGTCAATGGGAGGAGAAAAGTAAATAATTGTAATCTTTAAGAAAGAAAGACGAATAAGACAGAGGCAGTCCTCGGCTTACATCCGAGGAGGTTCATTTGCAGTTATCATCTGTTATTTACAAGTATTTTCATACTTTAGCCTGTTGTCAGTTTTTCAGCACCTCTAACCTAGATTTCAAGCCCGCACTCTACAAATTTCATTGTTTAAGGCTCATTGGGCCTGAGCCCATAATTATCTTTGGATCCAAGTGCAATTGTGCACTTACAATTAGCTATCATGTTGTATCTTTTCTACCATCAATGATTAAGCAAGACCTGTGAATACATTTTTTAAGGACAATTTTTTAAAAAATATTTTTTATTCTTCATTGATTTCATTTTTCAGTTATAAGCAATCAAAAGTAGAATTCTAAAAAACACAAACATTCATCAATCTAAGGTAGAAATGCAAGAAAAATAATAATAATAATAATAATAATAATAATAATAATAATAATAATAATAATAATAATAATAATAAATCCAACAAAAAATGAAAAAAAAAATTGGGGGGAGAGAGAGAGAGAGCCTTTTTTGTATAGGAAAAATATGCATAGAATTGAAAAGATCGAGTGGCAAATTTATAATAAGATGATGAGGATTAAAAAGAGCCAAAATGAGGAAGATAGAAGAGAAAAATAATATTTAAATTTAAAACCGCCAAAAAGGAATACATGTAGAAAACACTTTTGTTTTGATTTTCCATTAATTTATTATTTAGTTATAACATCAAAATTGAAATAAATGAATATGTAAAGTTCAAACCACCTGAAATAAATTTGTAAAGCTAAAACTACCTAAAATGAATTTGTAAAATCAATATATTTATATATTTAATTGTAAAAAATTAAATTTAAAAAATAAATATGAAAAAGACTAATAATATGGTGGATGAGGTGGTCTAATAGGAGCGTGGTAACAATAATTGTTACGCTTCAACTTTTAGATATATATAGATATAGATTATACGTATTTTTACACACTTTTTTCTCCACACGTATTTTTAGAAAATACAAACAACATTACAAAAACAACGTTATCAAACGGCCCTTATATCTTTCAAGAAAAGTGAAGAAAGATTAACTTCTTGGTGGTTAGCTATGAAGTTGTGTTCATATTGCTTTTTGACAAACTACAAATTTAAGATTGGACATATTCTTTTTGGAATGCACACTATACCTTTCAAGAAAAATGAAAGAATGATTAACTTCTTGGTGACCAGCTATGAAGCCGTGTTCATATTGTTTTTTGACCACTAATAAATTTAAGATTGGGCAATGGAATCAAAGAGGCAGTCACAAGCACATCCAGACAGTCTCGTTTGCTGTGTGGTCATCAAGTTGCTGTTCAAACAAAGTAGAGGTGCACGTGGGAAGCTAATGAAAGAAAATTATTTAGGCCAAAATGGTTATATATCACTGTTTGAAAAAATATATATGAATTTATTATTGTTTGTAAAATATTTAGCAATCTACTATTTTTTTAAAATTTGAATTTATGAAACTCGAGTTTGCTGTGTAACTCGAATTCCAGAAACTCGAGTTCTTCAAAAAAAAAAAAAAAATAGCCTTCAAATTTGCCGTGCTATTTTTTATGGAACTCGAGTTCTTGAAACTCGAATTACATAATAAAATTCAAAATTTTTCTATGGACCTTGAGTACCATTCCATAGAAAGATTGAGTTTCCCAAACTCAAATTCCTAATTAGTAGTAGATCCTTGCATATTTCAAAAACAATGTTAGATTGCAAAATATTTTCAAAATCAGTAGTATTTAGCCATTTTGGCCAATTATTTAACTATGTAAAACCCAAAGGAAGATAATCTAAGGAAGAGGCTGAGGCGGTCGCTGTTAATTATACACCAGTGTGAAATTGTGTACAAAACATGATTTCAATTAGATTGTAAAATTGTGTTTTAAGATACGATTTCACCAACTGAAATTGTGTTCGTTGAGTAAAACACGATTTCGCCATGTGTGTACAATTGTGTGCATTTCCATGTGTGCAATAACAATTTCCCAGCTGAGATATCTCTCAAAACAGCTTGATTGTTCTTTAAAAGATTGAACATGCGGCATGCCAACTAATTTTCTGTGTAATAAAGTCGTAAGAAGTTTCCTAATTGGACCTCCTAATCCACTTGTTGGATAATTGTCATGTTCAACTTTGCTTAAATAATTTATTTCTGCCGACTCCACTCGTAAAATTATATCAAAATTATGACTTTGGCCTTTGGGTCTGGTTGATTACAAACTTATTTTAATTAAAAAATTTCCCCCAAAGCATGGTTTGGGTCTAGTTCGGATTAGCATTTCAACTCAAATAACACAGCTCCTTTTTAATAATTTTAAAAAATTTATGTATTTTAAATTTGTTAACTTGATTCATTTTAGATTTAGAGACTTGGTATAAATTTGTTAGTTTGATTTATTTTAATATTTTGATATAATTTTTTAATATAATTCAAATATTATGCTATATTGTAATATTTTTCCAATAATGAATTTAAATGATTCAATGATATATTTTTATTAGACCTTACCAAACCAAATGGCTCCAATCTGACCCTTACAGGCTGGGTTGAGTTGAATTTTAAAGCTAATTTGGGTTATGTTAGTTTGGGTAAGAAATTTCTCGACTTGATGAGGTCAATATAGAACAAAAAGTTTCTCAAACCTAAAGACAATCATGTACACACTTTGTTTTTAGTTTGATTATGTCATTTTACTAAAAGCAATGATTTTAAATTTTATAGACTAAAATTGTTTATAGGCTATAAAGTTTGAAGACCAACTGTGTATTTGACCCTAAAATCAAAAACAAAATATTTGCTTGTGCAATGTTAGGATATTTCAAATATCATGACTTTCAAATTATATAGAGACTTATTAAGCCTACATTTTAATCTATCTAACTATTGACCAATTGAACTCACTTCAGTCTTATTCGGTCTATTTTAGTGTGTTCGGGCTTATTCAGTCCACTTCGCTCTATATTTGGTTCACTTTGGTCTATTCCGTCCACTTTAGTCCACTTCAATACTATTCGGTCCATTCAATAAGCTTTTGTGATAGAAGCGTTACAATTGGTATGCACTGATGGAGCTGTAACGACCAAACGATTCTCGCGGTTATAACTCTTTATGTAACGTTTTCGAGTCAACACTACCCCGTCTCTCTGTAAACGCAATTGAATGAAAATGACAACAGCGAAGAAGAAGTTGATGTCATCGGCGCCACGTAGGGGCGAAGAAGAAGCCACAGAAGAGTTCCAAGAGGACCAAGACGATAACGATTGATGATTCCCTTGTCGAGGCAACTACCAGGTCTCTATTTTGTGGGTTTTCTTTTTGTTTGTTGATGATTTGTGTTCCCGTATCTAAAATTTCTGGACTTGCTATATCTAATATCCTTTGTCTTCTGCAAAAGACAGCACTTTTTTCTGTTCACAATAAAGAGACCAATTAAAGAGTTTCGGCTTCTAACTCACTAGCATAAATGAGGGAGAGACCATTATAGTGTTAGAAGACCGTTATAGCTTGCATCTTCTAGGGTGGATTTTCTGCAAGTGTATATTGCCAAAATGGCCCATCAGCAGCAAAGAATGAGACCAGGTTTACTGATGAGACTGTCGTTATCAAGTTCTGGAAGTGGTAAGATGCTTTGTCTTTTATGTATTCAATTTGATTTGGAAACTATGCTATTTTGTTTTCTTCGGGCAGAATTCCTTTTTTTATTTTTTTTATTGACAGTATTGGTTGGCTGTTAATATGATTGAAGCCTCAGTTTCATGAAGTGTGGTTATATATTTGAATCTTCCATGATTGTACATTAATGAAATTATAGCATGTTCTGTTTTTCACCGCTTGAAGTTACAGTTTACTAGTTTACGTCTTTGTTTATTTGGTTCTCAATAATATCTTTACTCCTCTATTTTCTTAAGGTCCCTCCCCCAGTCCCCCTTGGAGGCGGGCCATCTAAATCCATTCACAATTGAGTTTGAGATATAATACATCTTTTGTATACATCTTTTGACACCATCGTGAAACATCTTCCACCTGCCATGGCCTACAATATTGTTTCCAGTAACTTGAACTTCTTCACACGCATTTTCACTCAATTCTTTGGTAAGCTATGATTTTTTTGTGCATTTTATGGCTAGCAGAGAAGATGGAAATAGTACAATTTCTATATAACAAGACAGCATCGTCACTCTTAAATAGTTTAGAGGATTCCTTTTAAGTCCCCGCCCCCTCCCCTTTTCACCGAGCCTAGATTAGTGGTATATCTGCATCATAATGAGTATGCTTGTGAAGCTTCTGAACCATTTTTAATGCATTTGGGGTTTTCAAGTTTATAATTTCATTGGAAAGTTTTAATGGGTTTGATTCCTGCATCTTTTTGGACAGAAATATAAATTCAGGGAGATAGTTTTTTGTCTGTCTATATCTCAAATAAATATATGACCAGCAAATTACTAAATAGATAAAATATAATTGGTTTATAGAGATTCTCAATGTCCAATCAAGTATTTTACCTTGTAAAACTTTTAAGCTCAGAATTGGCTGACATTGCACCTGAACCTCTCAATCAATATTTAATCTTGGACATATGATTGCATCCAAGTTCATTGAGGATTAGGTTATGTGATCAGACCTTTGATGGGACCCAAAATAAAATTAGTAGATATATGGCATTTAGTTTAGTGCTTTCTACGATGGGTCTTCGTATTTAAACTAATCAATCTTAAGATTGTAAACCAAAGTATCCAAATTGCATGCCGTGTTATATATGGTTTTTGAATCTCTTGAGAGAGAGACATAGGTAGAGAATTTCAAATATATTTGAAGCTATCTTTTCCAATATATTACGTAACAAGTTATAAAAATATTTATATGTATTATTTAAATAAGTCACATGATTTATTAAAAAAATCATGTGACTAAACCAACATATAATGGGCTGGAAAAGGGGAGCATATCACCTGCATATTTATAATGTGCAATTTCTGCAATTCAATTTAGTTTGTCCAATCAAAATTAAACACGACTCCATCTCAACAAAACTAATATAATTTTTTTCCTCTCAATTAACTCAAGACTCTCCCGTCCATCTTCTTCTCATCACTCTCCCATTAATCCCAATGACCCCTCCCACGGTCCCACCTCCCTTACCCTTCAGTCCTCCATAATATCCAAACCCAAACATCCCAACTGTTCAAACCCACACCAATTTCCATGCTTCTTGATGTGTGGGTGTACATAAATTTATATAATATCAAAAATCCAAAGCATAACATTTATTATTATTACGCACCAGTTAAATCACATCAACGTAGCATTTTCAGTCCATTTCGATCAACAATGGTCCACTTCAATCTATTTGGTTCAATTTGGTCCATTTCGGTCCACTTAGGTCCATTCAATCTATTTTGGTCCATTATGGACTAATTAAACCTTAAATTGATTCTTTTTCTGAGTTGCCTTTTTCGGTTTTGAGATTAAAAATTCATTTTTTTTGGTTAATTTTTGGATTGAAAAGCATGAAATTTTATTTTAGTTGAGCCTAACTCTTTAGTTTTCGACTTCTTAAAAAAAGAAGAGTTCTTGTGCTTAGAATTAAATGCATATTTATGTTTCACAAGTATAAAATCCAAAGAGAGAAAAATGTGAAATATTTTGACCAATTTATGAATTTTTTTTTTCAAGATATATACAATATCTAAAAAAAGTTACAATATCAAGTATTGCAAATAAAAAAACAAAAAGTCGATATGGAAAATATCGGTGAAATATGGGTCTTGTTGATCCACTCCAATATCGATGACAATTCTACCTTTCAAACTTGATAACTTTATGATTGCTAAGATTTTCATTTTTCAACAAGGTTGTGCACACCAAAAGCAAATTATACAGAGTCAGACACCTGCCTTGTTGCCTCTGTGCCGCGAGTCCATATGGTCTACTGTGGTTTTGCCTTTATGTTCACGCATAACATGTCGACATTCTGATCCCAATCTCTTTTCTACTATTTGCTGAATTGATCCCAATCCCATAAGGAAAATCTTGTCCAAATTTGACTTTTAACATGCTCCAAGTTCATCCATTCACTTCCATGCAGTCAGGTCCTCGCACATTATGTCACATGGCTCTTGTCATTTTATGTAGACTGTCTTCTTTTGGATTCTGGAATTCTCTTTATATGTTCTATATAAGTTGAAGCAGAAATTCAATCAAATATCTACTTTTCTTAAACTATATAGATCTACAGTTGTTTCAGAATGAGCTGGTGGTGGCTTAGATCTATTGGAGCTGCAAAGGTATAATTATGAACTCCCTCACTCTTTATATAAACACGAACACATATGCTATTATGAATTTTGTACAAGGTACCAAACACTAAGTTGGTTAAAGCAAGAGCAAAAACAATAACCATAAAAACAACAAGAACATAATATCTTTCTAATACTTTCTCTAACTCATTCTTTATGTACATTATAGAAGAAATCCGAGGAAGATCATGAAGCACCACGAAGCTACCAAAGTATAGGCTTAGTGATTGGTGTCACTGGCATTGTGGGCAATAGTCTAGCTGAAATATTACCACTCTCAGATACCCCAGGTGGGCCTTGGAATGGCTATGGTGTGGCACGTCGTGCACGCCCAAATTGGAACAAAGATTACCCTTTTGAGTACATCCAATGTCTCTGACCCCCAATGAAACTAAAACCAAACTTTCCCAACTAACCGATGTGACCCATATTTTCTATGTCACCTGGGCTAGTCAGCCCACTGAGGCCCAAAACTGTGAAACTAATGATACCATGTTCCGTAACGTGCTACACACGGTGATCCTCCATGCGCCAAATCTCAAACACATCTGTCTCCAAACAGGTATCAAACACTACACTGGACCCTTTGAAACCTTTGGCAAAATCGAATACCATACCCCACCTTTTACTGAGGACATGCCACGTTTGAATGTGCCCTTTTTTTTATTACACTTTGGAAGATATTTTGTTCGAGGAAGTTAAGAAAAAAGAGGGTTTGACTTGGTCAATACATAGGCCTAATACGATATTTGGATTTTCACCTTATAGTTTGATGAATATAATCGGGACACTTTGTGTTTATGCGGCTATATGTAAGCACGAGGGATTTCCTTTGAAATTCTCTAGGAATAAAGAGTCTTGGGAGTATTACTATGTGGCTTCGGATGCTGATCTTATTGCTGAGCAACAAATTTGGACGATGGTGGATCCTAATGCAAGGAATGAACCCTTTAATTGTAACAATGGGGATGTGTTTAAGTCGAAGCATCTTTGGAAGGTGTTAGTTGGGCGATTTGGGATTGAGAATTATGGGTTTGTGGAGAGTGAGAAAGTTAGCTTAGTTGAGTTGATGAAGGATAAAGGTCCAATGTGGGACGAGATTGTGAGAGAGAATAAGTTGCAACCTACAAAGTTGGAGGAAGTTGGGGCTTGGTGGTTTGCAGATTTGATGTTGAAGGGAGGGGATTTTGTGGATAGTATGAATAAAAGCGAGTATGGATTCTTGGGGTTCAGGAACTCCAAGCAATCGTTGGTTGCTTTGATAGATAAGAATAAGGCTTACAAGATTGTGCCTTAAAAAGAAGGAAAATGTGAATATCCCTGTCGGATATGAAATGTTTTTGCTGCTATTTGATACAATAATCATCCAAGGGAAACATGTTTTAAATCCTTTTTCTCTTTGTGTTTACTTTTGTGTATGTGTACAAATTTGTATGTTTAAAATCCTTTTTCTTCTTGTAAATTTTCCTATAATGACATGTATGATATGTACAATGAAATGTATTTTCCTAAAAAGAAAAGTACTGTACATACATAGATTATTTTTTTCATACCATTAAGGTTATAATTTGTGATAAGTCTACCATTAATTTTATGCAAACTCATCGCTTACACCAAATATTCGCACCAATTACAACTCACCATGATAAATTGTAAAGTTATGTGTATCTATGGGCTTTCTAAAGAGAAAAATTGTCTATGTGGTAATATAGGCAGGCAAAGGTTTTGAGGCCCAAGGGAGGTTAAGTGTCCTAAGTCACGCACATGGACTTGACAAACAAAAGACCATGTTACTTAAATGCATATCACACTATGATGCCATTGTTGCCAGAGTAAAGACTTCAGCTAGTAACTGATTATGCGCTTGAAAGAAATCACTTTCATGTTTTCTTCATCATCTGAATGTAATCCATAATTGTTAGAAGCTGTCAAGGAATTACCTTCTCTCCATCACAGATTACCTTGAGGTACTTGCTTCCCACATTACAGCCCTTTTGAATCCATTCTCCTCTTTGCAACCAAAGCCTATCTAATTGCTAGTCAATCGACATGCATTAACCAAAACTTTAGCAATGATCTTATTGATTACATTGTACAAACTCAATAGGTCTGTAATTCACTAAAGATTCAGGATTTTTAGTTTAAGTTTAAAGGATTTCAGCAAGTGAGCAGAATGTAGAAAGCTAAAACATCTACGCGCGCTCAACAAGTTGATAAAAGATACTGCGAGAAAGAATTTTGTGTGATGAAATGGTTTGGTTATATAGGGCATGATTCAAATAAATGTAAAGAAAATTAGATAGAGAAGTAGATTGTTTGTTTTAGAGGACAGCTTTGTGAGCGTTGCACATTCCAATTGTTCAAGTGAAATAGTTGAATTGTAGTTTATATCATATGTTCCGTACATATGAGGCCGATGTAAGATTTGAACTTATTTGAACTAAACTTCTTAAAAATTTCCCCTTTTTATGTGCGTGGGAATTGGAGTGAAGGTTTTTTTCTTAAAATTAAGGCTAATTCATACACACTCTTCGTGAAATTATGTTTTAAAAACACGATTTTAGTTATAATTATGAAACATGATTTTAGCTAAAGTGGCATTGTGTGTCCCGCACGCTCAATGTGTACTATTACCATTCTAAAATTAGGATTACCATTCTAAAATTAGGGATACCAAGAGCAACCAGACCTAATTGTGGGCAGTAAAACGTGGAATTATTATTGTTATATTGATGAAAAGCCGTGAGCTTATTATGGCTTTGCAAATGGACTATGGAAGTATAATCCTAGAGTTGAACTGTATTTTTTTTTTTTTTTTTTTGTGATTCCCGTGCTAACATTACAACATTATTTCAACTTTGTCAGCTCTTGTTTTGGATTGCAGAAAATTGTTGAATAGGCCGTGGAAGGGGGTCACTTAATACACCGACCTTGCCTTATGGCCCTCTCAAGGGAATACAACATGAGATAGCTCATGATTAATATTAGTTTCCCCTATTTTTGTATCAATGTTTTGTTTGGTATTGGAAGGTGGTCACTCAATACACCTATCATGGATTCATGTTAGCTACCTTAATTTTTTTTCATCTACTAGTCAATGATATGAACTATTTATTTTTGACACTATATTAAGGATCATTTTGACACATTAAACAAATGTTATGAACCAAAATGATAATTATACCTAAATTTAAATGAATAAACTATTAATACTCATTTTGTTTGCAACTCAAATTTCCCAAGCTATGGTAAGCTTCATTTCTAATTTTAATAATAATAAATAAATAAAAAGAACTTGAAAATTGGGAAAAAGAATTTACAAATCTAAATTTGAAAATCAAAGCAGTCAATTTTTGTGAATTTCAATTAGCTCAATTGATGAAGCCTCTTATTCTTGAATATAAGATTTGGTGTTTAATGGCCTACATCATATAGCAAACACCATAAATTTAAAAAAGAGAGAAATGCTAACGAATGTTTTTAAGGCTTTAGTTAATCATTCATTTAAAGAAAAATTTTATAGAAAAAAAAAAAAAAAAACAATTAATGTTTCGACAGCTTTTTTCATTTCTCATAAAAGTGGTGTCAAAACTTTCTTAAAATAGATTATTAACCAATATCCTAAAAGCATCCGTTAATACACCCTTTAAAATATTATCTTATCTCTCAAAAACAAAATTTTAAAGTAAAAAAAAAAAAAAAAAATCAAAATGGCCCCACATGAGAACGATGAGAAGGATTGGATATTTGGATTATGGAACGAAGGATCAAATTGTTATTTTGAAAAACATGAGTGGCTATTCCCGTAATTTCATTTAACTCTTTCTGCAAAATCATAAAAACGAAAAAAAAAAAAACATTAACACAGGAAAGGAAACCCTTCAATCGCAAAAGCAAATAATATTATGGTGCTTACAAATTTCAATGGAGCTGGTGTCGGATTTGGTACGTACTGTTATTTGTATTTCTAATGCATACAATTATTCAAACCGATTCATTTCACAAACTCTGTTTTTTTTTTTTTTTTTTTGTTGGGTTGTTTAGTCTGTAACTAATTTTGCAATCCTCTGTGACATTCTTGTGTTCAGGTTTCGGTGTTGGTTGTGGTTTCGGAGTTGGCTGGGGTTTCGGAGGTCTGTACTAATTTTATCGCTTTCACTTTCACAAACTTTTAATTTTGTTTTTCACATTTCAGTCTTTTAGATTATTATTATTTTTTTTTTTTTTAGTTTTCTTTGTTGGGTGTGCATAGGTTATGTTAATTCTTATAGAGCATATGGTTAGTGTGTAATTGAATTTCGTTCACAAATCATAGTTATTTGGAAATATTATGAGCATATTTGCTTAGTAAACAACAACAACAACCAAGTCTTAGTCTCGTTTTGGGGTCGATTAAACAACAACAATCAAGTCCTAGACTCATTTTGGGGTCAATTATGGATTCTCAACAGACTAGTCAAGGTCGGAACTTGGATTTTGAAAAAAGAAAAGAAAAGATTTGGGCATGTTAGATTGACTAGGCCTTATTGCTTGCCAAAGATTTAAAGCATGTGTTCATTACAATTTACAGAATATGAAGAAAGGTGTTTACTGTTGTTTTGTTTGAAGCATTCTTTCTAAAGTTTAAAGCATTTTGCTTGGGGTCATTTGATTGAAATACATGTGGATGGTCATATAAATCATCATGTCTTGTAATGAGTTGAAGAAGGTTTCTGTAAATTGGTTTAGGGGGTAGTTTCGTTTTGTCTAGTATGCATATTGCAACAATGAAACAGATCATCTATGAAGCGTGTCCTTTCACTTAAAAAGGTGATTTTTTGGTGGGGAGGTGCATTTAGGCTTATCTTTCATCTCGTGATTCTGGTTTATCTCATTGGACTAATTTGCATCCCTTCTAGAAAGAATTTTTGGTTTTTTGGTCTTTGCCATTGATTCGAAGTTGTATTATCTCTTCTTGATATCAATTGATAATACTTAAATAGGTGCATTGATATCTCAGTCTTGAGGAATTGAAAATGTTAGGTGTATCAACTTATAGATGTGACTGGAAAGAATTTCTATCTGGTTCAATGGACTTCAACTCATCTTCACACTGGAAATGAAGTTAGACTTAGCTGTAACAGGTACTTCTGTAGACATAACTACATAGGAGACCTTTGTCATTTAATGTTGGATATTTTCCAAGGATAGGTGTCCAGGTGAAGTTAATGGAATCCATTTGTGGTTGGGGTCAAATGGACACTGAATGAAAGAAAAGGTAATTACAGATTTTTCTCAAGGGATTTAGATTTGGCCAGGTGAAATAATATGGGTATTTCAGTTGAAGGCAACTTAAAACTATTAGTTGAGGTATTGGAAAGTTGAGAGTTCGACATGTAGTGAAAACTAGTAGCTCAAGGTCAAGCAGCAATGTCCATTTTGTAATGTATCACTTCTATGTGGACAATTGATTACAAATTCAAACAATTTTCCTAGTAAGGAGACAACTGGTAGGTTCTTGATGTTTGGCTTAGACACATATTTGCAATCTTAGATTTTAGAATGGTTTTGTTTTTCATGCACCTGTAGGATCCACTTTTTAATTTCTGTGATCTTTTCAAATGCATCCTTACTTTGAACGCAAATAATGGTTCTTATTTTGAAATTCTTTGATTATTTATGTTTCTGTTACCAAACAGCTGATTTGCTGATTTGTGATATTTCTTTCTGTAGGCATGCCTGTGAATATCTTGGGCCTCGGCGTAGGTATGCAATTAACACCCTCTTGATTGAAACAAAATATTTAGTCAATCCATCATAGTTATAACTAAGTAATGGAATGTGTTGTGCTTGTTTTAACACATTGCTGTTCACTTAGTCAATGACATTGGAATTTTGTTTTAAAGGTGGAGGCTGTGGGGTTGGACTAGGCCTTGGATGGGGCTTTGGCACTGCCTTTGGCAGTAAGTATCGATCATCTAGGGTCACATTTCAAGGTATGGAATTTGACAAAAAGGATCAAAGTGATGGTGCATCGTTCAAAGAGTTATCAAAAAGCACCCAGGAAGTTCGTGCTTCGCAATAGCTTTGCATTTTGGAATCTCCTCTTTGCAGTGACTGAATAGCATATTGTACTCAATGTAGAAGGCTGCCAAGTGCAAATTTAGAGCTTTTCGCACCAAATTGGTTCTTCAGAAAGATTACATTGAACCGGTTTTTTAAAAAGAGGAACTTGTGAGAATGGTATAAATGTATTTGAACATCTTGTGAAATAAAAATTGGCATATAAATCCTGAAGATATTGTGAGGTTTGAGTAATCCATTGTTTCATGCATGTACTGCTTCCTTGCTATCTTCAAATTCGAGGAAGGTAATGATACTTTCATAAGAGCATCCACAATGGTGGAGTTATTTTTTTAGTTATGTGGCACTACAAAAAGTTACTTTATCTATTTTACTTACTTTACAAAACATTCAGCATTAATGGATCTATTTTAACTTTCAACGCAATAAAATAATATAGACAATACAATAAAATAATATATCTACTACAATAAAATAATATATATCCACTGCCATAAACATCCACCACAACCACAACATCCCCCACAACCACCATAACCACAACCTTCCCGCTCACAAAATTCTCATACAAACATTTACAAGCTGAAAAAATATTAAGCACAACAATCAAGTTATTAATACCATTTGACTCAGCAAAACCCAATTTCAATTAACAATCAAATTATTAATATATCCTCGGTTTTCTCAGTAACCAAACAAAAGGGTTGCATGACGCCAACCCAAATCTCAATCTTTTTCCTCAATCCAAACCATCAAAAATCATCAATCACAAACAAAACTTCAAAAAAATTAGAATCTTTTGAATAACCCCAAAGCTAAATCAACAAAAACATAAACAAACACACAAAGACGGTGATGGGGTGTAGCCTGCATGGGTCAACAATGGCTGATTACACAAAGAGATTTGATGAGAATAATAGATGAACAGAGCTAGGCTTCAAAGATGGGTGAGGAGGATGGTGTCAACGTGGGTCAGATATATGACAGCATGGGTCGGCTTGGGACTTGGGGGTTGGGTCGGAGGAAGGGGTGGGTCGTAGGAAGGGGTGGGTCGGAGCATGCGAACTGGGTTTGTGGTGGCTGGGCTCGTACAAATTGGTGTGGAGGAAGAGAGAAGCAGATGAAGAGGGAGTGAGGAGAGAGACATAGAGAACAAATGAACGGAGAAAAAATTAAACGCAGGAGAAAAATAAAAATAAAAATTAGTAAAATAATCAAAATCAATGTGAATGCACAAATATAAATATAAATATAAATATATATATATATATATATATTTTACCTTTTAGCTACAGTGCACAGCCAAAAGTAGCTGTGAAGTCAAAATATATAGCTTTGGCTCCACCATTGTATGGCACATTTTGATATTTGATAGTGCTAAAAATAACAATATAACTAGCACCACCAATATGGATGCTCTGTATATATATATATATATATATTACCTTTCAGCTACAGTGCACAACCAAAAGTAGCTGTGGAATCAAAATATATAGTTTTAGCTCCACCATTGTATGACACATTTTGGTATTTAATGGTGCTAAAAACAACAATATAGCTATTTAGCACCACCAATATGGATGCTCTAACCGAAGAAACCAATATAAAACCAGATTACTATCCATGATGATTCATAGCTCTTCCGGAAAAATCTACAAGGGTTACAGAATTTTTGGACAACATTAGTTAGCAGATGGACCCTACTTATAGTTAGCATTGTGGTTCTGCATGGATAGTGCCAATTGCTTCAGTAGCGCTTCTTCTTTTCAGGGAGCATCAGGGCTACGGCAATAATGGAGTGTGTGAACCCCAAGAATCTTGAATCAAGCAACAAAGTGTCTTACACGCCATGTATTTTGATCCAAGAAATGCTTTGACATATACATTATGGCAAATTGGCAATGCATTGGCATAGGTGAAAAAAACTAGTGTCATTGAAGGTCAACAAATTGCGTTTGTAACAATGGAAACTACAAAATTTTAATTTAGAATGGCTCAAATTCTAATATATATTACTTAATTATCCTTTAATTAAACGTGAACGTGATAACAATAATATTAAAATGTACGCTCAAGCCACCCAATTTGATCGTGACAATTCCGAATTTCCAACAAATCATCAAGTTCCAAATCGAAATGTTTAGCTAAAAAATCTGAAGTACCAGGCATCTAAGTCTAAACCCACGTGGATAATCGAACAAGTTGACTGTATAATATATCCTCACCTTGCAGTCCATGGTGCTTACCAAACCCCTCGTTGTAGTTGGGCGTGCATGGAGCATGGTGCTTACCAAACCCCTCGTTTCTTTTCCTACAAATTCCACACTAACTTCTTACTAGTTAAAATCAACATCAAGTCTCTCACAATCTCACTCACTTAAAACACATCAAAAGGATTGATTTAGAATCGAGTAAACTATGGCAGAAAGAGTGTTCACCCTCTCCCAGGTTGCCCAGCACAAATCAAAAAAAGATTGCTGGTTTGTCATCAATGGCAGAGTAAATCTCTCTCTCTCTCTCTCTCTCTCTCCTCTCTCTCTCTCTCATGTGTTCAAGCTGGTTATTAGAAAGATTAACTATTTTTTCAGGTATTGAACGTGACCAAGTTTTTGGAGGAACACCCAGGAGGAGATGAGGTGCTGATAGAGTCAGCAGGGAAGGATGCCACCAAGGACTTTGAGGTTATAGGACACAGCAAGGCTGCCCAAAACTTGCTCCGGAAATACCAGGTGGGTGTTCTTCAAGGATACACTTTCAAAGATGAAGACTCCAAGGAAGTTCCCTCCAAGGAGTCCAGGAAGAAAGAGATGAGTGCTTTTGTGATTAAGAATGATAGCATACCTAAGTATGCCACTTTTGTCGAGTTCTTTGTCCCACTCCTGGTTGCTGGTTCCTTCTTCTGTTACAGATACCTTACCAGTGCAGCCCAGATCACGTATTAGATCTTCTCTTCTAATAATCAACCACTATCCATTATTATCTCTGAGTTTGTCTACTTTTGAGAGCTCTATCTACTAGAGGTTTAGCTCTTAATTTATGGATGCTCATATTGAATAAATGCAATGATGGAAATGATGATCGATTTAGAAACTATTGTGTTACTAGATGCTATCTTATGTATTTAGCTAAAAAGGAGGAAAAAAAATGCTTTCTCATGTTAATACTACCATATGAAATGCCCTTCCACAGGACAAGCGTGAAAACTACATATATGAAAGAGGGACATGTATCATGCGTTAATATGGACATTCATGAAAAATGTATACCCCTGGTGTGAAAGTGTGTACAGTGTATATCAGAAAGCGTGAATCAATAATTTTCCAATTATATAGCAGTGTTCAATGTAGATGCGTTGGTTCTTGGAGGGATTTTTGCACTGCACTGTCCTTTTTGGGGTTGGCTTTTCAACTCAGTGCAATTGGTTTTGTCGGAATTCATTCATACAGACATCCAATGACTCAACAACAAATAATCTAGAAATGAAACTCACAGTCTGCAAATCGCAACAAATATTGAGAATGCTAGTTGCAGCAAACATTCGAAACCATCTCTCTACAACCACTCTAAGATATTGATCTGATTCGGACTGATCAGTTAGATAAAAGAAAGCTAACAAAAACGAATGGGAGTTAACATCTAATCCTACTAATCAATTAGATAACACAAGCTAATCAACGGTCTTATAACCTAGCGATTCTCTTCACCTTTAGGGTGAAAGTTTGAGATTGAATCCACCATTGATGTAGGATTTTTGGGGTTAGAAAATCTTCTACTACTAGACAAAGCAAGCTAACAAATGCTAGTCATGACCAAGTAATTGCATGCAAAACTTGTCGCTAGATCCCTGGCCATCCCCAAAACGAATCCAATAAAATTGCACCAGTAGAGAACATTGATGTAATCTGTACCAACTCCTAACAAGATGACAAAAATAGTTGAGTAGTCAATAGTCATGCGATGATTGGAGAGGATAAAATCCACTCATGGTAATGTTTGGCTGCTTTCTTGTTATATCAATGATCTGATGCAGTTTCCCTACCATACGTACTATATCCATTATCCAATGGAAACTTACAGAACAGATTACAAACACAAATGAGGACAAAGGCATTTCAAGCTCAGTCTTTCAACTACATATTTACACAATTGTCTTCATTAAGAGTGTTTGATGCACCAACTAGATATACAATTGCAAAAGCTACACAAACAGGGTCAGTTACAAATACAAATGCTTACATATTTTTACAACACTAAGTAGCTGAAAGCTAACTTGTTTTATATTGCAACCTTATGCTGACTTTCTTTGCCATCTCCTTGCCTCATATGATAAACAACAGAGTTTACCCCTCATTGAAGAAATCAAAATTGGAAAGGAAAAAAATATATAATATAGCTAAATAAAAGCGTGGGGAGGGGATGTTAAAAATGCTAGGGTGTTAACTCTTAAGTAATCACCTAGCACTTGCATGTTTAAAACATGATACCGTGTGTGAGAAAAAGACAAGAACTACCTTTCATCTAGAACCAGTGAAAGCCTAAACAATGTGTATTACATTCCCAAAGATCCACCAATGCAAATACTGCCACCAACTACAAAATGCCAGACGAACATGGGTAGATCCTACTACACTGCACGCAATGCAATTAAAACTGCAAAAAGAAACAAAAAGCATAAGCCTCTGTAAAAGGAAAGTTCCAAAGACACATCCCCCCCCCCCCAATACCCTTTGCTAATTATAGAATTATAGAAAGCTTCAATCCAATTTTGGGTACGGAATTGCAAGGAATATTAAAAATTTGAGCAAAAAACCAAATCCTAAATTTTCCAACAATGATAGATAACAGCAGCCTTAGACAGTCCAACATACCAAAAGGTCAAATTATAAATATTTTCAATAATGAATATAACAAACAAATTATACTGGGTTGATATACAAAGTTCAGACAATTAAAGCTGAGATTTGAGAGGCAGCAGCATCTTTGCATATCATAGTAGAAATTAAAAATCCTTGCTAATATATACTATTCTTGTGGCAAAATCTCCTTGTAGTCCATTTTAAAAGATTCATTCAGAGCAATGTGATTGAATGCAGTGCGAATTGGCTCAAATATATATATGCGTGTGTGTGTGCGCACGCGCCCGCCACAATAAGCCATTAATCACAACTTTTCCTGGACTATTACACATAAAAATATTTCCACATATGTTATATATGTTTTTCCATCACATTGAACGACTTTTCGCGTAAATATAGTTCTCAAATTGTTCCGCGCCATTGTTTGGCTTTCTCAATTTTGGTGTGTGTGGCCCCAAACAAGCTCTCATTAATCACTCAAAAATGCATAAGAAAATGACCTTTGAATAAGTAATTATTGGTGTGAAAATGAGGAAGGCATCTTTTTTCTTTTTTTTTTTGATAGATAATAAAAACTTTATTGATAGGAAAAGTACAATGAGTTTACAATAGTAAACTCACTACAAAAAAGTAGAAACAAACAGATCAAAGGGAAAGGCTAACAAAATGAATGAAATCAAGCAAAGAAGTACAATGCATAAAACCCCATATACAAGACCACTTAAACAAAGTCCTAGTTAGTAAAGACTTCAAAAGGTCCACAATTTTTTTAGCGTCCTCAAATGTTCGGGCATTGCGTTCCTTCCAAGTTAACCACATAAGACATGCCGGCACCATATTCCAAACATTGGAAGAATGAATATCTAACCAATTCCACCATGTAGAAAGTAGAGAGACTACTATCTTCGGCATCACCCAATGAACCGCAAACAAGTAGAAGACTTCACTCCACAATGTATGGACAAACTTGCAATGTAGTAATAAATGATCCGCGGTTTCCTCCTCACACCGACATAGGCAACACCAATTAACAAGAGGCAAGTTCTTCTCAACAAGGTTATTTATTGTGAGAATCCCACCCCTAGCAGCTATCCATAAGAAAAAAGGCACCCTTCTAGGGACCTTAACACTCCAAATGCATTGCAAAGGGAAAAAAACCGACGGAGCTTTCAATAATGATTTATAAAAAGAACGCACATCAAAGACACCACTACGATTTAATTGCCAAACCATGGTATCATCACCCCCTAGGTATTTTGGATGAGATGTGTGCAAAGAAAGCATAAAACCTTGCATCTTGTAAACAAGTGTTATGGTAGGCTAGGTAAACTGACTAGTGCCACATTACTCTAGCGTCTTCCTTCAACAGAAACCAGGCAAATAAACAGCACTTGCTGACAAGGGTGGAGCTGTGTTGAAGGACAGGGGGCCATGGCCCCCCCAAATTTTGAATTTTAAAAAAATATATATGTAATTATTTTAATGTTTTCAAAATTTAGTCTATAAAAATAAGAGTTCCCCCCCCCCCCCCCCCCCCCCAAAAAAAATATTTGAATTAGTTCAATGATGCCAATGAAGCACGGGTGCGGCGTTTGGGCCGCCGCACCCGCGTCGGAAGCGGCCGGACGCGGCGACGCCGCTGCCTGCGCGTCCGTGCCGCGTCCGGCAATAAAAAAACATTTTTTTCGGCGCGATTCGCGCCGAAACGGCGCCGATTCGGGCCGACGCGCGCGAAATCGGGCCGATTCGACCCGAATCGGTCCGTATCGGGTGAAATCGGTCCGACCGAAATAAATAGATACCGGCCGAAATTCAAAAAAAAAAAAAAAAAAACAACAACAACAGGTGCTTATGGCTGGGAAAAAAAAAAAAAAAAAAGGTGCAAACGCACCGTTTGGAAAAAAACCAAGACCCAACCCTCTCCCTCTTCATTTTTCTTGAGCCTCTCTCCCACTCTCTACCTTCACTCTTCAGCTAGGCTTTCTCCTATCCTCTGTATTTAAGTTATTATTTACCATTGTTCTTAAATTTGGTATATATTTATATAATGTAAAAAAAGTATGTTTAGCAATATATTAAAAATATAAATAAAAATATTTTTAATAATTTTTTAATCGCCGCACCCCGCCGCACCCGCACCCTACTTTTTCAAAAATTGCCGAGTCCCGTACCCGCTCCCGCATCCGCACCCGAATCCCGAAAAGCACCCGTGCTTCATAGAATGATGCTCTTAAAAAAAATAATCATTCTAATAGTTATAAAGATTAAAGATATAACTTTATTTTTTGCAATTCTATTTTTTATTGTAAAATGTATTCTTATATCTGTTAAATATTTGATAAAGTTTGGCATCAAATATGTTTAAATCTATCTTTTTTAACCCGTTATGTGGCGATTAACACGTCATTGACTCATTAAAAAAATCTTGTCACTAAAACTATACATGAAATATGTCTTCAGTTGCCACATAATAGGTTAGAGAAAGAAGCTTCAAATATGTTTGAAGACTAATTTATTCATCCTAGTTTTGAATCATTCATGTTTTTTAAAATTTTATTAATTCAATTGAAAGATTTTTTACTTACTTTAGTATAAAATTTGATAATTTATATTTAAAATGAAATTTTCTAAAAAAATTCACTATGAAAATGGAAAAAATGAAATTTATTTGATGAAAGATTGCCATCAAACATAATTTTGATTGAAAATACTAAACTCTTTGTTTTTTGTTAGGGGTGTGTATATATATAACTTATCAAATAAAAAAATGTGTATATATATGTGTGTGTATATATAATAAAAGAACATGTGTGTGTGTGTGTATATATATATATATATATATATATGTATGTGGGGGTTGTCTTGATAAATATATTAGTGCCGCAATTTGGCCCCCCAAACAAAAATTCTTGGCTCCGCCCCTGCTTGCTGACATGCCATAATCCATTTAATTTGCAAAATCATTGATGTGATAGAAACAGATCAGACTTTAAAGTTTTCCTTTCATATCTTTCAACCCTATCCAAATCATTTAGATCCATGGGAATAGGTGTTTGCAAATGACTAATCTCAATTCAGGATGCAAACTATCATCTTATAGTAGCCCTTCCTGCTAAATCATGAGTGAAGTTTGAGATAGATAAATGTACGAAAAGAAACTTAACCATGTGCAAGCCACGGTGATTTGTAAAAAAGAACTAACATGGAAACATTTTTGGTAATTTTATTACACATACAATTTTGACGACAGATTTGGCAGGTTTCAAGTTCATAGACAAGGCTTGTTAATCATAAAACATGCTTATATTGTATCATCAAAAACTAAACGGGATATCCAATAACAAAACATAAGTACCTATCAAAAAATAACAAAACATAAGAACCAAGAGGTACATACAAGGAGAGGGGGATGTAAGTGTGTATGTATGGACATCTGAGTGAGATGAGGTCAATAACACAAGAAAATCAGTTTGTGGAAGATTCAGGAAATCTTACCAATCAAGCAGAGGAGAAAAACAACCCAAAATGTTACTTGAACAGGCCGGCTATATTGCATCAGGTACTGAGACCTTTGGAGCTGCCTCTGAATAGCTCCATACCAGCCATAAGTTGCTTATCATAACAATCATCGCAACTATCCAGGCAACTCTTACTTCTTTCATAGCATATAATATTTCCCTTTTAGAAAAAATAGGAATTAAATCAATATTGATACAACTCAGAAATCATAGAAATCTAAAAACCAACTTCAAAAACAGTCTTAAGCTTAGAAAAAAATTAAACACACACCCTAGGCAATTGAGGAGGTCGCAATAATGCAGTATCAGCTTCTTGTTGGCGATCCATTGCCTTCCACTTTCTGAAGCCATTCTTTGACAATTTCAACTTGGATACAGATTCCACGGAATTTAGGAATCCTGAAAAACTTGGTATCTTCCGTACAGGTAACACAGTCTGCTCATTTGACTGTTGGCATCCCTCATCAGGAACCAAAATCTTCCAAGCACCAATGTCAGCACTAGCACTAGCAGTCCTCCTATGCCCAAGTAACTTACCATCCCCAGCCTCCATAGAACCGCACTCAACTGAATGGCGTGAGTTTTTTGTAAAATCAGCTGCGGAATCTTCATTCTCAGTATCCCTTCCATGACTTTTTACATTAATTTTGTTTTCGTATGTTGTTGATGGTCCCGAAAGAAACAATGCAAGTTCAATGCTTTCTCCTTCGTCTAAACGCACCCAAGGCAATGACCCCTTGCCCTGTGAAGTAGCTGATTCCTGTAATGAATTTTCAACTTTCGAAACCAGGTCTTCAATTGCAACAATAAATTCACAGTGCCTGCCTCTTGCATCGTCATTTGATGAGCTTTTACCATAACTTGACCGGACAGCCCGCTCAAACTCCTCCAACTACATTACCCACCCAAATTTATTCAATTAGACATTGACACTATACCTATTAGGATATCCCCACCATAGAATTACAAAAGTCCTATCCATCAATTTTGCAATGCATAGATTGAATTCTTCCACATCATCAACATTTAAATCTAACATTAACTATTACAATTGGTGTAGACCACTCAATTACAAATGAATTGATAGGATAGTGGAGGAGTTACCTAGGAACTTTAGAGGATCATAATCCTCACTCTACTGATACAAGTACAGCCAGAGTCAAATAAATATCCAACATACACACTCACACACGCACAAAATTAAGAGATTACCTGCCATTTAGTGGTACCAAGGACAGTTTGAAGATCCCGGCGGAGTTCTTCGGAATCCCACACACCAGAATTTTCTTTCTGCGCATGAACCCATGTTCTATACGTCGATTCCATCCTTCACAACCATAATTTTTTTTTTTTTAATTAAACAAATTTACACAATTAACAACAAACAAGCTCAAACTCAGAAATTTCTGAATAAGAATCCGAAGTAAATAACCCTAAAAATGTACCCCCCCCCCCCCCCCCAAAAATAAAATCTTAATCATAAGCTACACAATTAAATCTGGGGCCTCAAAATGTGCTAATTAAACCATGTAACATTATTTTTCTGCCAAAAAATACAAACTAGAACATACGAATCACAATTCAAAACTCGAAAAAACAATAATTTTAACCAAAAAAAAAAAAAAGTTACCTGTCGGCAGATTCTTGAACTTCTTCGGCGGCAGAAAAGAATGGATCCTTTTCCCATCGATCGAAACTCGAAGCCATTTTTTTTTCTTAAAAATTAAAAATAAAATCACTAACTCCGAAATTGAAAAAAATAGCTATAACAACATTAATGTCAATACGAGGAGAAACTGAAGGAAAAGAAAATCCCTAGCTAATGATGTTTTGTAACAGAATTCGGTAGTACAACATTTGAATAGAACAAATGGATAGAGATTAATAAAGTGTCTGATAAAAGTAATGTTAGGAAAAACCCATGACAGTATTAATAGGGAAAGTAGTATTTAGGTTTCGATTTTTCGACGATCTAACGAAGAAGGTGGAGAGGAAAGTAGTTATCGGCTCAGATATTATAATTATAGTACCTTCTTTTTTCTTTTTTTCTTTTTTTATTCGGCTCGTGGTCGCGGTTTTATTAAAGAACTATAAACGTTGTCGATTTATGACAACTGTGGCGTTTCGGGACATTATTGTGGTCAAAAATCAAAATTGGTGTACAATAACAGTACAACACGCTTCAAAATTGACTTGTCTCGTGTGAATTTTCTTTTAGAGACAGACTAGTTAGGGTTGGTTAAGTGTGGCTCGACTCTCTAGATATATTAGCGGTCTACATACATTAGCGTTTTTCGGTGCAGAAGATGTTCCATTACATGTCAATAATGGACTCTTAGTTGATTTTGACTAATTTTTTATTTAATGAAATATATTAGTCTTTTTGCTATAAAAAAAAAAAAAAAAGTTTTTAAGGCTTCGTGACATTTTTAAGATCTTAAGTGTAAAATCTCTTGTCAATATTTTGAGGCCAGTATTAAGGAATTCATTTAACCTGCATGAAACAAGAGACTACATACAACCAATAGAATAGTCAAATACTTAAAGAGATCTAGATATTCCTATTTGTAAAAAACAAAAAACAAAAACAAAAAAACTTTAATTTAGTTGACTATAAAAAGTGGTGAAAAAATTGTGAATCCATATAAAAGTAACTGTTTTCCGTTTCTAGTTGATTATTTCATCCGTATGTAATAAATGGTGTGATCATATGGGTGTTGGAGTTTTTGAAGCCTAGCCACCTTGAAAAGACTCTTACTTCTATTGTAGTTCACATACCTAATTCTTGGCCTTATTGGCTATTGTAGTTTGTTTAAAAACATATATACAGCATTTATGGCCTTTTGGCTAAAATCAAGTGTTTAATGTGTTCTTATCAATGTATTGTAATATATGAACGTTGTTAATATGCTTAAAAGACCTCTTTTACAATGTAGGGCTAATTGACAGTTAAGTAGTTATGTTGACAGTTGGATTCGTCCGTTCCATTATGGCTTTGGTGGTTTCGTAGCAGTTTAATATATAGTTTTATTATAAGATTGATTTGGAATCTTTTAACTATGTATAGAGTCCACGTGGTATTTAAAATGTTGTCACTATTCTCAAATAAAATAAAATAAAATGTTATCACTAGCAACAAAGACGAGTATAAAATGTTATAAAATGATTCCATATGTATAGTTGTGAAGACCCGTAGAGACCTCTTAGCCAGAAGAAAAAAAAAAAAAAAATGAAGACTTGTGAAGACCCATAACTAATTGTGACTCCAATCGGTTTTTGAATCCTAGATCTCTTATTTAAATTGGAACAAATGTCATAAGATGAAACTTTTTTTTTAAATTAAAAAAAAAACAATAGGGTGTACTATAATGTTTTACTCGAAGTAGATTGGTTTATTGTTAAGAAATAATTTTGTCAAATCTAAGTATGTATACAATGACACATCGTTTAATATTTATTTTATATAAAATAAACACTACTAGTCAACTTTAAACAATTCTTACAATTTAAGAGCATAACTATTCCTGTATTTGGTTTGATTAGTATTTTTATTTTTATTTAGAATTGATTAGTAATATATAGATTCTAAGAAATATGAGAATCTATATATAGTTTATTCCCAAGAATATTATAGGAATCATTTATTATTTCCAAAATTTCCTTAGATTTTAATTTTAATAATCAATGTCCTTAGATTTATAAAGACAATATCAAGACACTTTTAAAATTTTTTTTTTTTTTTTACAAATACTCAAAAAAAAAAACAGAAAAATTATATAAACTATAGTCTAACATTTCATATAATACAAAAATAATTATTAAAAACTATTGTTCTTCATGATATATCACAACACCATGTCTTGTCAATAATATTAATTTACTTTCAACCCAATGGGGTTGATCGAGTAATTGGGCACTTAGTCTTAAAGCAGGCTATCTCAGTTTGACTAGGAGCTCTCCAGTTCAAGTCAAATATCAACACTTTGATAAAACTTCTTGAGTCAGCAATTTACCCTGCTATGTGCTCACTCGTCGCGAATAATGATTAGTCACTGTTTGAAAATTTTGAAAAAACACTATGGAAAACCAAAAAAAATAGTATTAATTTACTTTCTTTTGGCATTTAACCAATCGCAAAATGGAGATACAAAGAAATAAAATATCACATTTCATTTTATTTATTTTTTGGTTAAGCAAGAATAGTTTTATTTTTATTGGTTAAAAGTTTTTTTTTTTTTTTTTGAAGACACATAGATGAACGGGATAAAACTGTTAATTTTATATAAAATACAAACTTTTTTCAAGGATGTGGATACTTACCTCTTCAAAAAGGAATCTACATTTCTACAAATTAAAAGCAAAAATCCAAATACTTATAGGCATGTAAATTGGTTTCTATAATTTGCAACAAAATATGAGAATATTTAGTGAATCTTTCAACATTTTTTGGGATTTAATTAAAACAAATGGTAATTAAATCCATAACATGAAACAGATCTTTACTAATTCCACAAAGAAATCAGGAGGAACCTTATCCCTATTATATAGGTAAGTTAAGATTGACAGTGTATTTTATGACTGACTCAATATTGTAGTTTGCAAACACCTTATATTAATCAAAAACTCATTTGCGTTGAACCACGATGCTGAAACTAATATTCATTCATGGTATGATAGAAATGGTTAGCGGTACGAACGAAAGAAGAGAAGAGTTGAGGTGCTAAGAACGAACAAGCTGCAAGCATAACATGTGCAAGAGAAGTGTGCAAGACACAGTACATAGTAGGAATGAATAAGATGAATGATGATAGGATTACATTTCATGAGATTTGTAGTAGCAAATGAATATGAATCTTCAATCTCTTACGTCGGTTTGTGTGTTTCAACACATTAGGAGAGGAATGATGTATATATTAACACATGAATGCAAATCCTATGTATCACTTTTTTTGTATCACTCTATGTTGGATCAATCAGTATTTACCATGTGTATGATTGTTTTCCATTTTAAATTTTAGTTATTTTATAAGGAAAGTAAAATAAAAACATGACATGTAGTGATTGGTGGAACATGAAATGTTACACAAAAAATAATATAGATGATTTGTATTCTTAACATATGAGATACTCACAATAAGCAACAAAAAAAAAAAACAAAACAAAACAAAAAGAACAAATTATAAGGGAGGTAGTGAAAAATTGAGGCAATGGTAATAAATAATAGGCAAAAATCCAAAATTGACATTTTAACTTTCAGTTTTTTTCATTTCAGTTCGCTAACTATCAGTTTTGTTATTTCAAACATCTAACTTTCAATTGTTGTCAATTCGGTACTCTGTTAAACTCCAATTATGTCTTGCCGTTAATTGAGCCAAAATGACGTCATTTTAGTTTTTTTTTTTTAAAAAAAATCGGAATTAAAAGAAATTTTTTTAAAAAAATGATATTAAAAAAAAAAAATTAGGCGTCATTCCCCTTACCTAAAATCAAAATCAAGGAAATATGACACCCAAATATTTGCAATCAATAGAACACATTACAATTGAGAAGCTTCAAACCAGGCAAGAGCACTGCAAACTTACCAAAAACTCTCACTAAGCTCCTTATCTCTCACCCTAAACCCAAGCTTTCTCTCTAATCTCTAAAACTCTCTCAAGCCGAGCCTCCATCGAACCTTCATGGCTTGAGCTCATCATCATAGATCAGTGCTGCCACCACAGGCGACAAATTGCTCCTCATCAAGAACCCTCACTGAGCTCTCCCTCTTCGAAGCTCTCTCAAAGTTCTCATATCCATCTCTAATCTAAACCCAGGTGGAGCTTCCTTGCTCCACTGTGACAAACAATGAACACCATGAGGGTGCTTCTCAATCTCCTTACAAGTCATCCCAATCTAAAATCACGACTAAAACCCAGCTCTCTTTTAAACCTGAACCAAGGTCTCACTGAGACTTCACTCTCAAACCCAACAACCACTCTTCGATCTACAAGCTAATAGCACCTTGAATGGCGCATGACCCACAAAGAGTGGGTGTGGAGGTGAAAGGCCTCATAGGTTTGCCAAACACCAAGATAGTGGTGGTGCATGGATGAGTGTATGGGGGCTCCCCTACATGTTTTTTTTTTTAATATCATTTTTTTTTAATTTTCTATTAATTCCGAAATATATTTAAAAAAAACAAAAACAAAACGAAGTCGTTTTGGCTCAATTAATGACAAGACATAGCTAGAATTTAACAAAATAACAAATTGACAACAATTGAAAGTTAGAGGACTGAAATGACAAAACTGAAAGTTAGAAGACTGAAATGAAAAAAAACTGAAAATTAGAGGGTCAGTTTTGCATTTTTGTCTACATAATAACGTATATTTTTATCATTTGCAAAGATTGTGAGGACACAAGATGTTAGGATGAAAAAAAATTCTTTATTAACGCTTTGTTTGTTTCGGTGAAAATGTTTTTTAGAAAATGAGTTTTTTCCAAAAAAATATTTTCTATAAAACTATATTTTTTTTCCTATGTTTGATAGTAACCTTAAATGAGTTAAAAAACAATCTTCAATCTTCTCTTATTTAGCTTGCTGTGAAATAAAGTTGTATTCCTAACAAAAAAATTGAGTGGAAAATAATCTCTAAAAATAAGTCATATTTTTTATGTTGACTAAAAATAGTTTTCTATTAATTTTTTTTTTATACTATCAAATATTGGAAAACACAGAAACTATCTTTACATAAAATTTTTTATCAAAACAAACAAAACCTAATTGTTCAGTAAAGTTAGACACAAATTTTTTCAGAAATGAATGACTAATGATGAATGAAGTACTCCAGATCATCCACAGTCATCCACACTAGCAGCCGTCCAAAAGAAAGCATCAAGATGGGAGCTAACGCCATAGCCGTCCATGGACGAAGTCAAACCCACATCTCTCGTCCTGAAAATTCGACCACCTCGTCCTGACTAGACTCGTCCACACGAGGACCCATGGACGAGGACGTACACTTGGGAATTATTAAAATACACTTCATTATTCAGTAATATATACATAACTTCCAATGATCGTTGTATGAAAAAATGCAACTATCAGATGGTTATAAGAGTTATCCAAGAACCCCGGACCTCCTAATATCCAGGGGAGGTTACAATCTCAATAACTGTCCCTAGGACACTATATAAACAGCCATTCAGACCAATGGAAGGTACGTTGGACATTTTTCCAAGAAATTGGAACTCCAAATATATAGAGGAAAAACTGACTTTACCATTGGAGGGTTCTTGGCCGGCGATCCTAGTCACCTTTGATCATTTTCCTTTGTTTTTTCAGGCCATTAGAGAGCGAGTGGTCCTTTCAAATTCAGAGCATCCAGCCTACTAATTTTTCTTGCATCATCAATGCATATGTTCGAAATATGAGATATGTTCTCATTTTAATTTTTAAGTGCTAAGGTCTACACCAAAGTTTGTTGGTTGTTCTTTATTTAAAAAAGAAAAGAAAAAAAAGGTATGTTGGTTGTTTGTTTTTTGTCCTATTTTTTTAATTATGAGAATCTCACAGGCCCATGGGCCCAAATCAGCGTGGCAGACTTGAGTCCGATTATTGCATCCGATACATGATCCATGATCCACTTAAAAATGTGGTACTTAACGCAACCCAAGTACCCAACCCAAGTCCAACCCACCAGTAGCTTCGAAAACCAGCCATCTTCGTTCTTAGTCTAACCGGAATGTAAAAAAGTCCACCCACAAAATGGACACGTGGCGAACACCCAGTACACTCCTCACTTTTACCACCACAGTAACACTGTAAAATATTGTATCATCCCAACCTAAGACACACACAGACACACGTTCTCTCATTTCATTCAGCTTTGGCCGCCTCTTTGACCTGAGCTAACAGTGTTGGTACCAGTCGTAGATCGCTTTCTCTTCCATCAATGGCGGAGCCACAAAGCGACAAAACCCCAACTCTGTCAGAGGTATCAGTAACATTATCGTCTTTTGTCTTCCAAACTCTCCAATTGCTTCACTTGTTTCTTTTCTAAACAAATTATTTAAGGTGGATCTATTCTTGTTTGGTTAAGTTTGTGTCCATTCAAGCATAGATCTTCATTTTTTTTTTGCAGTGGCTTGTGATTTCAATTGATTTTTGTGTTCATTATAAGATTTTTTTATGTGGGTCAAGTTTTTTTTTTTTAATTTTTTTTTTCTTTTTCGTTTTTAAGAAAGTGATGTGATTGATAAAGATGTAAGCTTTAGATATAAATCGGGTTGTATTTGTTGTTTAATATGAACGATGAAGCCTAATCTTTGTCCTGGATTGTGAGCTTTGAGGGACCCGTCTTTTCAACATGAAATGCACTTAATTGTTATAGAATGGTGAAAAGGAATAGACTTGATCCTTTTTTTTTTTTTTTTTTTTCCTGATAGTACGATATATTGTTCTTTGCACCTCAGTGAGATGTCATTAGAGATTATATCAGTGTTTGCTAGATTACTTTGGATTATAGAAGAACTAATTTTGTTGCTTTTGGGGAAAAAAAATGGAAATTTATGTTGTTCATGCTCAAAAAGCAAGGGCAATTATATCAAGCAGCCACTTAGAATTATATAAGAACTTTTTTTTTTTTTTGGCTTTTGGGGGCAGGAGCGGTGGGGGTGGGGGGTGGATGGAAATTTATGTTGTTTGAGCAGCCGTTCTAGGGATAAGCTCATGAACAGACTGTGGATTCCTAGTTAGGATAACCGATAATATCACCTGTAAAGAAACCAACTAAAAAACAATGCATTGAAATAGTTTGATATCATTTGAAGACAATAACAAATGAATGAATTGTAGGACAATGTATTGATTTCAATCTGTGTTAGAAAGATTAAGGTAGAGTGTTCTAACACCAATGCATATTGTAATAGTATTCTCAAAATGTTCAGTTAGTCTCCCCAATTTAGAATACTTATCATGATAGCTTTTGCACTGGTTTCCCAGCCCATTGATCCGGCATGAATTTATAAGTGCTGATTAAGTGGCATTTTGGTACTGTAATCTTGTGTGCCAAATGCTTAAACTTCTTGTGTTTGGCTGCGAGTTCCAGAGTGAGCTTATTGAAAATACAGTAGAAAGTACTGCATTTTATGTAGGGCCCTTTGATACAGATACTGATTGAAAACACACGTTTGTAACACAAATTTATGTTTTTGCACAGTGGTTTGGGTTTTATGAATTTAAGTGAATTGCCTAAAATACCCTCACTCAAATTCACTAATGACCAAAAGCCCTTTTGTGAACCCATCTCATCTCATTTCTCATCAGTCAATCCTTGTTCTTGCTTTGTCCCTTCTATTATGTGACTCACCAAGCCTCCCCAACCATCTACCCCATGAAATCACTGGAACTGCACTTCTTAAATAGAATTTCTTCAAAAGGCTTTACCAAGTGGAGTCAGTGGACCCTATGCTTACTGGGCTTTCAGCTATCTAAGCGTCCCTTTAGGATGGTAATTTTTGCATTTCTGTGGAGGTTGACATAATATTTTCAGGCCCTGCCATTCCCATTTTGGGATGTTTATAAAATTCCATGTATTTGTAAAATAACTAAAGCTTGTTAGGGTGGTAACATTTGTGCTAAATGCTTTGACTTACAGCATTACCATTTAAAAGAGAAGGAGAAGCCAGATGTGGGTGCTAAATCCGTGGAAGTAAAAGAGGTTGAGAAGCCAGTAAATGCTGCCTCTGATGAAGTTGTACCTGAGAAAACTGAGGGTTCACCTGCTGCTGCTGAAGAAAGCACTGAAGTTATCCCAGTTGCCTCTGAAGAAAGCAGTGAAGTTAACCCTGCTGTTGGGGAGAGCACTGAAGCCAATTCTGCTGCTGTTGAAAACAACACTGAAACTGCGCCAGCTGCTACCGAAGCAAGCAGTGAAAATTCTGAAGAGGAGAATGCTGGTGAACAAGAAGCTGTTGAAGAGACACCAGAGATTAAGGTTCCTATGTCTATGACTTCCCTTCATTGCTACCTAATTGCATCAATTTTCTCACTATTTTCATCTTTATGTTTCGTTTTTGTTCACTTATATTAATATACCATGGTTATCCAGCTTGAAACAGCACCTGCAGATTTCCGCTTCCCAACTACAAATCAAACAAGGCATTGCTTTACTCGATATATTGAGTATCATCGGTAAGTCAAAGTTGTTTTGAAATTTCCTTTCTCTTCTTAAACTTATTTAGGTTATTTATGTGCCAGCTTGGCACTGGGCAGCTTTTCTGAGATTATCTTGATTCATTTGATCTTTTAAAGGTGCATTGCTGCAAAGGGGGAAGGCGAACCAGAGTGTGATAAGTTTGCTAAATATTATCGTGCACTTTGCCCGGCTGAATGGGTATGTATCTTTTTTGCTTTTGCATATGCATGATAGTATAATGCTTGTCTTTTCATATCAATCATCTTTAGGTTTGTTTTAAGTTTTAACAGTTTAGATTTTAGATAAACTCCTGTTGGCATTTTGTTCATTGCCTTTATGTGTTTGGTAACCTAAATCCAATTGAATTGAGATCCTCATGCACCCAGTTTGTGCTGACGATGCGTAATTGCAGTTTGCTACCAATTAGAAAGTTTTAGTGCAAAGCTAAAAGTAATAAGAAAACGGGTCCTGAGCCCCGGCACCTTTCTTTTTTTGGGTGGGGTGGTTGCTGACATATTACCACCTAGATTAGTAAGAACTAAATACCTCTTACCTGAAGTCTTTACACAAGCTGGTGCATTGGATCGAAGTCTGGAGTCTGGAATTCATTTGGTTGTCACCTAGTACTGTATGAACAACTATCAATTCACGAATGATGTCAAGAGCATTGTAGCTCAATTGGTTGGCACTTCCTGGAGTTTCTATTAGAGACATCTGGGATTCAAATCCCCCCACCCCCAACTATCAAATTATCAAAAAATATTCAAGAATGATGATAGTTTATACATCTTATACTTGATAGACTGACTTAAAGAGTTGTAAAATGTTGCTGTTCTGCTCAAATGACTAAAATGCATTACACCTTTAAAGTTTGGGGTAATTTTGATTTTAGCCCTTAAAGTTTAAATTTTGGATTTTAAGCCCTAAGTTTAAGCCTGTTTTAATTTGGCCATTCTCGTTAATGATGTGGCTATTAAATGCCAACTAAGAACAACATAGCATAATATTTTTATTCAAAACAAGCTACATCAATATTTATTTTTAATTAATCCACGTAATTAATCCAATTTTTTCCCTTTTTATTTCTTCTTCACTTTTCTTTAATACTTTTTTTTTTCTCTTTCTTTTTTTCTACTTTCCATATTCTTTTTCTCTTTCATCATAGTTGGATGGGCAAACTTGAATGCCTCCACCAAAAAAAATTCCAAAACTCTTTAGAATAAAAAAAATTCTGGTTCGTTGCCGAGAGTTCTAAGATAAGAAGGGGGGGAAAATGTTTGGACAAACAAATGAATCCTAGCCACAATGCCATTGCCGCTGCATGCCTTCATATCTCTCACTTCCATGATTGTATCTTCGCCATTGTGGTTCACCGTGGTTGATACTCTGTCCAATTTGGTATTTTGACTGAAAAAACCTGCAGCAAGAGGCTCAATTTTGGGCAGTTCATGGCTTTTGCCAATATATTGATCCCTAATTGGAATTTACCTGGCAATATCACTGCTACTGAGTTGGCTTGGTCCTGATTGATCAGAACCGGAGCAATGCAACCCAGTGGATTCATCTCAAGCGTTGAAGGGTGGCACATTGGTGTTGTCATGTGGACTTTCGCCAAGGTGGTAGGACTTGATGTGGGTTTGAGGGAGTAGGTCTTTGGGGCTCCAGGTGAGTGTGCTTGGTGGTTCGTAACAACGGTTTGAGTGGTGATTGGTGGGTTTGTGTTCAGTGTGTGTTTCTTGGAGTTGTTTAGATATGCTCTTGATGGTTGATGTAGGCATGGTGCTGGCTTTTTGTGAATTGAGTTTGGGTCTCATGTGGTTTGATGTGTGTTTATGGTGGTTGGGCCTGCTTGCTGTGTTTTGTTTTGTATTGGCTGATTGGGATTTGATTCTATTATTTAGTAATGTTGTGTTCTGTTGGTGGTGCTGGTGGCTGGTGAGATGGTGGTTTGATGGCAGGGTTGGATTGCCTGTGCTTTGTTTGGATGTTGGAAAATGCTCTTAGAAAAAGCTGGTCAGATGGTGATGTGATGGTGGGGTTGGATTGCCCGTACACTGTTTGGATGGGGAAGGGATTGGCGGAGGCAGCTGGAGTGAGGGCTAGTGGCGAAGACTGGAGAGAAGAAAAAGGGGAAAGAAAAAAGAAGCAAATGAAAAGGAAAATATAAAATAGATGCAATGGGCATGAAGGAAGGATGATTGATCATGACATTTCTTTGTGATGTGCTCAAAATGGTGTAGTTATAGTGAAAAAAAATGGTCACAAGTCACAACATCAATGGGCATGAAGGAAGGATGAGATTCAAAGCATTATATAGGACAAACATAGAAATGTTTAAACATAAGGGAACAACATCAAAATAACTCCAAACTTAGAGGGTGCAATTTGCAATTTGGTCTACAAACTATTATCTAGTTACACAATACAAACTGGAGCATTGTCACAAATTAGATATTTAGCTTGTACAAATAGGTGTTACTTTCTGTTCAGACTTTGCATCTAAATCAAATACAAACTGGCAACTTAAAATAGTGGAAAAGGTTACTGCTGCTGAAAGAAACTGGTATCTAGTTACACAACACAAATAGTATCATCACAGCTTAGGTAGATATACTAAACTATTGTTGGCTGATTGATCATAGCATTTTACAGACTGTAATTTAGATGGAATTTGCTGTCACTTCTTTGTTTCTTGGGTGAGTAGGTTGTGTTAAGATTGCTCTTTTAATCAAGCTGTTGTGTTCTTCATGTATGCCAGATTGACAGATGGAATGAGCAAAGGGAGAATGGAACCTTTCCAGGTCCTCTGTAGATGATGTGTCGAAATTTCTACTAAATTTGAGATATGAATTTCTTTAATGAGATATGGATCCTAAGGGAATGTCCCATTAAAACAGTGAGTTAATAAGAAATTTTTCCTTGCTTGTTGGAACTGTTTCCGGTTCAAATACAGAGAAATTGTTGCTCATGAACAAAGTTATTGTTTTATTATCACTGAGGCATTTTTCCATCTTATATATCTGCTTTAACTGTTCTGTAGCAGTTAGAGGTTAGTGACTGGAACTCAAAAATAAGTATGTAGAATTAACCTTGGGGGTATTTTGTACGGCTATACCTATCACATAATAAATCATATTGTTTCTTAATGAAGTCTTGTTTGATAAGCCTTGAGAAATTCGGTATGTCATTGCTTAAAATTCTGTAGTCAGAGATAATGTGCTTTGTACTAGGTTATTTCATTACTTGACTCAAGGTCCTTTCATATTCCTTCCTTTCATCCGCTTTCAACTATATGATTCAAGTGACTTGTCAAAACTATGTGATTCAAGGGAGATTTATTTCTTTACACCTTCAACATGTATACTACTTTTGGCTATTAAGGGCAATGTATATTTTCTCTGGCTTCTGCCGGATTTAGCTAATATCCATCCTCGTTTGTTGATCTTTGGTGGCTTTGTATTTTTTTTAGACTCTCATTATGCCCGGTCTAAAAGACGGCCGACATTAAAAAGATCAACAATATTCTCTTCTTTAGCAACTTCAACTTTGGAAATATATAGCATTGATTTCTGAAGTTATGAATCACATCGTAACAGACATATTACATAGGTTCTTACTGTTGTTTCAGCCTGAGGGCGTGCTCTGTTTTGTTGCATTGGTGATGCAGTGATCTGTTTTTACCTTGGTTTCACTGTTTATGTGTAACTCTGTTTTCTTGAGCTGTGACTTGGGCTTGTAATGCCTGTTTTTGTTTCTACTCAATTTAAAGTGAGAAACAGAATTCCATTCTCATACACAGTTCTGGGGTTTTACTATTTTACCGATTCATCCCAAAAAATAAAAAATAAATAAATAACCGTAGGCAATGGCCAGGGTATATCTAACAATTCCTTGAGTTATCACGGCATGTCATGTAATGAAGTAGCTGGGGCAACAATTTCCCACAAAAGTATATGTTCGGCTTAGATGCTTCACCTATAATCGATCTCAATCTCTGTGGGCAAGATTCCTTCTGGATATTCAGTCTGAGTAGGGTTGTAAAATGAGTTGAGATAATAACAATTAATGGATGATGCATCTAATTTATTTCAACACAAGTCTAGCTTAAGCTCATAACAAAACTAGCTCATCACAAGACTAAATTAAATGATCAAGTTTGTTTTTTATCAAACAAGTTTGACCCTCTACATGAGTAAGTTGATTAATCTTTTCACGCGTATAGTAAATACTACAATTAAAAATCTCGGGTGTGACTTGTGTCTAGTAAAAGTTATCACTGGATACGTTAAATTGTGGACACGTGTTCACTCTTAAACACGTGTCCAAATCTTGATGTGTCCAGTGATAATTTTAACTGGACTCAAGCTCTTCCCAAAAATCTCTATCCCTTCACAAATTTATTATAATAATTAATAATGATTAAAAAATTTATTCCTTCATAAATATTTTTAATAATTAAATTATTGTTGAAATCATATAATTATAGGTAACTAGATATTATGATTTTTTAAACAACTTATAAAAATAAAATTCACCAACCTTGCTTTATTTATTTATTTTTTTAGTCAAAGGCGAAAAAATAGTTATGTGCTCACTAAGTGGCTGTGTCACTAAGCCTAAAAAGGAAGGTGGTCTTGGGTTCCAAACTTCCAAAGGAAGAAATATTGCGCTATTAGCTAAATTAAATTGGAAATTTCATACCCAAGGGGACTCTTTATGGGCTAGAGTTTTGAAAAATAAGCCATTTTTCAAGAATGAGCTGTTTGGGTACCTGGCAGGGAAAGTAATTTGAGTTTCTGGTTTGATAAGTGGTCAAACCAGGGAACGTTAAGAAATATCATTCAAGGCCCTCTCACGAGGGAAAGTATTGACCTTAAGGTAAGGGATGTTGTTTTGGCCTCAGGTTGGGATTGGTCTCGTATCCCTTTTGAGCTGCCCTTCACTTGCAGAATGAAGATTCAAGCCATTCCGGTTAGTGTGGCTTCAAGAGGCGAGGATAGACTCATGTGGATTGGAGGGAAGCATGGAGAATTTAATCTTAATAGTGCTTACAGAGCTACAGCAGAGCTAGGCCCCCCTCAGTTTTTACATGGCAATTGGATTTGGCGTCTCAACATTCTTCCCAAAATTCAAATTTTTCTCTGGAAATGTCACCATAACAACGTGGGGGTGGGTGAGTGTCTTCGAAATAGGGGTATGGATATTGATCCTCCTTGTCCATTGTGTCATGCTAACCTGGAATCTCTATCCCATGCGCGAAGAGAGTGCTCTCGGGTGAAAGTTGTTTGGGATTAGTTGGGGATTGCGGAGAATGACCCATCCTTTCACTCCCAGAGTCTGCTTCATTGGCTTGTAGCCAATTGCATAGATGATAGAACAGTTAATGGCAAATTTCGTGGAAGATTGTGTTCATGTTTGCCATCTGGTTGGTATGGAAGAATAGAAATCAAGTCATCTTTGAAGGTCAAAACTCAAACCTCAACCTCGTGAAGGAAATTACCCATAGGGCTATGGATTTCTTCTTCTGTGCGTACGACCCGAAGATACCCAATCGCAGTGTGGTCAAATGGATTCGATGGGAGAGGCCCATCTAGGGTTGGGTTAAACTGAACATCGATGGGTCTTCTCTAGGAAATCTTGGTGTGGCAGGAGGCAGAGGGGTCATAAGGGATGAAAATGGAGATTGGGTAGCGGGTTTTGCTAGGAAGATAGGTGTAACAACCAATTTTATAGCAGAATTATGGGCCCTCCGTGATGGTCTTTTACTTTGCATTGACATGAACTTCAATAGTGTAGAAGTTAAGTTAGATGCTAAAGCCATAATAGACATATTGAACTCACCAAGAGGAACTAACAATTACCTACCTTTTATGGTGGATGATTGCAGGCTATTGGCTACCCGGATTCCCTAAATTTGTTTTAAGCACTGCCATAGGGAGGCTAATAGAAATGCTGATAAGCTTGCCAAGTTAGGAGCAATTCAAGAGGAGCAATTTATTTTGTTTAATAGTCCGCCTATGGACGTTTATGATGTGTTAGGTTCTGATTTAGATAGCATGTACTTAAACAAGTCTTGTCCTGAACCTATGTTTGTTCCTTAGTTTCTTTCAATGCATTTTCCTTTTGACCAAAAAAAAAAAAAAAACAACAAAAATTGAGTGGCCGCATGACCAACCTTGCTTCTAAGTTAGAGCAATTAATATATTTTATCAATTTTTTTAAAAGTTAATTTTATATGTAATAGTATATAGTTAAAAGAAATCTTGGGAACATGCCAACCTTGCTTCTAAGTTAGAGCAATTCATATATTTTATAAATTTTTTTAAAAGTTAATTTTATATGTAATAGTATATAGTTAAAAGAAATCTTGGAAACATGCCTAGCATAAAATTTTGAAATTGATATATATATTTTTTAAGGACATCTTGAAAACATGCATAGGGTAAATTTTATAAGAGATTAAATTACGTAAAGATGTGGTTGTTGGGTATATTTCAACAATTTATTTTTGTGATATAGCAAAATGAACAATACACGAATCTAAGAAAAGCAATAACACAAAAAGATGTACAATACAATAGTAATAAACAAATACCGAACAAATATATAAAAAGAAATCTGCAAATAATTAAAAACTCACAGACCAGATGCGTGAAGGATGAACAAATCAAATCAAGTCTTGTGTTTGACACAATCTCCTTAAAGCAGATTTCGCCCCTCACACAATCACTGTGGTGTTTTGAGACTTACGGACGTCTGCCTCCCAAGATAAAATGATCTATAGCACGAAAACAAAGCACATAAGGTCGTGCTCTACGAACTACTCAATATCTCTTGCTTTCTCTTTGACACAGAATAAATGCACAAAAATTCTCACTTAGAGAGTTTTCTCTGAAAAATCAGTTTTTTTTTTTTTTTAATGAATGAGGGACAATGCAAAATTATACGTTACTGAACAGGTACTCTGTTTCAGTAATAATTGCTGTGCACAAATTTACTGACTCAAAACTTAAAATAATAAAATATTATTATTTGGACAAATAGGCTTAGTCCACATATGCTAAAAGCCTAACTTAATGTCCAACTCATGAGCATATAAACTCATATATTATCTATTTCCTTTCCTATGTGGGACTCAGAATTTTCACCACTTTTAATAGCATCTTCAAGTGAACGTAAAAGTATCAATTTCTCATTCACTCCATGCTATTTTTCTAACAATCTCCCACATGAATAGAAATTGATAAACACAATGCAAATGATGATGCATACACAGAGATAGTAGAAGAAAAGTTACTATATCGGGAGAAGTAACTTGTGGCTTTGAACTTTCCTTTGTGAAAGACTATCGGATATACTAGCTAACCAGTGAACATGATGTTTTGAACTGTTCAGCCGTTTGTGTATACCAAGACAATAGAATTCACACAGCTCCTTTTCGGACATATTTCGTTCTTATAGTTGTGTTCATTTTGGCCCTGAACGTATCCTAGTAAATTCAAGAAATACTTTAGAGAATTCAGCCTTGAAACTCTCATGGAAGCGACCTACTTCACACTCATATAGGCGATTCTTTTAAGAGTATCCTGCTATACCCCACTCGGAATTCCAAGATATAAGAATCATTAAAAGCAAAGCTTACCCTAAACATTGCTTGCAAGCATCACTATTTCATCATAGGAATGGGAGGGAGATGTTATCTTCATAGTGATAAAACTAGTCTCCACGATTCGGTTGTCCCTTTGAACCTAAATCTTGGGATCTCCAGTCAGCTAAGTTGGGTTGTCATCCCGAAGACTTTTAAGTAATAGGTTTTAACCCCATTCCCCTCGATGAGTAGTTTACTTGCTCTCTATTTAAACCTTTGGTTAACGGATCATTATATTCTCTTTCGATTTTATGAAGTCAATGGAAATAATTTCATTAGAGAGCAACTGTCTCACGATATTATGTCTTCGACGTATATGTCGAGACTTACCGTTATACATATGACTCTGTGCTGTACCAATAGCTGATTTGCTATCACAATGTATACAAATAGAGGGCATAGGTTCCATCCACATTAGCATATCCTCCAAGAAATGACGAAGCCACTCTGCTTCTTCTCCTGCTTTGTCCAATGCGATAAATTCTGATTCTATTGTGGATCTAGCAATGCATGTTTATTTAGAAAAATTCCAAGATACCGCTGCACCACCAAGTGTAAAGACATATCCATTTGTGGATTTGGTATATTTTGTGTCGGATATCCAATTAGCATCACTATAACCTTCTAGTACAGCTGGATACCAAGTGTAATGCAACCCATAGTTTAGGGTGTATTTCAAATACCTTAAAACCCTAACTAATGCCTTCTAGTGGTCTTCCCCTGGATTATTAATGTATCCACTCAACTTGCTGACAGCATATGCTATGTCCAATCTAATGCAGTTCATTATGTACATAAGACTGCCTATTATTCTAGAATACTCCAATTGTGATATGCCTTGCCTTTTATTCTTAGTTAAATGTAAATTTACATCTATAGGTGTTCTCACTGGACTGTCATCATATTTCTTGAATTTCTCAAGAACTTTCTTAACATAATGTGATTGAGATAAAACAAGTCCATCAAATTTTTTAGAAATTTTTATTCCTAGTATCACATCTGCAACACCTAAATCTTTCATGTCGAACTCTCTAGTCAACATTCTCTTGGTAGCTTTAATGAAATCATTATTGCTACCTATAATGAGCATATCATCAACATAGAGACACACAATGACATAGCCATTTGCAGTATCTTTAATATACACACATTTGTCACACTCATTAATTCTAAACCCATTTGACATCATTGCATTGTCAATTTCTCATGTCATTACTTTGGAGCTTGCTTTAATCCATAAAGAGATTTAACAAGTCTACACACTTTCTTTTCTTGACCAGGAACAATAAACCCCTCTGATTGTTCTATATAAATCTCCTCATTTAATTCACCATTCAAGAATGTTGTTTTTACATCGATTTGATGTATCTCTAGGTTATGCAACGCTGCAATAGCTATCAACATCTGAACGGATGTTATTCTTGTAACAGGTGAATATGTGTCAAAATAATCCACACCTTCCTTTTGTTTGTAACCCTTTACAACAAGTCTTGCTTTATACTTGTCAATAGATCCATCAACCTTTAATTTCCTCTTGAATATCTATTTATATCCTAGAGGTTTACAACCTGGTGGAAGATCCACTAGTTCTCATGTATGATTTTGAAGGATGGATTCAATCTCACTATTGTCAGCTTCTTTTCAGAAAGGCGCCTCAGGTGTAGAGATAGCTTCCTTGAAGCTTTGAGGTTCATCTTTTAACATAAAAGTTAAAAAATGGGGACCAAAAGATTTTGACATTTTAGCCCTCTCACTACGTCTAGGCTCAACCTCATTCCTCTTTTGCATCAACTCTTGATCATGAGAGGTACTAAACGTAGACTCGAAGTTTTTCTTAAGAGAACTTGACACTTGTGTGGATTTGTAAGAAAATATTTCTTCAAAAAATACCACATTCCTTGATTCAATAATGGTATTCACATTCATGTCAGGAACGTCAGATTTATGAATTAGAAACCGATATGCACTGCTCTTATGAGCATAACCAATGAAAACACAATTCACTGATTTTAATCCTTTTAGGAATAGGGACAACTACCTTTGCCAAACACCCCCACACCTTTAAGAATTGATAGGATGGCTTTTTACTTTTCCATAACTCATATGGTGTTTCTTTGGTTTTCTTTCTAAGCAATTTATTAAGAATATAATTGGTGGAAAGAATAGCTTCCCCTTACAAGTTCTGTGGTAAACTGGAACTTATCAATATTGCATTCATCATATCTTTTAAGATTCTATTTTTCCTTTTAGCAACTCCATTTTGTTGAGGTGAATAAGGTGCAGTGGTTTGATGAACAATACCATATTGTAAACAAAACTCACCAAAAGGTGATTCATATTCCCCACCTCTATCACTCCTTAGAACCTTAATCTTTTTCTTGAGTTGATTCTCAACCTCATTCTTATATTGCATGAATGCCTCAATTGCCTCATCCTTACTTCTTAACAAGTACACATAACAGTATCTAGTGCAATCATTTATGAAAGTGATGAAATATTTCTTACCACCTCTAGTTTGTATAGATTTCATGTTACATACATCACTATATATCAAATTTAGAGGTTCAGTGCTTCTCTTAACTGATTTAAAAGATGCTCTAGCCATCTTAGTTTCCACACAAGTTTCACATTTATGATCAAAATCAATTTCAAATTTAGGCAATATATTTAAATTGATTAGTCTATGTAAAGCATGATAATCAACATGACCCAATCTACCATGCCATACATTAGAAGACTCAACAAACATGTAAACAGAAGATTCACCTTTATTATTATCAATAACAGTCATTACATTCATCTTAAACAGGCTATTGCTCAAATATCCTTTTCCTACATACAATTCACTCTTAAAGACTGAAAATTTCTCAAACTCAAAAACTAACTTAAAACCATTTTTGCTTAACAATGAGCCAGATACAAGGTTCTTTTGAATTTCTAGCACATACAGTACATCTTTCAAAGTAAGAAACGTGCTCGTAGTCATTTTGAGCACTACCTTTCCAATTCCTTCAATTTTGGAGGTTGAGGAATTTCTCATGAAAATTTTTCTTCCATTACTCATTGGATTATATATAAAAAACATTTTCTTTTCTGAATATACATGGTAATTAGCTCCAGTGTCCACCCATTATTTCTTGGTATTTCCTCCTACCAAGTTCACTTTAGAAATCATAGCAGAAATGTTCATATTGGTTTGAGTCACAATAAAATTCACAACAATTTTATTTAACATCTATGTTTAACAAAATTCAAATAAATTGAACTCTCAACACCAGACAAGTTTAAGAAATAAATATAATTATATACTTCCAAAAATTACTGTACAAAAAGGAAGTCAAGCCAATAATGATATTATTATTATAACTACACCGAATTGCAGGAAAAGCAGCACAGATAACACAAACTAACAAAAGATTCTCATAACCCAGCCAAGCAATAAATCCAAAGAGACAAAATAACTCCAATATAATATAATATGTTATAAGCCAACAAAGTCTCAAAAACAAACACTGCAGACACAGAAAAAGTAGGAATCAAAGCGGTCAACCAAAAATCCAAGAGTCAAAATATCCTAATAAAATAATATAAAGAAAGAAGAAAGCAAGATCAACTAATAACGCAACAAGTTCAGTCAAACACGTTACCGACTTTATCAAGATATCCAAGTACACGAAATCCACAAACCAGTTTTTCTAACTTTCACGCAGTTACCGATTCAGTGTTTTACAACCGCACAAATTAAATCACAAAAATAAATTAAAATATATTTTAAAATGACTGTATACGGACTAACTAACTCAAAATTTAAAATAATAAAATATTATTATTTGAACAAGTAGGCTCAATTTACACATGCCAAAAATCTAATTCAATGTCCAACTCATGAGCATATACACTTATATATTATCTATTTCCTTTCCTATATGAGACTTAAGATTTTTATCACTTTTAATAGTATCTTCTAGTGAACGTAAAAACATTAATTTCTTATTCATTTTATGCTATTTTTTCAAAAGTAGTGTAGAACTCATGTTTTACTCTTTCAATCCTAACATGCTACATTATCTTATCACATATTTAAAAATAAACATAACTACTTCCAATCAATTCTGATACACATAAATCCAACTAAATTGAAAATTTATTAAAATATTATTAAGTGTGATAAGACTATTAAATTTTAAGTAAAACATTAATATGATAATTTTTTATTAAATGATATATAATATCAATTTTACACCTTATTTTTACCAAATTCGAACTCATTTTTTAAAGGAGAGCTCGGGAAAATGCATGGCATAAAATTTTGAAATCACGAAAATAACAAGTGCAAGCAACGGACAAAGTATGGCTAACAAGGACAAGCAGTTGTCTAATCTAACTTATTGATAGATTCCTTGATTATCAGTTATCACGGTATATATATATGGAAAATTCTTAGGTACTCCCGGAGTATAGTGAAATGGTGCTCCCTCCTCTCATATTTATGGTGGACCCCACCATGAATTTAACGAGCGGATCCCACCATGAATGTGAGAGGAGGGAGCACCATTCTTTATGCTCCGGAATACCTAAGAATTACTCTATATATATATATTTTTTGAAAGCGATTATCACGGTATATTAAGTACTTTTAGTACAATAATTTCCTTCAAAGCATGTGCTAAATTGGTTCAGACTTCAGATATGAGAAAGAAGATTAGCCATAGCTGGTCGTGGGCGACAATTAGCAAACAATGGCTGAGCCTTGGGCAAGGTGAGCCCATTCCCTTCACTCATGTCCACCATTTCTTCACCAATCCTATCCCACTCAAAGCACTGTAACAGTGAACCCAAAGCCAAGCCAACAATACGCACGGCTAACCCTTCACCAGGACACCCTCTCCTCCCTGACCCAAAAGGCACAAACTTGAACCCATCTCTAACCCCTTCAAACCCTTCAAATCTCTCTGGCTTGAAACTCCTTGGCTCATCCCAAATTTTGGGGTCATTATGTATGGCCCACATGTTAACCAGTAGGATAGTGCCACCTGGGACTTTGAAACCACCCACCATGCAATCCTCTGATGACTCGTGTGGTACGAGTAACGGTCCTGCTGGGTACATACGCATTGTCTCATTCACAATGCAATGGAGATAAGGTAACTTGGCCAAATCTGATTCATCAATTAGCCTATCATGTCCTACGACATTGTCAATCTCGGCTTGCACCTTCTTTAGGACTTTTGGATGGTTCAGCAATAGCGACATTGCCCACTCCATGGTCCCAGCTGAAGTGTCGGTTCCAGCAGATAGTAAAACCTGTACACAAGTCAAGCAAAATTACTGTCCTTTATGTTTATCTATATGATGACTTATATGGTCTCAGATTTTGAATGGTCGTTCAGCCAAAACTTTTGACTTGTCAAAAAAGTTCCTATCTAATAATTATGGAGAAAATTGCGAACTCTTTAGTCTTTAATTAAAAGGAAAAAAAAAGTGAGGAAATATGGAGAATTTTTTTTTTTTTTTGAGGGGGGTGGGTGGGGTTAAGGAAAGATAATTATCTTTAAAATTAAATAATAAAAATATAGTGGGGAGGAAGTTAACAATAATATATTATAATAACTAGTCAAAATAAATTTATTTAAAAAAATGACAAAGAAATATTATAATAACGAGAAATTGGAGTAATGAGATAACATTCAATTTGTAAGATTTATATGGTAAACTATAAAATGTCCCTAGCATCACTATTTTATATATATATGAAACAATACTAACTATTATAAATTTTACTATATAAGTTTTAGTGTTTTACAAACAATAAAGGATATCAATACATAATTCAATTCCCAAACCAACTCTGTTATAAATATAAAAATACCTTATATCATCAAGTCAAATCTTCAACTCAGGGTAGAACTCAATCTCATATTAAGGATATACACAAAGGGAAAAGTTAATGATGCCAGGAGGGTATTAGTTTAGAATATATTTTTAGAAATTTTTTATAAGAAAAGAAAAAAGTAATTAATTTTTTAAATAACTTTATATATGTTCTATGAAATGCCCTAAGGGCACCAATTAACTGGAAACATAAATAAATTTTCTATCTAGCAGAAATCTTGACTCATTTTAATTGTTGTACAAAATTTAGGTACAAAATTGATTGTAGCTTTAGACTACAACTTTACTCAATATCATTTTATTAGAGGTGAATTTTCACAAATCTTCCATTGAATTACATCTTCTTCTTTTTATCCTCTATACCCACAAAATTTCTAAAAAATTAAAGATCAATAGCTATATCATCAATAAATTGTTTAAATTGCAAGTTTTTGTAGTTCAAAATTATGAATAAAATATAAGCTTATAGATCATATAGTAAATAATATCTGATGGACACAAAATTTGACATATATATTAAAGATGTAAAGAATATGTAATTCAATGGTTAAAATTTTAAAATATATTGTAATATTTATTTTATTGAGTAAAATTCTTGCTTTAGGCTACAACAAATTTTGTAGCTTAATTTTGTCCTTAATTACTTTGCTATCATCTTTAAAACACACAACATAAAGTAAATAAGAAATGTATTTACTATTATGTTGTTAACTTGTTAACATGGTATCTGCGAGGATGAGAGAGAGACGAGTAGGAGTATTGGGCTGTGGGCTGTGCCCGAAGATGCAAAGGAGCTTGAGGATGATCAAACAACAAGAAAAGCATGTGGCCGAGGACAAGGGCCTATAACATCGAATAGGTGAAGTCTCCCGAGGAGCTAAACCTACTTGGGAGGCGATGTGGGAGGCTGGGGCCAAACCTCGTAGAGAATACTATGAAAGAGGCAAACTTACTTTGGAAGATAAGTTTCAAAGAAATGAGTCAATAGTGAACTAAAAAATATCTGAGAAGAAGACTGCTATCACCACATTAAATGCTCTACACCTAACCAATTAGCCGCATTTATGTGAAAATGACGCTTGAACATTGATATTCAGCCTTACAGCTACACATAGAGTTTCCAAAAAGGTTTTGATGGAACAAACATTCAGAAGATCATCTACATAGTCAATAAGTGGAAGGTTGGGATTAAGAAGAACATGACTATATAAAGAAAAGACTCCCATGAGAAATGGGGTATGACGGAAAAGGAAAAAAAGAGAGAATTCTTTTGTACTTGAGGGAAAAGTTTGAGTTAATATAAGAACACTTCATCCTCAGACTTGATCGAGGATCATAATTCCATTCAAGTTGTGTTTTTCTTATATTTCTCATATGATCCTAACCTATCATGTACTTGATTTACTGAATTCCTTCCCTATAAAATCTACTCTCTATAACAAATATATTGATTTGGGCTTGTTGGACCATTATTCACACTCTTTGGGTTGAGGATCCTAAACCAGTCCTTATAGGATCAATTTCATTCATTGTATAATTTGAAAGCGTATTATAAGTAAAATGAAAAAGCTTAGGGTTTTTGTCCTAACTTATTAAAGTGATCAATTGTAGTGATGGAAAAAGATGATGGGTTTATATTTAAGTAATTATCCACTAATTATAGTCAATCATTTCAACATGATTGTAGTAAAAATTGTATATGTTTGATAAAAATGAGATCTTTTACTATCCCGCACATTTCAACATGATTGTAGTAAACATTGTATATGTTTGATAAAAATTAGATCTTTTACTATACCACACTTTACCACAATGAAGGGGTCATTTTTTCCAATTATACATACTACTTTTGCCTCCACTATTGAAGTAATAATATTCAACCACACCTAAATTATAGCAAAATTCCTGCCACAAAAGATAAGTTTGACTAAACTTTGCCCTGAGAAATTGGCAGTGTCTTTTACCATTTCTCCTAATGTATTAATGAAATTTCAATGCAAAAAAGTGAGAAAGGTCGACCTTTCATTAATACATGACAGTTTGGTTGTTGAATGTATTCACAGAGGTCCTATCTTTTACTTTTCTTTAATTAATTAGGAAAAGAGAAACAAACAAACAAACTTTGCTGCAGAAGTTAGATCTTACCAGCATGATGCCTCTGATAATCTCATCCTTGAAGTACTCAGGTTCCGATTCTTGCTTAGCCAACATAACTTCAATCAACGTTCTCTTCTCTCCCTCACTCGATCCCATTCTTCTATGCTCCTCTATCAAACTCTGCATAAAACTATCTCTCTTTTCCTGCACCAATATCAACCTCTTTTCTTTCCCTCTATTCCCAACCCACCTCAAAAATGGCAAATAATCTTCCATAATCGTCACACCCCCTAACAAGAAAGTCTCAGTCACAATCTCCCTAATCTTCCTCCCTTCCTCCACTTCACGCTTACCAGCTATCATCCTCATCATCACGTTGAGTGTTAGTTCAAAGAACAACGCTTTCATATCCACAGTCTGGTCTTTTTGGCTTAGGAGGCGGCGAATGAGTGAGTGAACTTCATGGCTGCGTATGTGTGAAAGAGTTTGGACACGATGGGATGAGAGTATTTCAAGGGAAGCGATTTTGCGAAGGTTTCGCCAATGATCACCATATGGAGCCCAACTGAGGCTGGTGTAGTTGTAACCAATGTGCTTTCCTGCGAGCATGCGTGGCCGGTTGGCGAAAACAACGTCGTGTTTTGTGAGGCATTCTTCGGCTAAAGAAGGAGAAGAGATAAGGAGGACTGGTCGAGAACCGAAGTTGAGAAAAACTATGGGGCCGTATTTGTTTGATAGGTTGGAGAGAGTTTGGTGGAGAGGTTTCTTGGTTTTGAGAAGGTAGAGATGACCAATTATTGGGAGAGTAGGGAAGGGGCTTGGTGGGAGGTTTTGAAGCTTTGAGAGAAAGTGCTTTGTGAAGACATAGAAAGCTACAAAGAGCAGGATTTGGCAGAGCATGGTGCAAATCTGTGGTGAGGAATTTGTATTCCATGTAACAAGTAAATAAAACATCTCTTTGTAGATGCCACAAATGTAGGACCCACCTCAAGTGAAATAAATGTTATATATCTCCACTCTACAGGACCGGTCCTTCCACTAGCTTAATTAAGCCCCAAGTGGCCCCAAAATTTTGAAAAAGGAAGGGTGCTAGAAAAAAAAATTAGTTTAAGAAGAAACTCCAAAATATCTAATACATTGGCCAAGAACAAAAATTTGGAATATCTTGTAAATATTAGTAACTCTAAAAATTCAAAATTTAATGGGATAAAATGCAAATCCAATCTAAAAAATTGCCCACAAAACAATTTCAAATCCTTAAAATTTACTCATACATTTTTTCTTTCTCACTTTTGCTCTCTGCCTCTCTTTTAACTCTTGACTTCTGCCTCTCTCATTTTTTCTTTCCACTAGTTCTACTCTTAAATCCTTTTGTTGGTGGCTCACGCTTCCTCCGATATGAGGAGTGATCCATTTGAACTCTGTGCTCATGATAGTTTACAAAAATACTGTTTTAAACTTGAATCTTTTCTCAAACTTGATGTTTATTATGATATTGATGGTTTAGTTTTATTTTCAGAGTTAAAAGTTTAAAAAGAAATTGTACAAATAAAAGTGTAAGGACCTGATTTGGTACCTAAGCCTAAAAGGAAAATGATCTAGGCCAAAGAGCCCAATACAATAAATTTGTAGAGAGTTGGCTGAAAAATTAGACTCTAGTGAATCAAATAATAACTGTAGTGAGCCTAGATGAAAAGAAAATAAGAATAAAATGGTTTTGTTCAAAGTAAATTATCCTTGGCACAGTTCAAGGATACTAGATCTTATATATGTTTCTTTTGAATTTGTTACAAGTTCAGATCTTCATGTTACAATGTTTTTCTCTCCATTTTCAGATACCCCTTTGTAAGGGAATTCCCTCTCCCTTATATATCCCTCTTTTCTTCATCTCTACCATCCACGTGTAGGTCAAATTTTTGGCTTTGATCATTGTCCTATACTAATTGTAGTAATGTTTATTTTATTGAGTAAAATTCTTGCCTTAGGCTACAACAAATTTTGTAACTAAATTTTGTCCTTAATTACTTTGCTATAATCTTTCTATTATTAATATCTTTATCAAACTAATGTGATGTTTACATATGTAATGCAAAGCTCTCAAACAATTGTTTATTACCAAGGTAAGCTTTATTATGTTCTCAAACAAACTAATGTCAACTTTTAAAACACACAACATAAAGTAAATAAGAAATGCATTTACTATTATGTTGTTAACTTGTTAACATGGTATCAATTTCATTCATTGTATAATTTGAAAGCCTTTTATAAGTAAAATGAAAAAGTTTAGGGAACAATATTTTTGTCATAACTTGCTAAAGTGATCAATTGTAGTGATGAAAAAAGATGATGGGTCCATGTTTAAGTAATTATCCACCAGTCAATCATTTCAACATGATTGTTGTGGAGGAACGAATCTCTCCAATTAGAAGGTTTTGTCCTCTTCAAAAAGTTTGTTTCCTTAAGGTTTTGCTCAATCTCACATTGGAGAGAGACGCCACCCACCCATGCCTTATAAGCGCTTGGCCAAAGACATGAGCGTACCACAATTACAGATTTGTAGTAGTGGTACACTCATCTCTTTGGCAAAGGACTACCCATAGTAGGAAACTCTAAACCCACTATACAAATAAGTTGTGAGCACAAATATTGACCCATCTTGTTAAAGCTATTTTGGGTGCAAACACTTATTTATTAATTTAGTGAAAGTTGGTTAAAGTATAGTTGTGCATAGAAAAACTAAAATTTCAAAAAATTGGATCCCACATATTTGAATGAAATATGCAATTGTGCTATTAAAAATGCTACTAAGAGTACATTTTGGTCCTTTTGGATGTAACTTGTTGCTGAAGTTACATCCAAACTTACTCTTAGTAGCATTAAAGTACGTTTGGACGTAACTTGTTGCTGAGAGTTTATTTATTAATTTAGTGAAAGTTGATTAAAGTATAGGGTGCCTAGAAAAGCTAAAATTTTAAAAAACTGGTCCCACACATTTGAATGAAAGATGCAACCGTGCTATTAAAAATGCTATTAAGAGTACATTTGGACGTAACTTCTTGTTGAAAGCTTATTTATTAATTTAGTAAAAGTTGGTTAAAGTATAGTTGTGCTTAGAAAAGCTAAATTAAAAAACTGGATATTAACAAAAAAAGCTAAAAATTTAAAAAGACAATTCAAAATAAACATTAAAGAAGTGGATTCTAGTTAGCTCAACTAATAAAGTCTCTGATGGTTATATAAGAGATTTAGGGTTCAATCTCTGCCTACACCACAAACTAATTGATATTTTGGTTTGATGATAAAGAGCAATCATTAGGAGTAGACGCTATAGGTTGAAACTTTCACATAAAAAAAAAAAACTAATTAATAAACTTGTGCCCAATTTTGACACTAGAACATTTTTTTATGTGGAAGCCATTGTCTTAAATTTCTTTGTAGCTTGTTCTGTGTTAAAATTCAAATTTAAAACAGAGATGAGAACTATGAAAGGGAATAATATTTATTTTATGCATATGACATTTTATTTTTAAATTTTTTTCACAATTTGTGTCCTACAAACTGAATAGGATTCATATACTGAGAGAGAGATATGCATCTACTGAATATACAAAATACTTTCTTGGAGCTGGCAATCTAAAATACCCACAAAATGTTCTCAAAGTTGAGAAAGGAAATTTGCCATGGTAGGGCGTGGTCTACACTTGGCTAATAATGGATGAGCTTTAGACATGGTAAGCCCAACCCTTTCAGTCATGTCCACCATCTCTTTACCAATTATTTTCCATTCAAAGCATTGAATTAGTGAGCCTAAGGCTAGCCCAACTATCCTTGTGGCTAAGCCCTCCCCAGGACAAACTCTTCTACCTGCTCCAAATGGTAACAACATAATGCCATCTCTTTGTTCTTCTAGACCAAGGAACCTCTCTGGCTTGAATTTCATGGGTTCTGCCCATATCTTAAAATCATTTTGTATGGCCCACACATTCACCAATAGCATCGTGCCACGTGGAACACGGAAGCCTCCCACAGTGCACTCCTCCGAGGACTCGTGGGCTGGTAATAGTGGGCCTGCTGGGTACATCCGAAGTGTGAAGGTTTGCAAGATCTGATTTTTCAATTAGCCTGCTTTGTCCAATGTGTTTGTCAATTTCTGCTCGTGCATGGTTCCTGATGAATTGTCAGACCCTGCTGATAACATGACCTGGACACAAAATAAGAGTTGCATTTGCTTAAAGGGATTGATTAACAGGTGCTTTTAAAGAATTTGTTAATAAACTATTGTAAGAAAGTTTTTATACAACTTTTGTAGAAAAATATAAAAAACTGAAAAATAAAAAAGCCACTTTTTTTCTTTTCTATAAATTTTTTTAAAAGTATCTCCTAAATGAATGAGTTTAAGCATCCGTTTACAAAGTCTTTACATTTTAAACGTGTTGGTGGGCTTGAAAACTTCTCTAATTCTTTATATATACACAACCATGATACTGTGTTGATAGGTGGGACATAACAATAGTATGAATTAAAGGCAATTAACTTCAAGTAAAAGGATTTATATCTCCATTAGCGAATTGGTACAGTCCATTTTTAGAGCAATGGTCAACTCCTCTCATTAGGATTCTTGTTTACTTAAGCAAAGAGAACCTCAATATTTTCCCTTAAAGATAAATAGAAACATCATAAAAAAAAAAAAAAACAATTTAGCATAAAAGAAGTGGATTGAGATCATAGACGAAGTCCCACTATTTAAAGTAAGTAATAGTTTGAAGTCTGAACACAATGGAATAAAGAAAACAAATGGGTTAGACTCAAAAAAAAAAAAAAAAAAAACATAAAATTTAAAGAGTAATGTTTATTTTACACGCTCAAACGAATAACACATACACTCATCACTTTTGTACAGAAATTGTCAAAGTCACGATTTCAGACATTTTAGTTAAAAAAAACTGAATGTATATACTATGTATATAAGTGAGATTGTGCAATACAAATTTTTCATATTTGTGTTTGTATATTGATTATTTGTTGAAAACTGAAAACTGAAAACACTGTAGCAAAATAATTCTTAAATATTTGAATAGTACAATGAGATCCAAATATTGAAATTTGTGTTTGGATGACTTTTGTGGGTCCGTGAACAGTCCCATGGGACCCACATTTTTCCAGCCAAACACCAAATGCAAGATAAAAACACTATCCAAACTAACACTTAATAAGAGTCATTTAAGGGCTATTTGGATTTTCAGTTTCCATTACCCATAACTCAAAATTGGCGGATCCCACTACTAAGTAGTGTGTTTGGATGTGTTTCCAATTTTTGTTTCTATCACTCAATTATCTGATTTTTGAGTGATGAGTTATGGAAACTGAAAACACATTTTAGGTGTTTTCAAGTTATCAAAATTGAGTTTTCATGGCAATTTGATGATCAAACACACATACATGGGACTCATGGTCAGAGCAACATCACACCAGCACACCTTTTGATACTACTTGCAACAGCTCTCTTCATAAATGGGAACCAAATCACTCCTCCATCCTCATACCACCATCTTTTTTTTTTTTTTTGGGTAAACTATACCACCATGGATCGGAGCTTAGACCTACCATCTTCTTTTTCTTTCCTTTTTTTTTTCTTTTCTTTTTCTTTGGTAAACTATACCACCATCTTCATACCACCACCGATTAGAGCTCAGACCCACCATCTTCTCCATCCTTCCAAAATCAAGAAACAAGCTTTTCAATTCAAACAATCTCCAAAAAAGACCTCAACCCAAAACAAACATAACCCCAACTGCACAAAAATCAAACACTGGAAGCATGAAAGAGAAGAAAGAGAGACAAGTCAATCAGGGAGAGAATCTACACCACCAGACCACTAGCAACCCCAAACCCACGGCCAAACAATCATACCCAAAAGACCTTTCATTTGACGAACCCCAGACCCAAAATCTACAAACTTCGGAACCCAAATTGGGGTTACCCAATCACAAAATCAGTCCAAAGAGTAGAGATGAAAACAAGAACAATAGGTAGCACGTTGTTGGGTCAGAGCACATCGTCACCCTCACAAACCTTGATTTCCGTCGCTGGGTTCGTGGAGGGGTTTGGGAGAATAACAAGGGGAAAAACGAAGGGGAGAGGCAGAGAAAGATGAGATGTAGGGAAAAGAGAGAGAGAGAGAGAGAGAGAGAGAGAGAAATGTCTTATGACATTGGGTCAGTGTGTGGGTATTAGTTTTTTTAGTTTTTTGTTTGAAAACATAACTGAGTGATGGGTGCCAAACGTGTGGGGTTTAGGGAATTGGGGTATTTTAAGTGATAAGTGATGAGTAATAAGTGATGAATGATGAGTGACGAAAATTGAATAAGGAGTGATGAGTGATGGTTTTTTAATAACCAAACAGCCCTTTAACTTTGTTCTTTTTCTTGAATAGGCTACAGTAGATGTTCTTGTCATGATGTCATCAAATTGCATAGATTAGCATCAACGAAATCAACAGAAGAGATTTAATTATAAAATTTGATCAAATGTGGTCACTATAAGCTTGTTTCTTCAAATTAAGGTTTACTTTTACTATGTCCAATTGGCATCTCATAAATTGACTTCTTGGTATGGTTGTAAACAAACCAAATTGTTTACAAATGGCTCGAGCTCAACTTGAGAAAAAAACTTGTTCATTTTTTATTTATTTAGAAAACAAACCAAATTGAAGCACAAGTTTAGACTTGACTATTAAACAAGTCAAGCTCAAACATAATAATATGTTTGTGAATGTGCAAGCTTGATTTAACTATATATAATATTGTATTTTTATATGCATATTTATACAAAAATATACTTATATAAACTTGAGAATGGATTGTGTAAGTTTGTTACTATGTTTATATAATATCAAATTCATATTTATAGTTATTGATCATATAAACAATTAATATTCATAGAAAAATTCATAGGTTTGTGAAGGGGTAAGAAATTTTAGTCATAGTTATACTATATATGGAAAAGAATAAGTTATTAATCAAGTCGAATGTGAATAAGCTCATTCTTGTTTAACAAAAAAATGAACCAAACATAAATATTTAATCTTGTTTGGTAATGAGCTCAAATTCTGCTCATATTCAAAATAAAATTAAACAAAAAAGTCTGAACTTTTAATATTCGGCTTGGCTCGGCTCGGCTCATTTACAACTCTACTTATTGGTATCATGTCCACTCAAGTAACTAAACCACAAAATTGACTTAATTTCCATAAATTTTTCCCTTATATAAGAAATGAAATTGATTTAAGATTTCTTTTTGTCCCTAAAATATAATTTATGATTTATTTTTGTCCTTCGAGTTTTAAAAGTTCTATTTGTCCCAAAAAATTTATAAGGTTTCACATTTCGTCCCTCTTTTATTATGTTTCAAAGATAAAAATAAAACCTAGATGATACTTCAGGGACAAAATTAGTACCTAAACTATATCATTTTTATCCCTAAAATATAATATAGGTTCTGTTTTCATCCAAAAAAAAAAAAAGCTTACCAGCATCATGCCTCTGATGATTTCATCCGTATAATATTATGGTTCAGCTTCTTGCAATGACAAAAGAACGTCAGTCATGGTCTTTGCCCTGCATTCAAAATCAGAGCTATCCCTAATTCTTCTAAGTTCTTCAATTAGATCCTGCATGAATTTATCCCTCTTCCCTTGCAATATCGCCAACCTTTTCTCAAGTCCACTCAATCCAACCCACTTGAAAATCGGCAAGAAATCTCCTATATTTGTAGACCCACTCAACTCAGATGTCTCCATCACAATTTCTTTGAACTTTTTTGTTTCTTCCAATTCTTCCACACTCTCTTCATAATACCTCTTCCCTGCAATCATCCTCATCATGATATTGAGCGTAAGCTCAAAAAACTTAGCCTTCATATCCAAAGTGTGAGACTCATCATCCCCTTTTGAGCCTCCACAAACCTGGCGAATCAACGATTTAACCTTGTAGAAAGAGAGCAAGACTGAATTAAAATTTCTTATTCAATTCTATACAATATAAATTATTTACATAGAACTTAGCTTAAGCCTATTAGGCATTGATCCTCACATAATTCTTATTGTACATCACCTGTACACATTATCTATTTCACGTTTAAAATGTGGACATTAATAAAAAATGTGAATGTCATGTGTGAAATTATGGACATTATGTTAATTTACAGAGTTTACATCAGCAAGTGTAATAGAACAACAACCAATATTGTAACAATCAACAAACCTCATCAGCTCGTATGTCATGCAACATTTGGAGTCGATTCGATGACAAATGTTCAAGGGAAGCTATGCGCCTTAAGTTGCGCCAGAGGTCACCATATGAGGCCCAAACAATAGTAGTGTAATTGTAACCAAGGTGTTTCCCAGCAATAAACCGAGGGCGGTTTGCAAAACAATGTCATTTTTTGTGAAGCATTCCTCAGCGGCAGTTGGGGAAGAAACAAGGAGGACAGGGCGTGAGCCAAACCAAACGTATAGTATAGGACCATATTGGTTGGCAAGTTTAGCGAAAGTTTTATGAAGGGGTTTCTTGAAGAGATAGAGATGGCCAAGAATGGGCAGAGAAAGAGCAGGGCTTGGTGGGAGTCTTTTGCTTATTTGGAGCAAACGTTTTGTGAAAATATACAAGAAGAGAAAGGGCAAAACATAGTAGTACAATGGGATTTCCATAAGATTTGTAAAGATGATTGACATAGAGGGTATTGAATTGGCTTGGTGTGAATTTTATTAAATTCTTACTGGGTTTATCTACAGGAAGCTTTTTATCTTGAAAGAACTGAAAACAAGGGCTTTCCGTTGCTTTCACACTGTTTTGGACCTTTGGTCTTGCAGCCATTAATAATCAATACTTATTATTATATGATTTTAAAATAATATCTTTATATTTAGATAAGATTTTATGTATGTTCAATCTCTCTCATTGGTCCTATAAAAATAAAAAATAAAAAAATCTCTCATTGGTGGAAACAACTAAGGGTGCGTTTGTTTCGACAGTAAAGCAATTTCGGAAAATGTTTTCAGGAAAGGAAAATATTTTCCGAAAAGGAAAATATTTTTAGGTGTTTGGTGACATTTTAAAAAATATTTTGGAAAATATTTTCAGGTGTTTGGTTGTGATCTTGAAAATATTATAGAAAATACATTTTTTACTAGATACTCACATTTTCTCAGCTTCCAAACAAATATATTACATCATTTCTCAGTAGAATCACAAAAGAAACAAAACCCAAAAAAAAAAAAAATCATAAAATCCGAGAGAGAAGCAGCGCGATCGCGAAGGAGGAGGCGCGATCAAGATCGCGAAGGCAGCGCGATCGCGAAGGCTGGGGTGCGACAGCGCGATCGCGAAGGCTGGGGTGCGTCGGCGTGATCGCGAAGGCTGGGGTGCGTCGGCGCGATCGCGATGCTGGGGTGCGACGGTGCAATCGCGAAGGCTGGGGTGCGTCGGCGCGATCGCGATGCTGGGGTGCGACGGTCGGGGGTGACCGGTGCTGGGGGTGAAGCTCGGACTGGCTTGAGGCAGGGAGTGGAGCTTGACTGGAGTGACTAACAATGCGAGAAGCCGAGAGGGAAAATGAGGACTGAAACCAATTGAAGGTAAAATACAAACGGAAAATCATTTCCGGGTGGGAGGCAGTATTTTACAGTCAACTGTGGCTAATTTTCCGTTTGACCAAAATTTCAGCACCTGCCAAACACCCGCAAACGCGCAAAACAATTTCCTGAAACTGTTTACCGTCGAAACAAACGCAGCCTAAGATGTGTATTGTCCAACTCATCCTCTTTTTCTTTCTAACCTATTTGACTTTCTAGCTGCAAGTATTCAAGGAAATGACCTCAGTTTTTATTTAATTTATGCTGAATAGGTCTCATCACCGAGAGGCATGCTTATTTTAACAGATCTAATCTGCTATTATTTATATATATATATATATATATATATATATATGTATATTAAATTCAATAGTTACAGTAAAAAGGAAGAGTTTGAACTTTTTGAGTTAAACATCTCTTAACGATCTATTATTAAAGTTAATCAAGTTGCATCTTTGGAATGAACACTTGCCAGGACTAGATGTTATGTTTGATCTTGCACAAACTGTTGCTAGAAGAAGCCCAGAACAGGCTTAGCTCGCTACTAAAACTAATGACATAATAATAATAATTTAATTATTCTTACTTTAGTTAATGATTTTTTAAACTAATTTATCAAATATACAAATAACAGTGAATACTAGTGATGATTTTAGAAAGATGTTTATAAAACAATTGCTCAATTTTTGTAGCGTTATCGCCTTATCGAGCCAAAGTCACAAAACAACATAAAATTATAACCATTGGAAGTAGGGAACAATGAGGCAAGTTATCGAGGGTTCAGCCGAGCGTGGCAGGAAGCATCGGCTTCATATTATCGAATATAATTGATAATGTTTCACATAGTTGATTGCCACTATGTACGTATTAACAAGACATTGTGCTTCACATGGTTTTGCGGAGAGACTATAGCATTTACTCATTTAAAAAATTGTTGCCATTGTTGGACTTGGAAGATGCGTGCTTATTAAAGGTCTTCTAATAAACCTGCTTAGATATCTATTAATTAAATATCATTTGCACAATTATATATCTAGTTATGTAACTTATTTTCCAAAACCATAGTTGCGTGATTCTGCTAATTAATTTTCTTTTGACTTGGAAATTTTTTTTAAAAAAATGGCATTATTTCAAGACGTTCAAAGAATATATATATGTGTGTGTGTGTGTTTTCTTTCTTTTCCTTTTTAATGAATTAAGAATAAGCTAGGTTGGGTGATCAGAGCAGGATTGAAGACTTAGACACCCTTCTTTTGTTGTTCTATTGCCAGGATTTTACCCTAGTCGATTGCAGGGGATATGCTATTGCTCCCATTTTCTTTCAACTCATCAAGATTAGCTTAAAACTATTTTGCAAATTTCTACTCTTCACAGAAGTAAAAGGAATTTTTTTTTTAAATAATTGTTATGGCCAACTATATTAATTAAATTTTTTCTTGTTTCTCTTGCTACCTTTTCTATTCTCATCTCAATTTTATTAAACTATCTATATTTTGATGAACAGATCTCTAGCTCGAGTTAGAAAAATTACACTTAATCATTGAAAATGCGGGTATGCAAGATTTTGGTCCATCAATGTAGCATTTCGTTCACTTTGGTTTATTCAGTCCATTTTAGTCCAATTCGGTAGACTTGGTTTACTCAGATCCCTTCAGTTCATTTAGGTTCTATTCGGTCCATCTGTGTAGCATTTCGTTCACTTCGGTTTATTCAGTCCATTCTGTCCATTTTGGTCCAATTCCATCCATTTCGGTCCACTCTTGTAGCATTTCATTCACTTTGGTTTATTCAGTCCATTTGGTACATTTTAGTCCATATTCGTCCACTCTGTCCCATTCAATCCAATTAGATCCATCAATGTACATTTTGTCCATTTCGATTTATTTGGTCCATTTTAATCCAATTTGGTCCAGCCCCTTCCCATTCCATCAATTTTGGATTAATTGGACCTTAAATTGTTTTTTTTTTTTTATAAGTTGCCTTTTTTAGTTTTGGGCTCAAAAAATCATTTATTATTCTTAATTTTTTGTTTGAAAAGTATGAAGATTTATTCTCTTTGGGCTAAACTCTTTAGTTTTCAACTTAAAAATATAAACAAAATAGGCATTCGAAATTAGAGATATGGGTTCTAAAAAAGCAATAAAAATGAAAAATATTCAAAAAAAATTTTGATAGGTTACAAATATTCAAAAAATTACCTTCAATTCAAGTTTAAATAATATAGGCATTATAATTATATTTCAAAATTAAAAAAAAAACTTATATAACAATTTAAACTTATTGTATATAACATGTTAAATGCATTTCATGGAATAGGAGTATAGATTTTTTTTTAAAAAATATTCTTGGATATGTTGAAATTAGTTAACCAAATTTCATATATTTTAAAAAAATATTCAAAATTTTTATCCAAATTTAAGGTTTTCTATTTTTGACTCCAGTACACAAGTCAGTAATCCAAGTACGAGCAATCGTTAGTGGGATTAGTTATAGGCTTATAGCGTATGTTTGGAATTAGATTTTTCTGCAAATTTATTTGTTTATTTGTTGAATGGTGAGAAAAATATATTATATTTAGAAACCTTGAGGATTTGAACAACTGTACGCAAGCAATTAATTTAGCGAATTTTTTTAAAAATTCAAACTCAATGCTCCTTAACACACATACATTGCATTTGGCATGATTTAAAAAGTCGGTTTATTTTACTATTTAACTTATTTTTGTTATTATGTACTATTTATGGTCCGACTGCATTTTTTTATATTATTCATAAGTTTCACTATACTATTTTATTTAACTTTTACTTTTATTTAAAATAATTTTAGCAAAAAAATTTCAATTTCAATTAAATAATTAATTCCTAAATGGACATGGATTAAAATAAAAACTAAATACATAATATTATCAGAAAAAAAAAAAAAAACTAATTATTAAACGTGTGCCAGAACTTAGACAGTAGCTGTCTTGGACTCGAAAGCCAATAAAGTAGTCTAAACTCTCTTCTTAGGTTGCATTGTTGATGAAAAAAAAGCAATAATTAATTATCTTGTAAACCGTATATACGCATCATCACTTGAATAAAAAATAAAAAAAAGTAGATCCTACATATTGTATGAGATAAGACATAGATCAGATGCACAAGATATCTTCCTGAAATAAAGAGTCGATTTTGGAACTGAAAACCCAAATGCCCACAAAAATGTTCTTAGAGTTGAGAAAGGAAATTTGCCATGGTGGGGCGTGGCCTACACTTGGCTAATAAGGGTTGAGCTTTATGCATGGTGAATCCAAGTTTTTCAGTCATGTCCACCATGTCCTCTCCAATTCTTTTCCACTCAAAGCACTGAATCAATGATTCTATGGCCAACCCAACTATCCTTGTGGCTAAGCCCTCACCAGGACATCCTCTTCTACCTACCCCAAATGGAAACAATATAATTCCATCTTTTTGCCCTTCTAGACCTTGGAATTGGAACCTTTCTGGCTTGAATTTTCTAGGCTCTTCCCATATCTTAGGATCATTTTGTATGGCCCACGCATTCACTAATAGCATTGTGCCACGTGGGACATTGAAGCTTCCCACAGTACACTCCTCTGAGGACTCGTGTGGTGGCATTAGTGGGGCAGCTGGGTACATTCGAAGTGTCTCATTTATGATGCCACGGACATAGGGAAGGTTTGCAAAATCTGATTCCTCAATCAGCCTGCTTTGTCCAACGTGATTGTCACTTTCAGATTGGCCTTTCACAATGGTCTCTGGATTATTCAGTAAGAGTGACAATGCCCACTCCATAGTTCCAGCTGAAGTGTCACTCCCTGCTGATAACATGAGCTGGAAGGACAAACAAAAAAATGCCATTTACTTCATAATGTTTAGTGAGGCTATATTACTATTAGGCTGCAATAAGTCCAGAGTGTCAAAAATTTTCACATCAGACTGCACTGTTAGGTGTAACATAACAACATTGCGTGTTGAGGCAAGTACAACGTGTAAAAGATTGATATGGCCATAAGCCAATTGATACCATCCGATTTTTAAAACAATTGATAACTCCTGTCGTCATTAGGATTCTTTGTAAGATAAATGAAGAGAACCTCGATATTTTTTTTTCCCTTTTTCTATGGAACTCATCAAAGTGAGCTCTGAAAGACCCTCCCCCCCCCCCCCCCCCCCAAAAAAAAAAAAAAACTTTTTTAACATGCTTGCCAACACCTAAGAATTTGTACCTGAATTAATAACGGAAATTTTATATAAAATAATGCAACACCCATTTTAGAATTGTAAGATATAAAAGTTTTTACTTTCAAAGAGACTATAACGTCTGCTTTGAAATGGAGATGATCATTCTGATTTTACAGGGATTAAATGAGAAAAGCTTACTTGCATCAATCCTCTGAGGATATCATCAGTATAATATTCAGGTTCAGCTTCTTGTAGTGACAATAAGACATCAGTCATGGTCTTTCCCATGTCTTTAGAAGCAGAATTACCCCTCATTCTTCTATGTTCTTCAATCAAATCCTGCATGAATTTATCCCTCTTCCCTTGACATATCATCAACCTTTTCTCGACTCCACCTAGTCCAAACACTTAAAAAAAGGCAAGAAATTTCCTATATTAGCCCCACCCAACTCAAAGCTCTCCATCATAATTCCTTTGAGCTTTCTTGTTTCCTCCAATTCTTCCACGCTCTCTCCAAAATACCTCTTCCCTGCAATCATCCTCATCAAGATATTCAGTGTCAGCCCCAAAAACGTAGCCTTCATGTCCACAGTGTGAAACTCACCACCTTATGAACCTCCACAAAGTTTACGAATCAATGCTTTAACCTTGTAAAAAGAGAGCAAGAGTGAATTAATATTTGCTATTCAATGATATATAACTAAGAATATTTAAAGATAACTTGTCTTGCAAGTTTAGGCTTTACAAAAGTTGGACTAACAACACAATTGGCCGCAAGGACCCTAATATATATATCCAACAAAAAATTTATTACAAAAAGTTTATAAATTGACGTGACAAAAAATATGATTAGCAGACTTCAACAAAAATGTCATAATTGTTTTTTTTTATTTTATGATTAGTCATTAATGTTACATTAGTTTATAAGATTTATGCAATAAAATTTGTAGTATTTTTTAGCATCACTCATATCTATAAAAACTTTGTCAACACGAATTCCATGCAACATTTGTAGGTGATGGGACGACAAAAGTTCAAGAGAAGCTATGCGCCTCAAGTTGCACCAATGGTCACCATATGAGGCCGACACAATACTAATGTAATTGTAACCAAGGTGCTTCCCAGCAAGCAAGCCAGGGCGGTTTGCAAAAATTATGTCATTTTTTGTGAAGCAATCCACAGCAGCTGTTGGTGAAGAAACAAGGAGGATAGAGCGAGAGCCAAAGTGAACATATAGTATTTGACCATATTGGTTGTTAAGTTTAGCAAAAGTTCAATGAATGGGGTTCTTGAAGAGATTGAGATGTCCAACAATGTGTAGGGAAAGAGCAGGGCTTGGAGTCTTTTGCTTTTTTGGACAAAATGTTTTGTGAAGATATACAAGAAGAGAAAGAGCAAAACGTAGTAGTACAATGGGATTTCCATATACAGATTTGTGAGGTAATTGCAATAGGGACTTTATTGATATATGGTTTGGATGAATTATGTCAAATTCTTCTAGGGTTTATATAGGAAACTAAGCATCTTTGGTGATTTCGTTTGGTTGTACGATGTTTTAGTTGCTATTGATAATATACAATAATCAAAAAAATTTCTTATAATATTTAAAAGCATCTCTTTTTTATTTAGGTAAATTATATATATGTTCAATCTCTTGCTTGCAGGGGGTGAAAAAACCAACCAAGATTTGCATTGTCTGACTCGACCTCTGGGTTTTTCTTCCTAAAGTATTTTACTTTCCAGCCGCAATTAACGCAAACATGATGTCACATTTTTATTTTTTGCTGAATAACTTGATGTTACATATACCATAATATATTATTAAGGAAATATTTCACAATATATGTCACAATAGGTAAAGTCACCGTAGACATGACAACCATTAATGGATCTTCTATTTTTATTTTTTATTTTATTTATCCAAGATAGAAATTCTACTCTAACTTAATTTAAGTGTACATGTGTGTGAAACTCTGTTGATACCCATTTTCGTAACACATTTTATACAAGCCCAATTCAGCCAAGCCTGACTTCATTGTGGGCTTAATTCATGTATTATATTTTATTTTTATTCTTTTAAGCATGACCCAAGCTCATGCAGCTTATTGGGAGAAATTGAGAAAGTGTGGTTTGGAGGTTATGGATCGATTCCTTTTGGACTTTTTGCATGAGCCCAATACATATGTGCTACCAAGTGGGCAAAGGACACTGGTAGCACCTTAGACTCATGGAGAAGGTTTTGTACCCAAGATTTCCACCTCAAAAGAGCTTTTATGCTCTGGGTGACTGTGCCCCTAATTTTCAGCCTAGCTCCATTTTCCACACAAAAACACAACTGACCCTAAACTAATTAGCTAGCCTATTGTAGCCACCAAATGCAGCTATCAAAAGCCTACAATGACAAGGAAACAATAGTTATTGGAGTCAACCACTTTATTTCCAAAATCGTGCTAAAAGCATGCTAAACTCTTCCCTAAACAAAAGCAACCCAAACCAAAACACCAAATTAGTATCATGGTGGATAAAAGCCCCTTCCACTACTCAAAAACCAGTCATTTAGAGTACCTCAAGTTCAATACAAAAGGCCCTAATCAAATTCAAAAGAAACCAACCACGTTCTACCCATATACATGAAACTTCAGAGTCAAAACTCATTCAGTCAGTCAACATTCTCACAATTCTGAAACTTAGGGGTGGAAATATAGGTACAGGGGAATCTTCTCTCTCTTTCTCACAACCTCTCTCAATTTTCTCTTCTCGGTGACTGTGGGTCGAAGTTTCAGACCTATTAAACCACATTTTCCCCATAGAGCTAAAACTTGAGAGTCAAAACCCACTGAGCTAGGAAACATTCTCATGATTCCGAACCTTAAGGGTGGAAATATGGGTACAAGAGAACCTTCCCTCTCTTCCTCGCAACCTCTCTCAATTTCCTCTTCTCGGTGATTGTGGGTCGAAGTTTCAGACTTGTTATGTTTATATGATTTTTCTGCACTTTTGTTATTAGCATTTTGATTCTCTATTGTTAAAGCACCATTAGCCTTTGTTTTCTATACATTTTGAATTTTGAGCTTGATTCTCCACAAATAAACACTTCTAAAGAACCTAAGGGGAGATTTGAGCTAATATCACATCTTTGGCCCTTGTCGCAAAAACGTCCCCAACAAGCTCTTTCCTAGAGACTTGAACTCGGGCCCTTACGCCCCACATTCTACAAACACTTATACTTGTAGAGTGACCCTCACACCGAAACACCGAAAGTATGCGGTGGTTAATGGATCTTCTATTAAAACTTATCAAGCTTTTTCCCTTTAATTAATAAACTCCTACGATATATCAAGGAACAAGTGGTATGTTTGGAATTGGAAAAGCTAATTTTAGAAGCCTATATAAAATGGACTAAATTTCCATTTGTTTATAATACTAAATAGAAATTTTGAGAATAGAAAATTTTGTAATGAAATAAATATTTTATTCTTATTCATAATTTTGGTTTTTTGAAATATCCTACTTATAGTCTTATACAAATTGCCATATATATATGGCACCTATGTATTTTACTCTATGATACTTGCTCTCACAAGATATTGAAGTCTCTCATGGTGATCTAGTTCATTATAGCAGGAATACATTACCTTTTGCTGATGGGTTTGGCCAATCCAAAGCTAATTTATCTAATATACAAGTGGTAGTGATGATGGCTTCTTCAACAAGGCATAATCTATACGTCCAAAAAAACAGCAGAATGTTTATCCATTCATATGGTGAAAATTGTAGCCAATGGCAGCCGGAGACAATTAGACAAATTATTGGCCGGACGCATCAACTTCATACAGTTGTGCGCATCAAATATACATCGTGTATCACAAAATATACCCATTACACATGAGAGCAGACAGGTAGGGATGGAGCTATTATGGTTGTCGATGTCACGTTTTATACCATTACTCATTTTCAAGATTTTTTTTTGCCCTTGTTGGAAGATGTGTGCTTAGGCCTTGTACCATATATACATGCATGCTCAAGATATCTATGAAATATATATCGTTTAGTCATGTCCGACAATCATAGCTATGTGGTTCTTCCGACATTCTTTGGACTTTAGTAGGGAAATTATTTCAAGTCGTTCCAAGAATAAGCTTCTTCTTCTTCTTTTTCCCTTTCTTTTTCTTCTTCTTTTTTCCGAATAAAGAATAAGCTTTCTCCGAGTATGTTTAGTGTCTGTTTGGGAACATTATTTCCAATAATTTATTAGCATAATGTAAGACAAAAAGTTAAAAGTTAACTTATTCTCAAAATACTAACAGTTAAATGATTTGAAATAAAAATGAGACAAGAATCTAAAAGTTATAGCCAAACTCACCCTTAACTACTTGGCAAATGTGATTTTCTCTCAAGTAAGTTGTTTTTTAAAAAGTAAAATACTAAAATGGCATTCTATCTCAAATTTTACACTCTCTTTCTTTGCCGATTGATAAAATCAACACATTAGTTATTTTCATTTTTTAATATATATATTTTTTACATGTTAACATATATAATGTTGTGGGCTTTAGGCCCAACTAGTTTACTTGTTTAGTACTCTTACTTGTATAGCACTCTTACTTGTATTACACTCATATTTACTTATACTGCACTCATATGCCTCCTATATAAAGGCACTCATGTATATTCTTTTAGTGAGAAATACAATACTATTCAATTCAGTATTTCTAACATGGTATCACAGCCATTGCTCTGACATTTTCTTCGCAGTCTTGTCTTTATTGGTGTAACTCCATTCTTAATATTGCTTTTGCTGTCACAACAATTGCCACAGCCTTTCGCCGTTGAACCTTCGAGTCTTCCAGACATCGTCCTCAGGTTCCGGACCTGTAGCAGCCGCCGTTGGGGAGTTCGAACACTGCAAAGACCACTGCCTTTTCCGGCACCGCCGTGAATATTGCTCTGAAAAATTTTCCGAAGGTACCAAGAAGATCGTCTTGCTCAGATCTACCTGTTTGTGAAAACCTCACAATCATCGGAGTCTCCACGCGCCCTCACGCGCCAGATTGATCCTGCTCACGTCAGCTTGCCACGTCAGCCTGCCACGTCATCACTGACGTCACCTTCCAGCGTGCTGCTGACGTCACCTTTGACCGTTGACCGTTGACTTTGACCGTTGATTTTTTTTCTGGAGTTGACTTTTTGCGGCCCAGGTTCTTCTTACTCAGTTTTTCGGGTAGATTTCATTTTTGCAATCCATTTTTGCATATTTTGCTTCTAAATGAAGAATAAGAATAGGTCTTCTTCCTTTTGCAACAATCATCGCAGACAGTCTAGTAAACGCTTTTGCAATTTTTGCAAACGTTTTGGCCATAATATTGAGACTTGCTTTCAGCGCAATAAATCAGCTATTTCAGGTTCTTCTGCCACTATTGCTAACATTGAGAGTGTCCAACCAATGGCTCCCGTCTTTGCACAGTCTAAGTCTTCAGGTCGTATTTTCACCATGACCACAGATGACCTTAAAAACATCATCGTCAATGTCATTCGTATGGTTGGTAATGCATCTTATTCCTCTTCTCTCTCAGCTTTGTCCGGTATGTCTCCTTCCTCTTGGCTTATGGATTCTGCTTGTTGCAATCACATGACACCTCACTCGTCCTTATTTTCTGAACTTAAACCTGCACCACACCCTCTTACTATTTGCACAGCAAATGGTTCCATAATGTCTGGTCATAATATAGGTTCCGTTTCAACCTCCAACTTCTCCGTTTCTGGGGTCTTTAATGTTCCTGACCTTTCTTACAATTTGTTTTCTGTGGGACAATTAGCTGAGTTGGGTTATCGAATCATATTTGATTATTCTGGGTGTATTGTGCAGGATCCAAGGACGGGACAAGAGCTAGGGACCGGTCCCAGAGTTGGGCGTATGTTTCCCGTGGACAACCTTCGTCTTCCACTTGTTGCTCCTGTTTCTATTGCCGCAGCTGCTGCAGTTTCCCCTATTCCTTCTCTTGCTCTTTGGCATGCTAGACTTGGTCACGCATCTTCTTCCCGTGTACAACAATTGGCTTCTAGAGGTTTGCTAGGTTCAGTGTCTACAGAAAATTTTGATTGTGTTTCATGTCAATTAGGAAAACAACCAGCTTTGCCTTTCAATTCTAGTGAATCTATATCCACTGATATCTTTGACCTTATTCATTCTGATGTTTGGGGACCTTCCTCTGTCTCTAGTATTGGTGGATCTCGATATTTTGTTGTCTTTGTTGATAATTACTCTCGCTATAGCTGGATCTTTAATATGAAACATCGTTCTGAATTATTGCAAGTGTATTCTAATTTTGCAAAAATGGTTGAAACTCAATTTTCTAAACGTATCAAAATTTTTCGATCTGATAATGCTCTTGAGTACACTCAATATGCTTTCCAAGCTGTTTTGCATTCCTATGGCACTGTTCATCAACTAACTTGTCCAGGTACCTCTTAGCAAAATGGTAGAGCCGAACGAAAATTTCGTCATATTCTTGACACTATTCGTGCTCTTCTTCTCTCTGCCAAAGTTCCTACTCCTTTTTGAGGCGAAGCTGTTCTTCATGCTGTTCATACTATTAATCGCATTTCCAGTCCTGTCATCCAAAATCAAACTCCATATAAGCACCATTTTGGGTCACCTCCAGACTATCACCACCTACGCTCATTCGGCTCTGCTTGTTTTGTTCTTCTTCAGCCACATGAGCATAACAAACTTGAGCCTAGGTCAAGACTTTGTTGTTTTCTTGGTTATGGCGAAACTCAAAAGGGGTATCGGTGTTATGATCCTATTTTTCATCGTCTTCGTGTCTCTCGCAATGTTGTCTTTTGGGAACATCGCCTCTTTGTCGAGCTCTCTCACTTCCATGCTTCTTTATCTTCCTCTTCTGTCTTAGATCTATTTCCAAATGAGACGTAAATTCCTTCTGTAGCTGCTCTGACCCTCCTATAGCTGATTTGATCCTCCTATAGCTGCTCCTGATTCTCCTATTAACTTCTCTGTCCAACCACCAGAAATCCTTGATCCCTTTCCTAGTTCCCCTTTTAATGAACAGGTGGAAGATGAACAGGTCGAAGACGAGCTACCCAACCTTGATCCTGGTTCCCCTGCTCGTGCTCCGCCTGAAGATCATGTATAAGACATTCCACCTCGTCACTCAACTTGGGTAAGGTCCATTCCTGCACATTTACTTGACTATCATTGTTACACTGCCCTTGCTACATTGCACGAGCCTCACACCTATCGTGAGGCTTCCACTGACCCTTTATGGCAGATTGCAATGAAAGAGGAACTTGATACATTATCTAAAAACCATACTTGGGACTTGGTCACTTTCCCCCCTGGGAAATCTGTGGTTGGTTGTAAGTGGATCTACAAGATTAAGACTCGCTCTGATGGGTCCATTGAGCGCTACAAAACTCGTCTTGTTGCAAAAGGTTTTACACAGGAGTATGGGATTGATTATGAAGAGACCTTTGCTCCGGTTGCTCGTATCTCATCTGTTCGTGCCCTCTTAGCTGTTGCTGCTGCCAGTAAATGGGATCTTTTCCAGATGGATGTCAAAAATGCATTCCTTAATGGGGATTTGAGTGAAGAAGTTTATATGCAACCTCCTATTGGTCTCTCTGTTGAATCAAACAAGGTTTGTCACCTTCGACGTGCACTTTATGGCCTTAAACAAGCTCTACGTGCTTGGTTTGCCAAGTTCAGCTCTACCATCTCTCGTTTGGGTTACATGGCCAGTCATTATGATTCTACCTTATTTCTTCGTCGCACTGACAAAGGCACTATTTTACTTCTCCTGTATGTGGATGATATGATCATAACTAGTGATGACCTCAGTGGCATTCAAGAACTTAAAGATTTTCTCAGTCAGCAGTTTGAGATGAAAGATCTTAGACATCTCAGCTACTTCTTGGGTCTTGAAATCACTCATTCTATAGATGGACTTTACATTACTCAAGCCAAGTATGCCTCTGAACTCTTGTTTAGAGCTGGACTCACTGATAGCAAGACTGTTGACACTCCAGTCGAGCTTAATGCGCATCTGACTCCCTCAGGGGGGAAACCATTGTCTAATCCCTCTCTTTACAGACGCTTAGTTGGCAGCCTAGTTTATCTCACTGTTGCTCGTCCAGACATTTCCTATGCTGTTCACCAGGTGAGCCAATATCTGTCTGCTCCACGATCGACTCACTATGCTGCTGTTCTGCGCATTCTTCGGTACCTAAAGGGCACTCTCTTCCATGGTCTTTTCTACTCTGCTCGGTCTCCTCTTGTTCTCCGTGCATTTTCTGATGCTGATTGGGCAGGAGATCCCACTGATCGCAGGTCCACCACTGGTTATTTCTTTCTTCTTGGTTCTTCTCTGATTTCTTGGTGAAGCAAGAAACAAACTCATGTGGCCCGTTCTAGTACTGAAGCAGAATATCGTGCCCTTGCTGATACCACATCTGAGCTTCTTTGGCTACGATGGCTTCTCAAAGACTTAGGTGTGTCGACATCCTCTGCTACTCCTCTTTATTGTGACAACAAAAGTGTCATTCATATTGCTCACAATGATGTCTTCCGTGAACGGACTAACACATCGAGATCGATTGTCATTTTATCCGTTATCATCTTGTCTATGGTGCTCTTAAGCTAATCTCAGTCTCCTCTACAGATCAACTTGCAGATATCTTCACCAAGTCACATCCTAAGGGACGCCTTCGTACTTTGGTTGACAACCTCAAGTTGGTCTCACATCCACCTTGAGTTTGAGGGGGGCTGTTAACATATATAGTGTTGTGGGCTTTAGACCCAACTAGTTTACTTGTTTAACACTCTTACTTGTATAGCACTCTTACTTGTACTACACTAATATTTACTTGTACTGCACTCATATGCCTCCTATATAAAGACATTCATGTACATTCTTTTAGTGAGAAATACAATACTATTCAATTCAGTATTTCTAACATTACAGCTCCACTCTAGTCTAGGTATAAGATTGGAACTATTGGATTTTTTTATTGACTTGTGTTGGTTGCTGATGAAATTGCGAAAATGAAAATCATTCGATACCATTAATTGATGGTGTTTTCCTTACCATGAAGGGAAAAAAAATCACCTTACCCTACTTCATATAGTTTTTGTTTCTTTTTACTTTTATGAGTTTGACTCTTTAGAAGAATTTTTTTTTTTTTTTGGAGAAGATCTTTAAAGGAATTTGACACGTTTGCTTGATGTTGTTTTCATGACTCATAATAACAAATTAAAAATGGCCTCAACTAATCCATATAGTTGTTTTCTTTCACGTCATGTGAATAGTACTTTGAAAATAATATTGTTTCTTTTTCTATTCTTCCTAGGAATAAAAACCTCAGGAGCGGACCCATTCTAGGGCAGAGGGGGCAAGGCCCTTCCCCACCCACCCACCCACCCACCCACCCAAAAAAAAAGCTAATATATGCATATAAGCTAAAAATAAAAAAATTGGTATACAAAAAATTAAAATTTGCCCTTAATATATATATATATATATATTTGTTTATTTATTTATTTACTTATTTTTGTCTCTCTTCATCTAAAATATTTAGATATTGACCTACAAGAAAAGAAAAAAAAAAAATTTTATGCTCCTTTAACTAGAAAAAAAGATTAAAAAATATGGATTAAACAAAAATCGTGCACAAAATAAGAAAAACTTATTTCATATATTATACTTTGTATGAAATGTTTAAAAAATACTTATTTTGTATGTAGTATTTTGTTGAATATGATATAAATGTTAGTTTTTATTTTCATAAATTTTTTTTTGGTTTTAAGCTTTGGCTTCATGTACGAATCTCAGTTCCGTCCTTGAAAAACTTAATATTTTTAGATTAAAAATATATAAACTGTTACTGCCAAATCTATTAGTTAACATTTTCAACGATTATTAACTGTCTGTATTCATGAACAGATTTTTGGGGCTACAAAAGTCACACACAATCGTTGAAAATGCAGGCATAGTGGGTTGGGCGGCTGTTCTAATTTTGTTTATCATCTTGATTATTGGGAAGGCGGAAGATTAAGGATTTTTTGTGTGGGTTGAAAGACAAGTGCGTAACTCTTATTTTTAATCACTATCTCATATCACGTGGAGATAGTGACGTATCATAAAACCTTTTATAAGATACTTTTTTTCTTTCTTGAAAGTTAGTCTATAAAGACAACTGAGGACTTTGATTTTTTTAATTTTTTTTGTCAAGGGTACTAATGGAATCCCAATTCCTTTTTAGGGCTTATTTGGAATAACAAATTTAAGATCAGGGGTAAATTTGACATTTGATCTATATATTAAAATAAGTTCGGAACTCAAAAGCACCTGTCCCCTTAACAAATTAGTGCTTACCTCAAAAGCCTTAACTGATTAATCAATACTTGCATTTTTTTAATGTCCTCAATTCTAATGAAATTGTTGCTTCCTTCAACTAGAGAACTTCAAGCCAAAAAGCAAAAGAACTTAAATTTGATCCTTTTTCTTTTTCCTCTTTGTGACTAGGAATTGAACTTGTACGTTAGTTTTGGAAGTGACTGAAACTCAACCAACAATAGCAAACACCTTAGATCATACGCAAAATTCACAATGACTAATTGGAAAACAAAAGCACATAAAACAACCATTCTTGTGTGAATAGAATAATTTTGCATACTTCTGTGTTCAATGTCAATTCAAATGAAAATGACTCACTTCCATGAAGCTTAACCCAAGAACTTTAACTCAATGCTGCGTATTAAGCAGTTAGGCCATGAGCTTGAGCACAACAAAGTATTCACACTCATTTCTCCACACAAAAAATAATCTTTTACCTACACTAAAAATCTCCTCTCAAGCATAATCACAATTTCACAAGCTCAAATATTTAGCTTTTAAGAGTGAAACAATCTTCTCAACTTGTGAATAAGTCGTCGACATATTGGACACACCTTGTTCTCCCCCTCCATAATCCTGCAAAATGCATCCAATGATCCAATCAAACCTCCAAAAGATTTGAATACTAATTCGTGTGCATTTGCCAATAGCTTTTTCTTATAGCTTTTTAGTTTATTTGTTTATGTACAACTTTTTAAAGCATTGTTTTTTAACCAACTTTCAGCAATAAGCAATTAAATTTTTAGTAAAAGACGGCATTCAAATGGACAATGAGGAGAATATGACTCTTTATATATGTACCTTTGTGCACAGTCATAGCAAGTGGCACAGTGGCCACAAGGAACAAAGAAGCAATTGCGCTGCTCGTCATAACAAATCACACACAATTTTGCATCATATAGTTCCTCTGAAGAGCTACTATCTCCTGAATCATCATCTTCTTCACCTGTTCCGTATGTGTATGGAATTGGCTTTGCCGGCATTATGGGGTCAGTCTCAGTTACTTGCCTTACTTCTGTTACCTCTGTGTCCATTATGGTATTCTCACCCTCACAGGCTCCAAGGTATTTTAGGATCAGAAAAACAACAATCACAATAAATCCTGCAAATTAACACATATAAGATCACAAAAGAAGTTGAAATTGCTTAAAATAGTAGAAGCATTATCCAATGTTGTACCTAAAATTGCAATGTATGTTACCACACGTGCCACAAACGAAAGCTCAATGTACCATCCTGCTAGATTCCCCTGCATTAAATTTATCGGTTTAGTTTGGGGAATTTGTTAATTAGTTGAGAAAATTGTATTGGAGGCAAAGAGAAAACGCCTTACATGGTTGGGTGTGGTCAGTATGACATAGTGAGTGTTAGGGAATTCAAGCCTGAGGCGGCAAGAACCTGTTTCTGTTGAACACTTACTCTTAGCTTTAGTAGTATCATACATTGTTGCCGAAACATTAATAACCATGTTCATAATTATGCTCCTACTATTCGAGTTTATGACACCAATGTAATACTTGTCATCCTCCTCAATGGTGTATTCAACTTCTTTACCTAGCCAAATATTCAAAGGAAATATTCATAAATTTGTCTCTTTGTCTCCTTGTCTCCACAACATTTTTTCAGTTCAGTTCATGAATATTGCAATCAAGAAACAGAACACATTAATAGTACAAAATTTAAAAGCAATTCCTTTCGTTTAAGACCTATGAGCTCTTAATACAAAACTAAAATATATGGAAATTACCACATAATTCTTTCTCTAAGACTGTAGCACTAAATTAAACTCAAATTGCTTCAAAATATATTGCACAAGCAGATTGGTTACCGCTGATTGGCTCATGGAGTGCAAGGAAGTCAGTGGAATCTGTCACTTCTGGCAATAAAGTTTGGAGATCCCGTTCGCCTGTAAATATATGTATCCATTTGTTACATGATGTATTCAACATTGTAGATGAAATCTAAGAGAGAATGTTCTTGAAGTTGAAAGGACCTTTAATCATAACCACTTCAAGTTGGTTTAATGTACTAGTTGGAGCTTCCCATCTCATATGAATTGTCGAACCTTTGTTTAACCAGGAGGAAAATCCCTGAAATTAAATATAAAAAGAAAAGCTTTTTAACCTCTCTAGGCTAAGATACTTTCAAACTACACTTTTCTAAACTATAACCATTTTAAACTTCACGTTTTTTTAGATACAACTTTTTCAAAAAAATTTGTGTTCTAAAAGGTGAAAAATAAACTGTACCAAAAGGGAAAAATTTATATGCTATACCTTGCGGCTGTAGGATCTAACAATCACATACTCAGAGACACTCCAATTTGTTTGGTAGCTCAATTCAGGCTTCTCCGAAAAGGCATAAAGAAAGACCCCCCTTTTATCATCATCTCTAACCTCAACTTGTTCCACAAATACAGAGCTAGCCTGCATCAACCTCGACGAGCTTGGTCCAAGCACCATTTGATAGTCCCCATAGTACCCATATCGGAGACTCACACAAACTGCAAAAACCAAAAGCAAAATACATGTTTGAGATTGAAGGGTCACTTTGAAAATCAATTTTTTAAAGAAGATAGTCAAATTACATGCCACATAGCCAAATAGTTAGTATAGCTAGCAATCGAGCCCAAGTCTCTCGCCGCTGCTGACTCTGAGAATAGCTAATTGGAGGTGTCAACACCGTTCTGTACATTTGCACAGTCTATGGAAAATGAAAACTGGTTTGTGAGAGAGTGAGTAGTAGAAATTGGTAGGGAGAGACAAGAAGAGCTACTGGTCTATTGTGAAGAAGAAAGAATTGGTGAGAGTAAGACTAGTAGGTTTGGGAGTGCAGCTAACTATTTTAACGTGTGATGAATTGGCGGGTAACGAAGTGGAAAGGTTTATTTGAACGTTAGGTGCTATATTATTTGGCCTAGGTAGTTAGTTATATATGGAACACTAGAGAATTGTCAGCCAACTTGTCCCGAAAAATACAGTTGTTATGTTCTGTTTTGTATGGGATTTTTAATATTCCGTTTGGTACAGGTTCTTCTGCTTCTTCTTCTTCTTTTTAAATAACAAAAATGAATTATTTGAAAGTCTCTTTGAGAAAGTGTGGTTTGAAAATAAGATACCATACAGGTACAAGTTTACCTTTTTTTTTTATATATAACAAAAAACCCAGAACTTTTTAAAAATATACTTTTTAGTTATATATATATATATATAGTTCAAGTTCTACTAATATAATTTTAAGTAATGTTACACCACTCAAAATTTTTAAATTGAATGCAAATTTTGACAAATCTATTGTTAGATTACATTATCTTCGTATATTCTTCATACTTGTAAAATTTCAAGGTGATCAAATATTAAGAACTATGTCATTAATCAATTTTTAAATTCAAGCTTTTATACCTTGAAATAAAACATAAAAGATGAGTTTATTAATCAAATAGTAAATAAAATTCAATTGACAGAAAATACAATTGTTATGTTCTGTTTTGTATGGGATTTTAAATGTTCCGTTTGGTACAAATTCTTCTTCTTCTTCTTCTTCTTCTTTTAATAAAGAAAATGAATTATTTGAAAGTCTCTTTGAGAAAGTGTGGTTTGAAAACAAGATATTGTACAGGTACAAGTTTACCTTTTTTTATATATAACAAAAACACCAGAACTTTTTAAAAATATATTTTTTTAGTTATATATATATATATATACACACATAGGGTTTAAGTTGTACTTAGTGTAATTTTAAGCAATGTTACACCACTCAATATTTTTTAATTAGATGCAAATTTTGACAAATCTACCGTTAGATTACATTATTTTCGAAAATTCTCCATACTTGTAAAATTTCAAGGTGATCAAAGATTAATAACCATAACATCAATCAATTTTTTAAATTTAAGTTTTTATACCTTAAAATAATGCATAAAATATGAGTTTATTGATCAAATGGTAAATAATATTCAATTGGCATGAAAATTGGCATGATTGTCCTGAAAAATACAGATGTTATGTTCTGTTTTGTATGGGATTTTTAATGTTCCGTTTGGTACAAATTCTTCTTCTTTTTTAATTACAAAAATGAATTATTTGAAAGTCTCTTTGACAAAGTATGGTTTGAAAACAAGATACCGTACAACTACAAGTTTACCTTTTTTTAAAAAATATAACAAAAAAACCAGAACTTTTTAAAAATGTATTTTTTAGTTTTATTTACATATATAGGGATCAAGTTACACCTGATTTAATTTTAAGCAATGCTATACCACTCACTAGTTTTTAATTGGATGCAAATTTTGACAAATCTACCGTTAGATTACGTTATCTTTGTATATTCTCCATATATTTCAAGGTGATCAAAGGTTAATAACCATGTCATCAATCAATTTTTTAAATTCAAGTTTTTATAGCTTAAAATAATGCATAAAAGATAAGTTTATTGATCAAATGGTAAATAACATCTAATTTACATGAAAATTGGCATGATTGTTAAGAACATATAATATATGTAATTTAATGGTAAGATTTTCAAAATATGTGTGTGTGCCAAATTTTTGGTTAATGAGTTAACTCCTATATTGGGCTCACAATTTATTTGTTGTGGTGGGTGTATGGATATCCTACAATGGGAAGTTCCTTAGGATCAAAGTTAGTGTTTGTGACTCCTACCCAGGATTGTTTGTTCCCGGTCTCTCTCTCTCTCTCTCTCCTCTCTCTCTCTCTCTCTCTCTGTTTGTAGTGTTCTGGTTCTTTACTCTCCAATGTTTAACCCCTACTTCTCCCCATTCTTTCCCTATTTATATCATTCCTTAGTGGATTAGAAATGATTGATTTTAGTATTTTTCATGTAGGTGGGGCCCTTTAGGATTATTCCTGACTAACCTGGGCCCCACTTTGTAAACAGGGATTTCAGGCTTTGGGACTTACAATAGACGCCGAATGTTGCTCAGTGGCGATACCCCCTAAGGCATTACTGAGGTACTCCCCGAACCGAACCCCGAAAAAGATTGGACCTCGAGAACTAACCAATTCGAAGCCCAATCTCCCAAGCACTATGGTTTGGGCCCACCATGAAATTGGTGCCAAACCGTTAGCCATGGAAACCAATGATGAGCCGATAATTATACAATATGAATTCTATAACAAGTTATTAGATAGTGTAATAATGCTTAAAATTACACTAGGTATAACTTGAACTCAACTCATATATATAAAAAGATATTATTTTTAAAAGGATACAAAAATAAAACTTAAAAAATAAGCAGTTACTTTTTTTTAGAGAAATTAAAAATTTTAAAAATTCAAGTTTTTTTTATTTATTTATTTTTATTTAAAAAAAGTTGCTTTCAAGTATTATATATATATATATATACACACACACATATAGCAGTATATGTTATATAATGGGTGGAACAATTGGGCCTTGTGCTAGCCTAGTAGGCCGGCTATAGTTCGGTAGTCTTGTGGCCCAGGCCCGGATTTTACATATTTAGCCCATCATGGCACAGGACTGCAATCCTCTTTTAGGCCTTTCATAAATGAAGTGTAAAATAAGTGACTCAATGCTCGTGTTTTTAACTTCTAGTAGTTAGTTATTGACAAATTTAGTGTTAAACGTAATCAAAGAATTTCTTTCAATCCTATCCAAAACAAAAAATTTCTTTCATTTAATGGATATTTACTTCTTCTGACTATATTTATGGATGGATTTTCTTCATCACATTATGATTATTTTTAGAGCAGAAGTCTTATAACTTTTTGTTTTAGTAATACTACCGTCATAAATTATTTTATAATATTTTTATGAACGGTTGATGTAGTTGATCAGTTTTTTATTGGTTTTTATCTAATTATTATTGACACCACTTTTTCATTTACCAATAATCACTTATTACATAATTAGCAATTTGTAAAAATGTTTGTATCTCTAACATAAGCATTACTCAACCCTTTTTTTTTTCAATGGTTGAGGAGGGGAATTTGAACTATAAATTTCTTTGTTATAAATATTAAAATATGTCAATTAATTAAGTTCCGAGACTCTTAGCGAAACCTTATAATTTTGTGCAAAGGAAACAAGTAAAAAAAAAAAAAGAAGATTTTTTTTTTTGAGAAACTGTTTAAAAAAATGTTGATTTCAAAAGGAAAGCGGCAAACTATGCATGTGTCGTTGAACTTAATGCACTAAAATGTCAGCTTTCTTTGTTGATTTTTTTTAAAAAAATTATCAATTAATGATTGAAACGTGGATGTAATAAATAAAATAATTAAATTAACAATTATTAAATAATTATATATAAGTCCAAAATATAACGGTAACCTCAAGATTATGTACAAATAGATAACAAATTCCTCAATCGGCTATAATTTTAAACTAAGAGGTAAAAAATTTAACTCTCAAATAAAGGGTTTAACCTAAATCACTTTTTTCATTACCTTAATAACTCTATAAGATGCGTAAAAGGTGAAGTTTTCTCTCTAGGGTTTCTTCGAAACTCTAAAGGTGAAAAATAGGCTTGCCGCAAGGCAAACTTTTTCTCCCCGTGATAGCGGTGGAAATTGTTCTTTGGTTTTCTAGCGTGGTGTGATGGAGGACATTACAAAGAAGTACGCAGGGCTACAACTATCAGAAAGAGAAGGGAGTGAGGTGGACCTAAGCTTACCAGGGAAAGGTGAGGGTTGGGTCCTTGCTGGGAAGTTTTGTATGAAGAGGAGGGTGAATCTAGAATCAGTGGCGAGAGTGTTGAGAACAGTATGGAGGACTGAGAAGAATTTCGAAGTCAGCGATGTAGGGGAAAATAAGGTCCTATTTCTTTTTCAACAGGAGGAGGACATGGATAGAGTTCTTATGCTCAGTCCTTGGTCTTTTGACAAATACCTTCTAGTATTACACAAATTAGGAGTTGGGAAGGCGGTGAACCAACTAAAATTTAACAAAGTGTCATTCTAGGTTCAAATCCATGGCCTTCCCATCATGAGCCAAACGAAAGCTGTCGGCCTACGTATTGGTGAAACTTTGGGAAGAGTGGAGAAAGTGGATGTAGATGATAAGGGTTTCTGCCTAGGTAATTACCTTCAGATACGGGTGCTGATAGACATATCCACGTCGTTGTGTAGGGGCCGATTGGTTTGAATGGGAGGTCCGTCACCAACGTGGGTGGACTTTAAATATGAACGTCTACCCATCTTTTGCTATTAGTGTGGGCTGGTTGATCATGATGAAAAAGGCTGTATGCAGTGGATGCGTAGTAAGGAGTCACTCAGGGCGGAAGACAAGCAGTATGGTCCATGGCTTCGGGCAGTACCAGATTGTGTTCAGCGGCCACAGATGGTGGTTGCGTCAAAGAAGGAGTGTCAGCAAGAACAAATAGACTGGAATGGGGTGGAGTCCATGGCGGCAGGGTTGGTGGAAATCCAAAGGAGTGTGGTGACGGCGGTGGGCTTGCATAGCTCACATGGGTCTGATGACGTGGCAACAGCTAGGGCAAAGGTGTATACATTAGAGGCGCCAGAAGGGTACAGGGAATTGAATATCCCGTGTAATCCGCAAGGTCCAGGATTTGAGGAAAAACTTAAGGAAATTGATGAAGCAATACTTGGGGATGGTTTAAAACAAGAAACAAGCACGAAATGGGCGGCGGGCGAGAAGGATGCGGTGATAGGATTACACCAGCTGGAAGGTACAAATAAAAGTCACACCGTGCATATGGAAAATAGCATTGAGCCACCGTTAAGGCCCACATGCACAAAGGGTGATCTATTCACAATGGGTTTGAGCACTCAAAAGTCCAAGGGGGACAATAAAACAAGGAGGAGCAAGTTGTCAGCCCAAAAACAAACTAAGTTGAGTGATAATCTGGTGGATAAGGAAAATACAAAGGAGGACGCAGGTAACGATAAGCAGGGAGAAGATATTGAGATGGATTTCTTGACTGGGTCCGAACCTAAAGAAGTAGGGATGAAAATGAGGGTACGAACTCCATTGCAAGAGATACCAGACAACGAAAAGATAGGGAAGAAGCTTAAGATGGAAGGAGAGGTTCTGACTCTCAGTAAGTTGCTAGCACAACAACTTGAAGCAGCGGCGGCTGGTGGACAGCCCCGCCGGGAGCCATGAGTTCGATATGTTGGAACTGTCGGGGGCTTGGGAACCCCTGTATAGTTAATTTTCTCCAGAAAAAGGTTATGGAGGATGATCCCATTTTGGTCTTTCTAATAGAGACCAAGTTTGTAGTATCAGAGATGGCAAGTATCAAAAGGAAGCTGGAAAGGCAACAAGGTTTGGTGGTGCGGAGTGTTCGACGTGGGGGCGGTTTGGCGCTTCTATGGAAGAGTTCTACGAGAGTGGACGTCCAGACATACTCTTCGCGCCACATTGACGCCATTGTAACTGAAGAACAGGGGAATAAGAAGTGGAGGGTCATTGGTTTCTATGGCAATCCGGAGACAAACAAAAGAGAGGAGTCATAGAGACTGTTGGAAAAACTGAGTAAGTCTTGTGACCTTCCATAGGTGTGCATGGGGACTTTAATGAGATAATGCATTTTGGTGAAAAAGAAGGTGGAAGTGCACGTCCGGAAGGGCAGATGAGATTTTTCTGTGACACGGTAAACAAGTGTAATTTAAGGGATATGGGATATAATGGTCTAGATTTCACAGGGAGTAGGTGTTTGGGAATGCGAGGTTGGGTTTGGGAGAGGCTTGACAGAGCTTTTGTGTCTACTAGTTGGGTTTCAAGTTTTCCACAAGCGAGGCTTTTCCACGTGGCAACGTCGGCATCAGACCATTGCATGCTAGTTCTTAAGGTAGACAGTACGAAACGACGAAAATTTCAGCGACCAAAACTCTTCCGATTCAAAGCTATGTGGTTGAGAGATGATCGGTGTGATGAGATAGTTACAACGACATGGGAGAGAGGAGTGTATGGGGGGTCAGAATGGCCGTTCTCAAAGTGCATGAAGGAGTGTCGTACTTCCCTGGTGTCTTGGAACAAAAACATTTTTGGAAACGTAGGGAGGAAGATATCAACTTTACAGAGGAAGGTCCAATACTTGGAAGAGAAAGGTGGTAACAACGTAGACATGGAGGAAATCCACAAAACTAAGATGGAGTTGAATAATATGTTAAGGGCAGAGAAGGATATGTGGCACCAATGGTCAAGAAATTGCTGGCTGAAATGCGGGGATAGTAATACATCCTTTTTTCATACCAAAGCATCGAATAGAAACCAAAGAAACATGATTTCAAAAATCATGGACTCTAATGGTGTTTGGCAGGATGAAGATGAGATGACAGGCAGTGTCTTTGTGGAATATTTTGTGAACCTATTCACATCGTCGTAACCAGTGGTAAGTGATGAAATGCTTGATGCTTTGCACCCCAAAGTGTCGGACAGAATGAACTCCATGCTCATCCAAGATTTTCAAGCCCATGAAGTGGTGAAACCATTAAAACAAATGCATCCAACGAAGGCGCCTGGACCCGACAATATGCCTCCCTTATTTTATCTGCATTTTTGGTCCACTATAAATCCTATAGTTATACAAACTATTCTTGGTTTTCTTAACCATGGTATAACACCTCCCAAATTCCATGAAACGCACATCGTACTCATTCCTAAGACCAAAAACCTAGCAAGTGTGACGGACTATAGACCGATAAGCCTATGTAACGTGGTTTATAAACTAGCTTCCAAGGCAGTGGCCAACTAGTTAAAGATGGTGATACACGACCTTGTAGGAGAAAATCAGAGTGCTTTTGTTGCCGAGCGACTCATCACGGACAATGTGCTAGTAGCTCATGAGCTAATGAACCACATTAACAGAAAGCGGAAGGGGAAAGGGAAGACAGGTGAGGTGGCATTGAAGTTAGACATGAGTAAAGCATATGATAGAATAGAGTGGAAATGCCTGCAACTAATAATGAGGAAGCTTGGTTTCCATGAGAAGTGTATTCGTCTTGTCATGAGTTGTGTGTCCTCGGTGACATATGCGGTGAGGGTCAACGGGGTTCCCTTCGGGCAGTTTTCACCTACACGTGGGTTGCGTCAAGGGGACCCTTTGTCACCCTACTTGTTTATTATTGTTGCTGAAGGTCTGTCTGTATTACTACATAAAGCCGTCCGAGAAAAGAAGCTGAAGGGTGTGGCGGCTTCGGCAAAAGGTCCAAGAATATCACATTTATTTTTTGCCAACGATAGCCTCATTTTTGGAAGGGCCACTACAATGGAGTGTACTGAGATCCAAAGGATACTCAAAGTTTACGAGACATCATCTGGACAACAACTGAACCGGAGCAAGACATCGATGTTTTTCAACCCTAACACGGAAGTGAGCATGAAGGAGTCACTTAGAGCCATGTTTAGTGCACAGGTTATTCAAACTCATAAGTCATACCTTGGGCTCCCATCATTGGTGGGCAAGTCAAAAAGAAATACGTTTACTCAGTTGAAACAACGGGTAGCAAATAAGGTTTCAGGATGGAAAGAAAAACTACTCTCTAATGCTAGGAAGGAAGTTTTGATCAAGGCAGTGGCTCAAGCAGTTCCATCGTACACCATGAGTTGCTTTAAACTCCCCAATAAACTGTGAGAGGAGCTGACAGGTATGGTGAGACAATTTTGGTGGGGACAAGTGAAAGATGAAAAGAAGCTAGCTTGGATGAGCTGGGAGAAGATGTGTTCACCCAAGGAGAGAGGTGGAATGGGGTTTAAGGATCTCAAAACGTTCAACCTTGCTCTCTTAGCAAAGCAAGGTGGAGGCTGCAGACAAACTCATCCTCACTGTTTTACCAGGTATATAAAGCCAAGTATTTTCCCAACTGTGATTTTGTGGATGCAGAGCTGGGTGGACAACCTTCTTACGCTTGGAGAAGTATCCATGCAGCTCAAGCAATTGTAAGAAGAGGTTTGAGGTGGCAAGTGGGTAACAGGGAAAATATCAGAATATGGGGTGATAAATGGCTTCCTACACCAAGCACTTATAAAGTAGTTACACCTAAGGGAGGAAACTCACAGGTAACAATGGTACGTGATCTCATAGATGCTGAGAGCAAAGAATGGAAAGTCGATGTGGTGCGTCAGAACTTCTTATCTCAGGACGTGGAGGCAATTTTAAGTATTCGTTGTGCATTAATGGAGCTCGAGATAAGTTAGTTTGGGCTAAGAATAAAAATGGGAGGTTCTTGATAAAAAGCGCATACAAGGTGGCTATGGAAGATGGTTTCTTTGGTGGAAGATCAAGTTGCTCAAGCCAATCCGAGTCGAGGAAGGTCTGGAAAGGCTTACAGGGAATGAATGTTCCTAACAAAGTGAAACACTTTGCATGGAAAGCTTGTAGGAATATTTTGACCACAAAAGAAAATTTGCGTAAGAGAAAAATCACGTCTAATGATATTTGTGATTGTTGTGGGACCCATATTGAGACTGTGAGTCATCTTTTTTGGTTTTGTGAACACGCCAAAACTATTTGGTCTTCTAGTAAAATGACCATACCTTTCAAGGTGATGCCAGCATGGGACTTTATGGAGGTCTTGTGTCAGGCGCAACAGTGGAGTGTCTCTTTACCGGGTTTGGTGGAGCGAACTGTAATGGTTTGTTGGGGAATATGGAAAAATCGGAATGAGTTACATCATGGAGGAAAGGGTAGGACTAGTAGAGCTGTTGTTCAAGGTGCTTTAATGCTTCTGGAGGAATATCAGAGAGCAAATGAGAGTTCCGATGCTGTGCAGGAAAGGACGTCTTTGCCAGTAAAGTGGAACCCACCGGCACAAGGCTGCTATAAGGTCAACGTTGATGGCGCCGTGTTTAATAAACGGAAGCAAACAGGTATAGGCGTGGTCATTAGAGATGATGTAGGGGAGGTGATCGCCGCGATGAGCAAAAGGATGGTTGTTCCGTTAGGTGCGCTGGAGACGGAAGCGAAGACGATGGAGACTGCGGTCCGTTTTGTTGCAAATGTAGGAATTAGGGACGTGATTTTTGAAGGAGACTCGCTTCTGATCTACAACGCACTCCATGGTTTGGGTTCGACGCTAGCGGCCATCCAGAATATTGTCACCGGTGTTCTCCGACAAACCCAGTGTTTTAGAACGTTCGCCTTCTCGCATATTAAAAGGCAGGGGAATGTCCCAGCCCATGTATTGGCCCAACATGCCTGTAACGTTGATAATTATGAAACTTGGCTGGAGGAATGTCCCAACCAAATTGCATCTGCGTGTGCTCAGGATGTAAGCGTTTCTCTTGTTTTTGAATAAATGGTATTTGGTTTTCCTATAAAAAAAAAAAAAAAAAAAAAACCTAAATCACTTTTGTAAAAACGAACCAAGATAATCCAAATTTTATCCAATTCTATATAGTTTGAGGGAAGCCTGGAACAAACTAAAAAAATTTGGCTAGAAACATAAAGATGTGGGTAGGGATTTCTAATGGCTAACACATACCCCCATTTTTACTCTAATTTGAAAGAATAGCTACAGCCCACTTATTGATCACTTTGTGGAATCCTTGATTTTAAGGATGCTAGAGATTATATCAGTATTCACAAAGACAAGATACTCTGAACCTCTTCACTCACTCATCCTTGGGTAAAGGTATCCTTGAATTATATTTGGAATGCTTTTACCGTTAGTTACATAGCTAGGATAGTTGTGGGAAAGAATTTAAGAAAATGTATGATTCTTTGAACTAGAATTATTGTTTAAGTTAAATATTAGCATTAATATACCATGTTGAATATGCTAGTATGGATGCAGAAGCGAAAGCATAAAATTTAGAACATAATAATACACGAGGGTTACGTGGTTCAGTCTAACGGCCTACATCCATAGAGGAACCCTAAAATGCTACATCAGTAATATATTAGAGTGTAATACAAATCAAGTATTACAATGAACCATAACATGTGTATATATAGTACACTAAATCCTAGATTAATAGACTTCTAGTACAAGTAGGAGACTTGGCTTGTACACAAAGTAGAATTGAGCTTGAGTTTATACTAATGGGCTAATATATCTCTAATACCTTCTCTCAAACTCAAGATGGAAGATTAATGAAATCTTGAGATTTGATAAGGTTGAGAAGATCCCTTTAATTAAGTTTGGCTCTGTGACGGTAGTTTGAGAAAGACAATAGTCTTGCAGTGTTGATGCGACTTCTAACGGTGGCTTAACTATACTGAAGAGTTTTAACGGCAGCAGTGGGAAGCCAAAGAAGATGAACATAATGAAGAAACACCGAGGAAGACAAAGATTGCTTTTAAACACACCGTAAGGACCAAAAACCATAGCCACAAGAAGGTAGCTTTGATACCAAGTTAAATATTAGCATTGATATATTATGTTGAATATGCTAGTATGGATGCAGAAGCAAAAACATAAAGTATAGAACATAATAACACACGAGAGTTATGTGGTTTGGCCTAACGGCCTACATCCACGAAAGAACTCTAAAGGGCTGCATCAATAATATATTAAAGTGTAGTACACATCCTGTATTACAATGAACTATAACATGTGTATATATAATAGACTAAACCTTAAACTAATAAACTCCTAATACAAGTAAGAGACTTGGCTTGCACACAAAGTAGAATTAAGTTTGGGCTCATACTAATGGGCTAATATATCTCTAACAATTTAAAAATGGATTATGGGATAAAATGTTTAGGCATATTGCATAAAAAATGAAGCTAACAATACAGCTCTGTACATACTAAACGATTTGTAGGAGAACTCTTAATGGGTTACAAGCAATAAAGCTGCAGGTCGTATAGCTCTCCAAATCTTCAATAGTGAACTAGCTTGTTAACTCAAAGCTTTAATACTCCCCAACATAATTATTAACTTATCACAGAAATTTAAAAAAAAAAAAAAGGAAAAAAGTTAATGAATGCCTTAAAAAATATTGATTTAAGAAATATTTATAGAAACTTTTTATGGAGAAAAAAAGTAATTAATTATTTTGAAATTTTTTTTATATTTCTCATAAAAATAGTATCAAAACTTTATTAAATTGATTCATTAACAAATGCTCTAAGGGCACTTGTTAACCAGACCTATAATTTATGTTTCGTTTTGTATATATTCCTTATGTTTATCTTTGCATTTCTCATCTATAAACTCATCTTCAAGATCATTGATAAAATATTATCACATCTCATATGCATGTTAATCATTGAGAAATACTATGTTCATAATATTTTCACAATAAATCCTAATTAGTAAATTATTATTGGCTATTATTGTTAGCAAAAAAATAATTTTAATGATGAGTTCAAAATAATTCAAATTAGAACCAATAACTACTTAACACCTAAAATTTGTTGTGAAAATATTGTGAACGTAGCATTTTTTTCAATTATTTGGTATCTCTCACTCTCATGTAGGGTTGTCTAGCCACCCGCCTAAACAAATCTACCATTAACCGAACCAACTACTTCAATAGTTGGTAATGGATCTCTTCTCCAAAAATCGATGCCAGCGTGTCGGATGGCGGTACTCCTCCTTCAAAACCTAAATCAACCGACTCTTTAATTTTTTTCGAGCGAGTTTTGGTAGAGCGAGTGATATCTCGGTCAGATCTCAACTAGATTTGGCGATTTTTTTTTTTTTACAAAATCTAGTTAAATCTCTTATTTTTTCACCTTTATCATGCCAGACCTTCATCATTTTCTAGATCTCCGATGCCGATTGACCTGACCACAGCCCATTGAAGGCTAGATCCACCCGATACAACATCCCCTTCAGCCAATAACAAGTTGAAGATTTCTCCACCCAATAAAATTGGGTCGGTTATAAGTTGAGTCCAAACCTGATCCAACTCAACCCATGAATAATCTTACTGGTTTTCTTTTACTTTTAAAACCTCTGAAGAAGAAAAATTCTTTAAATATAAGTGGAGGCAAGGACAAGTTTTCAGGTGCTCTGTGGCATAATGTATATGCCCCAAGAGAACGGTGGTCAGGACTTTCATGCGTGCAGCAACGTCTCTAGCTAGCTTGGGTGGGGTTGTGGCCCCATGCGAGGGTGTGAGTGCGGAATCAGAATTTTCGAAGAAAACAAGGAAAAGCAAGGACACTTGGCGATCGCTAAGAGTTGTGGCAGTGTGATCGTCCTCGTCAACCACGCCCAAAACCGCTACTGAGAGTTTCATGACTCTATGTGCTGCTACCTCTACCTGGGACCCCCACACCCTCTCTCTGTTAATTCCAACCTCCAACAGCTAGTGCAAGCGTAAGACAGAGAGATGTTTTGTCTTTTTCCATCTTTTGGTTGTTGCCCTTAATCTATTTTAGGGAAAATTTAACCATTATTATTGTTTTGTTGTAATTTTTAATAAAAGTAGTATTAAAACTTTCTAAAATAATTTATTAGTAAATATTTTAAAGACACTCGTTAACTAAGTCTTTTATTTTAAGGGCTTGTTCTCAGTTGTCCTCTTGCACCTATAAAATTTTATAATGTTATTTCCAAATTCAGATCCCCTTATCAAGTGCACAGCAAAAACACCCATTAACAAATCTTATATAAAAGATTTGAGACTAATGACATTAGTTTATGATAATTACTCTGTCACTAAATTAAAATACTAATAATAAGTTTTTTTGGGGTAAGGATTTTAGATAACATAATGTACTATCATACCATTGGGTCCATGAGGACCATGACCACCCAAAAGAACCTAAAATTAATATGAAATGTAAATTGGGAATTGGTTACCATTTCGCGTATTAACAGTTGGTAGAATTATTTATTAAAGATAAAAGTGCCAGAACTTATATATAGTCAGCAGGGGCAAATGGAAATGAAATGATTGGCAACCGGCCTCTTATGCTAGATTATTGGTCACAAGTCACGACCTCAATGTATGTGTTCCAATTAGACGGTGCTTTAAACCAATTTAGAACTTAAAGAGTAAAGTTTAGAAACATGTTACAACGAAACTAATAGTTATTGTTTTCTGTTCAAATTTGATATTTACTTGTTTTAGTGGAAAATAGTTATATATGGAACATGTTTTTTTAGTAAAAAAAAAAATGTATTTAATGAAAAAAAAACTTATTTTTTATTTGACTGCAATATTGAAAATGCTCCTGAAAACTTTTTTTTTTTTTTTTTTAATGTCGAACTTGCATGAAAATTATTAATATTTCAAGTAGTCACATTAGTGGCTGAGGCAGTGGTAAAAATAAAAAATATAAATAAGCAACAATGACAATAGTGGTAGTGGTGATTGTGGTGGTGGAGACAATAATGATAGTATCGATATTGATAATGACAGTGACAGTGGTGTCATAAAGACACTGAAAATAATAAGGCTAATGAATGTTTTTCACTTTTTAAAAGAGCAAAGCACTTTCCTCACTTAGAGCAACCACATCAGTTCGGTTAAAAATTTCGTCTATTTTACACAAAAAACCTCATTCTAAAATTTTACACATTCATTTTTACAAATCACCCGCATCAGTTCATTTATTCTACAACATCTATTAATTAAATAATCAATTTTTTCACAATTTTTTATTATTTATCTCAACGGCCTAATCTTATACCCGCGCACTACTGCTCCTTCTGTTCATTTCTGATTCATCTTTCTCTCTCTCTCTCTCTCTCTCTCTCTCTCTCTCTCTCTCTCTACCCATTTCAGATCAACCATCCATCTCGATCAACTCTCCGATCCACGAGCGCCGTCCTCCATTTCTCAATCTGACCGAGCTTCGATCCTCTGTTTCTCGACCCGATCCAGCTCCGATCCAGCTCCGTCCTCTGTTTCGCGACCCTATCCAGCTCCGTCCTCTGTTTCGCGACCCGATCCAGCTCCGATCCAGCTCCGATCCAGCTCCGTCCTCTGTTTCTCGACCCGATCCAGCTCCGATCCATCTCCGTCCTCTGTTTCTCGATCCGATCCTGCTCCGCTCCGATCCGATCCGAGCTCCGTCCTCTGTTTTTGGGTTGAGGCAAAGCGGGTTTTCTGGGTTTCTTTGAATTTGGTTTCTGTTTTTGTTTATTTTGGGTTGAATTTTTTGTTGATTTTAGTTTTTTTGTTGAGGCAAAGCTCAGTCCTCTGTTTCTGTTTTTTGTTGTTTTTTTTATTATTTTGGGTTGAGGCAAAGCGGGTCCGTTCAGAGGAAGAGGGAGAGGGAGAGAGAGAGAGAGGCAGAGAGAGAGAGAACAGATGGAGAAAGAAGAGAGGTGAGAGAAAAAAATATAAAATAATATTTTACACCGCTACAGTAACCGTGTATATTTACACGGTACTGTAGCGATTTTGAACGAAATGTAAAATATAGAAAGTTATGAAAGGACTGATGTGGGGTGTTTTTGATTAAAAATGTGTAAATTTAAGCATTTCTTTTATTATACACAATTTTAGCTGAAGAGATGTGGTTGCTCTTATAGATTGGTTTTAGTTTACTTTAAAATGTGATATCTTGATCCAGACTTTTCACTACATTAAAAGGTAAATAATTCACAAATTTTCCTTACTACTTAGGATGCATTTCAAAATACATCTTTCTAATGGTATTTAACGTTCTTCAAATTATGGATTTTGGATAATTTCTCAACTTTCTTTCTCTTGAAAACATTTTGCATAAGATAGACCCTTCCATGCATATATTTGGCACACAAAAGTATATATTGTTACATCATTTTGTGTAAAGTCTACGACAATATGTTATTGTTGTTGTTGTTGTTTTAAATAAAAATATAACCATAATGATAGTATCGATATTGGAAATAACAGTGACAGTGATGTCACAAAGACACTGAAAATAATAAAGCAAATGACCGTTTTCCGCTTTTTAAAAGAGCAAAACATTTTCCTCACTTTTAGATTGGTTTTAGTGTACTTCAAAATATGATCTCTTGATCTAGACTTTTCACTGCATTAAAAAGGTAAAAAAGTCACAGTTTTTCTTTACTACTTAGGATGCATTTCAAAATCTTTCTAATGGTATTCAACATTCTTCAAAAACATTTTCCTTAAGATAGACCCTTCTATGCATGTATTTGGCACACAAAAGTATATATTGTAATATCATTTTGTGTAAAGTCTAACCATATATCATTATTATTGTTGTTATTGTTTTAGATAACAATATAACAATGACTTTTAACTGAAGTTTGTAATGTGTTTTTGTATTAGAATCATTTTCCTTCTCACTTGTGTGTGTGTGTTTGTTTTTCAATCAAGATAACAACATAATCATATTAATATGTGTACTATTATCCTTTTTTATTGAGAGAGATTCTGCCCAAAAAACTATGAAGACTTTAACATTCAAAATACTAAATTTATTACAATATATTTACCAATTGAAGTAATAATAAATGTGATTGATGTCACTTTAACAACATAATAAATAAATATTTGAATTACTATTTTGGATCTTTTGGATCTACCCTTGTCGAGTGAACAATTTGCTATAGACCCATGCATCGGTTGTGTTCGGATAGATCCCTAGTTAGGGATCGAACTTGGGACATTTGCATTTACAACTCACCTATGCGTCCCTTAACCACTAATACAACCCGTGTTTGGGCAAAATGATGTATATTTATTAGTGTGGTTCAGTATCTAATAATTTTCAACAAATGGGTGAAGGAAAGGACCTTTGTGTGCTTTTGAGAACATCGTCGGTAGCTCAAAACATTGCTCAAAATCCTGAGAACTTATAGAAATTAACCACCTTTCCAGATGCCTAAGAAAGCCTCACCACCGTCACACACAATCCCTCTCTGTCACACACACATTCACTCGGTTTCTCTCTCTTGTCATCTTCTATAAGTCGCGTGACACTGACAAAACTTATCTTCTATTTTTTCTTCCTCCTTCCTCTTCTTTTGAATGCTCATCCTACTTTTCATCCTCATTTTCTTGAGTTAGTTTCCAAGACTATTTATGTGGGTTCCATTAAATATCTTCTACCATATCATATATGTGAGAGTGACAGATTTGATACTCTTTCTCTAAAGGAAAATTATCCTCCGATTAGCGAAAAAAATCTGTCTGCATCCTCTAAAAAGGATAATACACACACACACAACCTCAAGAAACAAAGAGTAAAGAGATGGGGAGAGTGAAGCTTCAGATCAAGAGAATTGAGAACACAACAAGCAGGCAAGTCACTTTCTCAAAAAGGAGAAACGGACTTACCAAGAAAGCTTATGAACTTTCTGTTCTCTGTGATGTTGATGTAGCGCTCATCATGTTTTCCCCATCAGGAAGACTCAGTCACTTCTCTGGAAATAAGAGGTTTGCATGCTTAATTAAGATATGGATTAAGATTTCTGCTTCCCTTATATTATCAAATAGGCTCATAAACTTTCTGTCTCTATGATGTTGAGGTTGCTTTCTTGGCCATGTTGAAGCTCTCTCTCAAAACTTTATTTTTTTCACTGATATATATACACTCGCACCCGAATACTTGTATATGAGAGATAGAATGAGGTTTCAATTAGCCTAATTGGATAAAATCTTTTATCATTTAATAAAGGATACAGATTTTTTTTTGTTTTTTGTTTTGAGAAGCATAAAGGATATAGATTTGAAATCTCACCTAAACCACAAACTCAATTTCAATAAATAACAATCATCGTAGAAGGGACACCATAAATTCAAATATTCTTGTATGTAATCATATCAAAGATAGAATTAAAATATATATATATATATATATATATATATAATTTTATGTCTGTAAGTGTGTTCATGATTCTAACAATGTACTTTGGTTATGTCTAAGCGAAATTATTTTATAATCTTCCATTCAGTGTAAGTAAAACTTTCTGTTTTTTGATCTGCTGAAGCATTGAAGAGATTCTGGTACGATATGTTAATCTTCCTGAGCATGAGCGAGGAAGGTAAGGAAATCTTAGTTCTCTGAGATTTAAGCAAGTTCAGCTTCTGTTGTTTTGATCTTTTAATATTTTTATTTATAAATACTTTCTCTTCTTAATTTTTTTTTTTGGAAAACATTTTCTCTCTTTGATGGTTTCTGTTTTCACGTTAACATGCAATTCCAAAGGCTGCAGAACCAAGAGGTAAGCACTCTCGTAACCCTTTAAGGGGCCAGTCGGCCACTTCACAGTTTTAAGGCTTGTTGTAAGATGATGAAGAGGATGATAAATTTTTCCATTTTTCCTATTCTTTTGCAGTTTCTGCAAAGGGCTATTGGTAAGCTAAAGGATCAAGCAGATCAAACCTATCAAAAAGCCAGGTTTGCTTTTTTCTCTATTCCCAAAGACCCTGACTCTGAATTTATTCAGATGATTTTGTCCTATTGGTACTCTATTGATTCAGTTAGATTCTCCTTATAAAATTTTAATTTATATTGTTGTCCTGTGATGCAGCCCGATGAGTACTGATTCTCAAATAGAGGTATTGCATGCATGAAAATTGATTGGTTTTTCTTTTTTCTTTTTAAGAGTTAATCTCTATGAAAGAATCTTTATAAATCTACAGGAGATTCAACAAGAAATTGTTGGTTGTAAGTCTCAATTGGAAGATATGGAGAACCGGCTAAGGTATCCATTTAATGGCACTTACTTGTACAAATGATCCTCCTTAACTCTAATTGAACTTCTTACTTTATGGGATTTCTAATCGAGATATCTAATATTTAATTCTCTTTTTTTCAGCTATCGAATTATCTAAACAAATATAAACTATAATATGAAATTTGTAAAATTTTATCTATCTGTTTTAAATGAGTGAATTGAGTTTGTTTTACATATTATTAATAATTTAAAAAGATAAAAAGAAATGACGATTTTCAATGTTTGTTTATAAGTTTATAACATTGTAAAATTTAATCCATTCATTTCAAAATAAGAACTTTGTAGAGAAACCTCTGGTTACTTGAGAGTAACCAGTCTCTATATATTACATTTTCTATTTTTACTTATGAAATTTTGGAAAAAGAATAATAAAATAAATATAACGTTGAAAAACACCATATATATAATACAATGACACCAATATACATCATCGCTAATTCTATATAATAATAAAAAAACCATTACTACTTGAAACTATACCAAAAAAAAAAATCAAATTAAAAATTAAAGAGAACCAAAAGATTACCTAAAAGTCAAAGAGAAAACCCTTAAACTAATAATCAAAGCTACAATGAAAACAAAGAAACATAAAATAAAAAATAAAAAAAGTCTCTCCAAGGAGACCATGAAAGAGAACTGGAATTTAAGAGATAGAATTTGGAGTAAGTAGATATGAGAGAGGAGTAAATTTCTAGTTAGTAGATAAATTTGAATATTGAAATAGGCCTGGGTATGAGAAAGAGGGAAACAGAGATGAAAAACAAGTATGTGAGAGAGAGAAATTGAGATGAGAAAAAATAGGAAGATAGATGTAGGAGAGAGAGAGAGAGAGGCATGGGTAAGAGAGATAAATTGAGATGAGAAAAAATAGGGAGATAGATGTGGGTAAGAGAAAATGGGAAACTATGAGAGAGAGATGAGAAAAAAAGAAAAAAAAAAAAAGAGGGATAGAAGTGGGTGAGAGAAAGAAGGAAACTGAAATGAAAAAAAAGGGGGGGGGGGGGGGGGGGGAAGAGGTAGGCGTTAATGTGAGAGAGAAATTGAGACGAGAGAAAAAATAGGGAGATAGATGTTGGCGAAAAAACAAAGGAAACCGAAAATAAAAATAATTAAGTAATTAAAAAAAAAAAAAAAAAAGAAGAGAGACAGGCGTGGATGAGAGAAACTTTCACCCACATTCAAAATCCAATTGCACCATTACCAATTACGATAGTTGGCATGTACAGTATAAGAAACTCCCAAACTGATCACAATTGCCATGAATCACCCAACTTTAATCTTTCCCAATCTCGCGTTCATGCTCCAAAATCTCCATGTTCAGCAGCCTCATCACAATTGTACATACTCAAATAGCCATTGAAAAAATCACCTCTTAAAGTTAAAACAGTCAAGACCACACCATGCATCTAGGTAAACCACATGCAAAACCAACCAAATATTAATAAATAAATAAAACTTTAATATTCATATGGGACGAGTTTTCTAATCAGATAAAGGTGTATTTTATTTTCCATATATATATACTTCTTCATGTATTTGATAGAAATTATCAAGAATCACTTCATTTTTATCTGCCTCTTGGCAGAATATTTGAAGGAGATCCTTTCGAAATTTCAACATTGTGTGAGGCTGAACACCGAGAGCAAATCCTTCAGGAAACTTTGAGACGTGTACAGATCCGCAAGGTATAAAATCTACTAGTATTTTTTATTCCATCTAACCCTTAATTTATATCTATAAATAAACTTATGAGACATATGATGGAACAGAAAACTTTAGAGAAAGAGTTTAGTTCTGGCATACCAGTACCACTACCAGTTTTAAAGGTACGTATAGAAGCCATTAACAAAACACATTTTTATAAGCGTTTTCTATGAAAGTATGAGACAGAAATTTATGTAATTTTCTTCCCAATATGATTAGGAACATCTGCCTCCAAATACTACAAATATAAGTGATCTTATAAGAGAAAATCCAACAAATATGCTGGATTGGCTTCCTGAAAGAGATCCACAAGTCCAGATTCTAAATTTTTTGGATTCAAATGGCCTTCTTCCCCTAAGGTACTTATATTGGATTGGAAAAAAAACAATCATGTTACATTTGGTTTCAATATCTTTTTGTTGGCTTGTAAGCTATAACCCTTTTGGTTTTCTTCCTCTTCCCCTAGAGATCAGCCGCAACCTGTGACTGAAATATTACTGCCACCAACAACTCTTCATGGACAAAATATGAATCTTCATGATCAGATGAGCTTAAGAAGTGGTATGGTGGACAATAATAATTTACAACGTCCTGGTTTTGGACAAGTTATTGATGTCAACTTGTCCCCATGGGCTGTGTTTTACCCGGCAGGTACTTAATTCGGATACAATTACATTGAGTGCAAGACATATTACATGTTAGGTTCAAGTTATATGGCATAAATTAATTTTGTTAATATTATACTAACTTAATAATTTTTATTCATTTCGTTTAACAAATCACTTGTTAGATTATAAAAATTTAATTGTTTTGCTTAGTGAGATTATACACAAAACAGAACTCTGTATTTGCAAAATCTATTATTACAAATCAATAATTATCACATTTACAAAGTATTTAAATTTTTGTTTTTTTGCTCTGTAAAACAGAACTCTTTGTATTTGCAAATTATATTGTTACATATCAATAGTTATCTCATCTACAAATTTAGTTGTTTGCAAAATATATTATTACAAAACAATAGTTATCTCATCTAAAAAATATTTAAAATTTAGTTGTTTTGCTCTTCAAAATTATACACAGAACAGAACTCTCTGTTTCTCTCTCCGAAATATTATGAAAACCTCCAAAATAATATAAATGCCCCTAAAATATCCAAATTTATCAAAAAACCTTCAATACTTTCAAATGACTAAAATATCTTTAAACATATGAAATGACCAAAATACACCCTCCAAACCTCCCAAAAATCCTTTGAGATGATTTTTTTTTTGGAGAAAACTTTGTGATGATCTAAATATCCTTAAATCCTCTAAAAATACTAAAATACATCCAAAAATGATAATAATAATAATAATAATAACCTTGAAAACCTCTAAAATAACAAAAATAAACCTAATACTTTACAACGTCCTGATTTTGGGCAAGTTATTGATGTCAACTTGTCCTTGTGGGCTGAATTTTACCCTGCAGGTACTTAAATTGGATACAATAACATTGACTGAAAGATATATTAAATGTTAGGTTCAAGTTATACGGCATAAATTTTGTTAATATTATAACTTAATTTTTTTCATGAATTTTTTTTTTCAAGAAAATTAATAAAAACATAAGATTTATTGATTTTCTTTTTTACAAATCACTTTTTAGATTATACTGTCTCTTTATAACATTTGTATTTGCAAAATATATTATTACATATCAATAGCTATCTACCTATCTCATCTAAAAAATATTTAAAATTTAGTTGTTTTGCTCTGTAAAATTATACACAAAATAGAGCTTTGTATCTACAAAATATATTATTAAAAATCAATAGTTATCTCACCTACAAAATATTTAAAATTTAGTTATTTTGCAGTGTAAAATTATACACAAAACAGAAATTATTGTTTCTCTCCCCAAAATATTATGAAGACCTCCAAAATAATATAAATACCCTTAAAATATTCAAATTTATCAAAATACACCCTCCAAACCTTCCAAGTGCCCCCCAAAACCCTTGAGATGATCGAAAATATCCTTATATCCTCTAACAATACCAAAACAAAACCAAAAATCTAACAAAAAAATGATAATAAAAAAAAACCTTGAAAACCTCTAAAATAACAACAACAAAAAAAACATAAATTGTCTAGAATGACTAAAATACACTCTAAATCTAAAAATGACCAAATACATCTAAACTTACAAAATAACTAAAATAATTTTAAAGTCTCCAAAATGGTCATAATACCTTTAAAACACCTGGTGTGATTGTAATATCCTTAAATCCACCAAAATGACAAATATAATCCCCCCCCCCCCCCCCACCAAAAAAAAAACAAAAACCACCTCCCATATAACCTCTAAGATAAACATGATATTCCTAAAACCTTTAAGAATTGCTCTAAACTTTTGAAGGTCATAAAAAACAACTTCCAATTGTCATTTTGAAGGTTTCAAGTATTTGTAATTATGCATGTAAATGTGTAATTAGCTAATGGGAAAGCACCACCATGCATCTTTAACGTGGTGTGGTCAGTTTACAAGTCTTAAAAAAAAGAACTTCACACACAAACACTTAAATTAACTTAAAGTAATTTTCTATTTTGTATAAATAAAAAAAATATATGAGAAGGTTGAGCTCCAACCAAAATAAATGGTTTAGATGGACAATAGTAACTATTTATTTAGCCAAGGTTTCTTTTTACGGTAGTTTTCTCTTTTGGGTATGTTTATTTGATGGTTTTTATTAATTGTATTAGGTCTTTTTTTAGTACTCTTCTTTTGTTTGTGCTTATTAGAATAATATTTTAATATTTTAATTTTTATCGCACTTAATTTTTAGATTAATTTTAGTTGTTTTGTATTAATTAATATTTTTAAGTGATGAATGACAGTTGTTATGTTATTTCTATATAAAAATATAGGAAAATTGGTGATTTTTTTCGTACAAGCCAAATGCAGGAAATATTTTCCATAATTTTTCTTTAGAAAACAATTAGCAAACATTGAAAAACAAGTACTTTTCTCTGAAGATGTTTTTAGCTGAAAATAATTATAAAAAAAAAAAACAGTTTATGCCTAACAACGAAGCCTTGGTCAGAATTTGGCCCACGTGTTATAACGAAGCAAACAGCAATGAGATTTTAAAAACATTAATCCACTAATTTTTTCTTCATAAAACTATGTATGTATATATATTCACTTCCATTTCTCTTATAATAGACCAAAACAAAAAATTCATAGAATCCTTCCATCTCTCTTATACTGACCCATTTACTTTCTTCTCCTCTCATTTCTCTTTGTTCTAAACATATCACAAGTCTTAAACAGGAGTTAGAGAGAAACCAATGAAATGACCAAGATTTTATTACAAAAGCAGCAGCAGTCTTTATTTGAATTATAAATATTTTCACAATTACATAGTCATATAATATGTATATTAGAGATGATAAATCTTAATTACAGGTATTTAGAAGCAGTATATTTGTTCCTCAAAACAAGAAGCAGTATATTAATGATGTTCTTCAATTAAATTCAACTATTGGTCTGCTTAATTATAAGAAAAATTTTGTTAATAAAAATATAAAACACTTTTTATTAATAGTTAGTATTGACATCTGACATTCAAAATATGTATCAGGGAACAGCAGCTTTTCAGGTTCACAGCCCGGTGGACGAGATCTCCTTGAACTATATTTATCTCAGTTCACACCATCAACCATCTTGACACCCAATCAACATCATAGATGACACACTAAATGGGTTAGGAAATTCATCATTAATAAATAAATGAAATTCAAGAAGGAGAACAAGTGTTAGGCTTATTTAATTTTACCTTTGCCTTTAGTGTTGGTGATCTTGCTTTTTTTTTTTTTTTAAATTTTTTTTAACCCCGTAATGTTAGTTAACATACAGAACGGATCTACATACCTATCATCTCTCTCTTTTCCCTTACCTTTTTGCTTTAGTTTTTTTTTTTTTTTGGGGGGCATTTAGCAGCATTGTTATTCTGTAAATAAATAAGATAAAAATATTTACTTTTTGGTTGTAATAAATATGGGACGGTTTCATTTTGCTTCTCACAAATTCAATGGTGTCAATTCATAAGATGAGTCGTTAATAAAAGTTTAGTGGTTTCGAATTTCTCAATCCGGTGACTGCACTGCATCGGCATCGAAACGGACTTCACCCTCTGAACGCTGGCCTTAACTCAGTCGGTCAGCGCTTGTGTCGGGACGGTGTCATCGGTGCCGGTCGGTTGGGTCGGCTCTGGTAACGTTTTGCTCACCCCTAGTCATTATCATGTAAGAGCATGTTGGTTGGGATGAGGTTGAAGGGTAAGGAAAAAATCAAGTGGCAGGCGGGTCAAGGTAAGAAATGAAATGAATTACAGTACTGTCAATTCACTGAAATAGATTGTTACTTCTGCAGGGAAAATAAGTCAAGTTATGTGGGAGCTTGTTTACATATTAAGGCTGCGTTTGTTTCAATGTAAAATATTTTTCGAGTGTAAAATAATTTCAGGTGAAAATATTTTCGAAAAAGGAAAATAATTTCTAGTGTTTGGTTGTATTTTAAAAATTATATTAAAAAATAATTTCAAGTGTTTGATAACATTCTGAAAATGCAAATTTTCTACTAGTTTCTCACATTTTCTCAGCTTCCAAACAAATTTTATATCAGAAAATCCACCGGCACCCACACACTAGCACCCACAGAGAATCCACCACCACCCACACACCAGCACCACACAACAAAAAACACCACCACAACAACAACAAAAAGCAACAGAGATCAAAACACCACCACAACAACAACAAAAAAAATCAGAGATCAAAGAGAGAAAGATTGAGAGATTGAGGGAAAGAGAGATAGATCAAGAAAGAGAGAGATCCGATTTGGCCTGGAGGACGGCGGTTCGAGCTTGGGGCTTCAGGCGACAAGATCGGTGGTTCGATCTAGAGGCGGTAGCGACAATGAGGGTGGGTGATGGGTTGTAGATCGGTGGGTGGTGGTTCAATCTAGAGGAGGTAGCGATCTCGCCAGCGTGAGCTCGACAACGCGTCTGGGCTTGGGGCAATGGTCTGAGCTCGATGGCGCGAGCTCGATCTGACTCTCTCTACTCTCTCTTCGTGCTCTCTCTCTCTCTCTATTTTCTGGAAAATGATATTTGAAGGTAAAAGAAGAATGGAAAGGATTTTCCACCAAAGAAGGGTTATTTTCGGTCAAATTGTAAAATAATTTCAATTTGACCAAATTTTCTGTGCCTACCAAATACACAACATTGTGTAAAACAATTTCCTGAAATGCATTTCAGCCAAAACAAACGCAGCCTAAAAGTAGGAAAAGTTTTTGGCTCCAAATCAGTTTGGAGTTATTTTTGCTCCAATTTATGATTGGGAAATTAAATAGATCTATCATTTATGTATGATTTTAGCTTAATGTTCTTTTCTAGTAAGTCATATAATTTGTATAAATAATGCATATGAATAGTTATATAAATCGTTAGGTAATAGGTTTGAAAAAATAATTCCAGACTGATTTGAAGTCAAATTTTGTCTAAACTGTAGGATGGAAACAAAATTAAGGGAATCAAAAACTTAACCAAATAAAATGTGAACTACATTTCCAGTAGTCCATTTAACTTGAGTGCCAATCGATTCCTTTAGAGGAGGGAAGCTAATACAACATTTCCAATAGACTTGGGATTTAAATGTTGGAAGTCATCCACAAATTCTTGTGAATTGGAAAGCATGACACATGACAATGTTTGCATAGTCTATTTTGTCAACAAATTTTTGTGTTGTTGATGTTATCATCAATGACAGCTAATTGAATCATCCGCTAAGTCTGTTGTCTCTTGGTTTATATTTTTCAATCGTGTAGTAAACTTGCTTGACATAGTTTTTTATATTATAAAATAATTATTTAGTTTATTTTATTTTATTTTATTTATGTACTATATTTATATTCAATCTATTTTTAAAAAAACTTAATAACCCAATAAAAATAAACTATCCAAACGAATGCTAAACAGTCCTCCAGTTTATTTCTACGAGGAAAAGAACTGGAATAGAAGAAAAGGCAATCCCATTTGTGGCTAGTGGGTTCACCAACTCCGGGTTGAGTGAGTGGGCCGGTAGGTCAGAGTATTAGGAGTTTTAGGAATGATCAGGTGAGTATCACTTGAGAAGTGGTTTTTATTATTATTATTATTATTATTATTATTATTATTTCAGGTAAACAGAGGAATACATGGAATTTTTGATCTATTGAAAATTTAAAAGACCAATAAGTGTTAGTTGAGTTATAAGTCACAAGTAAATAAGTCACAATTGTAGAATTTTGTAATAATGTAAGAGAGAATAGAAAAAAAAGTACAAGAATTTAGACGATTGGGCCTTGTGACTTGCATCCTCTGGATAAGAATTTAAGGCGCTACATTTGCTCATTTATGTAAGGACTACTTTGGTAGCAATTAAAGACCGCTAAGTATGGGTCCCACTATGAATTTAATGAGCAGATCCCACCATGAATGTGAGAGGAATGAACAACATTTTCCGTACTCTTACAGTATCTAAGAATTACTCCTCAATTGGCTACTCTACATTTACGTGTTTCAATTGATTTCCATGAAACTGAAGAAATATTAAATATAAAGATCACCGAGTTCAACAATGTCGGTCTAAAAGATTTTCGTCAGCATATTGGTGCCTTTGGCTTTTAGCATATTTATATGGATTATGGCATCTTTCCTTTCTACATATATATGGAGTGTAAACAAGTTGACCGATAATTTTAGCAGGATCTTACCAAAAATAGGAACAAAATCTGATGGTTAGAAGTTCCAACCAACAGATTTGGCTATTTTCGCCATGACAACCCAGCTAAAGATAAAGAAAATTATAGAGAATACAAAGATCTAGAATTTAGCATATGGCGGTACTCAAGAACGTGTCACATACATACTCATTATCAACTTAGTTCTAACAGATATCACTCGATTCGGTTTCTCAATGGGAGCTATTTAAAAAGGGTGTCTCTTGCAGACTTCAAATTTTGTAGAGCACTCCTAATGCTAATACGAGCATCAGAAGATTCAACTGTGCAAGATAACCCTACCCCGAGGATTGTGATCAAGCAACCATGTTGAACATTGTAGATGCTCATTTTTTGAGAAGCCTAGTAGGAAGAAGAAGCCCAACAACGTGGGCAGAAGAGAGTTAGAAATTGGATAGAAAAATTATTAAGCCAAAGCAATAGAAATAATGGATCATAGGTCCATAAAGCAAACAAATGGACTTTAAGGAAGCAAATGGGCCTAAAAAGGCCCGGAAAGAGAAAAGTAACAAACCCATGGGCGGTATGTGATGTAGAAAAGTGGAAATGGACCACAGCAATCACAGTAGGCCCGAAGTAATGCAAGTAAAAAAAAATAAGGGACAACGGAGAGTCCATAAGCTCCAAGGATGAAGGATGAAGTAATTGGGTTAGGGAAGCCCAAGGAGTTAGTAAAAGCCCATGGGAAACATAGAATTAGAAATGGTCAAGGATGCCCCAAGAAAGTAAATGGGCTAAGGATGCCCAAAATGAAGTAAATGGAACACAGGAGCCCGCAAGTAATATAGTAAAAGACCCAATGAGCTTATTGGGTCATAAAAAAAATAAAAAAATAAAAAAAAACAGCAGCAAGCCTAAAGAGGCCCAGCAGTTCTAGGTCAAATGACATCATGGCAGTAATAACAAAATGATGTGGCAGGAAGTAATAGCAAGACCGTAGGAATAAAGCAAGAAGAATGGCCTGAAGGAGGAAAAGCCTACAATCAGGCAAAGCCCAGCCTCTAAGGGAGCAAGCCATAGAGAATGAGAAATTAGGAAACAGCTCACGCCATAAAAAGTTAAGGACGAACGACAGAATGGGCAGGCAAACCTCCAAACCGCAGCAAATGCATAAGCAGCAAGCAGATTTTGGACGAGCATAGAAGTGAGGCACGCGCAAGACCCAGACACCACCAACTTATACCCAACCAATACAGGAAGTGGTGGGTCATGGGTCAGAAGTAAGAGGGCATAATCTAGCGGTGGGGAGAGGGGAAAACCAATTTTGGGGTTCCTGCTCAAACTCTTTTGGGGGAAGTGTCTTACTAGGATGACATACTACCCAAAAGAAGTAAAGATGAGTTAAAACCACTAGATGCATGCCATGAGAGATGAAGAGAGAGAGCACTCATGCTATGACAGGTAAGAATGTCATGGCAAGCAAACAAACAAAATAGTCCTCTTCGTTTGGTGATGTGGAGTGGCGCAGTCAGCACGGGTAAGTGGTGCTGGCTGGGCGATTGACCAATCAATAATGGTTGGCAAGGACACCCACACCAGACAAAGATGGTTAAAGGCTAAAATAGTAAAAGCCAGTTGCAGCAGGCATTATAAAAAGGACCCTTGCCATGCATAAGGAGGGGGACAGTAATAGTAACCTCTAAGGAAAGAATCACAACAACTAAGCAAACACCGAGAAATAAAACGAAGAGAAAAGAAAGAAAGAATTAGAGAGAACAGGAAAAATAAAAAGGGAGAGAATAGAATGGCAGGCATGCACCAGATAAGTTGATTCCCTCTCTCCTTCTCAAACCCATGCTCCCTACTAAAGGCAAGAGACTTCTCTCGGCACAAGTCATTTAGGTCCGTTCCCTTAAAACAATTAATTTCTTCTCAGAGAGATTATTTACATTGAGGAAATGGCTTCCTTCTTAACTTAGACTCTATAACATAACTAGACACGGCAAACTAACATTTCTCTTTGATTCAATAAGCTTATTACTATCTCTTCCATACTTGTTTCTGTTATTTCATAAAAACAAGCATTCCTTGTTATGGCCCATTATCTACTTTTGTCTAAATAGTGAGCGAATATCTTTTATTATCTTTATTATATCTACTTGCCGGATTACCATAGCAGCTTTGCCTACCATGGGCGTGTGATCAAAAATCTTAGTAAACGGGACATAGTTTGTACACAAGCCAGACCAATGTGGGTTGCAATTGGACCGGTCCCAACTCCTTGATCCAGAACACTTTAAGCCTAACATGACAAGAGGCAGTCCAGCCCAATATTACAAAAAGGCCCACCACAAACATCAGGGCTTATGGGTTGGTCATTATGATGAAGGTCGCTCATAAGTTGTAACATCTCTGGGTTGAGGGCGAAAATAGCCAAATACCACGTTTTGGCAAAATTTGTGATAAACTAACACTGTTTCAGAAATATTTAGTAATTTACCACTTTTTTAGTACTCGAGTTTAGTGAACTCGAGTTCTTAGGTGAGTCGCCAGTGTGGCGCTGCTAACGTGGGACCTGTGTAATTAAAAAAGTATTGTGATACCCGATATCATGGAAATCAAGCACTGCTTTATGGTACTCGATCTTACTGAAGTCAAGTACCTTATTTTTTGGGAAAATTACATTTTACCACCCTAAACTATGCCTCAGATTACACTGTGCATCATAAGCTATTCGAATGCACAGATTACACCTTAAACTATGACCATTGTTACACTTTGCACCCCAACGTTAGTTTTACTGTTAAGTTTGACAGAAATATAAAACATGTGACTTGCACATGTGTATTACTTAAGTGATACAAACTTAAAAAACCAAAAACCCCCCATCTTCTCAATCAATTAAATTTTTTTCCCAGCTCTCTCATGCGTACCAGCTCCTCGCCCCAAATCAAAAATCCCTGCAGTCATAAATCCCCAAATCAAAATCATCTTCGGCAGAATCGGCACTACCCCATTGCTCCACCACTGTGACACCACTCTTAATTGTGGAGCAACACATTTTATTTATCAACTTTCTGATAAGCAGATGATTTTGCAACATAGCAAGTGAAAATTCCTAAATGGTTTTGAAGGAAAAGCTATTACGGTGGAGCAATGAATAATGGTTTTCAGAATAACCCTCCATGCTAGTTTCCCGGATTGCTGTAAAAAACTAAATATGTGCACAAACAACAAAGAATAGGAAATGGTGATAGAAAAATTCAGTTGAACGCTTTGTACATAATCCAATTATTAATACCGCGGAATAGTATCTTCTTGTCCTTCCATAGGCATCAGGATCGAAGAATGTCAAATGTCATCCATATCTACACACTTCTCATCCTTGAAGCACACTACCAACAATATAAATATGAATAGCAAAAAAAAAAAACTAAGCTGCAACAAGCATGGAAATCTAGATTTTTTTTTTTTTTTTTTTCCAGAAGGTTATCTAAAACATGAAGTCCAGAGACTGATGCTTCTAGGAATAACGGTAGTGGAGTTGTAGTAGTTTAGGGTGCAAATTGTGCATTCGAATAGTTTAGGGTGTAAAGTATAATTTAGGGCATAATTTAGAGTAGTAAAGTGTAATTTTTCTTCTTCTTTTTTTCGTAGTAGAGGACTAGTTCCCACTAACTCTACTGAAACTTCCAAGCAAGTGATTGACAACCCACCAACTCGGCTGAAGAAGTGGGTTTTGAAATACCTTTTGAACTCAAGAACCTTCTTTTTTTTCTTTTTCTTTTTTTTTGTAGTGGAAGACTGGTTAGTGGGAACCAGTCTTCAAAAAAAAAAAGGGGAAAGGTCAAGTTTTAAGCCCTCCCACTTGCCCCCCACCTAACCCCACTACCCATCACTCTCCACCACTCATTTTCTCTTATTTCTTCTCCCTTTTTGGCCGGCTCTCATCTTTCTTTCTCTCTTTCTTTTTTTCTTTCTTTTCTCTTCACCTAAACACACTCATTCCTCACCTCACCGCCGGCCTCCTCTCCAAAACACACCATCTCACCATCATTTTTCCGGCAAGATCACCGGAAAAATTCTTAGGAACCCATAAGCATCTTCATCATTTTATTTGAGGTAAAAATTTCTAATCTTTTGGTAGGTTTTACACTTTTGCTTGAGGATATTTTTAATCTAAGTTTTGATAATAATACCCATGTGATTTATGTGCATTGGAAGTGATATTTATGTGTTTTTATGTATGGGTTTTGTATTGGTGGAATTTTTGATGAGTGGGTATATATATATTTTGTGCTAAAATGGCTATTCAAGGTTTATGTATGGTGGAAAAATTTAGGGGTTTTAAGATATAATGTATGATGGTTGGTAAATTTAATTTTGCCATTGTCATTGGGTTTATTTGGAGTTAGAGAAATTTTAAATTTCTTGTCTTGGAGGATATGTTGATTTTTGCCTACATGGGTCTCTTAATGATGTAGTGTAAATCTTATGAAAATTAGTCATAATGTTGGAGATATTATGAAGTGGGTTAACTTTATAAATTGGAGTTGATACCTTGTGAATAAATTTGTTGAGAAACCTTGCAAATGGTATATATTATTTTGATGAGGTTAAATAGTAGGCTTGCCTAATTAAGTGTTTATTTGGCAAATCCTAAATTTTGGTTAGATACAATTTCAAGTTTTGTACTTATTGTAATAGGTTTACTTGATAATTGTTTACGATCTAGCTAATCTCCTTGGAGCTTGGAGAGTTAGGATTTTGTGGTTGCGAGGTAAGTCGCTTCTTAATGGGATACTTTTAGAAAATTTCCATATTTCACAAACGATGTTTTTGGGTCAAACACATTTTGGAAAATTATATATGGATATATGCTTTCTTAAAATTGTCGTGTCGTGACCCTATTACATATTATTATATATAAAAATGCATCATAATTGGTGCATCATAATTGGTATTGCATTTGGGGAAATGCATGAATTGCTGATATGGAAAAATGAGCATCTTTTATTTAATCTTTGATAAGGAAATTATGGATTCTATGGTATAATAGAAAATTTAAAGATGCTTATCTTGTCTTAGTATTTGAAAAATTGATAGAAAATCTTTGTGGCAAGAATGAAGTTGAAAACCTTACAAACTTTGTGGAAGTAGATTATTTAAGGTTTTTTTTTTAAACTACTTGGATATAAACTATGTGTTTCAAAGTAACGTAACTTGTGAGCATTATATAGTTTTAACACCATGCCATGTGTGATTTCCCGGTGATCACCCGATTTGGTTTTCGTAGTCTTTGTGACAACGGAATCAAATCTAGGTCAGTGCTCTTTTACTTTGGATGACGCGTTCTTCCCTGCTGTCCATGGGGGGAAGAGGTTCCTTAATTGTGTGTGGGTGAGGCTGCTGTCCATAGGGCCAAGAGACCACATGCAAGAGAGGGCCTATTTGACGCGCTCTCTCTGCTGCCCATGGGGGAGAGAAAAACCTTGAGGGTATGGGTGAGGCCGCTGTCCATGGGGCCAAGAGTCTGCATACCAGAGAGGACAATATCATGCCAGTTGTGAATGAGTGGATCCCCTGACCGGTATATATGGTAGTGTGGTATATTATTGTGATAATTTGTCTTATATTAGATATTATGGCTTTGAAATTTATATTGTTAGTGCTCACATATTATAGTATATTGTTTCAAGGTAGTTCCTTAGAGAAATTTGGTATTTCGTTAGTTAACCATTCTTGTCATATTATTATTATTGAAGTTGGAACTTGTATTTCCCCTACCCCCATTATTTATGCTACTTACTGGGCCTAGTCTCATCCCATTATTTTTATAAACTTTTCAGAGTAGGCAACAATATTTTCAGACAGCTTTTGGTGGCTTATAGTAGTTAGACTAACTACTGATGGAGGCTGAACTTTTGTAATGGAGTTTATTTGATGATGTACATTTTAGAATAGGCTTGACTCATTCTTTTGTATATTATAGTGGTTGTGACTATGTTTCCCACTAATGGAACAAGCTGTTGAAATGTAATTATTATTCAGACATCTATTCTTTTGTGGCCAATGGTCTTTGTAATTAATGCTTAGAGCTCTGACTTACTTTGAGAGTATATTCAATGAAATTATTAAGATAATTCTTGATGTTGATACTTGATAGGATTTATGTGGATTAATTTGTCGTAAAGTAAAAAAAAAAAAAATTTATAGGTACTTGAGATGTCTTTCTCATGCTCTGAACCCTTTGGGATTTGGGGCGTGACACCTGGCCCCAAGAACAGTTATGGGCTCAGGCCCAATGAGCCTTAAACAATATGAATTTGTAGAGTGTGGGCTTGAAACCCAGGTTAGAAGTATTGAGGGTTTGATGACAAGCTAAGAACTGCAAATATTCATAAACAGCAAACAAATGTTACAAATAAACCTCCTCGGACGTAGGCCGAGAACTCACTTTCTCTTATGTCCCTTTCTTTTCTTTTTTCCAAAAAAAAAAAAAGAAGATCCCTCTCTTGTTCTAAGTTCCCCTTAAATACTTCTCTTTCTGATACTTTGTCCACATGTTGTTCTCACCCCCTTCCCGCTTGATATTTCTCTCCTTGGTGCCTCTGAATAGTGACCAATAGTTTTCTCTCCACTGTTCAGGGATCACTTCCCCATTAATGCGGCCAGGGAAGTAGGTGCAGAGTCTTTAATGTGGAGGTGGCAGCCTTTATCTTTGGTATTTCTCAAATATCGGTGCTTCTAAGACATTCAAGGGTTCACCCCTTTTAACCATTGGTCTTCTCTGAGTCGTCCCTTATCCTTTATAATGAAGTCCCGAGTTCTCCTATATCCGCCCGAGGAGAAAATCACCCTCGGATGGATCCTTGGATTCTCGGCGTATGGGCCGACCCGTAGTACTAACAAACTCTTTACCCAAGAGGAGGTCGGCCTTCCTTAGCATGGCCCAAAGGCCCACATACCCACCGGGGTCTTTTTACTCCCCACACAAAATATTTAAAATTTAGTTATTTTGCTCTTCAAAATTATACACAGAACAAAACAATAGTTATCTCATCTACAAAATATTATAAAAACCTCCAAAATAATATAAATGCCCCTAAAATATCCAAATTTATCAAAATACCTTCAATACTTTCAAATGACTAAAATATCTTTAAACATATGAAATGACTGAAATACACCCTCCAAACCTCCCAAAAATCCTTTGAGATGATTTTTTTTTTTTTTTTTGAGAAAACTTTGTGATGATCTAAATATCCTTAAATCCTCTAAAAATACCAAAATACATCCAAAAATAATAATATTATAAAAAAAAAAAAAACCTCTAAAATAACAGAAATAAACTAATACTTTACAACATTCTGATTTTGGGCAACAAAAACCACCTCCCATATAACCTCTAAGATAAACATGATATTCCTAAAACCTTTAAGAATTGCCCTAAACTTTTAAAGGTCATACAAAAAATAACTTCCAATCGTCATTTTGAAGGTTTCAAATATTTTTAATTATGCATGTAAATGTGTAATTAGGTAATGGGAAAACACCACCATGCATTCTTAATGTGGTGTGGTCACTCTACAAGTCTCAAAAAAAGAATTTCACATACATACACTTAAGTTAGGTTAAAGTAAAATTATATCTTATATAAATAAATAAATAAATAAAAAGATAAATGAGAAGGTTGAGCTGCAACCAAAATAAATGGTTTAGATGGACAATAGATACTATTTATTTAGCCATTGTTTCTTTTTACGGTAATTCTCTCTTTTGAGTATGTTTATTTGATGGTTTTTATTAATTGTGTTAGGTCTTTTTCTAGTACTCTTTTTTTTTCTTTTTTCTTTTTTGAGAGAATCAAGTACTCTTCTTTTGTTTGTGCTTATTAATTAGTATAATATTTTAATATTTTTATTTTTATCGCACTTAATTTTTAGATTGATTATAGTTGTTTTGTATTAATTAATATTTTTAAGTGGTGAAAGACAGTTGTTATGTTATTTCTATATAAAAATATACGAAAATTGGTGATTTTTTTCGTACAAGCCAAATGCAGGAAATATTTTCCATAATTTTGCTTTAGCAAACATTGAAAAACAAGTACTTTTCACTGAAAATGCTTTTAGCTGAAAAAAAAAATCAGCAAAAAACAGTTTATGCCTAACAACGAAGCCTTGGGCAGAATTTGGCCCACATGTTATAACGAAGCAAACAGCAATGAGATTTTAAAAACATTAATCCACTAAAGCATAAAACACTAATTTTTTCATCATAAAACTATGTATGTATATTCACTTCCATTTCTCTTAGAATAGACCCAAAAAAAAAAAATTCATAGAATCCTTCCATCTCTCTTATACTGACCCATTTACTTTCTTTTCCTCTCATTTCTCTTTGTTCTAAACATATCACAAGTCTTAAACAGGAGTTAGAGAGAAACTAATGAAATGACCAAGATTTTATTACAAAGCACCAGAAGTCTCTATTTGAATTATAAATATTTTCACAATTACATAGTCATGTAATATGTATATTAGAGATGACAAATCTTAATTACAGGTATTTAGAAGTAGTATATTTGTTCCTCAAAAAAAGAAGCAGTATATTAATTATGTTCTTCAATTAAATTCAACTATTGGTTTGCTTAACTATAAGAAAAATTTTGTTAATAAAAATATGAAACACTTTTTATTAATAATTAGTATTGACATCTGACATTCAAAATATGTATCAGGGAAAAACGGCTTTTCAGATTCACAGCCCGGTGGACGAGATCTCCTTGTACTATATTTATCTCAGTTCACACCATCAACCATCTTGACACCCAATCAACATCAAAGATGACACACTAAATGGGTTAGGAAATTCATCATTAATAAATAATTGAAATTCAAGAAGGAGAACAAGTTTTTGGCTTAATTTTACCTTTGCCTTTGGTGTTGGTGATCTTGCTTTCTTTCTTTTTTTTTTAACCCCGTAATGTTTAGTTAATATACAGAACGGATCTACATACATATCATCTCTCTTTTTTCCCTTACCTTTTTGCTTTAGTTTTTTTTTTTTTTTGGGCATTTAGCAGTACTGTTATTCTGTAAATAAATAAGATAAAAATATTCACATTTTGGTTGTAATAAATATGGGACGGTTTCATTTTGCTTCACACAAATTCAATGGTATCAATTCATAAGATGAGTTGTTATCATGAAAGAGCCTGTTGGTTGGGATGAGGCTGAAGGGTGAGGAAAAAACCAAGTGGCGGTCGGGTCAAGGTAAGAAATGAAATGGAATTCAACGGTACTGTCAATTCACTGAAAATAAGTCAACTTATATGGGAACCTGTTTACATATTAAAACTAGGAAAAGGTTTTGGCTCCAAATCAGGAGTTACTTTTGGTCCAATTTATGATACGGTGATTAAATAGATCTATCATTTATGTATGATTTTAGCTGCATGTTCTTTTCTAGGAAGTCATATAATTTGTATAAATAATGCATATGAATAATTATATAAATCATCAAGTAATAGGTTTGAAAAAATAATTCCAGACTGGTTTGGTGTCAAATTTTGTCTAAACTGTTGGATGGAAAACAAAATTATGGGAATCAAAAACTTAACCAAATAAAATATGAACAACATTTCCAATAGTCCATTTAACTTGAGTGCCAATCGATTCCTTTGAGAGAAGGGAAGGTAATACAAATTTTATTATAAAAAGCTTATAACATTATTTGTACTTATGTAATATCCTAACATCACTATTCCTTTGATATATCAGAGTTCTAGAAGCCAAGTCATAGCCAATTAATAGACTTGGGATTTAAATGTTGCCAGTCATCCACTAATTCTTGTGAATCGGAAAGCATGACACATGCATGACAATGTTTGCATAGTCTATTTTGTCCACAAATTTTTGTGTTGTTGATGTTATCATCAATGACAGCTAATTGAATCATCCGCTAATAAGTCTGTTGTCTCTTGGTTTATATTTTTCGATCGTTTAGTAAACTTGTTTGACATAGTTTTTTTTTATTATAAAATAATTATTTAGTGTATTTTATTTATGTACTATATTTATATTCAATCTATTTTTAAAAAACTTAATAAACCAATAAAAATAAACGATCCAAACGAACGCTAAACAGTCCTGCAGTTCGTTTCCTCGAGGAAAAGAACTGGAATAGAAGAAAAGGTAATCCCTTTTGTGGCTAGTGGGTTCACCAACTCCGGGTTGAATGAGTGGGCAGGGAGGTCAGAGTTTTAGGAAGGATCAGGTGAGTGTCACTTTTTTTTTTTTTTTTTGAGTGGAGAAGTGGTTTATTATTATTATTTCATCAATTGCTTTAAAACTAGGCCTAGCTAATGAAACTCATCATCACTAGCTTGTTGTTAAGACAATGAGACCATAGCAGGTGTGTTTTTTGACAATTTATGTAAGGACTACTTTGGTAGCAATTAAAGTACACCAAGTACGTGTCATTTTCTCATCATGGGTCTCAATTGGCTACTCTACATTTACGTGTTTCAATTGATTTCCGTGCAACTGAAGAAATATTAAATATAAAGATCACCGAGTTCAACATTGTCGTCGACTCGTCGGTCTAAAAGATTTTCGTCAACATATATTGGTGCCTTGGGCTTTTAGCACATTTATATGGATTATGGCATCTTTCGTGTCCACGTATATATGGAGTGTAAAGTGTAAACGAGTTGACCAATAATTTTAGCAGGATCTTTCCAAAAAAAGAAACTAAATCTGTTGGTTAGAACTTATTGACCGGCATCTAATACCTTCAGACATTTGTTAATTAATAATTTTTTATAATTTTTAATATCATTTTTTATAATAAAAATATGAAAAAATTGTAAAAAATCAGTTTTTTTTTATAAATTTTTTTAAAAAATATTTTATAAACTAATATCCTCAAAATGTGGATAAGACCGTGTTTTAGATTTCATTTGGGTTTGGAGGTTACTCTTTGCAACTGTCATGCTTAAGTAATATTCTTTGCCAAGTGGGTTCGCCAAACAATAAATTACATTTTTTTTTTTTTGGTTCCAAAAACATTACTGTTCTCCAAAATCTTGCTAACAAGTAACAAGCTTCTGTTCTCTCTCAAATGGAAAGCTTTATTTATTTATAGAGCAAGCAGTAATGTACAACTTTGGATCCATGGTTGATACATGTATTTAAACATATATTTTTAATTTTTAAATAACATTACATATACTTTTACAAAATTTTTAACAGATACATTTAAAAAAAAAAAAAAGTTGAAAACTATTATTTAAACCCACGTTTTACGGACCCTACATATACAACATAAAGGTCTTTCCATCAAAGTACAAAAAAGTACACCCTAAACTTTGACTTTTATTTTCAGTGTTCCAACAAGTATCTTTCATTGACCACCAAGTCATTGAACAATACGTGAACAAGCTACACAGAAAAGTCTTGAAGAGAACCCCACACATAAACCAAATCTCACTGGCCGACGCAAGTGCATTGCTATAAATTCTCATTTCTTTGTGTTACCTCTAACTCAAAACCAAAAACCAAGATTCATGGCTTCCCCTTCCCATCTAATGCTTCAGTCTACCTTATTATTTGTTCTTATATTTTGCAAATGCATATTTCTTGGAGTAGAGTCTCAGTCTGGGACCTTAAGTATTGTTACAGATAAGGAAGCCTTGATCTCATTCAAGTCAGGAATAAACCTAGAGGCTCCCAACCTTTTATCTTCTTGGGACCCAAACAATTCATCACCCTGCAATTGGACTGGAGTTGTGTGCAACACGCCTGGCCAGAGAGTGATTGGGCTTGATCTTTCAGGTTTTGCACTTAAAGGGTCCATTAGCCCTCATATTGGCAACCTCTCCTTCCTACGTTCCCTTCAACTTGGACAAAACCAGTTCACAGGTATGCTACCTGATCAAATTGGCAATCTTTTCCGTTTGACAGTTCTTAACATGAGCTCCAACAGGCTAGAAGGTGTGCTACCCTCAGGTATAAGCCAATTGACTGAGCTCCGAGTCCTTGACTTGTCTGTAAACAAGAATATCACTGGAAGAATTCCTGAAGAGATCAGCAACTTGACAAAGCTAGAAGTGTTGAAGCTGGCAAGAAACTATCTTTATGGATCACTTCCACCAGCTATAGGTAATCTTTCCTCACTCACCAATTTAAACTTGGGCACCAACACTCTTGGTGGTGCAATACCTAGTGAATTAGGCCACCTCCAAAATTTGAAGGAACTTGATCTTACTATTAACAATTTTTCTGGCACAATTCCTCCATCAATATACAACATTTCCTCTCTCGTTTCTTTGGCCTTAGCTTCAAACAACCTATGGGGTGAAATTCCTGGGGATATTGGGATTAGACTGCCAAATCTTTTAGTTTTCAACTTTTGCATTAATAAGTTCACAGGCAAAATTCCATGGTCTCTGCACAATCTAACCAACATAAAGGTCATACGCATGGCACACAACCTTCTGGAAGGGACAGTACCACCAGGCCTAGGAAATCTCCCATTCCTTGAAATGTACAATATTGGTTTTAATAAGATTGTCAGTGATGACGGTCTTAGTTTCATTACTTCTTTGAAAAATAGCACTCTTCTCAGCTTCCTTGCAATTGAGGGCAACTATTTTGAGGGTGTGATTCCAGAATCAATAGGCAATCTTTCTAAGGCTCTCTCAAAGTTGTACATGGGAGGAAATAGCTTTAATGGTAACATACCCAACTCCATCAGTAATCTTAGTGGCCTGACTTTGCTAAATTTGAGCTACAATTCACTTTCTGGTAAAATCCCACCTGAAATAGGCCATTTGGAGGAACTGCAAATATTGAGTTTAGCAGGAAATCAATTATCTGGTAGTATTCCAAATTCCCTAGGTAATCTCCAAAAGTTGAACGAAATTGATTTATCGGGGAATAGGTTGGTGGGCACTATACCACCTACTTTTGGGAACTTTCAGAAACTTCTTTCCATGGACTTGTCCAACAACAAGTTTAATGGGAACATAACTAGAGAAATTTTCAATCTCCCAATTTTGAGCACTGTTTTTAATCTGTCAAAGAACCTTCTAAGTGGACCTTTTCCTGAAGAAGTTTCTCTTCTAAAAAATGTTGTTGCAATTGACCTTTCTGACAACCTTTTTTCTGGTAATATCTCCGGTTCAATCGGAGAGTGTAGGAGCTTGGAGAAATTATTCTTAGCCAGAAACTTACTTTCAGGTCCTATTCCTAGTTCTTTAGAAGAAGTGAGAGGCCTTGACACTCTAGATCTCTCTTCCAACCAACTTTCTGGCTCCATTCCTGTTGAACTAGAAAAGCTACAAGTCCTTCAGTCCTTGAATCTATCTTTCAATAATTTGGAAGGGGTAGTTCCCACAGGTGGAGTTTTTGGAAATTCCTCTATAGTCCATTTGGAAGGCAACCCAAAGCTTTGTTTGCATTTGGCATGTGTCAAAAATCAAAGCAATGGAAGAAAGGTAGCAAAACTTGTTGTTTTTACCAGTATCCTGGTATCATTTGCCCTATGCTTTATACTTGGCTCACTGTTCTACTTAAAGAGAAGTAAAGCAAAGATTACAAGTACTTCTGAATTGGAGAAAGGACAACATCAAATGGTCTCATACAATGACCTTCGTCAAGCAACTGGAAACTTCAACCAAGAAAACTTTCTTGGAAATGGGAGCTTCGGGTCTGTATATAAAGGCAATCTAAGGCAAGGAATTGTGGCAGTTAAGGTCCTTGACACTGAGAGGACGAGCTCTTGGAAGAGTTTTCTTGCAGAGTGTGAGGCTCTGAGGAATGTTAGGCACCGGAACCTTGTTAAGCTGATCACATCATGCTCTAGCATAGACTTCAAGAACATGGAATTTCTGGCTCTGGTTTATGAATATCTGAGTAATGGCAGCTTAGAAGACTGGGTCAATGGCAAGAAGAAGAATGCGAATGGGGATGTGTTGAATATTGTGGAGAGATTGAATGTGGCCGTTGATGTTGCCTGTGCATTGGATTACTTGCACCATGACTGTGAAGTTCCGGTGGTGCATTGTGATTTGAAGCCCAGCAACATTCTTTTGGGTGAAGACATGACTGCCAAGGTAGGAGACTTTGGGCTAGCAAGGTTGTTGATGCAAAGAATAGACATTGAACATTCTATTAGCCGTACAAATGTTCTAAAGGGTTCCATAGGATACATACCTCCAGGTTAGTACTACTACAAATTATAGAGTTATTTTTTCATAAAAGAATTCAATAAAGTAGTACATAAAGAACTTTTGTTCTTTCTTTTCTTTTAAATCTTTAGTCCTAACTATATGAAAAGATCATAATAGAATAAAAATCTGATGTCTCACTTATATATATGTAACATTAGGTGTGTTTTTAAAGTTTTTGTTAACATTCTGAATTAACTATGATATATGTAGAGTACGGCATGGGGGAGAAACCATCAACCGCTGGAGATGTATACAGCTTTGGTGTAATGCTGCTAGAGCTCTTTACTGGGAAAAGACCAACACATGAGAGCTTCATTGGAGACCTAAACCTAATCAGATGGGTGCAATCAGCTTTCCCTGCCAACATAATGGAAGTACTCGACCCAGAGATGCTACAACTTATGAGCAGCCTTCATCATAATGACCAACCCATAAGCCCTGATGTTCAACGTGGTTGCCTGATCACAGTCCTCGGGGTAGGGTTATCTTGCACAGTTGACTCTTCTGATGCTCGCATTAGCATTAGGAGTGCTCTACAAAACTTGAAGTCTGCAAGAGACACCCTTTTTAAACCAGCTCCCATTGAGAATACCAAATCGAGTGATATCTGTTAGAACTAAGTTAATAATGAGTATGTATGTGTCATGTTCTTGAGTACCATATGCTAAATTCTAGAGTTTATCAAAAATATGCAAAATTCTAGATCTTGTGTTCTCTATAATTTTCTTTATCTTTAGCAGGGTTGTCATTGTTAGAAATTATCAAAATATACTTTGTCTTTTCACTTCATGTGTGAATCTTTTGTAAAGAAATTAATCACATATCTCCATGATTTGATGATGAGTCGTCCGTTGAAATAAAGAAAATCGTTGATATAGGGACAAATATATTTTCGGCAATATATATTTTCTTTATCTCTTGTTCCTATGTTTTTGTCCTCTCGGCAATCTCTTTCTCTCACGCCAATAATAACAATAACAACAACACCAAAGTTTCTTGGCATTTAGATTTGCAACCGGGACAAATTTGATTGGCTGTGGCCAAAAACGGTGTCCAAAAAATGGTGGAATATTGGATTTGAGGTTTGGTTTTACTGAGAATTTTTTTAGTTTTGGGATTTGGAGGATGATGAAAATGGTAGAGTTTTTCTTTATTTGTGTTTATGTGTGTTATCTTTCGGAGGTTTTTTATTTATTTTTTTTTTTTTGGAGGGTTGTTATTAGGTAGTAATTGTTTAGGGCGATATTTATCTTACACACTGTGTTTTACACACACACACACTATGATTTATAACTGAAAATTTAACTTAAAAACCACGGACACGGTGTGTGTCTATGCAAAAAAAAAAAAGATTTTTTCTCTTTAAAATAAGTTTAAAATAGAACTATTTAGCGAAATATTTTTCCAAATTATATTGTTAATAAAAATAGCCATTTGTGTTCACCAACTCCGGATTGAGTGTGTGGGTAGGCAAAAAAGTGCCACATGTTATGCCAAACAACGAAGCCTTAGGCAGATTTTGGCCCACGTGTTATAACGAAGCAAAAAACAATGAGATTTTAAAAACATTAATCCACTAAAGCATAAAACACTAATTTTTTCTTCATAAAACTATGCATATATATTCACTTCCATTTCTCTTATAATAGACAAAAAAAAAAAATCATAGAATCCTTCCATCTCTCTTACACTGACCCATTTACTTTCTTCTCCTTTAATTTCTCTTTATTTAAACATGTCGCAAGTCTTAAACAGGAATTAGAAAGAAACTAATGAAATGACCAAGATTTTATTACAAACGCAGCAGAAGTCTCTATTTGAATAATAAATATTTTTACAATTACATAGTCATATAATATGTATATTAGAGATGACAAATCTTAATTGTAGGTATTTAGAAGCAGTATCTTAATTATGTTCTTCAATTAAATTAAACTGTATTGATCTGCTTAATGATAAGAACGTTTTTGTTAGTAAAACACTTTTTATTAATGATCAGTATTGACACTTTTTATTAATGATTAGTATTGTTCTTCAATGGTGCACTTCAAGGGTGCGCGATGGAATGACCATCGTACACCCTTGGAGTAATGGTCACTCTATAAGTGTAAGTGTTTGTAGGGTGTGGAGAAAAAAGAGCAGAGGTTCAAGTTTTCAAAATAGAGACTATAAGGTTGAATTTATTTAATCATGTGTTGACTTTTATTCCGTATAAAATTTGCTTGTATTTTAGCAATTAGATACCCTGTCTCAAGACATGTGCAATCAAAGAAGTCTCGCGACTAGCAAGTTGCCAAAGTGGCACACGTGTGAAGCATGCAAGGAATTGAAGAGTCACGACAGCTGGAGCACTATAGAACAAAAATGTACAATCTGGCCAGGCAGTTAGCTCGCGACTCAAACTCGCAACCCGTTCCAGTTGCAAGGCTAAGTCGCCAGAATGCCCTGTTTGACGAAAACTGACTTTTCACATTCCTCACCCACACTACTATAAATAACCATGTACCCATGAAATGTAGAGAGTCTCCAAAGAGAATTTTGAGAGAGAAATCTTAGAAAAAAAAACAAGATTTACTCATCCACAATCTTCATCACTTGATTCTTCAAATTCCTCTACTTTCACCATCTCCATTGACATATCCTTGAGAGGTACATTTTGCCAAATTCTTATCTCACATACTCATATTAGTGAGGAGGTACTTTGGTGCTTGGGAAGCAGTTCGAAGATGACCAATTCATTTGGTTGATGCAATGGGCTAATTGTGGGATTTAGGAAGCTAAAGAAGACAAGGTTAGGCGTAACCCTATTGGAGCAAGAAGTTTAAAGGGCTTAGGTGCATCAGATAGATTAGGCTTTGAGGGTCTTTTGTTATTCATATCCCAACTTTATTCTTTAATGGATTATTTGACCGCTTGGAGGGCGGCGGAGAGGTTTTTCACCGAGTATTTCGATTTCATCTTCTATAACACATCGCCGTGTTATCCTTGTATTTGCATCTCTCTTCCCTTACTCTTTACTCATTTTAATTACTGTTGTATTTGTGATTAATTATGATTTAGAGTGTTTTATAAATTTGGTTATAGCTTATATTTATCATTTCGCACATATTTTGTTTGTGTATAAGCTTGTGTTGGTATTATTAAAATTAGGGGTCTAAACATTCATTAGTATTTTATGCACTAATTGAACATTCAGAGACTGACATACATATATACTTAGATTAGGTTAAAGTAGAATTTCTATCTTGTATCAAATGAAAAAATATATATTGACATCTGACATTCAAAGTTTGTATCAAGGAAGGAACAACAACTTTTCAAGTTCACAACCCGGTGAACAAGCTTATCTCCTTGAACTATATTTGACTATTTCTCTTAATTCACACCCCATCAACCATCTTGACACCCAATCAACATCAAAGATGACACACTAAATGGGCTAGGAAATTCATCACTAATTTTTTTAGAGAATTTCAACTTATGGTATTCGCTCCTGATAATAACTCTTTATTTATCATTAATGAATAAATATAATTCAAGAAGGAGAGGATGTGTTAAGCTTATTTAATTTTAGCTTTGCCTTAATTTTGGTATTTGGTGATCATCTTGCTTTTTTCCTTGTTTCCTTTTTTTTTTTTTTTTTTTTTTTTACCCTATAACGTTCAGTTATCATACCGATCCTCTTTTTTTGTTTTTTTTTTTGGATTTAGCAGTGCTGTTATTCTGCTAATAAATAAAATAAAAATATCCACGTACTTTTTTGTTGTAATAAATATGAGACGGTCTCATTTTGCTTCTCACAAATTCAATGGTGTCAATTCATAAGATGAGTCGTTATCATGAAAGAGCATGTTGCCTGGGATAAGGATGAAGAGTGTTAAGTGGCGGGCCGATCAAGGTAAGAGATGAAATGGGAATTCAATGGTGCCAATTCACTAAAAAAGACGGTTTCTTTTTGTGAGAGTGACCACAGGGAAAATAAGTCAAGTCATGTGGGAACTTGTTTACATGTTAAAACTGAGAAAACGTTTTGGTTGCAAATTAGTTTGGAGCGACTTTTTGTCCAATGTATGATGTGGCCATTGGATAGATCCAACCATCGATGTATGGTTCTACTCAAGTATTTTTTTAATATAATTTTATAAATTATTACGTGATAAAGATGAAAATATAGTAACTTCAAATCTATTTAGAATCAAATTTTGTTCAAGCTGTAGGATGAAAATGAAATTGTGGAAATTAGAAACTTAACCAAATAAAATGTGAACAACATTTCCAATAAATCATTTAGGATCCGTTTGGATATTGTTAATTTTGCTGAAAACTGAAAAGTACTGTAACAAAACGCAAGTACTGTAACAAAACGCAAGTACTATAGCTCAACTGAAAGTATAAAAGGGTCGTGTTTTTACTGTAGCTCAACTGAAAACACGTTTTCTTTCTTCTTCTATTCACTCCTCACCCACTCTAGCTAACGCCTGTGTCTTCAAGAAGAAAGTTACACGCCCACCAGAGAAATCCATGAGGAAGTGAGACATCGGTCCGACACCGGCGAAAAGCTCAGAAGAAAAATCCACGCCCATCGTGACCCAATCCGACACTGACAAAGACAACCCAATCCTTCCATAAACTCATTTCACCTTCTTCCCCAATTTCACTCCTCTCCCACCCATGACAGTACTCCTTGAAACTTGAAGCTGAATTAGCTTGAGCTCAAAAACCAAAAGCAAAAAAAAGCGAAACCCACTTCCCTAAGGTGAGCGTTCTTAAATTTTTTTTCACTATTTTCTATCCTCTTTGTTCGAATTTCAGTTCTTGTTAATGGGTTTCTTTTCATTTTCTAGAATTTACTTCATTTGATTTGATAGAGTGCAAGTTTAGTCCTCTCTATTCATTTGCTGGAATTTCAGTTATTGTTAATGGGTTCATTTGATGTTGGTAATAGACTAATTGTCAGTCAATCAGCAATAGTAAATTGGATGTTGCTAATTAGGATTTGTTAGTGCTTGGTGTCTATAAAATTTTGTATAGAATTGTTAGGATTTTGTTAGGATTTGTTACTATTACATCAAGACACTTGAGCAGATATGTATAAAAAACTCCGTTCGATATTTTTGGGAGATAGACTAGTGCCATGATACAAACTACAAAGGTTATAGTTTTCAAACCCAATTTAACATGTTTAAGGGTTTAGATAGGTCTGAGGAAATATAAACTAAAACCTCCAGTATTTATCTGTTCAATATTGCTTGTTTATATGTGTGTTTTATCACAAAATATACACATTGTAGCCAAATACAATAGAAGAATCTTAAAACATTGAAATGCTATATTAATTTGAATATGAGAAGAAATTAATACAGTTGGGTAACTCTAAATATTACACAAAGTCTGGTGCTCTCCACAGCGTATAGCAATCCATTAGGCCTGAAGCTGGACTGATCACAACATGATTCAAAGTCCAGTACAACTGGTAGCTGCATTCTCAATACAAGCATAGCCCCGTGTCAAGTTTGGTAAGCTAGCAATTTTCTTAAGCATATATATTGACAGGACAGGACAGGGTAATTTGCAAGACATGTTATCAATTCTTTCACTTCAAGTGCATATCTATTTATACCCTCTTATTACATAAAACATATCACCGCTATTCTCCTTACCCGTCTCTCCTCCATGCAGAAAATGAACCTCCATAGCATATGTGTATCTCTAAGTTTTCTGTTTGCCATTTTAGCTGTTTTTGTCATCCACACACATCATAAATTCAAACCCATCTTTCCTCAAATATCTTGTTAATTTTAGTTTGTGATTTTTGTTATATTGGTACTGTGATTTTGTGTGTGATTGGTCACTGGGATGAGTTGAGATGGAGGAGCGATATAAGCCATTGGCTGGTTGAACAGGTGTGACCTATCAGTGCATTTGTGTCCGTGTTGTTACTTATGCCCACTTTCTAGCCTCTTTGCTACTTAGCCTCTTTGTCATTTTAATTTCATTAAGGAATCATTTGCATTTTGTTTCTAGAAATCTAGTTACACCATGTCTATATAAAAAATTTGAGTTAAATGTGGGGAGATAGATTCTATAGTTTCAAGTCATATATATGCCTCTTGCACTATAGTATAAGGAAGAATTTTGTTTTCAAATCTTTAGAGATCAGTAAATATATTGGTGTTTCATAGGTCATTACTATGTAACATGCTCAACTTATGATAATTCTCTCATGTGTAATTCTTGGGGGTCATGTAGACCTGTTTACATGATGGTGTAGAGTGAGTTTGGTGTACTGTTCACTATTCCAAGCCAACGTAATATCTATTGTCAGTTCCTATGAATGTCGGAAACGAGTAGCTATCTCTCCAGTTCTAATGGTCATTTTTGTGATGTTGAGAACTGCATCATTAGGATGTCCTTGAAACTTCATACATTTGGTAAGAGGTTTTATAGTTGTCACTATTGGTCACCAGTAAGTACCATATCCAAGTATTGGCAACATATTTGTGTTGTGCGTTAAAGAACCAATTCATTGTATTCCTGTTTATGTGTTGTATTGTATTGTGCAGGATGATGACCGTGCATGCAAGTTCTTCAAGTGGTTAGACACCAGCATTTGTTGTACGCATGGCACAACAACAACACCTATAGTTATAGACAAATTCAAGCGATTGAAGCATGCAGTGGAAGTTGCCAATAAAGAGCTGAAGCAAGCACACGCCCTAACAGACGCAACATTGGAAAGGGAGCAAGTTGCAAAACGAAAGGCTGAAAGAGTCAAGGCTGCATGCGTGATTTCTATAGAGAAAGCAAAGAAGTTGACAATAGCTCTAGTAGTCTCCTGGGTCATGTTTCTAGTATTGCTTATCTTGTCTACTAGGTTTGGGGAAGTCAAAATTAGGCAGATGTGTTTGCCATAATGGGATGTGTATGTATGTAATAATACAAACTTGTATTGTTACATTTGTTTTGTATGTTAATTATACTATTGCAAGTAACAATTTATGATATGTGTGTAGTTGTACTTCTTAAAACAATGTGGAAATGTTTGATGGAGATAATGTTAATGGCCAAGTTGATGGAGATTGTAAATTTTGTTGTTGTATATGTGTGTCTATATATACATACATACATACATATATATATATATATATATAATATATATATATATATATATATATATATTTATTAATTTATTTATTTATTTATCTATATACACTTTGCCAACAATTGATAGTTAGGGTTCTTGGTGTCTTTAAAACAAATTAAGGGTAGATTTTGTTTTCTTCAATTTTAAAAAAAAAAATTCCTGACAGATTACTGTGGCAATCTTAAATCCATTGAGTTTATCTCTTATTCAGATAAGATTGGACTCTATTCAGAAGTCCCCTATAAGCTTGAAATCTACTGTTGCAATACTAATGAGTTTCACATGTAACGATATATACAAATTCATAAATCAAAGGTATTACAATCAAGTTTTGTGAGCCATCATTTTTGCCTACCAACAAAAAATCACCATAAAACAAAATGGTATTACATTGAAGTTTGTGAACCATCAGTAATGGTCCCTACATATCGATGTTGTGATATTGTTCCGAACCTCTTTCATCTCAGTGAAGTCCAAGTAAGAGACCACATGTGCCACTCCATCGTAATGACCTCCCTCACTACTTCCATATGAGCCCCGTGTAGAATGTCCACATTCAACGTCATTATTTTCATGTGCTCTAATAAAATTATGAAGAACCATTGTAGCAACAATGATGCAATTTTGAGTGCGTATATGAAAGGCTGGCATATTTCTCAAAATTTTCCATCTATTCTTCCAAACTCAAAAGTCCGTTCTATGACCATACGAAGTGAGGAATGGAGATAATTAAATTTCTCCTCTAGATGATGCAGCGCTTCACCTTGCTGAAAATCGGGGATGTGGTATCTCTTCCCCTTATATGGTGTAAGGAACCCTCTTTTTATAGGGTACCCTGAATCAACAAGATAATACTTTCCTACAAACGAACAAGTTTATTACATTAGAATTTTCAGTACATAATACATATTTTAATACTTTAATTAAACTGCATATTTACAAACAAGCTGGAGGTTTTGGGAAGTTGTCAGTCTCATTATTGAGGCAATTTAAAAAGATCCTTGTGTCATACGCTGACCCTTCCAATCCAACACATGTAAATATGAATTTCATGTCAAAATCACATGCGCACGTGCAGTTTACTGTTGTGATCCCTTTCCTTCCTCTATATAGGTGTTGCTCCTTAACTGGTAAGACCACGGGGACGTGAACCCCATCAATCGCATCAATGAAACCCTAACCATTGCCACAAAAATACCATGTGAAATTAAATACGTGGTATGAGCATAAAGATAATTTGAATAAAATTAAGTCAAGATACCAAATTCACAAAGTACCTTGAAATGTGGTCAATATCGATCTAAATTGCGAATATGTGATGGCACGTTACGAAATGTAGGCTCAGCAGGCTTGATAATGTCTACTACCATAATGGTGGCTAACAATGTAACTACAGTGGCCACATGTCAATGCACTGTCCCACCCAAATGCTGAAATCTATCCTGCATCATTCTGTTACCTATGGCATTACCAAGTATCACCAATGTCATTGTCACTGACTCCTCCAAGCAAACTCATTTGGTACCATCATATCCATACTCAGTACGTAATGTATTACACAATTGTTGAAACACATGGCTTGACATTACATTTGTTCTCATTTTCATTTAATGTATAATGTTCCCATTCAGACCCTGTCCGTATAGTTGTATGCATTGGTACTTTGGTCATATAGGTCTCCACGTAAGCTATGACACTTACACACCCAACTATATATGCTGCGAGTACAATGTTGTTGCTTATCTCGAAGTCTGCATCCCAGCATATATTACTAACTTTAATTGCATGTACTAACAAATGGTATATTCACATCTAGAGGGGAAAGTATAGAAACTCACTGGTGCTAGGGATCAGATGAGTCATTTAGCAAATCCATCCTTTTGTTAGCTGGGAACTAGTGCATTCAAATTTTACCTGCACAAATGAAATCTGAATCAGTCCAACTTACAAACTTCAGAACAACCAGGATTATTCAAGAGACTTTAACTAGACTGAGTCAAGTTGAGCTTTAGCAACTTCAAGTCTCACAGAAATTCATCCAAACTTGATCTGGTTAAAGACCTTTAACTTAACTTTTAGGAGCTTTAATTTCTTGCTGAGGAGAAACATAAGAGTTCCATGAACAACCTAAGACCTCACTTGACTTACAATTTCAAGGAAATGATCATTAGCAGTTAAGAACTTAAAAAAAAAATTAAAAGGCTCAGGACTAGCATAAATATTTAGAGAGTAAGAAACAAGTTGTATACATAAATATAAATATTTCTTCATTATAACCTTAGTTGGATGGTCAAAACTATTTTTGGAAAACCCCCACATTAACAAATATTGCTTACCTTAAGCTTCTTGCAAAACCAACAACTAAGTTCTCCAAAAGTCAATGGGTAGAGCCTATAAGGTTGAATTCAAAGGTACTTTAACATACATGACAATACATTGTAATATTAACTACTACCATGAAATAGTGTGCTAGTAACTAAGGCACCCTAGTCACCTAGTGCTGATTTTTCTGCTATAAATGAGAATCAACTTATACTGTAATTCTCATGGTCCTAATTACATTATGAAAATAGTTCCACCAATTTTCCTTTAATCTCTATTCCTTTAACAAACCTAAACAACTAATTGAACTCTAAAATTCACCACTAAGTCTAGTGTTAGGATTTAGACCCCTATAAAAACTAGATTGTTTAACCTAATTAATTAACCAAGTGAATACTTAGATTATTATTCAGACCTAGGTTAAAACAATAACAATCATATCAATGCAAAGTCTAGAATATAAAAAACACAAAGATATGATGACCCAGGAAAACCAAACCGGTAAAAAACCTGGGAAAGATTTAACCTAACTATCCTCAAGGTAAACCTGAATCCACTATGAAAAAATCGAAGTTGTACAATAGCGACTTAGACCACTAACATCCTATTGCTACCCACCAGTAGAACTTACTGACACGATCACGTGCAAGCTCCGAGTCCGCAAACTCCTTCGTTCTGGGATTCTCTAGCAAGTACAAGCACCCCCGCTTGTGTATCTTTAAACTCTTATGGTAGCAACTGAACGATCATCAAGCTCTCGAAGAAATCTCCTTCTTGATAATCTCAAGCTTGTATGAAGGCAATCACCTCTCTGATCTCACAAGAGATTCACACAAACAGCAATATGAGCAACCAAGACTCTAGAGAGATTTTGGGTACAAACCCTAGATACAAAAAGAGGCACACTCTTCTCTCTCTTAGAAGTCTTCAAAAACGTGCTTAAGGTTTCCTTTATATAGTGGGAGAAGTAAATCTGAAACCCTAATCCTAAATGGGCTAGAACGGTTGTTTAGGCCGACTTAAAATTCTGCAGAAAATTCCTGATGCACGATTCTCGATCGATCGAGTCTATTCTTCGATTGATCGAGCCATGCAAAAATAGAACAATAATTTCCTACAACTACTCGATTCCAAACTTACATTAAATCAAACTTTGAGCAAGTCTAAACCTAGACTAAATGTTTTGATCATGGTTTGCTAACACAATACACATTGAAGTTCTAATACATTAATCCCTAAGGTTTTAGAACCTAATATCTAGGTTTCACAATCCCATCTCAAGACTTCTCAAAACCAAGCCCTCTACATAACAATTTAACCAATTTAACTTCAGGAGAAATTGCAAAACCAGCCCAAGAATGGTTGGTTAGTGCTTAAACAGCCAATCAACCCTGACCCTTGAAATCTTATACTCCCCTTGCACCACTTAATATACTTGATAAAGTGGAATCTTGAACCAAATATATTTGTGTGTAGAGAACCTTCTACTGATACATATTCAATTGACAAGTCCAATTTCATAACAACATTAGGCACTTTAGTTGATTACACAATGACAATTTCGAACTAACCACACCTTCTCATCAGTTAGTGTACTAGATTAGTGCGCGCGTTCTGTATTAGAGTAAATTCAATATGTAACAACAATGAGATTCCTAGTCAAGAAGTCATAAATTACTTGGAGATGTGCAAGTATCCCATTTGTCACCCCCAAAGAAATGCACAATGAACTAGTCACCTCACAGAGCCATTGCTGGGTAAATGGAGGACCTTCAACAAAGCCAAGAAGAGATGCATCACAGATAAACATAAAAGGGCCATTACCCAATGCCGTTTCCACTTTAGTGGACTCTTAGGATGGGTGACTTGGATACAGTCTACTCTTCAACATTTTTTTGCATGAAGTGAGTCAAGTGACCACTCTCAAAATCCTTAATTAAAATATCCACATCAAGCATTGTACATACAATAAAACCAAGAAATCTATTTCTTTCTTGTTCAAGTGATCATTCCTTGTTATTAACACTACACACTTGGATACCAGATTGAAAGGCTTTTGTTCATACACTTAAAAGAGCACCTGAACTTTCAATGAGAAAGATATAACCTGAGATGATTACATTCCACTTAAGGATGTAAATTTGGAATTTGAAACCAACTTTGCCATAACCTCCAAAACAATATTAGTTCAATAGATATGGAGTCACCATCCAAATGCTACAATAAGAATTTTTTAGACTCAAGTGTTATGCCTCCTTAAATTTAACATTTAAAAACAAAAACAAAAAAAGAAAGAAAGAAAGAAAAGGCTTGATCTAAAAAAATCTGAAAGCTTTAGCGGCCAATTCAATACTTGTTAAAACTGGATTTTAGCATCTTGCATCCCAATAGCCTTAGTCTACTACGCATAATTGCTATTACAGCCCAGTATAATCCCAATGTTTCATACTTCAACTACATGATTAACCTTAATTTCCCTATATTTTCCATTTTCCTATTGATACTTCATCAAAGCAGCTCACAGTAATTTCTCAACAAAACAAACTGAACAAGGAAGGTCCATAACTAAGTGCTAGTTTCATACAAGCATCGACACAAACATAACAAGCGCAAAAAAAATTCATTAACAAATAAATTTTCTCTAAAAACCCGTCTCATCACCTTCAAAGATTCCTCCATAACTACCTTCCCATCTCTCCTTTTATCCTCAACCTCCACACAACTACCCCAACATTAACCAACACCCACACCCCCCCCCCCCCCCCCAAAAAAAATAAAAGACTCAATTTCACGAGGCTTAGGTTAGAGGCAGGCACTTTCCAATTTGAATACAGAGGAAATAGAAAGCATTACTCAGAAAACTATGCACAGAAAGCTAATGTCCTGCATCAAGCCAAGCTTAATTAGGATTGGACTGAAGTTAAATGCATCTTCCACCAACCAATCCAAGCACAAACAGCATAGTATTTGGTTTTGCTGCTTAGCCCATTTTTAACTAAGCCAAGCCTGAAATTATGTTATCAGAATCCTCCAAAAGTCCTAAATAAAGCAAAGACTCCAAGTTTCCAGCAAGTCACTACTTTATTCCACTTTCATTATAACTGGATGATTATTGTATGTTTTATCACAAAATCTTGTTTTAACAGAAGGCTGATTTGCTTTAGAAAATACAGAATCAATGCATATAGCAATTATCAGAAGGCAGTCTTGAATATTATCATGATCAACATTTTTAGGACAAAAATCAGTTTAGAAACCTTGTACATTGCTACATTAGAAGTTAACTCATCATAAAACCAATTGATCTCTTCACAATTAAAAGCCCGAACCATTACTAGAAAAAATTTAGAAATCAAATCAACAAAATCCCCAAGTTATATAATAAACCACATCAGACCAGAAAAAAAAAAAAAAAAAAAAAAAAAAGCAAAGCAAAGCAAAATTAAACAATAAAAAAGAAAAGATGGAACTTATAGATGACAATTATAAATTGTAGATGACATTCGGCAAACCTAGATGACAATTAATTATAGATGACAATTATAAACACTAGCAAAAGAAAAAGGAACTGGTAAGCATACACTAGATTAAGTAGTAATCATTGTCTTACATACACACCCATGGTAAGCATATAGTTTGTGCCAATAAAACAAAAAAAGTGCAACAGGTACATAAAGATAATCTAATTACTACAACACCAAGCCTAAAGCAACTCGGGCTATAGACAAGCCCCTTTCCTATAGAGCAAAATGCCACTGAGGGTTCATGGTGTATTGCATCTCTAGCCACTTCAGCTGGACCTCCTTCATCTTAACATTAGCTGCAAACATGTTCCTACCATCTGGGTTAGTCATGAACAAGTAGGTGTTGAACATATGAAGGCGATCACCCGCTTGCACCCCAGGAAGACTCAACACCATGTCCATAATTGCTTGCATCTCATTAGCGGCTACGGAAGCAAATGGTGTACAAGTACTTACACTTCTACTTTCAACAATAATATTTGAGATGCTCTTTAAAGAGTCGAACAACTCTTGCACAATTGAGCACTTTTTTATTGGTTTCTTACAAATTCCCTTGAAAAGGTGGACACCGTTTGCCAAGCCTTTCCCCTTATTCACTACCGATGTTACCCTCGACGATGATGAGCTTTCAACCTCCATTAGGTCAGCATTCATAGAGGGTTGACATTAGAGGCCAACGAATTCTTTGCTGTCAACGAAGTCCCCAGACCCTTCGGTACATTCCTTTAGTATTTCACCACTCGTGCAGAATACAATTTTCCCCATTGCAACCGTGCCTTCAAACATGATTTCCATGGATTGAACATTCGGAAAAGGTTTGTTGACATGCCTATATGTGGACAACCGGTAGTTAGAACACAATATAGTTGTAGATAGTTGAGTTTTTTACAATTATGTAAAGTGAACTAACCTGAAGCTTTCAGGTCCACCACTCATCACTAGCCTCAAGGATCCCAATTACAGGATTAAAACCCAACCTAGTCTCACCGTCAAAACACTCCTTCCAATTCTTCCACTGTTTTCTCAGATGATCCCATTTTTTTTTTTAACTGCGTATGAGTCACCATTTTTCCCATTTCACCCAACTGCTTAATCACTACATCAACCCCTTCCCTTCTCAAAAATCCTCCATGCCTCTTGTGTCTAGGACTTGAACAACACACAAATCACAAAAAGCTTTTAGTTCCTTAGGTTCTTTCTACCCAGTTCTCACTTCATTACCACCGTCCTTCGATTTTCCCTTACTTATTTTTGCTACAGCTTCCTTCTATACTTATTGAGGCATTTTAACAAACAATTCGTATGCATATCATAATCGGTTACACATGCCCACATGAAAATTTTAAAGTAAACTCACAATCAGAGTAGATTTTAGGTTACGGATATCATTAGCTTGCACCTTTGAATTGGTGTTGAAAGGAACATAATCAGAGTAGATTTTAGGTTCTAATGTTACCAGACAACATATGGCAAATCAAATATTCATATACCAGTACCACTTCCTGAAGGGAAAATGCCCCACATAATGAACTGAACATTCAACCCCAAGTGCTCAAGGTAATGTTTAGGGTGAGTTTGGTTCAGCTTTTTGAAACTGGGCTTTTTGAAAAAGTGGAGTTTTCAAAAATTGTAGTATGAAAAACTTTTTTTTCAAAAAACTGAATGTTTGGTAAAAGCTGTTAAAAAGTGATTTTTGAAAAAACTGAGTTTTTGGTAAAAGCTGTTAAAAAATGTTTTTTGAAAAAGCTAAATATTTGGCTAGCACTTATAAAAGTGGCAGTTTGAAGGGTAAATTACTAAAAATGACAATGTCTATATAAAGAGAATTGTTATAAAAATATTCTATCAATAGTACTATTTTTTTAAAAAGAAAAATAGTACTAACTTAAAAAGTTTAGATATATAATAAAATGTGACAATATTTTCACAATACTAATTTAAAAATAATCTTTGTAAAATAAAATTTTATTAACACTTATCTTTTAAATGAGTTATTCTAGTACCCACTATTTTTTCTCTACCGCATACTCTATAACATCACAGTTATAAAAAAGAAGTTGTAAAATAATTTGTGTTCCTACTCTCTATATTTTCTTCCACGTTGCTTTACCCAAACCCAAAAACTCTTTCTTTCTTTTTTTTCTTTCACTTTTTTCTCATCCACACGTTCACTTTGTCCTCATCTTCTTATCTTCCTTTTCTTTTACTTTCCTCCACACAAAGCCACACACACACACACACACACAAACAAGTCTGAGCTCTCTTTTGAGCTCCCTCTCTCTACTCCATGTCTCCAAAGGTTCATTTATCAAAAACTCTACCGAATTCAAAAGGTTTTTTTTTTTTGAGATTAGATATGTAAGACGTAAATCAAAAAAAAAAAATAGAGAAGAGAAGAGGAAGAAGCAACACACAAAAAAAAGAAGAAGAAGAAATGGGTCAGATCATTTGCTCTGCCTTCACCGTTGCTTGATCTCATTTGCCCTGCCTTCACTGCTGCCTATCTTCCTTACCACCATTGCTTGATCTCTTCCCCACTGCTAACGACATGTGGTAGAAATGGGTCAAATCAATTTTATTTTTTTTTTGGGTTCTAATTTCATTATTGGGTTCTTGTAAAATTGTGTTATAAAGAAAGGGATAAAATTGGGTTTTTAAGAAAAAATAGTGGGCAATTTGGGGAATTTGTGCAACTTCCAACAGTAATATTGAAACGTGCTTCAGCGCTTTTTGGCAAAGGAGCAAGATCCTGCTTTCCCGATTTGAGCTTTTCCTTCACAAATGAAAACACGGCTTTTATGAAAATGCAACTTTCTAAAAACTTACCAAACGCACTTTTCATTTTTTTGGCTTGAAAACACGCGTTTCAACTTGTAAAAGCTGAAACAAACAGACACTTACTCTGTGAATACATAGAAAAACTAGAATCCAATGTAGAAGTTGTTTCTACAGCCAAACATCAACACAAAAGCCAATAAAATCACTAAAGGATACTTAAAGAAATTTCTCAACCCCTTGTTCTCAAAATGGAAGCTTGTCTTCCACTAAATAAATAAATAAATAATAAAAAAATCTTGCTCCCTAACCTACCAACTTTCCCAATGTGGGGAGAATCAGGGGACTATTGAAAAGTTAAACCTTGGCAAAAGCTTTGGACAGACATTGGAAATAGACAATGACTCAATCAATCCTATTCATATCTCTGAAAACACATTCAATTGTTAAAGGTTTATAAGTAATGGGGATAATGTTCAGATTTCATTTTCTTTGGTCATGCTGAGGTTCAGTCATGTCTGTATCTTCACTTCATTGGATAGTTACCAATCAAAGTTGTACGACAACAATGCAAGTAGAGGCTTACTCAGATTATATAACTAAACTAGGTAAAAGGTTGGTTGACTCCAACCAACCTTAGGTGTTAATTAACCTAATTATGTGGTTATAGTTTCTTTTTCTTATTTGGTGCTAATTCTAAGCAAGTCTAGCTATTGATTTCTAGGTTTATTTTATTTCCTTGTTCATCAAATTCTTTGAAAATATTGGTTTTGCATCAGTTTTGGTGTTGTTCTACCTCGAGAGCACAAGGTCATAATGATGTAGGACAAACCAGAATGATGCAACACAAAAATTAAAGAACAAGAAAAATAAAGATAAAATATCTAGGAATTAGCACTTAGGCTTGCTTGGAGTTAGTACCAAGAAAAATAAAAATATTTCCTATAGGATCACCCCATTTCCCCCAGCCTAATGAAGTAATAGACAGTGAGTGGTTGATAATCAGTTTCATATGGACACAACTTTTTCTCCTTTACTCACAATCGGCCAAAAGTTGTGGCATGAAAGTTGTGCCCTTAGACTTTTTCAATTAAAATAATCTAGGAGTCAACATCTAGAGTTGGCACTAGAAATAATCTAGAAATTTTTTTCATCAAATAATCCCCCCTCAATAAAAGAACAATACTTGGCTTATATAGAAACCATGATCCTAATTGACAAGGGAAACCATAATTCAAATTGACTTGTGAAATTTAGTAATTGAACTACAAAATACCAATGATTTTAGGAAATTAAATAAAAATACTATTAGTCCAAATACAACATAAGCAAGAAGAGAAACACACAAAATTACACGAAAGAGAGATAAACCCACATACTAGTGTCATGGAAAACACAAAAACCACACACAAGCATTGAACACAAAACCACAAATTGAAGCCTCATGGAAAACAATATAACCACACATCAACATATCAGAGAGTATGAGAAGTTAGACACAACTTACCCGTGAATGCAGAAACCCACAGTGGCAGCAACAACGTCCCAAGTGGAGAGAAGGTGAGCTCAAGCGAAGGAAGAACATAGGGGTTCGTTTGTTTCACGTAATGGGTTTGCAATTATTGTGTTTCCTCTATTTTGATGGTTTAATGGTTGGTGGGTATGTGCAATTCATTGAAGAGGAAGAGGATGGAGCATTGAAGAAAATTGAAGACATCTCTGCCACGATAGTTGAGAGGAAGAAAGGGTAGAATGCGAAAATAGCCGTTGGAGAGAACGCACTGTTTTGTGCTTCTGCTTCATGGGTCAACGTTTTTGTGCACAGTTAGACAATATAGTGCAACGCGTTTCCTTTTATATATATGATGCTCAAGTCCATGAACAATACATCCAAACGCACAACGTTTATTTGTTTTTTTAATAAATTTACTTTCTTGATCCAGTTAGTGTATGTCTTAATTATTTATTTAAAAAAAATTATAAAAATTGAAAAAATTGTTTAAAAAGTTAATCATTTTTTATTTTTCTATAAAAATTTTCTTAAAATAGTTTATTAATGTATGTTCTAATGTGCATATATTAGTTAAACCCTATTTTATTTAGGCTAATATGTAAAAAGGCCCATGTGTTATCGATTTTGTATTCTTAAGTTCTTAACTTTTAAGATTTAAAAATTGTATAAATTAACCTCATCTTAGTTTTCGTTAACTATGTGCAGGGAATCACTTTATTATATATTAAAAAAACAAAATTTGTTTTTAAATAAATACATGCACAATACATGATAATTTTATATCAATACTTTTTTTTTGAAACCTTTATATCAATACTTAAACCTTGGTGGACAATCAAGTTGGAGAATTCTTAAACCTTGGTGGTCAATAATACAAACAGACTTTTATTTATGTATAATTTTTAAAATTTTTCTTTTTTTGCATAATTAATTTTTTTTCAAAGGTTTATCTTCAAAAACATTTAATTTGTTATATCTATGTGTAACTTTTTTTTTAAATTACTTTTGGCGTAAATGCACTTTTAGTCCCTACATTTTGGCCCTATTTCTATTTTGGTCCCTACATTTTCATTTTACCACTTTTAGTCCCTAAACCAATTAACGCGTGTTATTTTAGTCCCTACCGTCACCCAACTAACAGATTTTGCTGACGTGACTATCGGAGGGATTAAAATATTAATTAAAATCCACCGTGGCTCCTGTCACCCATGCCACATGGATTTCCCGCCCCATTTATGTCACACGTGACCCCCACATGACCCTCACTACAACAACATCAGTACCAAAAACCCAAAATTCCCCAAATCAGTACCAAAAACCACCATAGCAGACCAACAAACCACCATCGCAGAGGTACAAACCATCATCCATCATCGCAGACAAACCAACCCAGAAATATATATACCTAAACCCATTTTTCTTGGAATAGCAGAGAAGAGAAAAGTAGTGAGATCTCTATCTCTGTGAAACCAAACACACAGGTATTAGCTTTCTCTGTGTGTATGTCTTTATATATAGCTAGCTTTATATTATGCGTAGGGGCCACAATGTCCAATTTGTATATTCGTTGTTGGGTTTTGACTTTATTATGTTTGTTTAGTGACTTTTGACTGTTTGTTGGTCCTTGTCTGAACATGTGTTTCTTTGTGGCTTCCAATGTGGTCCCTGTTTTCCTCTGTTGAAGATAATGGCTGATTCTCTGTGTGATGTATACTGAATTAGTGGGCCAAAATGCTGAGTCATTATTAAAGTGATTTTATGATATATAATGTTAACATGTGTTTGTTTGTGGATTACTATGCATGTGTCTATATTTTATGACATTGTTGTTTACTATGTTTCTGTTTGTGCTTTCCAAACAATGTTGGAGATAATGTGCATTACCATATTATATAATTCGAAACAGTTGAGGTGGATTGTGGAATGATGAGTGCTGATTTGGCAAATAATTAATGTGTGATATTTTGTTAACGAATGAGTGCTCTTTTGGAATGTAATCAATAGTATTTAAATGGTTTATATGTGTTTTGCATGCAGCATGAGTGAGCTATTTAGCTTGTCTGTGCATCATGGTGGGTATTTCACTGATAACCCTATAAAATATGTGGGAGGTGTAGTGGATGTAGTAGATAATTGTGACCCTGATAAGTGGTCGAAGACAGAGATTGAAGGTATATGCAGGGAATTTGGATACACCTCTGTGAGTAGGCTTTGCTATAAAATGCCTGGTAATGATCTAGAGAAAGCTAATTTCCATTTGATAGTTGATGATGATGATGCCATGTTTATGACAGATTTCGTGATAGGTCATGAAGAAATTCATGTGTTTGTAGAGCACCTTGTGGATAATCCTATACTAGTAGATGAAGGTGAGCATATTGGGGCAGATGTGCAGCCATTGGCAGTGGAGCAAAACCTTTTACCTTATGGCAGTAATGATGATGCCAGTCATGATGAAAGTAGTGAAGATGCTGACAATAGTAATTCTGGCAGTGAAGATGATGATGATATTATTGAGGTTGATGCTGCAGAGGTGTATTCTAGGAGAGCAGGTAAGGAACCTATGACTCAGGGCCAAAATGAGAACAAGGATGTAGCTGATAGCAGTGACAGTGGAGGAGGTGATGATGAAGGAAGTGGCCTAGAGGATGAAGATGTAGTGAATCCTGATGAGAGGGAGTTTGTGGAGGATAGTAGTGATAGTTGGGATGGTTCTGATGAGGATAATACTGAACCAGTACAAATGGGGGCTGGTGTAATGAACTCTGATTATGAGAGTGAGGAGTTGCACAGTCTTGAGGAATCATCATCTGATGATGATATTGGGGATGATAGTGATGATGGCTCTGAGAATGAACTGAAAACACCTATGGAAAAGGGAAGGGGACAAAAGAGGACCTTCCCAGTGTTTAAGCCAGTTGCTAAGGCTGAACATATCAGATTTGAGAAAGATATATTGTTCACAACAGCTAAGCAATTCAAAGAAGCTATAACTGATTATGCAGTTCATGGTGGCTGGGGGATCAAATTTGCAAAAAATGATTTGCAGAGGGTAAGAGCAATTTGCCAGGAAAGTTGCAAGTTTGTGGCATATCTAACAAAGGTGCCAAGAGAGAAAAGCAAGTTGATGAAGAAGGTGAGAAGACAACCTAACATGAAACTAAAAGACATCCAAGATGATGTACATGAGAAGTTCACAGTAAACATAACTGCAGGAAAAGCCAGCAGGGCTAGGGAGAAGGCAAGAGAGTATGTTGATGGGGCTCACACACAGCAGTACAATCAGCTTTGGGAGTATTGTGAGGAGTTGAGGAGGGCTAGCCCTGGCAGTACCATACTTATAAAGGTACATACCTTCAATGAAGGTGATTTGGCTGTTGAAATGGACTTGGTCTGTGGGGTTCCTTATTTTGAGAGGTTGTACATATGCCTAGAGGATTGCAAGAGAGTGTTTATGGCTGGATGCAGGCCAATAATTGGTTTGGATGCCTGCCACTTGAAGACTAAGTCAGGTGGGCAATTAATCACAGCAGTTGCAAGAGACCCTAATGAAGAGTACTTCCCACTTGCATATGCTGTAGTGGAGGCTGAAACTAAAGACTCCTGGACTTGGTTCATAAATTTGCTACTTGCAGACATTGGTCAGAACAGAAGGTGGACATTTATATCAGACCAGCAGAAGGTATGTATCTTTATTACCATATCTATATGCATTACCATATTGGATGTATATAGTTACTAACACCATAATTGTTGTTGTTGTACTGGCAAGGGTTGGTGCAGACCTTCATTGATAATTGGCCACAATATGAGCATAAAATCTGCTGCAGACACCTCTACAATAATCTCAGGAAGAACCATCCTGGTATTCTCATCAGAGACTTCTTTTGGAAAGCAGCCAAAGCTACTTATAAAGCTGAGTTTGATAGGCTGATGGATGAACTGAAGGGAATTGATAAGGATGCACACAATTGGTTGCTAGATCATTCAACCACCATATGGGCCAGACACATGTTCAGTGAGGATGGGTTGAGTGATACAGTACTAAACAACATGTGTGAGAGTTTTAACAGTAGGATTTTGAAGTTTAGATCCAAGCCTATAATTACTATGGTATGAATCTAAGCCTTTGAGTAACAGTTAGTCAGATACATTGTTTGATACATTGTTTAATTAACAGTTTGTGTGTGCTTGCAGCTGGAGTCTATCAGGTTATATCTTATGACCAGATTTCAAGAGAATAGACAAAAGATCATGAGAGTGGAATCAGAGATATGCCCTAAAGTGCTTAAGAGGTTGCATAGAGAAAAGACTGCAAGCAGCAAGTGGCTTGCTTGTTAGGCAGGTGATACACAGTTTGAGGTTAAAAATGGACTGCAAAGCTTCACTGTGGACTTGGCCAAAGGACATTGTAGTTGCAGGAAATGGGATACAACAGGCATACCATGTGCCCATGCAGTTTCTAGCATATTCTTCAACAGGAAAGATACTGAGCAATATGTGCACAGTTGTTTTCATGTCTCCACATATAAGGCCTGTTATGAGCCAGTAATTGCACCTATCAATGGGCAGAATATGTGGAGGCCCAATGGTGTCCAACCTGTTCAGCCTCCTATCAAAAGAAGGCCACCTGGCAGGCCCAAGAAGAAGAGAGCAAGGGAGCCTGGTGAACCAGCAAGTAGGAGAGTTGGTATCTCCAAACAGTGTAAGGCCTGTGGTAAAATAGGACACAATAAAAGAAGTTGCAAGGGTGAGATTGGGGGAAACTCTTCCCTACCAGGCACCACAAACAGAACCAGTGCAGCCAATAAGGTAACATTCTACCATATCTGTCAAGTAAATGTGTGAGAGTTTTTACATATTTAATGTGGATTTCTTGTTTGCAGACCAGCAGGAATAGAAACTCTTCCAAGAAAAATCAGCCAACAGGACAAGCTCAAGCTCAACCAAGCTCAACCACCCCATTTACACCACCTCAGCCATTTGTATCATCCCAATCCAGCATGCACAACTTCACTTCTGGTGCAGTGACTCAGCCATTGACAAGCTCTCCCAGTCCATTTCCATCATTCCAGTCCAGCATGCACAACTTCACTCCTTGTGCATTTCCTCAGTCCAGGCCAAGTGTACCATACCAAACCAGCATGCACTTCTCATCCAGCCCAAGTGCAGCATACCAGTACACCATGCACAGCACTGCCACACCTTTTCCACCACCCCAATCCAGTCCAAGTGCACACCAGACCAGCATGCACTTCTCATCCACCCCAAGTGCACCATTCCAGACCAGCATGCACTTCCCATCCACCCCAAGTGCACCATTCCAGACCAGCATGCACTTCTCATCCAGCCCAAGTGCAGCATACCAGTACACCATGCACAACTCTGCCACACCTTTTCCAGCACCCCAGTCTAGTCCAAGTGCACACCAGACCCCCACAGGATCATTCAATCCAGTTCAGGCCAACTCCAATCGAATTGCACCACCCAACTTAGGCAGCAGACCAACTCCAGGACTGAGGAGGAAAAGGATGGTCACATCAGAGACCCTAAATGCTTCCAAGAATGCATCTAGATACATGGGGGCTATCAAGAATGCTGGGAGTCAATCATCAAGGCATGCTCCAAAGAAAAAATGAATAGGATGTTGTGTTTTATATCTTTTGATGAATGGCTTATGTTTTGTATTATTATAGCCAAGCCTTTATTTTGTATAATTGCTATTAGTTAAACAATGCCCTGCTGTTTGGGTTAAGATTGGCAGTTGAACAATGCACTTTTGTTTTGTAAACATAATTTTTCTTTTTTTAATGATAACTATGAAAATGTTTGGGTTAAGTTTGGCAGTATGTTGGAATATGTTATTCGTTTATACCAGTTTTATTTATTGCATGCACTTGGCAGTATATTAAGTACTGCTTTATTGGAATATGTTATCTGTCAACAGACTATGTTACACACCAATACCAATCCTGCTATTTCCAATCCACACATCCATACATTGAATGAGAAAGGTATTCATTTATTTCTCAATAGAAAGAGTACAAAATAAGTAGCAGGTGTGTCATTGCTAATAACTAATCCTACCAAAACAGAACACACTGCCAACCCTCTACACATAAACACTGCAGCCCTATATGCACTACCAACCACAACAACCCTGCCTAAGCAACCATAGAACTACAAATATCACCATTAACAATGCCTCAACTACAACTAAAAACTTCTCTCTCTTCTTGCAGTGTGCAAGCTCAGCCTCAAGTTGGATGATCCTTTGCCTTTGCTGTGGGATAAGCATCTTACCACGTTCACATATCTCATCATCACGCCATTGGAAGAATCTACACTTTCGCCCCACCTGAAACACAGATAATGCTCAGAAAAATGAAAATCCATAAAACCATTGTAGTAAAAAATTGAAACAACATACTGAAATTAACTAAAACCCACTTAAACAATTTACTGAAATTGACATACCCAGTAGTTTGGACAGCCATAGAACCTTCTGCCAGGGTTCTCTGCTGTCCACGCCACAACTAGGACAGGTTTTTGATTACAGTAGCACATCATTTGTGCTCTCCTCCTCACGCTAGAACTTGTCGAAGAGCATGCTTCCATTGGGCTTCGAAGATTGTTTGTTTTGATCGTGGTTTGGGGAGATGAGGCTTACCTGTGTGGGTGGAGGTCCAAGCTCGATTTTTGATTTGGGAGTCTAGGGTTTCTGGTACTGATTTGGGGAATTTTGGGTTTTTGGTACTGATGTTGTTGTAGTGAGGGTCACGTGGGGGTCACGTGTGACATAAATGGGGCGGGAAATCCATGCGGCATGGGTGACAGGAGCCACGGTGGATTTTAATTAATATTTTAACCCCTCCGTTAGCCACATCAGCAATTTCTGTTAGTTGGGTGACAGTAGGGACTAAAATAGCACGCGTTAATTGGATTAGGGACTAAAAATGGTAAAATGAAAATGTAGGGACCAAAATAGAAATAGGGCCAAAATGTAGGGACTAAAAGTACATTTACGCCATTACTTTTTTAGTATAACTATATTTTTATACAATTTATTTTTTTTTAAGCTTATTAAATCATTGAAAATAAGCATTCCAAGACGAGCACTAAACCACCTTCCAAATATATTTACATGAAAAAAAAAAAAAAAATTTGATACAAGATATAATTTTTATTCTAGCCTAATCTAAGTGCATATGTGTGTAAAACTCCCTCTTGGAGACTTGAACCCCGGCCCTTCCCCCCTCCCCCCCGCGCACCCCACAAGCATTTATACTTGTAAAGTAACCTATGCACCAAGTAAAAAGGTTACGGGCATCGCATTCAGCTGAAAATAGGAAAGAATTAAAAAATTCAATAAGAAAACATCCTTTCCCAAAAAGTAATCCCACTTCCCCTTCCCCTATGTGTGTGTGTGTGTGTGTGTGTGTGTGTGTGTGGTGTGTGTGTGTGTGTGTGTGTGTGTGTGTGTGTGTGTGTTTTCTAAAAAAAAAATACTCAATGTTGTTGAGTTGTCCCAAATCAGTAAAATGTGATATTGAGAAGGGGTTTATCACTTGCTCCGCGACACTAACTGCCGCATGCAGTTTTGGTGTTGGCGTGTGAGTCTATTCCCTTACCTCATCCCCCTTCCCCTATATATGTGTGTGTGTGTGTTTGTTTCTCAAAAAAAAAATACTCAGTGTTGTTGAATTGTCCCACATCGGTAAGGTGTGATATTGAGAAGGGGTTTATCACTTGCTCCGCGACACTAATTGCCACATGCAGTTTTGGTGTTGGTATATGAGTGTATTCCCTTATTTCATCCCCCTTTCCCTATGTGTGTGTGTGTTTGTTTCTCAAAAAAAAATACTTAGTGTTTTTGAGTTGTCCCACATCGGTAAGTGTGATATTGAGAAGGGTTTATCACTTGCTCCGCGACACTAACTGCCGCATGCAGTTTTGGTGTTGGCGTGTGAGTCTATTCCCTTACCTCATCCCCCTTCCCCTATATATGTGTGTGTGTGTGTTTTTTTCTCAAAAAAAAATACTCAGTGTTGTTGAATTGTCCCACATCGGTAAGGTGTGATATTGAGAAGGGGTTTATCACTTGCTCCGCGACACTAATTGCCACATGCAGTTTTGGTGTTGGTATATGAGTGTATTCCCTTATTTCATCCCCCTTTCCCTATGTGTGTGTGTGTTTGTTTCTCAAAAAAAAAATACTTAGTGTTTTTGAGTTGTCCCACATCGGTAAGGTGTGATATTGAGAAGGGGTTTATCACTTGCTCCGTGACACTAACTGCTGCATGCAATTTTGGTGTTGACGTGTGAGTGTATTCCCTTATCTTATCCCCCTTCCCTTATATGTGTGTGTGTGTGTGTGTGTGTGTGTGTGTGTTTCTCAAAAAAAAAATACTCAGTGTTGTTGAGTTATCTCACATCAGTAAGATGTGATATTGAAAAGGGGTTTATCACTTGCTCCGCGACACTAACTACCGCATGCAATTTTAGTGTTGGCGTGTGAGTTTATTTCCTTATCTCATCCTCCTTACCCTATATATATATATATGTGTGTGTGTGTGTGTGTGTGTATGTGTTTGTTTCTCAAAAAAAAAAAAAAAGTAATCCCACGTGTCTAATGGCATTTGTGAATTGTGAGACACTTGTATGGCTATCATTTAGGATTTTGATTCTCTCACATCCACAATTTTTTTTTTTTTGCGCCTATTTTTATATATTAGTTAATTTATTGACATTTTTAAATATAAAATTTTTTTATATCAATTATGAATACGTGGTAACGTGGGAAAGGGAATGAAAATTACCTTGAAACAATATTTTTCCTATTATGAAACAGCCTGTTGCTTGGATTGAGGTTGATGGTGGAGAATAATTCGAGTGGCAGGTCAAGGTAAGAAATGAATTTACATCATATGGTCTGTTTGGATACCGTTTATTGCTGAACATTGAAAACACTATAATAAACTAATTTTAAAATGTGTGAATAGTACCGTGGAACTCATTTTTAATGAAAGTTTTGCTGAAAAAAAATATTTGTGAGTCTTGTAAATAGTGCACGAGACCCACTGACAGACGCTGGACACAACTAAAAAATCATTTCAGCTGTATTCAAACGTTCACATAATCAATGAAATAGACTGTTACTTAGCGTGGGATGTGAGGTAGAGAAGTCAAGTCAAGTGGGAACCTGTTTAGTGTTTTAGTATTAAAAATTTGAAACTATTAGGAATATAACTTTTTTTTACAATTTTTGCTAGAATTTGCTAATGTAACAAGTTATAAGTGGTGGAGTATAGATAGTGGGCTCACAATTTTACCATTCACAACTTGCCACACGAGGAATTTATAATAAAAATAGCGGTCCTCGTATTGCTCTAAATATTTAAAACGTCAAAATGTAAACAAAATTGTAAACGTAAATAAATAAGATAGTAAACTACATCATTTTCGAATTCCAATTAATTCATTAAGTTGAGACTTGAGCAAGAGTTGATTCTTTTGAGAGAAGTGATCAATACCACAACATTTACACTAAAAGTAAAATTTATGTGAGAATTTGATATTATTTGTATCATTTTATCAAATAGACATCCATAACATTTTGATAATATTTTCACAAAAAATTATAGATAATAAATTATTCTTGATTTTAAATTAAACTTACAACTACTTAAAATTTATTGTAAAAAATGTTTGATCCTAATGTTTCATTATATTTTTCTTATGGAAAGAGAGATCCCACTTCATTAACCAAAGTCATAGCCAATAGACTTGGGCTTATAAAGTTTGATAGTCATTCACAAATTTTTGTGAATGGGAAAGCATAACACTTGTGACATGACAATGTTTGCATAGCCTATTTAATTTGTCGGCAAATCTTGTTATGTTATGTTATCATCAATCAATTTGCTGATGCAATGCTTTCACAATATATATATATATTATAAAGTCGAGGACACCCCAAAATCCAAGAATAGCTCTGTCTTTCTGTCCCTTGTTAATATTATTATTATTATTATTATATTATTATTATTATTAATCCTTTTAAAAGTCATAAAAAAATTTATAAATCTAAAATAATGAACAAAATTAACAAGCCCAAAAAATTAGTCTAACAACAAAAATTACCAATAGCAAAACTTAAAAAATTAAGCTTAATTAATCAATTTTACCCAAAAAAACAATTCAGTGGTAAGCTCTAAAAATAATTTTAAACAAAATAATTTTTCCCTTACGCAATAATAAATGTACACCAAGTTCTATTTTCATAAATCATTGTTGATAGTCTGTTAATACTAAATAAACATTTATTTGGGATATCGTAATGATTTTTTTTTTTTTTTGTTTAATACTTTTGCTCTTACTTAATTGAATGAAATAAAGTTAAATGACCAAACTTCAAACTTGATACAATTTGCATTTTAACATTTCATCTATACTATATATTAGAGGATTCTCCTCTTTAACTGGACTTTTTTTTTCCTTCTAAAAAAAAACCTGGACTTTTTTCATGTCAAAAATACCTCCATTAATGAGCAGTAACTTCATTTAAAATAGGGTCATAAATGTTAAATAAAAAATTTATTTTGAATTAAAAAATAGAGCTCCAAAAATTTAGAATTTTTTTTCCTTCACGTTCAAAGAAAAAATTACAATTACTGTTTATCTTTAAAGTTTGTGTTTTTATTTGTTTGAAAAATAAAAATATATATTTATAAATTATAATTTATGCAAATTATTAACCTTTACCCAAAAAAGTAGAAGAGTTTATGAGCACACAAAAGTGGCACAACGTGTGTGCTTAGAGGCTAATTTATATATAACTTTTTGAAACTTTTTTTTAAATAAGAATATTTTATCATTTTTAACCTTGAACTTAATAAACCAATGAAGATACACATTCCAAAACTGTTTATAATTTTTTTTTTCTTTTATTAATGATAAGGATTGACATCTAACGTTAAAAATATGTATCAGGAAATGGCGGCTTTTTAGGTTCACAGCCCGAAGAACGAGTCAGTTCACACCATCAACTATCTTGGGTCTTGATACACATCGACATCAAAGATGACCGTACAAAGTGAAGGGTAGGTTATTCATTAATAAATAAATGAAATTTCCTATCCAAAAAAGAAAAAGAAATTCAAGAAGGAGAAATGTTAGGTTTATTTAATATTTACCTTTGCCTTTGGTGTTGGTGTTGGTGTTGGTAATATTGCTTTTTCCCCGTTGCCATTTTCATTGAGTGCCATGTTCACTAATGCTGAATATACAGTACGGACTACGGATCTCCATACTGATCCTCAATTTTTTTTTTTCCCTAGCTTTTTGCTTTGGTTTTTTTTTTTTTCTTTTATTAATGATAAGGATTGACATCTAACGTTAAAAATATGTATCAGGAAATGGCGGCTTTTTAGGTTCACAGCCCGAAGAACGAGTCAGTTCACACCATCAACTATCTTGGGTCTTGATACACATCGACATCAAAGATGACCGTACAAAGTGAAGGGTAGGTTATTCATTAATAAATAAATGAAATTTCCTATCCAAAAAAGAAAAAGAAATTCAAGAAGGAGAAATGTTAGGTTTATTTAATATTTACCTTTGCCTTTGGTGTTGGTGTTGGTGTTGGTAATATTGCTTTTTCCCCGTTGCCATTTTCATTGAGTGCCATGTTCACTAATGCTGAATATACAGTACGGACTACGGATCTCCATACTGATCCTCAATTTTTTTTTTTCCCTAGCTTTTTGCTTTGGTTTTTTTCTTTTTTCTTTTTTGTGGGCATTTAGCAGTAATGTTGTAAATAAATGAGTTTAGCCAAGAGTTTTATAACTTAATTAATTAATATATCTTACTGATTCCAAATGAAGATATTTATTGTTTAAATCATTCCTCCTACAAGTGTCAAATTATTAAAATAATCATTGGTTAAAAAAAAAAAGAGGATGGTTTGGTTACATTTCGCATCTCATAAAGTCAATGGCGTCAAACTCTCAATTAATTGATAAAGATTTGTCGTTAATCGTTATTATGGGGGATGAGGATCCAAAGCAGTTAATAAGATAGGCAAGAGAATTTTTGAGGAGACGAACTTCGTGAAGTGTCCTTAGAAAGAACTTGTTTAAACTAATAAAAAGTTTGAGCTATTGTAGGTGGCAAGGGTGCCAAGGATTCCTACTTAACCTCGAAAGGCCGAGAATCAGGAGTGAAGGGAGCATGACGCAACCTGAGGGAGGTAAAGTGTAACTTGGCACTAAATACGAAAGAAAATAGGAAGGAAGGATAAAGCAACCATCCCTTCCACATTAAATATACTGCAACCACTTTTTTTTTTTTTTGAGAAAGCACTGCAACCACTTAGCTGGCCGCATTAATGAGAAAATAACCGTGAATAGTATCCTCACAACTCATACTTTGGTGTAAAACCTATCAGTAAGGCTTGGATGGAACAAGTATTAAGGAAATATAATTTTAACTCTCCAAATGTAGAGCCCAGATGCATTTTGGCTAACTATATAAAGCCAAAAGCAACTAGATTAGATGAACACTTTTTGGAGGAGAAGAGAGAGAGAGAGCATCACTGTAATAGCATCCTCGGACTGAACAAACCTGAGGACAAACACTTAGCCATTTCAAGGCTTTTCTTAATTCAATACATACTTTTACCTAATAAACTTGTTTAGTCATTGAAGCATGAGTACTTAGAAGGTGATCTTACATCCCACCTATATAAAAAAAAATTTAGAGGTGATAATTAATTCAAATATAAATTTATAAATTTTTTTAGAAACACTAATTATATTTGTTTCTAAAAAAAACTTATAAATTTATGTGATAATAAATATAATTAGTTTTACTTCAATAAAGATAATTAATGGATACTTAAATTATTTTTTTGTGGTTAATAACACATCAATTTATAAGACTTAAAAGATAAAATTTGTAGTATTTTAACATCACTCTTTACTATGTCACCTCAAGAAGTAAAGTCATAGCCAATAGACTTGGGTTTGTTGGAAGTCATCCACCAATTTTTCTGAATCGGAGAGCATGACCCGTGACAATATTTGCATAATCTATTTTGTCAACAAAACTTGTGCTTTTAGTGTTATCATCAATGACAGTTGATTGAGTCATCTGCTAAATTTGATGTCTCTTGGTTTATATTTTTCAATCGTTTGGGTAGCAAATTTGTTTGTCATATTTGTTTTTTTTAAATAATTTTACTTTATTGATCCGGTTAATACTTAACGTATGTCTTAATTGTTTATTTAAAAAAATTTATAAAAAATTGAAAAAACTGTTTAAAAAGTTAATCACTTTTTCATTTTTTTATAAAAAAAATTTCTTAAAATAGTTTATTAACGTATGTTCTAAGGTAAATATATTAGTAAAACCCTATTTTATTTAGGCTAAAATGTAAAAAGGCCCATGTGTTATTGATTATGTATTCTTAACTTTTAAGATTTAAAAATTGTCTAAATTAACCTCATCTTAGTTTTTGTTAACTATGTGCATGGAATCACTTTATTATTTTTAAAAAAATTGTTTTTATATAAATACGTGCACAATACATGATAATTTTATATCAATGCTTAAACCTTGGTGGACAATCAAATTGGACAATTTTTAAACCTTGGTGGTCAATAATACTAATTTTACACCAAAAAAAATAATAATAATAATACTAATAGACTTTTATTTATGTATAATTTTTAAAAAAAAATTCTATAATTATTTTTTTTCAAATGTTTTTTTTTTCAAAAACATTTAATTTGTTTCATCTATGTGTACCTTTATTTTAAATTACTTTTTTAGTATAACTATATTTTTATCTAATTTAATTTTTTAAGCTCAATAAATCATTGAAAATAAGCGTTCAAAGACAAGCACTAACCCACCTTCCAATATTTTTACATGAAAAAAAAAAAAAAAAAAAAAAAAAAAAAAAAAAACCCCATGGATAGACTAAAGAGTCAAAAGGTTACGGGCTTCACATTAAGCTGAAAATAAGAAAGAATTAAAAAATTCAATAAGAAAATATCTATTCCCAAAAAGTAACTCCATATGTTTAATGGCATTTGTGAATTGTGAGACACTTTTTCTTTTTTTTTATACAAAATAGAATTTCTATTATAACCTAATCTAAGTGTATATATATGTAAAGCTCCCTCCTAGAGACTTGAACCTTGGCTCTTACCCCCCACACCTCATAAGCACTTATACTTGTGAAGTGACCATCACACCAAACTTGTGAAGTAACCATTGCACCAAGAGTGTGAATTGTGAGACACTAGTATGGCTATCATTTAGGATTTTGATTCTCTCACATTCACAATTTCCTTTTTCTTTTTCTTTTTCTTTTTTTTTTTTCTTTTTTCGCGTCTATTTTTATATATTAATTTATTGCCATTTCCAAATGTAAATATTCTTACATCAATTATGAATACGTGGGAAAGGGAATGAAAATTAGATTGAAACAATATTTTTCATATTATGAAATAGCTTGGGATGAGGTTGATGGTGGAGAAGAATTCAAGTGGCAGGTCAAGGTAAGAATTGAACTTACATTATCAAAGAAATGAACTTAGCGTGGGATGTACTGTAGAGAAAAGTCAAGTCAAGTGGCAACCTGTTTAGCGTTTAAGTATTAAAAATTTGAAAAATGTTAGTAACATAACTTTTCATATAATTTTTACTACAACTTGGTGACAAATCATGAGCGGTGGAATAAAGATAGTGGATTCACAACTTACCTCTCCCAATTTACCATGTGAACAACTTATAATAAAAGTTGTAATCCTTATATTACTCTAAAAGTTTAAAACGTTAAGATGAAAACGAAATTGTAAACTTAAACAAATAAAATAGTAAACTACATCAATTCTAAATTCCAATTAAGAGCTAGTATCTCATGCGCTTGCCGTATGAGAGATTTTTCCTTCAATTAATTAGTTAAGTTGAGACTTACGCCTATCGATTCCCTTGAGAGAAGTGATCAATACCACAACATTTACACTAAAAGTCAAAAATTGAAATGAGAATTTGATATTATTTTATATTTTTTCAAAGAGAATTTCTATATCCATAACATTTTGATAATATTTACACAATAAATCATAGGTAATAAGTTATTATTGACTTTAAATTAAACTTACAATTACTTAAAATTTATTATGAGAATATTGTCAACATAATATTTTTTAATATTTCTCTTCTAAAAAGAAAGATCCCACTTCATTAACCAAAGTCATAGCCAACATACTTGGGTTTATAATGTTGAATAGTCATCCACAAATTTTTGTGAATGGGAAAGCATGACACTTGTCACATGACAACGTTTGCATGGCCTATTTTGTCTGCAAATCTTGTGAGTTATGTTAGTATTGATTTTAAATTAAACTTACAATTACTTAAAATTTATTACGAGACATTGTCAACAAAATATTTCTTAATATTTCTCTTATAGAAAGAGAGATCCCACTTCATTAACCAAAGTCATTGCCAATAGACTTGGGTTTATAATGTTGGATAGTCATCCACAAATTTTTGTGCATGGGAAAGCATGACACTTGTCACATGACAATGTTTGCATAGCCTATTTTGTCGGCAAATCTTGTGAGTTATGTTATCATCAATCAATTTGCTGATGCGGTGCTTTCTCAAAAATAAATTAATAATAATAATAAGTGACAGAGATATTCTTGGACTTTGGGGTGCCCTCGAATTTTATAACATATATAATACGTAGTAACTTTAGTAATTAGTTCAATCGAATTTTTTTTTTTCTCTTAACAATATTATTAATCCTTTTAAAAGCCATAAAAAATTTATAAATCTAAAATATTAAGCAAAATTAACAAGCCTAAAAAAATTAGTCTAACAACAAAAATTACCAATAACAAAACTTAAAAAATTAATTCTAATTAATCAATTTTACCCAAAAAAAAAAACAATTCAGTGGTCAACCCTTAAAAAAATTTTAAACAAAATAATTTTGCCCTTACCCAACAATAGATGTACACCAAGTTCCATTTTCTTATATCATTGTTGATAATCTATTAATACTAAATAAAAGTTTATTTAGAATATCATAATGATTTTTTTGTTTAATACTTTTGCTCTTACTTAATTAAATGAAAATAAAGTTAAATGATTGAACTTCAAACATAGATGATACAATTTGCATCAGAACATTTCATTTATATATAACTTTTGAAACTTTTTTTTTAAAAAAAAACTGTATTTTTATCATATTTACTATTCGCAAGTATCTTAACACCTTAGCCCGTTTATTAAGTTTCTAGCATCCCTAAACTAGATTTCAGATCCACAATCTACAAATTTCATTGTTTAAAGCTCATTGGGTCTGAGCCCACAGTTGTCTTTAGGTCCAGGTGCAATTGTGCACTTACAAATTGTGAGACACTTTTTTTTTTTATATACAAAATAGAATTTCTATTCTAACCTAATCTAAGTATATATATATATGTAAAGCTTCCTCTTGGAAACTTGAATTTCGACCCTTGTCCCCCACACCCCACAAGCACTTATACTTGTGAAGTGACTATCGCACCAAACTTATGGAGTGACCATCACACTAAGAATGTCAATTGTGAGACACTTGTATGACTATCATTTAGGATTTTGATTCTCTCACATTCACAATTTTCTTTTTCTTTTTCTTTTTCTTTTTTCTTTTTTCGCGTCTATTTTTATATATTAATTTATTGCCATTTTTAAATGTAAATATTCTTATATCAATTATGAATACGTGGGAAAGGGAATGAAAATTAGATTGAAACAATATTTTTCTTATTATGAAATAGCTTGGGATGAGGTTGATGGTGGAGAATAATTCAAGTGGCAGGTCAAGGTAAGAAATGAACTTACATTATCAAAGAAATGAACTTAGCGTGGGATGTACGGTAGAGAAGTCAAGTCAAGTGGCAACCTGTTTAGCGTTTAAAAATAGTTTTGGATGGAATCATGAGCGTGAAATAAATGTTAGGCCACAATGTCAAACTCATCATCTAAAAATTTGAAAAATGTTAGTAACATAACTTTTCATATAATTTTTACTACAACTTGGTGACAAATCATGAGTGGTGTAATAAAGATAGTGGATTCATAACTTACTACTCCCAATTTACCATGTGAACAACTTATAATAAAAGTTGTAATCCTTATATTACTCTAAAAATTTAAAACGTTAAGATGAAAATGAAATTGTAAACTTAAACAAATAAAATAGTAAACTACATCAATTCTAAATTCCAATTAAGAGTTAGTATCTCATGCGCTTGCCGTATGAGAGATTTTTCCTTCAATTAATTAGTTAAGTTGAGACTTACGCCAATTCCCTTGAAAGAAGTTATCAATACCACAACATTTACACTAAAAGTCAAAAATTGACATGAGAATTTGATATTATTTTTATATTTTTTCAAAGAGAATTTCTATATCCATAATATTTTGATAATATTTACACAACAAATCATAGGTAGTAAATTGTTATTGATTATTATGAGAATGTTGTCAACATAATATTTCTTAATATTTCTCTTATAGAAAGAGAGATCCCACTTCATTAACCAAAGTCATAGCCAATAGACTTGGGTTTATAATGTTGGATAGTAATCCACAAATTTTTGTGAATGGAAAAGCATGACACTTGTCACATGACAATGGTTGCATAGCCTATTTTGTCGGCAAATCTTGTGATGGTGAGTTAAGTTGTTATTGATTTTAAATTAAACTTACAATTATTTAAAATTTATTATGAGACATTGTCAACATAATATTTCTTAATATTTCTCTTATAGAAAGAGAGATCCCACTTCATTAACCAGTCATTGCCAAAGACTTGGGGGTTTATAATGTTGGATAGTCATCCACAAATTTTTGTGAATGGGAAAGCATGACACTTGTCACATGACAATGTCTGCATAGCCTATTTTGTCGGCAAATTTTGTGAGTTATGTTATCATCAATCAATTTGCTGAAGCAGTGCTTTCTCAAAATAAATTAATAATAATAATAATAATAAGTGACAGAGCTATTCTTTGACTTTGGGGTGCCCTCGAATTTTATAACATATATAATAGGTAGTAACTTTAGTAATTAGTTCAATCGGTTTTTTTTTTTTTCTCTTAATAATATTATTAATCATTTTAAAAGCCATAAAAAACTTATAAATCTAAAATATTAATCAAAATTAACAAGCCTAAAAAAATTAGTTTAACAATAAAAATTACCAATAACAAAACTTAAAAAATTAATTCTAATTAATCAATTTTACCCAAAAAAAACAATTCAGCGGTCAGCCCTTAAAAAAATTTTAAACAAAATAATTTTTCCCTTATTAAAAAAATTTAAAACAAAATAATTTTACCCTTACCCAACAATAGCCAAAAAAAACAATTCAGCGGTCAACCCTTAAAAAAATTTTAAACAAAATAATTTTTCCCTTATTAAAAAAATTTAAAACAAAATAATTTTACCCTTACCCAACAATAGACGTACACCAAGTTCCATTTTCTTAAATCATTGTTGATAATCTATTAATACTAAATAAAAGTTTATTTACAATATCATAATGATTTTTTTGTTTAATACTTTCGCTCTTACTTAATTAAATGAAAATAAAGTTAAATCATTGAACTTCAAACATAGATGATACAATTTGCATCATAACATTTCATTTATATATAACTTTTGAAACTTAAAAAAAAAACTGTATTTTTATCATATTTAATTTTGAACTTAACAAACCAATGAAGATAAACATTCCAAAATTGTTTATAATTTTTTTTTCTTTTATTAATGATTAGGATTGACATCTAACGCTAAAAATACGTATTAGAAAATGACGACTTTTTAGGTTCACAGCCCAAAGAAACAAGTCAGTTCACATAATCAACTATCTTGAGACTTGACACCCGTTGACATCAAAGATGACCGTACAAACTAAATGGGCTAGGTTTTTCATTAATAAATAAATGAAATTTCCTATCCAAAAAAAGAAAAGAAAAAGAAATTCAAGGAGGAGAAATGTTAGGTTTATCTAATATTTACCGTTGGTGTAGGTAATATTGCTTTTTCCCCGTTGCCATTTTCCTCGAGTGCCATGTTCACTAATAGTTAATATACAGTACGGACTACGGATCTCCATACTGATCCTCAATTTTTTTTTTCCCCTAGCTTTTTTGCTTTAGTTTTTTTTTTTTTTTTTTTTTTTTTGGCATTTAACAGTAATGTAAATAAATGAATTTAACCAAGAGTTTTATAACTTAATTAATTAGTATATTTTAGTGATCCCAATAAAAGATATCGATTGTACATTTAAATCATTCCTCCTACAACTGTCAAATTATTAAAATAATCATTGGTTAAAAAAATAAAAAATAAAAAGGATGGTTTGGTTTCATTTTGCATCTCATAAAGTCAATGGTGTCAAACTCTCAATTAATTTATAAATATGTGTCGTTGATCGTTATCATGAAAGAGCCTGTTGCTTGGGATGAGGTTGAAGGTGGAGATCGAATAGGTCAAGTCGCTGGTCAGGGTAAGAAATGAAATGAGAAATATTAGTGTTAATGAATTAGACTGGTACTTTGTGAGAGAGTGACAGTTTAATAAATTTACCGGCATTATAGTCAATGAAATAGACTGTTACTTAGCATGGGATTTACGGTAGGTAAGTCAGGTCAAGTCAAGTGGCCTGGAACCTGTTTACGTATTGAAAATCATCTCCATCTGCAACCACTCCACTTGTTTGTTTGCTAAAAAAGTTGATGGGGAAGACAAAGAAAGTGTAATTGGTTTGTATTATTGCCAAAAAAAACAACAAAAATTGCCCTTGCAAAACTCATAGACTCTTGGTGTGTGTGTGCCCACACATTATAGACTTTATAGTCAGTCTAATTGGTGTCAGTCTATGCATTAGTCTAGATCCTTGGATTTTTTGCATTAGATGGACTTGACCGTTGTCTAGACTCTAGATATTTCTCTACTAGTTAGCCTGAGAAGTTTAATTTAGATCGTGATTGATTGATTTTAACTCAGTTTAAACCAACTCGATTAATTATGTTATTTGATTTCAAATTCAGTACTTACACAGACAGACCACAATATCACAAAGCATAATCATAGCAAACATAAAGAACACAAGTGATATGATAATTACGAAACGAAAATCCTAATGAGAAAACTCTCAAAGGGTTTATTGCTATCTATATTAGGGCTTATTGATGTGGCCATGTTGAAAAATTCCGTCAAAAAACTATGAAAAGAAGAAGAAATAATCAAAAATAAAGGTTGATGTACTATTAATCTTTTTCCTTAAATAATGTTTGCCCTCACACAAGAGTTGCAAAAGGGATTATTAGAAACATGTCCTCATGATTGATGATACAGCTAAACCAAAAGTTTTACAAGTAACAATCTTTTTTTTTTTAAGTTACAAGTAACAATCTTTGAGAACTATTATGAAAATTTTAAAACTAGTGTAGTTAGTTACAAAATTGGAATATATTTATAGATAAGGGATTATAACCTTTCAAAAGGCAGTCACCTGGTTCATTTTCCAATTAAAAACCGAAATATAGCCATTAGAGGCAAACAAAAAAAATAGAAGCCCAAATTCGAGCATAACTATAATTATTTTAATTGATAGGACATGAGTATCTGCATCCTCTTACAAAAACATAGGTACTGATCTACAAATGCGTGCAATTTTTATGTTCCAATTATATATTATTTTTCAGTTTCTTTTACTTTTCCAAATATCATTACTCACAACTTATTTTGTATATACCTATATATACAATTACAATATGCCACAAGTAATTTCAACTCTGGTTAAACTCTTTTATTGTGGATCTCTTCAGCAACGCACAAATTTCTATTCATAACTAGCTCCACAACAACTTGATTGTTGTAGGTTATGTAGTAGTCCACTTGAAACACCAATACGGATCTTCAGCACACATTGTTGTTGCAATATCTCCCTCCCTCCCTCCCTCCCTCCCTCCGTACGATTATGAAGTCTTACGTATGACTTGAAAAACTATGGCTCAAATCCCAAGGATTTTGAATCATGGGCCTAAATCCAAAATTATGGAAACTTGTATCTCAATGGATAGAATGGTATCAAGACTAGCTTGGAGCTTAAGTGTAACGCCCCAAAAAATCATAAGCAATAAAATTTTATTTAATTTAAAATTTTTATAAAATTATTAAATAAAAGAATCCATTAATCTAAAAATTTTATCACAAATGTAAGAGCTCTAATTCACCAAAAATTAAAATATCCTCAAAAAAAATTCTCTAGTACAATGTTTAATATCATAGAAGTAAAAATAAAATCTTCAGTCCCATAAAATAATTTGTAACTGCTGACTTCCAGAAATCTCTACTCCAATAATCCATCTAATGTATCTGTAAGGGGAAATGAAGGGGGGATGAGATAACTCAATAAGTGAAATTCACTAACATTGGGGTGTGGGAACAACCTTTAAAAAATAATTCTTACAAACAATTCATTACTCATACCTCATCAATATTTTATCATCAAATATTTCATATAAAAGAAATAATAATCTTTGTATAGTGAGCCATCATAGTGTGTACATATATATATATATATATATATATATATATATATATATATCGATACCATCACAAACACAATTTCCTAGGCTTTACTCATGGTCAAGGTTTACGCCCCGTTAACAGGGTTGTGTTATCCCCTTTTCTAGGACTGGAACCTCCTTTTCATTCCCTTTCTTAAGGATGGTTCTTTTGGAACCTAAAGGTGTACTCCCTTGCTAAAGAGCTTCCTTTTTGGATCCTCAATAGTATACTCCCTTGCTAAGGAGCTACCAAATGTGCACTGTCCCCTTTTCTGGGACCGTCCCTTACTAAGGATTAGCTGCAGTATGATTGTCCCTTATTAAGGATTAACACAATACTGAGCTTTTTAATTACGACTTACCATAGGTTTTCAAAATATATTCAAGATGCTCACATAAATAATCCATTCATAATTCTCAAAATATCAATATATATTCACACATACAAGTTTAAATAAATTTAGGTTGTCCCACATGTTTTTCGTAAAATGAATATTCAACGTGCACATCAAGCATTTATAAAGTATAAATTTATATATAATATCAACATATTTATTTGATATAGAATAGTTTAATAATCAAACATTGTTTTGGAAAAACCCCCAAAATTAGCGAACACCACTTACCTCTTAGTTGCAAAAATAAAGGAAATCAACCTCCCTTGAATCACAACAAATTTGTAGAATTAGAACCTAGCAACACCAAAAATAGGTTCATCAACACACAATTTCCTACTTAAAAATCTATTTTCACGCTTAAACAAATTTATCCTAGACAAAGTTATTATATCCAAAATCTTCTATTTATTCACTTAACTATCCAATTTAATATTGGAAGCCACGTATAGCCTTAATTTATCCATCTAGTTACTTAGCATTCCCACTTGATGCTGCTGGGTATTGACTCTAATATTATATATATATATACATTAAGTGGGATATCTATTAACTCTAACATTTTATATATATTCAATCTAACATGGCTCCCACGTACCAGCCTCAATTCATTCATCTAGTTGCCTATTCCCCCATTAAAGCTGCTGGACAAGTTTTAGAAAACAATAAAAGGGTGATAGTTGATTTGGTCAACAACGGAGGCTATGTGTAAATACATATTAACATAAACACCCTTATCCCTTTAACATAGTCACAAAGTCCAAGCCTATTACTCTATTTGTTCAATTTCAAAGTCCATGGTGACCATACGGCTATATATATACAATTCTACAACAATCATCATGGTCTGCTAGAGAAGCCAAAACTCCATTTTAAAAACTTTAAATCTTCATAGTAAAAAATTATTATACATATATCTATTCAATCAAATATAGGAAGCCATGTAGAAGCCTTAACTATCAATCTAGTAGCCTATAATTCCCGTGATGCTATTGGACTTGTTTTAGCCAATAACAAAAAGGTGATAGTTGATTCAGTCAACAATGGAGACTGCACTCTTTTCTATTAGTATAGAGATAGTCTAGGTTCATAACAATTTCTACCTATGACTATTCCAGTTTCTTAAATTTAGAGCATTAGAAAACCATACATGTAGACTCCAACTCAACGCCACAATGAAGAAAGCAGCGTTCAATAGTCGGCTGAAGTAAAAGGAAATACACGTGTGACCAAAGAGGAAGAAAGTTAGGGTTTTATTTATTTAATTTTTTTTTAAAGCTTAACAAGGCCCATATATATATATATATATATATATATATATATATATATATATATATATATATATATATATATACTTATGTCACCTCACTTAGGCTTCATATTCCAAAGTATATATCTCACTTTTAATATTTTAGGCCCAGATCAATTTAATCCATTTAATTGTAGGCCTCTTTTATAATTTAAGTATAATAATTAAATTGGTATAAAAAAAATATAGGGTGTTACATTAAGTGAAGCTCAATTGGTCAAACTATTGTTGAGCCTATAGATTCATTACAGTCCTTGAACGATCTCTTATGTCTTCGATCAAAATCTTCAAATACAACTTAAGACACTAGGTCATTTGGTAACTAGAACATTGTTTGTGTTTTTTAAAAACGCGTAAGTGAAAAGACATATAAAAATACGTGTAATATTATTTAAAAATTAAAAAGTGTTATTTAAACTACTATAACAAATAACCCCTAAAACTTACAATTCAAGTACTTTTGGATACTGTTGTTAACATAAAATAAGCACCCAAAATATATATAATATATTGGTAACTTCGAAAAGTGGATAAGAACCACTTTTAGCTTTCACGTAGGTTTGCATGATGCTTGCAAATCGTCATGCTTTAATTCATTTTGTCAAGTGGATCCGCGAAACCATAAATCTATGGCATGCATATTTCATAATTTTTTTTTCCAACTGCTAATATAATCTTACATAATTGGTAAATAAAAATATGTCAGTCAATAATAAACTCAAGTTTTTTTTTTTTTTAATAAAAATAAAAATGGACCCAAGTTAATAAAAATAACAATGAAAAGGGAAGAAAAAAGAGAAAGTTTAAAGACAAAAGATTTGACATTTAATGATGTGACAGATTGTCGGTAGAAAGTAAAAAAGTAATGTCAATAGTAGATTCATGTGCAAAAAAAAAAAAAACACTTTCCAATTCAATTGGTGTAAAAAATATTGTTAGTTTTTTTATATTTATAATAAGGCAAGACTTAGGTACAGTACTTACGTGTTGTTTCTTAAATTTCTCTCTTAAAATTCTATCATGTGGATTTTTCCTCATGGAATGAAAGTGTATTTTTTTAGTTAAGTCCACATGACTAAATTTTAAGTGGAGAACCGAATGAACAATACCTAAAACTTGAATTTGAATTTGAATTTGGATATGAAATTAATAGATTTCAAATCAATGGATTTCAAATCCATTGATTTTAGAAGTTATTTCAAATTCAAGCATTTTAAACATTTAAAATTCTCGGTTGATTTTTCAAATCCAAATCCTTGACCTTTTTTAAACTTCCCAAATAAAGGATTTGAATTTAAGCCTGCTCAAATTCAAATCAAAATCCAAATCTAAGAGATCCAAACAGACTGCTAAAATATTGTACCTAAGTTTTATTATTTGTAGCATTATTCAAAAAGAAAAAAGAGCAAGGGTAATTACTCAATCAAAAAAAGGGAAAAAAATAATACCTCTAGCTTTACTGTTCTCCAAAATCATGATAATAAGAAAAAATTCTGGTACCACGCCCTTGGCCACAACTCGCCCATGTGGCGAGTTGTGGCCAAGGGTATGGTACTAGAAGTGCTCTGATAACAAGTATAACAAGGAAAAGTTTAGGACCACATAATTTTCTACAATTTTTTATCATAATTGTGATGGGGTAAAGTGTAATTATTAAAGAAAAAATTGTAGGTTTATATATAAGTAATAGTTAATTGCTCACAATCTGCTATGTTAAAATTATGAAATAATTTGTAGTCTTAAAACTACTAGTATAAAAAAGGAGCAAAAAGATTCTGTGCTTTTTTCAGTGAAACATGACTAGCCTCTGGACTTTTCCTTCATTTATTGAGCAATCAGTTATGTTTGTGCAGCTTCAATAATTCTATATAAAAAAAAATGGTAGGAAAATAATTCTACGATAATAGCTTATTCCACGCACTTTCGGGCCTCATTCCATCTCCTCAATTTCTAGTTGGGTGTGGTTGAGATGGATCTGATCCGGCAAGCATTTTGTGGGGTTTTTTTTTTTTTTGGGACAAAGTTTAATTATAAAATTGATTATCATTTAAAGCTACAAGTTTTTTTTTGAGAATGTAAAGCTATAAGTTTACTCAATAAAATAAACATTACTACATATTTTGAAAATCTAACGATTGAATTTCATGTTCTTAATGCTCTTAATATACATGCTAAATTTTGTGTCAATCAGATATTTTTTAGTATATGATCTTTAAACTTATATTTTATGCATAATTTTAAACTACAAAAATTTACAATTTCAACAATTTATTGATGGCATAGCTGTTATTCTTTAATTTTCTAGAAATTTTGCAAGCATATAGGATATAAAATGAAAATGTAATTTAATAGTATATTTGTCAAAATTCACTTCCAATAAAAAGATATTGAATAAAATTATAACCTAAAGTTACAGCCAATTTTGTAGCTAATTTTTTTTTTTTATTAATAATCTGCGATGTTCATTCCAAAGAAACAGATGGGCAGTCTTCCTTACAAACAAAGAGAGCTCTTGGAAGATTGTATTTATTGAAATTTAAAGACTCCATAGATCTAATTCAGAGTTTTGCAGCCGCGTGAGCAACTTTGTTACAAACTTACAATCTCTCTTAACCCAACGAAACAAACAGTCTTTTGTAGTCCTTATTCTTCAATAAAACTAATTATTTAGCACCAAAAAAGAAATAAAAATAAAATACTTATTTCACACACTTTATCGTAACTCTCTTACATGGTTAATTGTGAGTGATGGAGAAAAGTAATGAATTCGTGTAAAAATAACAATTTATTAGGCAACTAATCACAATCTGTAACATAATAGTTGTAAGAAATGGTATGCTAAACGTTGTAGTCTAAGAATAACTTGTACAACTTAGGTGAATACAAAATCTTCTATTCCACTTGTTGTGTTCTCCTTTATATTTTCATTGCAAATTTGAACTTAAGGCCTCTGCCTTCAAATAACTGGAGTAAGTCTAATAACCACTAGACCGCCACCCTAAGCTGTAAAGGATGCTTGTGAGTTTGTTCATATCCTCTTACACAACCCAAAAATCTTTCATTTATTAAATCAAAGTACAAAAAGTGAAACCCCAAGTTTAAACTTTTTATCTTTCAGTTTTTCAACAAAATCTTTCCTTGACCAAGTCATAGAACAATAAGTGACCCAAATTGCAAGCAACACGAAAAGTCTTCGGCTATGATTCGGTTGATTATAGCAATCCAATTACCTTGGGCCGCATCATAGCAGTCGCTATTGGGCCACAGCAAATGAATTGCTATAAATACTCATCAACGAGAGTTCCCTCCAACTCACAACCAAAAACCAAGATTCATGGCTTCCCCTTCCCAGCAAATGCTTCAGTCTACCTTATTATTTGTCCTTATAATATGCACATGCATATTTCTTCGAGTTGAGTGTGCCACCTTGAGTATCCTTACAGATAAGGAAGCCTTGATCTCATTAAAGTCTGGAATAAGTCTAAAGGCTCCCACCCTCTTATCTTCTTGGGACCAAAACAGCTCATCCCCATGCAACTGGACTGGAGTTGTGTGCAATAAGTACTCTGGCCTGCCTGGCCAGAGAGTGGTTGGCCTTGATCTTTCAGATTTTGGACTTGAAGGGTCCATTAGCCCTCATATTGGCAACCTCTCCTTCCTACGTTCCCTTCAACTTGGACAAAACCAATTCACAGGTATGCTTCCTGATCAAATTAGCAATCTTTTCCGTTTGAGAGTTCTTAACTTGAGCTCCAACAGACTAGAAAGTGTGCTATCCTCAAGTTTAAGCCAATTGACTGAGCTTCGAGTCCTCGACTTGTCTGAAAACAAGAATATCACAGGAAGAATTCCTGAAGAGTTTAGCTACTTGACAAAGCTGGAAGTGTTGAAGTTGGCAAGAAACCATCTCTATGGTGCAATTCCACCAGCCATAGGTAACCTTTCTTCACTCACCAACTTAAACTTAGGCACCAACAATCTTAGTGGTGCAATTCCCAGTGAGTTAAGCCACCTTCAAAATTTGAAGGAACTTGATCTTACCATTAACAATTTTTCTGGCACCATTCCTCCGTCAATATACAACATGTCCTCCCTAGTTTCTTTGGCCGTAGCTTCAAATGACTTGTGGGGTGAAATTCCTGGAGATATTGGGATTAAACTCCCAAATCTTTTAGTTTTCAACTTCTGCATTAATAAGTTCACAGGCAAAATTCCATGGTCTTTGCACAATCTAACCAATATAAAAGTCATACGCATGGCACACAACCGTTTGGAAGGAACGGTACCACCAGGCCTAGGAAATCTCCCATTCCTTGAAATGTACAATATTGGTTATAATGATATTGTTAGTGAGGATGGTCTTAGTTTCATTACTTCTTTGAAAAACAGCACTCGTCTCAACTTCCTTGCAATTGACGGCAACCATTTTGAGGGTGTGATTCCTGAATCAATAGGCAATCTTTCAAAGGTTCTCTCAAAGTTGTTCATGGGAGGAAATAGTTTTCAGGGTAACATACCCACCTCTATCAGTCATCTTAGTGGCCTGACTCTGCTAAATGTGAGCTTCAATTCACTTTCTGGTGAAATCCCAACTGAAATTGGCCATTTAAAAGAATTGCAAATGTTGGTTTTGGCAAGAAATCGATTATCTGGTAGTATTCCAAATTCCCTAGGTAATCTCCAAAAGCTAAACCAAATTGATTTATCAGGGAATAGTTTGGTGGGTAATATACCTACTACTTTTGGGAACTTCCAAAAACTTCTTTCCATGGACTTATCCAACAACAAGTTTAATGGGAACTTAACTAGAGAAATTTTCAATCTCCCTAGTTTGAGCACCGTTTTCAATCTGTCAAAGAACTTTTTAAGCGGGCCTTTGCCTGAAGAAGTTTCTCTTCTAGAAAATGTTGTTACCATTGACCTTTCTGACAACCTTTTTTCTGGTAATATCCCCAGCTCAATCAGAAAATGTAAGAGCTTGCAGAAATTATTGTTGGCCAGGAATTTACTTTCAGGTCCTATTCCTAGTGCTTTAGAAGACGTGAAAGGCCTTGACACTCTAGATCTCTCTTCCAACCAACTTTCTGGCTCCATTCCTGTTGAACTCCAAAACCTTCAAGCCCTTCAGTCCTTGAATCTGTCTTTCAATAATTTGGAAGGGGTAGTTCCCATAAGTGGGGTTTTTGGAAATCTCTCTAAAGTCCATTTGGAAGGCAACCCAAAGCTTTGTTTGCAGTTGGCATGTGTCAAAACTAGTAAGGGAAGAAAGGTAGCCAAACTTGTTGGCATTACTAGTGTCCTGGTATCATTAGCCCTTTGCTTTATTCTTGGCTCACTGTTCTACTTAAAGAGAAGTAAATCAAAGATTACAGGAACTTCTGAATCGGTGAAAGGACAACATCAAATGGTCTCATACAATGACCTTCGTCAAGCAACTGGAAACTTCAACCAAGAAAACTTTCTTGGAAACGGGAGCTTTGGATCTGTATATAAAGGCTATCTAAGGCAAGGACTTGCTGTGGCAGTTAAGGTCCTTGACACTAAGAGGACAAGCTCTTGGAAGAGTTTTCTTGCAGAGTGTGAGGCTCTGAGGAATGTTAGGCACCGGAACCTTGTTAAGCTGATCACATCATGCTCTAGCATAGACTTCAAGAACATGGAATTTCTGGCTTTGGTTTATGAATATCTGAGTAATGGCAGCTTAGAAGACTGGGTCAATGGCAAGAGGAAGAATGCGAATGGGGATGGGTTGAATGTTGTGGAGAGGTTGAATGTGGCCATTGATGTTGCTTGTGGATTGGATTACCTGCACCATGACTGTGAAGTTCCAGTGGTGCATTGTGATTTGAAGCCCAGCAACATTCTTTTGGGTGAAGACATGACTGCCAAGGTTGGAGACTTTGGGCTGGCAAGGTTGCTGATGCAAAGAACAGACGTTCAACATTCTATTAGCTGTACAAATGTTCTGAAGGGTTCCATAGGATACATACCTCCAGGTTAGTACTATTACAGCTTTCTCTTCTGTTGGGTACTTGTAAATGGAGTAACTTGATTTAGTACTGGCTTGCCATTTTCTTCATTTAAACATTCCTCATCTGTGTTAGCATTATAAAAAATATATATAATATCTTCTTTTTCTTTTCTACGTACGTGCATATAATTTCTTTTTTATTGCATATAGTCAACTCTTGGTTATGACTTGAATCAAGGAATATAACATCAATTATATTTAATTCAAGACCTAATTAAGGGCCTCATATGTCAACTCTTATATAAATACTCCAGAGAAATGCTAGTATCATAATTTTTATCACAATTTACCTCGTGGTGAATTGTGAGTGGTGGAAAAAAAAATAGTGGGTCCATGTGAGCCTACATTTCCACCACTCATAACTGGCCACGTGACAAGTTGTGACAAAAATTGTGTGATTATTTGCAGTCTTGACATTACTCATATCTTCATACTATATAAACAATATTACACAAAAAATTTGAGATTTTTTTTTTTTGGGTTAAAGAATCAAATAAAAATTCTATATCCCATTATAATGCGAGATGCGGAAGCAACAAAAAACAGAACACGTTCATTTCAAGAAAATAATAAACAAAACATATTTGCATCTAAAAATAATCTCGAATCTGCGAGAATTCCTTAAATTTACAAGGAGTATGAGATTGCATGATAGAGTATAAAATGGAAGATTAGAGTAAAGCAAAAGATTTTTTGAACGTTTTTTCTTTTCTCTATATTCTTTTTAGCTTAATCTAAATAGCCATAATAGAATAAAAATATTTTGTCTCATTCAATCTTAATTAGTGCTACACTTATCATGCAATCATATATAATTTTTTATGCTTTAAAAAAAAAAGTTTTTATTAACATATTGAATCAACTATATATGATGTAGAGTACGGCATGGGAGAGAAACCATCAACCACTGGAGATGTATACAGTTTTGGTGTAATGCTGCTAGAGCTCTTTACCGGGAAAAGACCAACACATGAGAGCTTCACTGGAGACCTAAGCCTAATCAGATGGGTACAATCAGCTTTCCCTGCCAACATAATGCAAGTACTGGACCCTAAGATGCTACAACTTATGAGCGGCCTTTACTATAATGACAAACCCATAAGCCTTGATGTTCAACATGATTGCCTGATCACAATCCTCGGGGTTGGGCTATCTTGCACAGTTGAAGCTTCTGATGCCCGCATTAGCATTAGGAGTGCTCTACACAAATTGAAGTCTACAAGAGACACCCTTCTTAAACCAGCTCCCGTTATGAACACCAAATCGAATAATATTTGTTAGAAATGGATCTGTTAATGAGTATCTGTGTAATAAGATCTCGTTCTGGACCACAATATGCAGAATTTTAGATCCTTGTTGCTCTCTATAATTTTCTTTATCTTTAGCAGTGTTCTCATTGTTAGATATTCGAAATATACTTTATCTTTTCATGGCATGTGTGAATCTTTTGTGAAGAAATCGCATACCTACATTTTTCTATATATAATAAAAATCATGTATCTCCATAGTTCGATGATGACTTGTTCGTTGAAATCTTGAAAGAAAAGCCTTGATTTCCAAACACAATCTCTTTTCACAACCTAAATTTACAACCCCCCCAACAGTTCTATTTGTGTCCTCTCCACAATCTCTTTCTCTCACCCTAACAACAATAACAACAACAACAAAGTTTCTTGGCATTTAGATTTGCAATTGGGACAAATCTGATTGGATGTGGCCGAAAACGGTGACAAAAAAATGGTGGAAGCAATGTGAGGAGCTGTGAGGATAGGGACAAAAATGGCCGATCGGATTTGATTTTTATTTTTACTGATGATTTATGAAATTTGGGATCTAGGGTGATGAAAATTGTGAGTTTTTCTCCTCCTCGTCATCATTGTTGTTGTTGTTGTTGTTGTTGTTGTTTATTTATTTAATGTATTTATGTGTGTGTTCTCTTTTGGAGCTAGGGTGGTTGTTAGGTAGGAATTGTTTGTTTGGTGTGACCAACCCATAAGCCCTGATGTTCAACATAATTGCCTAATCACAATACTCGGGGTTGGGTTATCTTGCACCGTTGAATCTTCTAATGCCCGCATTAGCATTAGGAGTGCTCTTTACAAATTGAAGCCTGCGATAGACACACCCTTTTTAAACCAGCTCCCATTGAGAATACCAAATCAAATTATATTTGTTAGAAATAGGTCAGTTAATGAGTATTTGTGACACATTCTTGAGTACTATATGCAAAATTCTGGATCCTTTTTACTCTATAATATTCTTTATCTTTTGCAGGGTTTCCATGGCTAGAAACCATCAAAATATACTTTATCTACCCACAACATGTGTTACTCTTTTTTGAATAAACCATACCTCTAATTTTCTTAATAAAAAGAAAGAAACCACATAACTCCATGGTTTGATGATGAGCCCTCCGTAGAAATCTTGGAAGAGAACCATGATTTCTAATTGATGGTAGCTGCAAGAGAGTGTTTGTGTGGGAGGGGGAGGAGAAAACTACTCTCTAGTCTTCATAACATTAGGTGAAAGAAAATAACAATTTAAATCGGCCCATTGTTATATAGTTAGGGTGAGGATATGGGCTTCCTCATATATTTAAAAAGAATTAGTCCATCCCCAAAAGAATAAAAGAGACAAAATAGAAAACCACGTTCACATAATCACTAGATCTAGCAATTGGGCTAGAAAATAAATCTTGGGGATAAGCTATGAGCCCATGTCAGTTTGATATGTCTTAAAATAGACTATGTAATGTAAGAAAAATATAACAATAACAAAAACAACATGAATTTTTTTTTTTTATGAAGAACAACAGCAGAATAAGCTCCTAATTTTTTTGATAATAAGATGTTACATAATTCAAAATTCAAATGCATAAGTTATCACCTTAGAACAAAAGGACATGTGTCTTAGAATATCAAGAAATACACGCCACATAGCGTGGATAATTAAAGATAAATGTCGAAGGCTCAAGTATAAATAGAGAGGATTATTTTCCAAGCAAGGGACACAATTATTCAGATACATACTCATTACTCTTATTATTGCAAATTTTTTTTTTTAAGGTGAACTCAGATTTCATTCATTGATTAAAATTGTGAGAGTCAAAATACAACGCCTCTAAGGCAGGTGGTGGAGATTCTTCCAACCACACCCGTTTATCATCTACTTGTCTAGCATATTTTGCCAGCGAATGGGCAACAGAATTAGCAGTACGTTTTACAAAATTTACTAACCAAGTTCGAAGAGCTGCTACAAGACAATGGATATCTCAATATATGTGACCCAAACCTGAGTTGTTCACCCCTTTGGCTTGAATAGACCGCATGACCTCTATATTATCCCCTTTCCAACACCAATTTCGAGAAGCTCGCATCCAATGCAAACTCCATTACTTTACGGCATGTCATCACCTTTGCCTCCTCACTATCCCTCATCGGTGGCCCTTTGGCTGACAAAGCCACCATAACACCATCCCTATCATTACGAATGACCACACCAAAACCCAATGCCTTTATTATTATAAATTTATAATAAGTTCCTTTGTAGCCGATTTGGTGCATATTAGCAAATAAGTAGTTTGATTTCGGTTGTTGTACTTTAAACACTCTGTTTGTTTCGAAATAAAATATTTTCTTAATTTCAAGTGTTTGTTTGCACGTAAAATATAGTCAAAGTTGTAAAATATTTTCAATTTGACCAAAGTTTGTGCATAAAAGCTTGTAAAATATTTTACCAAATAAATCAAGGCATTTAGGGCACACGGTTATGCCAATGATAGTGGTGGCTTTTTGCATAGGAAATTGAAATAAGCTGAACCATGAGTACTTTTTTGATCTAACAAGACAATGACAATGTTGCTCTCCAATTTTTTTAACAAGCGAAATCTAAACAAAACAAAATGACAATGTTGTCCTCTAATTTTTTTAACAAGCCGGATCTAACAAAACAAAAGGACAAAAATACTCTTTTTACAATTTCCCTCCATTTCCTGCTTCATCTCCCACCAATACTTACTTTACCAATATTTACTTTTTCTTCTCTTCCACTTTACCAATATCATAGAAAAAACTAAAAGAAGAGTTCAATGTTGAACAAAAAGACAAGAAATAAAGAAGAGTTCAATGAATGATCAAAGATGTCTACAAGAATATAGTGTTCAAGAAATTATAAATAAGGTACATATATTTCTTTTGTTCTTAATTTATTTTTCAAATATATTGAAATATGATGTTAATATTTATTTATCATTTTTGTTAAATTATTGTAGAATCAATGGATGAGAATTTTGTTGAGAAGAGTTCAATGAATGATCAAAGAATGTCTACAAGAATATAGTGTTCAAGAAATTATAAATAAGGTACATATATTTCTTTTGTTCTTAATTTATTTTTCAAATATATTGAAATATGATGTTAATATTTATTTATCATTTTTGTTAAATTATTGTAGAATCAATGGATGAGAATTTTGTTGCAAGTGAGATTCATCAATTAGTTCCAATGAGTTGTTTTGACTTAAATGAATGACCTCAAGAAGGTATACTATTTTATTCTATTTATAGTTTATATTTCATTTATAATTGAATATGATGTTGATTCTTTTTTTTTTATCCTTGTTACAACATAAAACAAATGGATGACATTGTAATTGCAAGTGAGATTTATCAAAGTGTTTCATGGAATTGTGTTGACTTAAATGAGCTTCCAAATGATGGAGAAAATAATGTCATTTGTGGGGAGGAATTAGTGGTTTGGAATGAATATCCAATGGAAGAAATAGGAGTTATTGAAGAAAATGAAGATATTAATTCAATAGAAAATGAGTTTGAACCTTTTGTTGGTCAATGTTTTCTTAGTGAAGAAGAGGCTTTCATTTTCTATAAAAATTATGCAAATCAATATGGATTTATAATTCGAAAAGGTCGTTTTGTCACAAAAAAATGGAGAAAATGTAAGACGTGATTTCTTTTATCACCGAGATAGTAGAGAACAATTAAAAAGAGTGGATTCATATAAGGAGCAACAAAATATGATATCTACAAGACGTGAATGCAAAGCTCATCTAAGAACCACATTGTGAAAGTCATTTGACATTTTTTCCACAAGAATGGCATGTCACTAAATTTGTTATAGATCACGATCATGAATTGTTGTCCCATTCGGAAGCGAGATTTCTTTCGACCAATCAAGTTATCACTAAAGAATATAAAGATCACATTCCCTTATTGAAAAAGGGTGGACTTTTGGTTAGACAAATAATACGTGTTATGGAGCTTGAGAAAGGTGTGAAGCATGGAGATCTTCCATTTTTTAAAAGAGATATCCATAACTTTTATGTGAAAATGAGAATGATGCATGCAATGAATGATGCTATGGGTCTCTTACAATTGTGCAGAGTTGCTAAGGAAATGAATTCTAAATTTCAATATGCATATACAACTGATGAAGAGAGTAGGTTGGAGCATATTTTTTGGGCACCTACTCCTTGTGTTGATTGGTACCAAAAATATGGAGATGTGGTTTTTTTTTTTATATACTACTTACAAAATAAATGCATATGACATACCTTTTGGTATTTTTGTTGGCATCAATAATCATGGAAAGACAATTTTCTTTGGTTGTGCACTTCTTCGAAATGAAACAACTAGTGCATTTCATTGGTTAATAAAGGTATGTAAATTATTTAATTATCTTGTAAGGTCGTGCAATTATTTTTCGATTTTATTTGATTAAGTAGTAGTTTAATATTATATATCCTACTATATTTTTTCATGTGCTAATAACTTTGTATTTGATTAATAGACTTTTGCAAATTTAATGAATAAGTCACCTAAGGCAATTTTAACAGACCAAGATCCATGGATTACAGAGGCAATATCAAAAAAATTGTTATCCACAAAACATGCTTTTTGTATATGGCACATTACTGCTAAATTTAGTGGTTGGTTTACAGCAATTCTTCGTAGTCAGTATTTAAATTGGTGCACGGATTTTTACAAGCTATATAAGCTAGACTCATGTGAAGAATTTAAGCATCAATGGTCTCAAGTTATGGAAAAATATGACATGCTTACTAACAAGCATGTAAGTGGTTTATATCAAATCAAGCATTTTTGGGTACCATGTTACCTTCGTGGCTATTTTTTGGGGGGAATGACAACAACTGGAAGATCCAAAAGTATAAATGCATTTACCAAACGGTTTGTTAGTTCCCACATAAACTTGACGCAATTTATTGAACAAGTAAGTCATTATTTATCGTTGCTTTCTTTTATTGTAGAATTTGATTTTTTTTTTTTTTTGTTAATATTTGTAGTCTTTATTTGTCTTTAAATTATTTACAATTTGTAATTTAGGTTGAACTCGTCATTGAAGATATTGAGCAAACACAATCACATGATATAATGTGAGAGAAATATAGAGGTTCTTCTTTAAGAACATTGTTACCGATAGAAGAACAAGCACATAGTGTGTTGACACCCTATGCTTTCAAAAAATTTCAAGAGGAGTCTGGAAGAGCCACACAATATTTGGTGCTTAAGAAAATGGTATTGAATTTGTGTTGCAATATTATGAAGAAAGAACTAGTCAAAAGCACTTGGTCTTATGGGATGGTGAGATGACTAGTTGTAGTTGCAAGACTTTTAAATTTTAGGTATACTTTTTCGTCACACACTTAGTGTATTCATTCACAAAGATTGTTACCAAATTCCATCTTTGTATCTTCCACCATGTTGGTGTTGCAAAACATCATTGGGTAGAAAAGAATTGATAGTGTTAAGTGATGAAAATTTAGTGGACAAGGAAAATATGGTTAATCTAATGCTATTGATGCTCCGCTCTCAAAGATGAAAGGTCGCCCAAAGCAAAAAAGAATGAAAGTTGGAAAAGAATTGGGAAAGCAAAAGAGAACTTGTGGGTTTTGTAAGCATGTTGACCAATGACATCTCTACCTGTCTCTACCTGTCCGGAGAAGGAGAAGGAAAACTCGACTTCCTCAAATGGTGCAAAGAAAATGAAAAACTGTACTTCAATAGATATGGAATTGAACGCAATATTTTATTTGAAATGTTAGGTCTTTTGCTTAAAAAATCACCAATATGATGTTTGTCAACTTTTTTTTTGTCGGTGTTATATTATCATTTTAACAATATTATGCTAATGAATATCATGCATTCTTGAAAAAATAGGAAATTTTGCCATAGAAATAATAGTGTTTCACTAAAATTAAAATCTAATGTCCCATATCATATCATGTATCATGACACTTTTTCAATCCAGAGCAAACCAGTCTTCTCATGACATTTGAAACACAAAATAGCGAGGTACTATATTTAAACTTAAAATAATTTTAAAAATTACTATTTATGTTTTATTGTCTTAGGACACTAAATCTCTAACACCTCTAGCCCACTACTAATCAATAAAATATTTTTATTTCTTTTATTTTGGATTTTATTATTTTTACTATTTAAATCAAATAAATGTCAACCCCATGTAAAACCCTAAATCTATGGGGAAATATAGCAGGGCACCAACACAACCCCACCAATTCACGCGGGTTTATCCCAACAAAAAGTTGGTGGACTGAGGGTGAGGCCTCTCACATACTTACTCTAATAAGGCTAATGGTACAGTACCAAGAAAAAAAATAGAAATAATAGTGTTTCACTAAAATTGAAATCTAATCTCCCATAGAATATCATGTATCATGACACTTTTTCAATCCAATGCAAACCAGTCTTCTCACACATTTGAAACACAAAATAGCGAGGTACTATCTTTAAAATTAAAAATAATTTTAAAAATTACTATTTATGTTTTATTGTCTTAGGACACTAAGAGCCTGTTTGGTTTAGGCTTGTTTTGAGTGATATCATTGGAAACTCATAATTCAGTGATGAAAAAACGTGGGACCCACACAATTTTTTTTGTTTGGCTTGATTTCTTGATCCTGTTTTCATCACTCAAACTCAAAAATTTGAGTGAGAGTGATGAAAACTGAAAACACCAATTTGGTGTTTTCAAAAACTGAGATACAAAACTCAGTGGCATAATGGTAAATTTTCAGACTCTGTGGGGCCCATTTCTTTTGTGTTGTCATGTTCGTTAGGCTATTTACATTACCGTTGCAAGCACCACCACAACAAACCCAGCGCCACCAACAACCACCGTGAAATTGAAACTCAACCACTACCAAAACACCAAAATCAACTCACAAAAACAACTGTCGATCCACACGACCAAAACACAAAACCAGCCCCAACCAATTTAACCCAACCCTAACCGATTCAACCCACCATCACCAATCTGAACCTAGAAACCACTAAAACAACCCACCACTTTAAACCCAATAACCATCGATTCAAACCAACCAAAAACAGTTGAGAAAGAAACAGAGAAGAGAGAAAAAAAAAAATCAAATACAGATTGAAGAGGGGAGAGGGGAGATACAGAGAAAGCACCACGAGCAACCATCATCACCATCACGAGCAACCACCACAAGCCACCGTGAGATCAATTCAAACTCAGCCCAAATCGGTTCATCTCTGTGTCTAATTTCATGATTTGGGTCTCCGATCTAAGGATTTTGAGTTTGGGTTTGCTATGTTTGTGGTTTGGGTTTGCTATGCTTTCTTTTGGAAATTTTTTTTTTTTTTTGTGTGTGGCATCAGAGAGAGAGCAAGACCAGATCGTCACCATCAGAGAGAGAGCATGACCAGTTTGGGTTTGCTATGTTGTGCTTCTGTGTTGATGTGGGAGGCGGGGGAAGAAAAGAAAAAAAAAAAAAGGTTTTTTGATGGGATGAAATGAAGGAGAGGAAAAAAAGAAAAAAAAAAAGGAAAAAAGAACTAGACTCGCGGATAGGAAACGACTTCACCACTGTGTATAGTCAGTGGGTGGGTCCACAACTTTAGCAAAAAGTTGACTTAAAAGGATGCGTTATGTTATTGGGTTTTTAAACCAAACAAGAGTTTTGGGATTTTTCAGTGAAAGTGGGATTTGAGAACTGAGTGATGAGTTTTGAGTTTTAGTTATGAGTTTTGGAAATTGAGTTAAGAAAATTGAGTAATGGGGAAACCAAACGTGCCCTAAATCTCTAACACCTCTAACCCACTACTAATCAATAAAATATTTTATTTCTTTTATTTTGGATTTTAATATTTTTACTATGGGGAAATATAGCGAGGCACCAACACAACCCCACCAATTCACGTGGGTTTGTCCCAACAAAAAGTTGGTGGACTTAGGGTGGGGCCTCTCACATACTTACTCTAATAAGGCTCTTGAAGATGTATATTGTTTACATCAGTAGCCTCTTCATTTATACTTTTCCACTAAGTGTCACAAAATAATGTTACACGTGTTTAATTTGTCCAATAAAATAATGCCACATGACAGAATAAAAATAATGTGAATAATAGACACAATTGATACTTATAATAAATTTCACAATAAATTCAGTTTTTCACAAATACTTATAATAAATTTCACAATAAATTTCACTATAGTTAAAATAATTAATTGTGATATAAATACTTAAATAATTTCACAAATACTTATAAAAAGTTGCATTGGTAGCATTATTTAATCATTAAACTTAGATAATTGTTTGTAGCAAAGGAGCCATACTGTCGTAGTCAAAAAGTTATTTACTGTGTGTGTAGGCCTTTACGAAAAAAGAAAAAGAAAAAAGGATTGTGTGGCTCTTTGTTTACCACATATCCACATGAGGACAACGGGGTTTCAAAAATCTTGTCTTCCTTTCAACTGCTACACTGCTATAAGGGAGGCAAGTCTTGGTCTTCAACAGGGTTTCAAAAATCTTATCTTTCAGCTTCATTACTTCTTCTTTTTTCTTTCTTTACTTCTTTTTCTCTCAAATCCCATCTCTTTCTCTGTATTTTTTTTCTTTCTTTCTTTCATTCCCTCAACAGACAGAGACCACTGAAATCAAAGAGAACTTAAGCACAAAATGGGGATGGCTTCAAGGAACACCCGATCATGAACCACACCTAGCGGACACACCCATTTCAAGGCCCCTCCTGTCGTCGGCAACAAATAGTTGTTCATCTTTGAATAGTTCCGGCACCGAGATTCACAAACCCATATTGATTTCTTTTTTAAAAATATTTAGGTCATAATTTTTTTTATTGATTATATGTTTTGGTTTTGTTCTAGTAACATCTGAAATTTGTACGAGTATTGAGTTGTAATTTTTGTAAGAGGATTTTTTTTAATGAGAATTTTTGTAAGAGGTTGTTTGGTGGTAGAGTGTTGTTTTCGATTAACTTGTTTGAGTTGTGTAACTAGTGTTTCAACTTTCGAGGAGGAGGAGAAGAAATGAGTGAAGGGTAGTTTAGTCTTTTCAAAAAAATATAATTTGTCAGATGGCTTTTCTCTTGTTCCCAAAAAATTCATTGATGTCTTGTGGAAAAGCAAAACAAAATTATTAAACTATTCCCTTACATGTACGTGGAGCACACATTAACCGGAGACACAAATCAGTAGTAAAACATTTTACAAAACTCTAACTCCCTCACACCCAATCCTACATCCCTCTTCTTCTCAATTCTTGTCTCCCTCTCTCACACTTCTTGTCTCCCTCTCTCAAACTTTCTCCCTAGCCAAACCAGTGAGACCAGCGACAACACCCACCAGCAACAAACCACCGGTGGCGCCACTCCTTAGCAAATCCGACCCAGTTCTTCAGCTTTGAAAATCACCCTACAAGACCCAAATTGAAGAGATTAAAACCATTCATCTAAGATTGTTGAGTTGAGTTTCTGGAGGACGGATTGTGGTGGAGCTGCTTTTGGTGGGTCGGATTACGGTGGATTTGGTGAATAGATGATTTTTATGCTGATGGATTTTGGGTATGGTTTGTGTTTGTCGACAGTGGCAGAGGCAAAGTGATGGTGCCTTGACAGACAGCATGGGTTGTTTGATGGGTTTCAGGTATAGGTTTCATTTATCACGGTGGTGGGTTGATGGTGGCTTCATGAATGACTTGGGTTGTTTGATGGGTTTCGTGTATACTATGTAGCTTGGTGGGATTTGATGATTGTTGCAGTTTTTTTACTGGGTTGTGACTTTGGATTTGTTGGTGATGCTTCAAAAGCTCCAACTAGACAAAATTTTGCTTTGATTTGCTATGTTCTAGTTGGACTTTGCAATGATCCAGTGGGTTGTGTGATTAGAAAATTTTTACAAAATGATTTCTTGAACATTTTCACAAATGCTACTAAACACTCTAACATAAAAATATTTGAAAATATTTTACATTGAAATAAACGGAGAGTAACAATGTATGGATGTTACTTGTTTTCTAGTAGTTCTACCCTCTATTTGTAGCCTAAACTGTAATGTATTTAATTTTACTAGTTATCTTTATTGCATTGAACATCGACATAGTTAATTACTTAATTTAGTATTACATTTTTCCTTGAAGTGTGTATCATCGAAATTATTATCATATGGTTTTTTTTTTGGTTACGTGACAAATAAAATTAGTATATGAAACTTATAAGTATTAGTTTTATATGTGCAAGTTAGATTTGTAAACTCGTATGAAAAAGTGTATGAGATATCTAACAATACATTTTGATGAATAATCTCAAGTATGATAAAAATGAAAGCTTTAACATCTTAAAGTCAAGAGAAAAGAAAGTAGTGCAAAGAAAGTAAAGACAACAATGGAGTGTACGTGAAAAACCATTTGAAATGGATGAAAAGCCACGGGTAAGGGTGAATCCCTTACTCTTTCAAGCTTTCCATTATATGGAGAAAGTGGATGTTTTCCTTGTACAGTGATAATTTTCTTACTAAAAGAGAGGTCTTTTCTTACAAATTTTCTACTCTTTTTTCTAATATTCTCTCCTGGTTCTTACCCTAATAGTCCAGTAACATGTTCATTTTATAGTTCGAGGAATGTTGCTAGGTATAAGAGATAGATGTCAAACTGTGATTCCTCCATTTGAACCCTAATGCAGCTGTTGTACTATGTAGTGGCTAGAGGAGAGAGAATAAGCACGCAGAGGTTAGTGTAGCGGTGTGAAAGTGACCCTGTTATTACATGGAGAGCAATCCTTGGACAAGGAAAGGGGCATCAGGGGCATTGAGAGTAATGCATGTGTCCCCAACAGTGGTCCAGCACAAGCATAGCCAATGAAAGGGAGGGATTTTATAACCTCTAACCAAAGAGGGTCACTATCTCCCTTTTGTGAGTGCTGGGTGTCCATGTCAGGTGCAAATCTCACTCTTCCCCAAGATGGTCACGCTGTTGGCACAGACCAAAGATCCTTCTTCCAGCCAACGTTCCCTTTCGTTTGCTCACAGTCGTTCCACGTGTAGAGTCCAAATCCAGCCGTGCTAGCATTCCTACGTACCTTGGCTAGAGTATTGTACAAGTCTCAAACTGTTTAAAATAATGTTATTGTTTTTTAACAAAATATAGTTGATACAATTTTCAAACCCATTTCTCAACAAAAAAAAAAAAAAAAAATCTCAAAGCCAAAGCTTGTCTAGAAAAATAAATTATCGAAATAATTGAACAAAATAAAGAATTGAGAATTTTGAGAGAGAGTAACCATTAGATAGCAAGGTCACACGCAAAAATTTGGCTGCCTTAAAGTATCACATAACATATGCTAAAAATTAGATTTTATATCTTATAATTTCTATTGAAAATGGAATTCAAGAAAGAAAGAAAAAACACCAAGTTGTTAACTTATGGTAAAAAATTAAATACAAAATAAAGGGAAAAATAATACGTAAATTACTTTATAGCATCCTTTTGTTAAGGACTTTAAGAGCATGAAATTTTAGTTTTACAATTTTGATCTTATGCTTTGAACTTTCTAAGAGAGAGAAAGAAAGAGAGAAATGGACCGTGTAAGGGCAAGAAAAAATCCTAAAAGCCCACGGCCCACCAAGAACAATGGCTAGCTCAATTCATCTATGACCCAAAACAAAAAATTTATAGAGAGGGACACAATAAAGTAATGGCCCGGTTTGAGGGTCAGACAAGAAAGAACAGGGCAAAATCTATATATTAGATAAACCAATCCCTTAATACAAGCCTTCCCGAGGAGGTCAAGGCTTACAATTTCCTCAATCCTTTTCACTCCAATTTTTCTCTCTTGTTCTTCTCTTTTCTTTTTCTTCTCCTTTTTCTTTTGTCCCCCTAATGCAATCTCCCTTTCCCCTATATATACACCTTTCTTCCATACATCTCAACCATCCATTTCCCACCTAACCAGTTTCCTCTTTTGACATTTGTCCATTCCCACAGTTTGTAGAAGGTAGTGAAAATAAACTATCTAGCTATGATTTGCACTGTTCAAGTCACTTCCTCATCAATGCAGTTGATAAAAACTGTTCTCCACTATTTAATGTGGCCAAGTAGCTAGATGTAGGGCAATCAATGCAAAGCCCACAGGCTACCCTAAACCAGCAACATCCCCTTGTAGTTTTTGGCTCTCACTTGGTAAGCTGTAAAGTGCACTTGGACTTATTAAAAAACTACACCTTCCCGAGTAGCCATCCTCCTTGGGCCCATGGCCCTCGACCTTGTCACCTTGTTGCAACCCTTGAGCTTCAACCTTGATCCCTGGGCCCCCGCACATGTTGGCTCTCAAATCTCATCCTCGATCCTCGAGCCTCCACAAACTGAATAAACCAAAATGCAATGTTAATGAGATTCAATAAGAACGTAGTAATAATAAATAATTCGTTTTAACTTTTAAATTTATATAAAATATAGATAAAGTTCTTTCAGTGAGGTAAATACAAACCCATAACCCTTTATAAACAAATTCAAACAATAATATAGCAATTGATATGACATTTTGTTAGATCGCCACTAAATCCTAAAATAGTACAAACAACCACTTATAAACAAGGTCAAATAAAACTCTGAAGGCACATCAAGACCAAGTGATGCAAATTTTGGTTAGATCAATGCTAAAACCAAATAAATGGTATAATCAAACACATAAAATGGTTAACTTGTAATTTTCATAGTACCATACATAAAAAAATATGAATCCCAAAATTGTTTTTCAAGTGGGTAAAGAAAACAAAAATGCAAACAACTCTACACCCATTTTACAACTATTTTATGTAACAAATTGTAATTAGATATTTGTTATTTTTACATAAATTTATAACTTTTTTCGACAACTCACGATTAGTTATATTGGATAATTGTAAAAATGATTAAATAAGTTTAAAATTGGTTGTAATATTAAAAAATTTCAAATACAAAAGGTGAAATAGATTTTTATTTATTTGTTTGGGGAAGCAAAAGGTGAAATAGATGGTGCCTATTTATGGTGACATTTTCCAGTGCAAAAATGTAATAGAAATGCACTATGCACAATTGTACTTGTACACCATTGGTCAATGGTCATTAAAACCATAGGGAGCGGTTCAATTAAAAACATTGTAAATATAATCAAAAGCCCGCCGAGTCGCAAAATTACATTACAGAAACCCGGGAACATAAAAAGTTTGCCTTTAACGTTTTGTCATTTTGCTCAAATTCCAAAATTCCCACACAAAATTTTGAACCAACCACAGATAGTTAAAAAAAAAAACACAAACTTTCAAAACTCAAAACAAAAATAAATTTTTTTTTCCCACACACGCCTCTATCCCAAAAGCGCGTTTTTGAAAAACAAACAATGGCGCTCATTCTCATTTTCTTTCTCATTACAAAACCCTTCTCTTCTCTCTCACAAACTCACCCCAACTCTCTCTGCACACACACACTCACTCTCTTTCTCTGAGCACCTAAGAGCAAAAGAGAGCTTCCAAGGTTTCTCAAATGGCAGAGCAAGAGAACTGTGTGCGCATCACTCGCGCAGCGAAAAAGAGAGCCTTGTCTGCAGCTTCAGGCTCACCTAACAAGAGGCGCGTGGTGTTGGGGGAGCTGCCGAACTTGTCGAACGTTGTTGGTCCGGTGAACAACAAGCCTGTAACGAAGACAAAGCCAAAGGCAAAGAAGGCACTAACGACAACGTTAACAAGCACAACAAAGGGTAGTCCCACAAAGGTGGAAATCGATGACAGTTGTGATGATCCCCAACTTTGTGGAGCTTATGCAGCCGACATTGATGACTATCTTCACAAAATGGAGGTAAAGACACAATCTTTTTTGTACATAAATTGTTTTGGATTTTGTTTTAGCCATTTTGGATTAATCGGTATTTGAATTTGGGGATAATTTTGAAGATGGAATTTTTTTATAATTATTATATAGGTAGAGCTAAAGATGTAATTTTTAGCCATTTTGAACTAATGGGTGTTTGAAATTTGAGTTTTTTTGATGTGGGGGTTTGGATTTGGGGCTAATTTTGAAGATGGGTTTTTTTATTTAATAGATGGAATCAAAGAGAAGGCCATTGCCGAATTACCTTGAGAAGGTTCAGAAGGAAGTTACTGCTAACATGAGAGGGGTTTTGGTGGATTGGTTGGTTGAGGTTGCAGAGGAGTACAAGCTTCTTCCAGACACTTTGTATCTCGCTATTTCATATATTGATAGATTCCTATCTTTGAACGTTGTCCATAAGCAGAAGCTTCAATTGTTGGGTGTTTCTTCAATGCTCATTGCCTCGTAAGCCTCCAAATCTTTAAAACTAATTGTTTTGGGCTTTAGATAAGCAATTGTTGTTTATAAAAAAGTATTTATGAGCAATGCTAGTGATATTATAAATTTTACTTGTTTAATGTTTATAAATTGATGTGTTAACTTTTAAACAAATAGCAAAAAAGTTATTTTTTTATTACATAGTTTGTGTCATTAATTAGAATATTGATTATATCAATTTGTAGACATTGTATAGTGAAATTGATAGTAATTTTAGTTTTTTTTTTTTTTTAGATGGGTTTTAATTCCAAGGGATTGTACAATCAATTGGGATCATGTCTTGTGAAGTGAAGCATAGGTTTTTAGTTTGAATCTCTTATTCCCTTTATAAATAAAAATAATTGTATTGTTTATGTGCCATCAACCATAATCTTGTTAATGTTGGTTTGTAAATATTTTATAGTAAAATTGATAATAATTTTAATATTATGGTTTAATCCTAAGGGGTGGTACAATCTACTTGGTTAAAAATTACTAATCATAAAATAGTTTTATAAATATGGGTTTTCTTTGTTCTCACAATTATTGGTTTTTCTATTGTGATGAGTAGGAAGTATGAAGAAATTACTGCTCCAGATGTGGGTGATTTTTGTTACATTACGGACAATACATATCCTAAGGAAGAGGTGATTGTCTTTTTTTTTTTATTTTTTATACTTAATTTTCATTTTTCTTTCCCATGTGGATCTAAGTTTTATTTTTGTGCTTTCATTAATATTGGTTTCATTGTGATTGTAAAGGTGGTGAAGATGGAGGCTGATATACTTAAGTCACTAAAGTTTGAAATGGGCAATCCAACAGTAAAGACATTTTTAAGGTAAGGACACTGTCAAGAATAACCCAGTGTTACAGTTATCCATAAATGAACCAGTGTTACGGTTAAAAACTTAAATGATACATTCAACTGATTATAGTTATTTTTTTTCCCGTTTTGGTTTGCAGAAGATTCACTAGCGTTGCTCAAAAGAACAACAAAGTAAGCTAAATGTCTTCTTGGCTCTCTTGTAAATGTTCCTGATTTTGAAACGTTTTTGTTATTGACTCATTGTCTTGTGCCTTCTACAGAGTCCCAATTTGCAGTTAGAGTTCCTTGGCTATTATCTTGGGGAGTTAAGTTTGTTAGACTATAACTGTGTGAAATTCTTACCTTCCTTGGTGGCTGCATCAGTTATCTTTCTTGCAAAATTTATCATTCAACCAATGATACATCCTTGGGTAAGAGCTTGACTTTTGAGACCTGCTAATAGTATGACTTTTTTTTATTTGAAAGCACTTACAAGTTGTATGCTTTCACAGTGCGCAACACTTCAACAATATTCTGGATACAAACCAGCTGATTTAAAGGATTGCGTGCTTATCATACATGACTTGTATGTCAGTAAAAAAGGAGGCTCTTTACAAGCCATAAGAGAGAAATACAAGCAGCATAAGGTATTTTATGGTTAAACATTTATAACTGAAGTTGATGTAAATTCTCACATAATTGAAAGAGTAGTAATCTAATTTCGTAAACATTATTTTCTTGGAAACAGTTCAAATATGTGGCAAGTATGCCTTCACCTCCAGAAATACCTGCTTCTTACTTTGAAGATCTAAAAGAATGACAGATTGGTATTTAGGTTATTTATGGATAACCAAGTAGAAAAGTTGAATGTGGGATGGAAATGGATATTTCATTCAGTAGAAGATTTGCTTTCGGTTGCACTGGCTAATGTTGATTGATGGGAGGTTCTGCAAACTACATTATGTGCTGTGAACTGTGAAGGTTGGCAAAATTCTTTTGGATGATTGCTGTGGCAGGAGGTTTTAGGATGGACAAATTTCTGGTGAAGAGGGGCAAATAACTTACCATCAGTTCCACTTGTAAATGGTTATGCACCTCTAGGTTAGTACTACAAGTAGTCTTACTTTTGGCTTGTTATAAGTTGTAACTGGCTTGCCTTTGTTCAACATTGATTAATTGAGCTTGTCCATGATCTGCTTCTATGAGTCCATGGCAATTTAGCTATTTCTTTGAATTTTATTAATGGAATGTGATTTTGTGATGCAGAGTCCTTTGAGATTAAAGGAAGCTAGAGGTGTAGTATGCTATGGAGCAATGTTACTAGAGCTACTATAGTTTTTTACAGTCTGCTCCAAAATGGCCAGCCAGTAAACCCAGAATGTTACAGTGTGATTGCCTTGTTGGTGCATTAGAGTTGCCACCTCAAACTGGAAAATGTTCCCTTCACCTACCAAAACTCTGATTGAGGAAGCCAATTATTAATCATGAGCACAAAGACGTCCCTAGAAACGTGATTTCTGTATGTTTCCATCAGCTAAGGATGATTGGTTGTGTAAATATCTAGTTGGGCAGATAGTCAGTGTGACTGTTGATGAGTAAACTTCAAACTTGGGCACCGATTCAAAATTTTTGGATCCTGCAATCAATTGCAGAAAGAGCATAGAATAAATTTTCTGATATTTGACAGACATTGATTCTTTTTAACCTCCTTCCATGGGGTGTAATTGACTAATTGTAGAACAAGATTTATAAGTTGACATTATTTTCTCCATTGTCTTAGTAGTAGACTAGCAGCATTATCTCTATGTGATGTCATATTTATTGGATCTTAGGGGAAATATATCCATCTCAACAATGGATTTGGTTCTAGTACTCCAATAATATCAGCCAGGTTAATCTAACAATTGTGAATTTGCCCGTCAATCAATCCAATATGTTGATCTCCAGTAGGGTCATGATGGCCTATTTTACAGTCTTCCATCACATTTCCATCTGTTGTCTACGTGGGAAAACACAATCAAGATTTTGCGTGAAGCAAAAGAGAGCCTTTTGTGTCTTTGGCCGTATGAGCCTGTTGTGTATATATATGCTCATGTGCAAAGAAAACATGAATAGTTCATAAGACCATAAGAGGTAACTAGCGCTACTAACCGGATTTTGTAATAAAAGCAACATTGGCATGGGAAATTAGATGACCAAATTTTACTTCTAAAAATCTTATGGACTACTTGCTTCTCACTTGTTCGATATTTTTGAATTTAGGAAAGAAAACAAAAAAGAATAAAATTATGAAAAAGTGGATATAACTTTTTCAATTGCTTTTCGGGGATTAGATGTGATAGCTCCAAACTGACTTGCAGCTAAAATTATACTCTATATATATGCTTAAAGTCAAACTTCATAAGTTCACAAATTATAATTCATGAATACACTTTTACGTAGAGTTTAATTGATTTGATAATCAAGCTTAAAACTAGGATTGAACTTGATTGTTTCATAAGTAAACAAGTATAAATAAGTTTTTTCCTAAGCACTTCTTTACTCGTTTACAACCTAAATAGTAAAAGCTTTATTCTTTCACATTGCTTTTTTGATGTGGTTATTTCGCATATACTTTTATGTGTTAAAAAGTGAACATTCTCGTATAAATTGAGACATATGTGTGAAGTAGTAAATGTATTCTAATGTGAATGGATATTTTTCCAATAATAAATACTTTAGGGGTGTGTGTAGTTCCTATCCTATCCCACACATATCAAGTGAGGTTGGAAAATTACTAAGCCAATCCCCGCAGGGTGATTTTTTAATTTAATTTTATTTATGGTTATAGTTAATATTAAACTATAACACTAACATTCATCAACCTTAAATTATTATGCACATGAATAATAATCATGGTAGAATAATTATATTGCATTACTAGTATTTTGATATGTAATAATTATAGGGGACAGGCGACGCACCATGATGGAAAATTAAAGCACAAAATTATTGCATAAGTAAATTACCATAAACTTTTATCATGTAGATAATAGAAGGAAATGCTATTGATGGTCAATCAATTTATATTAGTCATGGTGGGATCCAATTAGCTCAACTGGTAAAGTCTCTAATGGTTGTATAAGAGATTTAGGGTTCAATCCCCGCCTACACCAAAAACTGATTGGTGTCTTGGTCTAATGATAAAGAGCTATCATCGAGAGCGGATGTCATAGGTTAAAACTCTCTAAAAAAAAAATTTATATTAGTCACGCATGCCCACCATATGTTTTATGCTGTGAAACAAGCTGATGTTATTTTCTATGTTCTTTATTATTATTATTTATTTATTTTGAGAAGGTATTGAAATATTTGGAATAAATGAATTCCATTAAATATAATTTTAAGAATACTAAACAGACTAACCTCATTTTTACATGTGCACCAATTTTACATTTTTCATTTAACAAAAAAATGTTAGCGGTAAACAAAAATATCCCTATTGTTGATAATTTATGGTGGTGATCGTTGGTGAACATTTCTACTGCATGCAGAAAACTTGTATCCCATCATATGTTTTTGGGAATTTTTTTCATTAAAAAAAAGTACTCAAAATTTGTCACTTGTGAGTTGTGACAAATAAAACCTAGATTTTTTTTTAAAATTTTATTATTTTAATCCATATACTTTATAAATCATTGCAATTTAAACACTTTGTATATATATATATATGTGTGTGTGTGTGTCAAAAACCACTAGTGAATACCCTATGTTTGGCGTTCAATGCTTCAAATTCGTTATCTTAAACATCATTTCACTCTTTTTAAACATGTTTAAAACTTTTCTCTTTTTACCGGTTTTGTCCTTTTTTATTTGTGTTATGTAGTCTTTCCCAATTCCAGAGTCTCTTTCTCTAGTTTGGAGAAGAAGACAATCATCCACGACAAAATGGTGTCATTTGAATGTAATAGATAACCTTCACAATTTTACTATCACTAGATAGGTTGCTTCATTAGTAGTTTTTAATAGATATAGATGGGGTATTTAGATTGTCATGTTATAAAAAATTTAAGGTAATATGACAAACTTAAAAAATCAAGCCTTAGGGCCCGTTTAATATTTATGTTTAAATAACAGTTTTCAGTTTTTTTGAAAATACGTGTGGGTGAAAAAATATGTGAAAATACGTGTAATGTTGTTTAAAAACTGAAAACATACGTTTAAAATGATGTACCAAACAACCCCTTAGTTTGTCATAAGAGATAAGTCAAGCCCCAAGGGTTTTATTTATTTTTTTTTATTATCGTCCTCTTTTTCTTTCCTTACAATTAGTGAGAATGAGATTTGAAATGAACCATAAAACTTTTGGCAATTATATAAGTTTGGGGGTATATATTAACTGTGTAAACTCAATTAATTGACACCTCTTAGTATTTTAATTAAAATATCTAAATTTCAATATTCAAATTCCCCATTTCTAATTATATATATTAAAGTAACAAAATCTTTTGGCAGTCCAAAAGGGGGGAAGGGGGAGAAGATATAAAGATTTGAACTTGGTAGAAATAGATTGGTTCCTTTGGGTTTCCTCCATATTTTCCACTAATATGTGTAAATTGGTGATTGATATTAAAAAGTGTTAGTTTGGTATAAAAATAACTTAATCTATTGATGTATTCCATTAATAAGTTCCGTTTTGAAAATAAGTTGAACAAAAAATATAGTAATGACTAAGAGTTTTTATTTTTATTATATATTTTTTATACAAAATAGAATTCTACTCTAACCTAATTTAAGTGTATATGTGTGTGAAGCTCCTTCCTGGATACTTGAACCTCAATCCTTGCCCTCCACACTCTACAAGCACTTATACTTATGGAGTGATCATCGCACTAAGAGTATGCGGTGGTTGGAAAATATATCTTGATTTTGTAAGAGTTTGGCCATTCTGTTTTAGTATGAAATAAAATGAGGATAAAAGTAAAACAGTAAATAACCCTTTTTTTTATTAAAAAAAAAATAGTTTTTCAATTACCATAAGTACCACTAACACGTGTAGTCCATAGATATATAATAATAAAGTTTTTCAATTTCTAAATAAATGTCAACCTGAACCACATTGGCGGAAAAATGACCCGCCTAACCACAAACACAAGGTAAAACCTTTTTCTTTTTTTTGTTGATACAACACAAAGTAAAACTTAAATCTTAAAAAAAAAAAAAAAAATCAGCTCAGCAATGAGCAATCAGCCCCTCAAATTTTAAAACACCAAAACTTATCCAGAATGAAAAAAACAAAGCCCACCGAAATGAAATCCAAAACACCCTCTTAAACAAATTAACACAAAAAACTCAAACCGAGAAAAGAAAAACACAGAGAGAGAGAGAGAGAGAGAGAGAGGTGCCAAAAAAAATTAAGCATTTTAGATCTGTTTGAAATCCGCTTATTTTCCTGAAACTGAAAACTTTTTACTGAAAGTATCATAGATAAAAGTAAAAGTTAGCTGAAATAGTATAACGAGACTTATAAATAGTACCAAAAAGTGCAGTAAAACTTATAAATAATAACAAAAATAAGTTAAATAGTAAAATAAGTTTGCAAAAAATAAGCTAGCAAAGCTGACACATGTTTCATTGGGAAATGGCACCATATATATTAAATAGGCACCATCTATTTCACCTTTTGCTTCTCCAAACAAATAGATAAAGATAAAAATAAAAATCTATTTCATCTTTTGTATTTGAAAATTTCTAATATTACAACAAATTTTACACTTATTTAATCATTTTTACAATTATCCAATGTAACTAATCCTAGAGAAATTATATGGCTCTCATGGTGGACCACATCACTTATCTACAATTCCACTAAAAAACTTCTACTTGTTTAAAATTGCTAAGTCAGTAATCAATTTATATTTTTTTAAAAATTTCTCACTCAATAATTTTAAACAGGTGGAAGTCTTTTAGTAGAATGATAGACCACATTACTTGTCTACCATGATGACCTAATAATTTCTCCTAACCGTGAGTGGTTGAAAAAAAAGTTATGAATTTATGTAAAAATAACAAATAACCGATCACAATCTGCTATATAAAATAGTTGTGAAATAGGTGTAGAATTGTTTGCATTTTTTTTTTCTTTCCCTGCTTGGAAAACATTTTTGGGATTCATCTTTATTTTTATTTATATATATATATATATAGTACCATCAAAATTACAAGTTAACCATTTTATGTGTTTGATTATACCTTTTCTTTTCTTTTATTTTGGTTTTAGCATTGATCTAACTAAAATTTGCATCACTTGGTCTTGATTTAGAGCTTTATTTGACTTCATTTATAAATAGTTGTTTGTACTACTTTTAGGATTTAGTGGCGATCTAACAAAACATCGTATCAATTGGTATACTATCGTTTGAAAGGACTTTATCTCAATGAAAGAACTATATATATATATATATATATATTCTAAATAAATATTTAAAAGCTGAAACGAATTATTTATTATTACTATGCTCCTATTGAATCATATTAATGTAGCATTTTGGTTTATTCGGTCTATTCCCCCCCCCCCCCCCCCCCCCCTCTTAAAAAGTTCTAACTATAAGATCAAATTTAGCTCCCATTTATTAAAATCTCAAACCCACCAAAACTCCAATCAACATAACCAATTTGAGTAACTTATTACCAAATTAGATTGCCCAATACCTATACAATAACAACCAAACTTTAGTATCAAAATTTTAGTATCAGCTATCAATCCATAATAGATTAATCATGGTGACTCACAAAAATCCTTCATAGATAATGGCATTTCAATCTCAAAATTCTAAAATGTTCTGTGAGTGGAGACTAATAGACCTATATATAACACAGATTGCAAACGTTTGTTTCTCTTAAAATTGACGAACACCCAATTGATAAAAAGACCCAAATAAGTACCGAACAACATGGCCCAACTGAAAAAATCAATCGAAAAGGCAATGCGGGACCTTCTTTACCTCCATGTTGTGAAGGTAGTCATAAATCTCAGAAATATAAGGCCCGCACATCTGGGGATCATCGGACTTATCCTCATTGTCTTTCTCCTTTGTCTCTTCAAGCTCTGTAGTGGTCGTCAATGCCTTCTTGACCCCCTTAGCCTTGGTTTTACTCTTGGGCTGTTTCTGTGGCGGCTCTTCAGAACCACCAGCATTTACGACGACGTTTGACGAGTTTGTAATCTCGCCCAACACCACTCTCTTCTTGGCAGGCCTTTCCTCTTCAGCCATGGATGGCTGTCCTCTTCTTTGCCAAGCGCGTCATGCGCACGCTCTTCCCTTGCGCCGCCATGGCAGTGATTATACACAGTAGCTTTCACAAACCCACTTGATATTACAAAAGTTACTTTATTTATTTTATCTACTCACTTTACAAAACATCTAGTAGCAATTGATCTATTTTAACTTTCAATACAATAAAATAATACAAACATCACAAGAAAATAATATATCTATTGCAATAAAATAATATATCTATTACAATAATTAACAATCACACACACCGCAACCGCCACCGCTACCGTTGCAACCACCACCGCCGCTATCGACTCTTCCACCGCCGCCGCCACCACATAATAGCAAATAATCGTCTAGTATTAACAAGTGATTTTTTTAACTCCAAATTATACTTATACATTTTTTTTTAGTAAAAAGATTTTTCAATCATCATGATAGCAAATAATCATCTAGTGTAACAATAATTTTTTTTTTAACCCCAAATTATATATATACAAATTTATGTTTTGACTAAAAAAACTTTCTCAATCATCATGATAGCCTATCGTCTACTATAACAATATTATTTGTTTAAAAACCAAATTATATATATACAAATTTATCTTTAATTAAAACAATCGTCTTAATTGTTCGGAAGTAATCTTGGAACAATGTCAACTATGAAATGGAAGAAATTTATAAGAAAACATATTTTTTTACCACTTCTTTTTTTTTTTTTTTTTGAGAAAATTTACCACTTCAATTAAATATCACTTCTTTATTTTTTATTTTTATTTTTTATTCTCTCTTTCTCTCTCTTCCTCTCAGTCTTTTTCTCTAAACCAAGATCAACCAACAAAGTGATCAAACTTTCACTCTTTTTTCTTAACTCAGCAAACTCACTGCCACCTAAACCCCCACGTCACAACCCAGCCATAGCCACCACCAAATGCGCACTACCCAGCAACCATGATCACTACCAGATACTCACTGCCTAGCCACCATGATCACAAGCCATTATCGCAAGATCGACTCACTAAGACCCACCAAACTCATAGTCCAACCACCGTGATCACAACCGAAACCCCCACTACTGTTACCAAACCCATCAAGAAAAAACCCAACAACCTGAAATTGCAAACCAATTGGCAACCCACCACCACAACTTGATCAACAAACCACCAGCCCAACCACTGCCAACGACTTTATAAGCTATACTAGCTATTGGTGCCAATGACTTTATGAGATGGGTCAGAGGTGTGGATCAGCAATTTGGAGCTTAGGTTGGCTTGGGAGTTCGACGAAGTGGGTCAGCTAATGGATCGGTGATGTCGAGCTTTGGTGGGTCGGTGACGTTGAGGATCGAGTCGGGCTGACAGCGGTGAGAGTTTGAGAGAGTGAGTTTGAGAGAAGGTTTTGAGAGAAGGTCAGACAGAGAGGTGAGAGTTTGAGAGAGAAGGTTTTGCCTTTTGAGAGCACTTTTTAGATAATAAAAGAATAGAAAAAAATAAATAAACAAATATTATTTTAAATTAGATAAAAAAATAAAAAATAATTTTTTTTTAGCTCTCAACTACCATGCACAACCACATATGGTTGTAGTATACTGTAGCAACGAAGGTAAATTTTTTTTACCTTTTAACTCTATTATTGCAACCTTCTAACTTTTTACCTTTTTTTTACCTTTTAACTTCATTATTGCAACCATATATGGTTTTACCTTCTTTTTTTTTTTTGTTTTTTGTTTTTTTTTTGTGTAATAGCACTAAAAATAACCTTTTAACTTTTTAGCAGCATTATTGCCGGTGCTCTTAGCCTTCTGGTTTTGAGAGAGAGAGAAAGAGGACAGAGAGGGATTTGGAGAGTGAGAGGAGAGTAGGGTTTTGTAGTTTGTAGTTTGAGCTTTGTAGAGAGAGAGAGAGAGAGAGAGAGAGCCATTTGAGTTTATCTCAAAAGAAAAGGGTTGGCGCTAGTGTCTGATTCGCTAGATTATTTTTTGCCATCTTACTTAACTGATCACCTGCATTTTTTGGTACTTCATGACTATTTCAGGTAACATTCTCATTTTCTTACAAACCTTCAACTGATTCTCATTAACAAAACCCTTCTCTTCTCTCTCACAACTCACCTCAACTCTCTCTGCGCGCCCCCCCCCCCCCACACACACACACACACTCTCTCTCTCTGTCTAAGCACCTAAGAGCAAAAGAGAGCTTCCAAGGCTTCCCAAATGGCAGAGGAAGAGAACTGTGTGCGCATCACTCGAGCAGCCCAAAAGAGAGCCTTGTCTGCAGCTTCAGGCTCACCTAACAAGAAGCGCGTGGTGTTGGGGGAGCTTCCGAACTTGTCAAACGTTGTTGTTCCGGTGAATACCAAGCCTGTAACAAAGCCAAAGGCAAAAAAGGCAATAACGACAACGTTAATAAGCACAACAAAGGGTAGTCCCACAAAGGTGGAAACCGATGCCAGTTATGATGATCCCCAACTTTGTGGAGCTTATGCCTCCGACATTGATGACTATCTTCACAAAATGGAGGTAAAGACACAATCTTTTTTGTTCATAAATTGTTTGGGATATTGTTTTAGCCATTTTGGATTAGTGGGTATTTGAATTTGGGGCTAATTTTAAAGATGGGATTTTTATTATTATTATATAGATAGAGCTAAAAATACAATTTTTAGTCATTTTGAATTCACGGGTGGGGGTTTGAATTTGGGGCTAATTTAGAAGATGGTTTTTTATTTATTTAATTTTTATTTTATTATTATTATATTATTATTATTATTATTTATTTTTTTAAATTTTTTTTTTTAATAGATGGAATCAAAGAGAAGGCCATTGCCGAATTACCTTGAGAAGGTTCAGAAGGAAGTTACTGCTAACGTGAGAGGGGTTTTGGTGGATTGGTTGGTTGAGGTTGCAGAGGAGTATAAGCTTCTTCCAGACACTTTGTATCTCGCTGTTTCATATATTGATAGATTCCTTTCTTTGAACGTTGTCCATAAGCAGAAACTTCAATTGTTGGGTGTTTCTTCAATGCTAATTGCCTCGTAAGTCTCCAAGTCTTTCAAACCTTTTGTTTTGGGCTTAAGATAAGCAATTGTTGTTTTATAAAAATGGGTATATGCGCAATGATAGTGGTATTATAAATTTTATTTGCTTAACGTTATAATTTGATGTGTTAACTTTTAAACAAATTAAAAAAAACTATTTTTTTATTACATAGTTTGTGTCATTAATTATAATATTAATCATATCAATTTGGAGATATTGTGTTGTGAAATTGATAGTATTTTTAGTTTTTTATTTTTATTTTTTTAGATGAGTTTTAATTCCAAGGTCTTGTATAATTAATTGGGATCATGTCTTGTAAAGCGAAGCATAGGTTATTAGTTTTTGAGTCTCTTATTCCCTTTATAAATAGAAATAATTCTTTGAAATTTATTTGTTGTATTGTTTATGTGCCATCAACCATAATCTTGTTTACGTTGGTTTGTAAATATTTTATAGTAAAATTGATAATAATTTTAATATTATGGTTTAATCCTAAGGGATGGTACAATCTACTTGGTTAAAAATTACTAATCATAAAATAGTTTTATAAACATGGGTTTTCTTTGTACTCACAATTATTGGTTTTCCTATTGTGATGAGTAGGAAGTATGAAGAAATATCACCAAACAAAAGGAAGTATGAAGAAATTACTGTTTTAGATGTGGGTGATTGTTGTTACATTATGGGGAATACATATCCTAAGGAGGAGGTGATTGTCTTTTTTCTTTTTTTATTTAATTGTCATTTTTCTTTTCCATGTGGGTCTAAGTTTTATTGTTGAGCTTTCATTAATATTGGTTTCATTGTGATTGTAAAGGTGGTGAAGATGGAGGCTGATATACTCAAGTCACTAAAGTTTGAAATGGGCAATCCTACAGTAAAGACATTTTTAAGGTAAGGAAACTGTCAAGATGCTGTGTATCTTCCTCTTTGTTCATCACTAATTATCCATAAATGAACCAGTGTTACAGTTAAAAACTTAAATGATACATTCAACTGATTATAGTTATTTTTTTTTTTCCCGTTTTGGTTTGCAGAAGATTCACTAGCGTTGCTCAAAAGAACATCAAAGTAAGCTAAATGTCTTCTTGGCCCTCTTGTAAATGTTCCTGATTTTGAAACATTTTTGTTATTGTCTCATTGTCTTGTGCCTTCTACAGAGTCCCAATTTGCAGTTAGAGTTCCTTGGCTATTATCTTGGGGAGTTAAGTTTATTAGACTCTAACTCTGTGAAATTCTTACCTTCCTTGGTGGCTGCATCAGTTATCTTTCTTGCAAGATTTATCATTCAACCAATGATACGTCCTTGGGTAAGAGCTTGACTTTTGAGACTAATAGGCTAAGAATGTATGGACCCATTTGGTAAATTAATTAATTAATTAGCCAAGTTAATTAATTAGATTCAATTACATGCAATAAGCGTAGTAGCACAAACAAATTACCAACTAAGTTAAATGCAACGGAAAATAAATTTGACACAGGTAATTTGTTTACAAATAGGAAAAACTACTAAAGTAAAACCCCACCGGATGAATTTAAGGTCACTATTCCTGAGAATTCACTATTATCAAAACAAGTAGTTACAATTAAAGGAATCTCAGTACATTATTCTGAACTACAGTTGAACTCTTACTCTAATACCTAATTGGATTTGTAATATAGCGGCAATCTCTCCTTTTCAATATATGGCTCTAAGTACGTGACTAACCAATAATGCACGGATCCTAGTACGTGATTAACTCCACAGCAACCCTTTGATTGTTGTAGTTGATTTGCAGTAGTTTCACGTAAAAACATTAATAAGATCTTCATTGTTGGTACAAGAGACTTTACTTTGTTACAGAACTCAAAGGCGTACAAGAAACGCAATAAGAATTCTTTTTTATGTAGGAGGAGACAGGGTTCAAAAAGAAAATTTTATGAAGCTCTCTAAGGTTAATTTTTTCTTTTTCCACCTCCTTTAAATAAGAGCTTAATGGGCTCTTATATTTCAAATAAGTATACCTTGAGTTTTTTTAGTCAAATAAGGATTATACAAATTCACAAACCTTGAGTTTTTCAAATCCTATACAAACCCATAAAAAAATAACCTTTTAGAATAAAAATGTTGTTGGCTATAATTAGAATCCTGTCAACTTCAATAGATCTAGACATGTGTCGAGCTTTAATGAATCTCGACAGATTAAATTTCTGTTGAAGAGGTATTGAGACCTGCAGATTGTACTTTTCTTGAGCAGTTCTTGAGTAATCTTCATGTTTTCAATATAATCACTTGTAATGATAATCTTGAACCTATTTAGATTTATCCAAATACAAGTAAAATGCGTTTTGTCAAATGATATGATAATTACATAAACATATGTCCCTTGCTGGTACCTGCTAATAGTACGAAGTTTTGATCTGAAAGCACTTACAAGTTGTATGCTTTTCACAGTGCGCAACACTGCAACAATATTCTGGATACAAACCAGCTGATTTAAAGGATTGTGTCCTTATCATACATGACTTGTATGTTAGTAGAAGAGGGGGCCTTTTACAAGGTGTAAGAAAGAAATACAAGCAGCATAAGGTATTTATGGTTTAACATTTATAACTGAAGTTGATGTAAATTTTCACATAATTGAAAGTGTAGCAATCTAATTTCATAAACATTATTTTCTTGGAAACAGTTCAAATACGTGGCAAGTATGCCTTCTCCAGAAATACCTGCTTCTTACTTTGAGGATCCAAAAGAATGACAGATTGGTATTTTGGTTTTTTATGGATGACCAAGTAGAAAAGTTGAATGTGGGATGGAAACGGATATTTCATTCAGTAGAAGATTTGCTTTCAGTTGCACTGGCTAACGTTGATTGATGGGAGGTTCTGCAAACTACATTATGTGCTGTGAAGGTTGGCAAAATTCTTTTGGATGATTGCTATGGCAGGAGGTTTTAGGATGTACAAATTTCTGCTAAAAGTCAAACTTCATAAGTTCACAAACTAATTCGTGAATACACTTTTACGTAGAGTTTAATTGATTTGATAATTAAGCTTAAAACTAGGATTGTTTCATAAATAAACAAGTATAAATAAGTTTTCTCCTAAGTACTTATTTGCTCATTTACAACCTAGATAGTAAAGGCTTTATTCTTTCACATTGCTTTTTTGATGTGGTTATTTCACATTTACTTTTATGTGTTAAAATGTGGACATTTTCATCTAAATTGTAGACAAATGTGTGAAGTAATAAATGTATTCTGATGTGAAATGATATTTTCCCAATAATAAATACTTTAGGGGTGTGTGTCGAATGTGTAGTTCCTAGAGTTCAAATCTTCTGTCCCACTTTTCCTGCTCCACTCTATACTCCACCAATAAAAACTTGCCACGTATTCACCTAATTAATTAAATACTACTATTAATTAATAGCGGTAGCATTTAATAAGTCAATAATTATAATATTTAATTAATTAGGTGAACACGTGTTAAGTTTTTATTAGTGGAGTATAGAGTGGAGCAGGAAAAGTGAGACAGAAGATTTGGACTCTAGTTCCTATCCTATCCCACACATATCAAGTGAGGTTGGAAAATTACTAAGCGAATCCCACAGGGTGATTTTATTTATGGTTATAGTTAATATTAAACTATAACACACACTATCATTCATCGACCTTAAATTATTTTTCATCATGCACATGAATGGCTATCATGGTAGAATAATATATTGCATTACTAGAATTTTGATATTTAATAATTACAGGGAACAGGCGACACACCATGATGGAAAACCAAAGCGCAAAATTATTGCCTAAGTAAATTACCATAAACTTTTATCATGCAGATAATAGAAGGAAATGCTATTGATGGCCAATCAATTTATATTGATCACGCATGCCCATCATATGTTTTATGCTGTGAAACAGGTTGATGTTACTCTCTTTTTTTCTTTATTAAATTTTTTTTAGAAGGTATTAAAAATTTTGGAATAAATGAATTCGATTAAATATAATTTTAAGTATACTAAACATACTAACCTCATATTTACATGTGCACCAATCTTACATATTTTAATTTAACAAAAAAATGTTAGCAGTAAACAAAAATGTACCTATCATTAAAAGAGTTGAGAATTTATGGTGGTGATCATTGGTGGACCTTTTTACAGCATGTAGAAAACTTGTATGTCGTCATCTATCTATGGGAATTTTTTTATTAAAAAGAAGTACTCAAAATTTGTCACCTGTGAGTTGTGACAAATAAAACTTAGATTTTTTAATTTTATTGTTTTAATCCACTGACTTTAAAAATCATTACTATTTAAACAGTTTATATATGTCAAAAAGCACTAGTGAAAACCCTATGTTTGGTGTTCAATGCTTCAAATTCATTATCTTAAATATCATTTCACTCTTTTTTAAAATGTTTAAAACTTTTATCTTTTTACAGGTTTTGTCCTTTTTATTTATTTATTTGTGTTATGTAGTCTAAGTCTTTCCCAATTGCAGAGTCTCTTTCTCTAATGTGGAGAAGAAGACAACCACCCACAACAAAATGGTGTCATTTGAATGTAATAGATAACCTTCACAATTTTACTACCACTAGAGAGGTTTCTTCATTAGTATTTTTTAATAGATATAGATGGTTTTTTTTTTTTTTTTTTTTTTTGAGAAAGATATAGATGGAGTATTTAGATTGTCATGTTATAAAAAATTTAATCTAATATGACAAAATTAAAAAAAAAAAATTCAAGACTTAGTTTGTCATAAAAGATAAGTCAAGCCTCAAGGGTTTTCTATTTTATTTTATCATCCTCCTCTTTCTCTTTCCTTACAATTAGTGAGAATGAGATTTGAAATGAACCCTAAAACTGTTGGCAATTGAATTGTAACTTATGTAAATTTGGGGGTATATATTAACAGTGTAAACTCAATTGGTTGATACTTTCTAGTATTTTCAATGAAAACATTTAACTTTCAAGCTGAGTTTGGATACAGCTTATGCGTTTTGCGTCTGTGCGTTTTGCGTTTTTTTTTTTCTTCTGCTGCTGTACAGGTCAGGGGACAAAGGTTACTGTTCATGCACTATGCATGAACAGTAGCCCGCTTTTGCTGACTTTTTAGCACATTTGTGGATCCCGTGTACTGTTCACGGAACCCACAAACTTCACTTTACAGAATATTTTTTATTAAAAATGGGTCCTACGACACTATTCACACATTTGAAAATTTTTTTGGTACAGTGTTTTCAGCAATAAGCTCTATCCAAACGGACCCTCAGTATTCAAATTCCTCATTTCTAATTATATATATTAATGTAACAAAAATCTTTTGGCAGTCTAAAAGTGGGGGGGGGGGGGGGGGGAGAAAAAGATTTGAATGGGGCAGAAATAGACTGGTTCCTTTGGGTTTCCTCCATATTTTCCACTAATATGTATAAATTGGTGATTGATTTTAAAAACTGTTAGTTTGGTGTAAAAATAACTTATTCTTTTGATGTATTCCGTTTTAAAAATAAGTTGAACAAAAAATATAGTAATGACCAAGGGGGTGTTTGGTATATGTACTTAAAAATTGAAATTGTTGTTTAAAAATATATGTGAAAATATGTATGAGTGAAAAAATTTGTGGAAAAACATGTAATGTTGTTTAAAAACTGAAAATTGTTGTTTGAGATAGTGTACCAAACACTCTCTAAGAATTTTTATCTTTATTATTTATTTTTGGAGAATATATTTTAATTTTTGAGTAAGAGTTTGACCATTCTGTTTGATTAGTATGAAATAAACTTAAATCAAACAGGCAATGAGGATTTATCTCATTCCCCTTTCCTCAAATGTGTGTGTTTGTTTCTCAAAAAAAAAAAAAAAAAAAAAAAAAGGCAATGAGGATAAAAGTAAAACAGTGAATAACCCTTTTTTATTAAAAAAAAGTTTTTCAATTACCATGAGTACCACTGGCACGTGTAGACTGTGTAGTCTATAGATATATTATATAATAAAGTTTTTCAATTTCCAAATAAACGTCAATACCTGAACCACATTGGCGGAAAAATGACCCGCCTAACCACAAACACAAAGTAAAACTTAAATCTTAAAAAAAATCAGCTCAGAGCCATAAGCAATCAGCCCCTCAAAATTTCAAAATTTAAAACACCAAAACTTGTCCAAAATGAAAAAATATCAAAGCCCACCCAAATGAAATCCAAAACCCAAAACCCTCTTAAAAAAAAATTAACACAAAAAACTCAAACCGACAAAAGAAAAACACACACACTGACGCAGAGAGAGAGAGAAGCGCCAACTCTTTTCTTTTGAAATAAACTCAAATGGCGCTTTCACTCTCTCTCTCTCTCTCTCTCTCTCTCCAAACTACAAAACCCTCCTCTCCTCTCACTTTCCAAATCCCTCTCTGTCCTCTCTCTCTCTCTCTCTCAAAACCCAAAAAGGCTAAGTGGGTTTGTGAGAGCTACTGTATATAATCATCACTGCCATGGCGGAGCAAGGGAAGAGCGTGCGCATGACGCGGTTGGCGAAGAAGAGGGCCGCCATGGCTGAAGAGGAAAGGCCTGCCAAGAAGAGAGTGGCGTTGGGCGAGATTACAAACTCGTCAAACGTCGTCGTAAGTGCTGGTGGTTCTGAAGAGCCGCCGCCACAGAAACAGCCCAAGAGTAAAACCAAGGGTAAGGGGGTCAAGAAGGCATTGACGACCACTGCAAAGCTCGAGGAGACAAAGGAGAAAGACAATGAGGACAAGTCCGATGATCCCCAGATGTGCGGGCCTTATGTTTCGGAGATTTATGACTACCTTCACAACATGGAGGTAAAGAAGGTCCCCCCCATTGCTTTTTCGATTGGTTTTTTCATTTGGGCCATGTTGTTTTGTAGTCATTTGGTTCTTTTATCAATTGGGTATTCGTCGAATTTAAGAGAAACAAATGTTTGCAATCTGTGTTATATACAAGTCTATTAGTCTCCGCTAAGAGAACATTTTACAATTTTGAGATTGAAATGCCATTATCTATTAAGGATTTTTGATACTAAGGTTTGGTTGTTATTGTATAGATATTGGGCAATCTAATTTGGTAATGAGTTATTCAAATTGGTTATGTTGATAGGGGTTTTGGTGGGTTTGGGATTTTAATAAATGGGGGCTAAATGTTGTGATGGTTAATTAATTGTTCAGGTGGATCCAAAAAGAAGACCTTTGCCTGATTACATTGAGAGGGTTCAGAAGGATGTCAATTCTAATATGAGGGGTATACTAGTGGATTGGTTGGTTGAGGTTGCAGAAGAGTACAAGCTGGTTTCAGATACTTTGTACCTCACCATTTCTTATGTTGATAGATACCTGTCTTTGAATTCCCTCCATAGGCATAAGCTTCAGCTACTGGGTGTTTCAGCGATGCTCGTTGCCTCGTAAGCTCCCTTGAAATTGTTGCTACTCTTGTGATTTGAGATATGAGATTGTTAAAAAATGATGGGTTTTTTCCCACTTACTAAAGCATGGTTATTTGTTGTGACATGTAGAAAGTATGAAGAGATTAGTCCTCCGCATGTGGAAGAGTTCTGTTACATAACAGATAATACTTATACTAAGGAAGAGGTACATTGTTTTTTTTTTTTTCTAATGGTTTTATGTTTTTGCATCTTTGACCAAATGAGGCCTAGGTTATTGTTGTGCTCTTTGTTGAGATTAGTTTTGTGGTGATTGTAAAGGTGGTGAAAATGGAGGCTGACATACTTAAGTCACTGAGTTTTGAAGTGGGCAATCCTACAATAAAGACATTTCTAAGGCAAGGATATTATCAACTTGCTGTATTTTTTTTCTTTTATCATTGATGATCTACAGAAAAGCACAGGACATTGGACTGATTGTTGTTCCTTTTTTCCATTTTGGTTTGCAGACGATTCAATAAAGTTGCTCAAGAGAGTTACAAAGTAAGCTGAATCCTCTCTGTATCAGTCTTTTAAACTGATGAGCAAAAATGGTAATTTATGTTGTTGACTAATTATATTCTTGTGTCTTCTGCAGGCTCCCAATCTTCAGTTGGAGTTCCTTGGTTACTACCTTGCGGAGCTAAGTTTGTTAGATTACCATTGTGTAAAATTTTTGCCTTCTATGGTTGCTGCATCTGTTATGTTTGTGGCAAGATTTATGATCCGGCCAAAGATGCATCCTTGGGTAAGAGTTGATGTCAGGGGCTCATTTATGGTGTTAAATTTATTGTATGGATGGTACTTATTAAGTAAATGTATTTTGCAGTGTTCAGCCCTGCAAATGTACTCTGGATATAAGCCAGCTGATTTAAAGGAATGTGTTCTTATTATACATGACTTGTATCTGAGTAGAAGAGGTGGCACTTTTCAAGCTGTAAGAGGGAAATACAAGCAGCACAAGGTATGTGTTTTAATGCACTTATAAGTTATAATTGGTCACCCCCAAAAGGGGGAAAAATAGAAGATGCTATGATAAGTTTGACTTGTATACTAACGGTACAGAAACTGTAAAATCTGATTAAAGTCATTGTTTTTCTCTTAACAGTTCAAATGTGTGGCAACCATGCCTTCACCTCCAGAAATACCAGCTTCTTATTTTGAAGATGTCAGAGAATGACAGACATTGTCACTTAGGACATGGCTGGTTGAGAAGACCTGGACAGTGAGAAGGAAATGAGTGTTCTAACTTGTAACTGAAAATGATTGGATTTTTGTTGCCTAGGCTAGTCATGATTGACAGAAGGCTCTGGGAAGTGAATGGTTAAGAACTGCAGTGATATCGCTTTTGTGTACTGTAGTGGTCTTATTCTTGGTGATTTCCATTTGGTGTAAGAATTCATTGGTAACACAGTCCTACTCCTACAACACTTGTTGGTTTTCCTTCTCTTTTTGGGGCAGATTGTAAATTTACTAGCGTTGATCATTTTGACAAATGATGTTTCCTACGTTTTTGAATCAATATCTTATTGAGAAAGCATTGGATGCATATGTGATCTTCCTGTACACAATACAATGATCATATTTTGTTTGAATTATGAACAGCCAATCTCTATAGTTATCAGTGACTGCAGTACCTCCAATCTCTTTAATATATATTTATCAGATTTATCAGTTTGATACTTCATGTGCATTGAATTTAATGTTCATTATTACCGATATCTAAGCAAAATTTCAGAGTGTTTTCTATACTCTTAATTATTTACTTTTTTACAATTGTTGCACTAGCTTTATTTGAGTTTGGCAATCCAATAAGGCAATAATGATTTGATTGCAATCTAATTGTAATCGAATTTATTATACAATTAGTTATTTTTAATAAAAGCTTCTTTTGATTATTACAATTGTTTGATTATTGTTTTCTAATAAAAGCTTCAATAATTATAGAGAATAAGGAATAGGATTGAATGGATTGAACATGACCAAATTGGATTGAATAAGATGGAAGTTGACTAAATTGGACTGAAGTGGACAAATTGAACCGAATAGAAGTAATGTAGACTAAATAGGACAAATAAACCGAATGGCCCAAATAGGAAAGTGGATCAAAGTGGATAGAATGGACCGAATAGGATCGAAGTAGACAAAATAGGACCAATGTGGACTGAATAGAGCCAATGTGGATTGAATGGACCGAATTAGACCGAAGCGGACTAAATAAGACTAGTGTAGAGCGAATTAGATTGAATTGGATTGAATAAGAATGATGGGCGGAATTGGACTAAATATAACTTTAGTGGACATAATGGACTAAATAGGACCGAATAGGACTGAAGAGGATAGAATGGACTGAATAAGACTTTTGAATATTTACCATTTTTATGGCTCATCTTCTAATATCTAATGACTATTTTAATATTTTTCCTTTGTATTATTTTTTTAAACTCAAAACTAAAGAGTTTAGCCCAAATATAATAAAATTTCATAATTTTTAACCCAAAAATGAAGGAAAAAAATGAATTTTTGAGCTAAACTTGAAAAGAAAACTTATAAAGAGAATCAATTTAAGGTTCAATTAGTCTAAAATGGACTGAAGGGGACCAAAATTGACTGAGTGGACTGATTAGAATTTGTTTAATTTTTAGGAAGAACAAATTATCTTAACAAAAATTTACAGAAAAAATTATAAATTATATTACAATAAAATTATTTATTTATTTCAACGCGACTAGTAACATTTAAAGTTTAAGTGTAGCTTTTATTATTACTACATTTTTTTAAAGTTAAATTAGCACAGTATTTTATCAATTTTGGTCTATTTTGATCCATTTGGTTTATTTTGGTATACTTTGGTCCATTTGGTCCACTTTGGTTCATTTGGTCTATTTTAGTCCACTTCGCTTCATTCAGTATACTTTCAGTCCATGTGATCCAATTCAGTCCACTTGGGCCCATCTAATCCATTTTGGGAGCCTTATTTTTATTCTTTTGTAGGTTGCTCTTTAATTTTGTGCTATAATTTCACCAAATTGTATTTCCAAATCCATAGAAATAGAAAATAATTTTCAGAAAATTAATTTGTAATAAGAGTCGAGTCTTCATTTTTTTTTTTTCTTAATTTTTGGGTTAGAAAGTATGAAATTTTATTCTATTTAGGTCACACTCTATAGTTTTGGACTAAAAAATACAAATAAAATATGCATGTTAACCACATTAGCATAGCATTTTAGTGCATTGTGTCAAATTGCGACTAGTGATTGGAATAATGGATCCATCAAGTATGATACAAAATCATGGCCTTCATTTCCTTTCATTGTTGCAATAGGTTGTTTTTGGTAGATCGGGCTCTTAAACAAAGGAAAAATGGGCATGAGATATCTAGAGAAGAAGTGATGATAACAAAAACACAATCCAGTGGCAAGCCATGCTCTGATATATTTCCTTCTCCAAATTCCAAAGAGAGTAAAGAAGAGACGCCCTAGCTTCTAGGAACTGAAAGTAAAGATATTAGACGCAAGTCAACTATTTGGTCCGAGAGCCCTTGGCATTACCACCAATACAAGGTCCGCTATCATATTCTCCCTATGCAGAGGGTAAACTCTTTTGCTATGATTTCAGCTTTTCAATGTATATAATGAAGTAATATACTGTTTTGGGGATGTACCATTTTGTAAATAGCAGGAATACAAGTAGTTTATGGTTCTACCTTTTTTTCTCTCCAAATTACTAGTAAATTACACAAGCATTCTGTTAAGATTTAACGTTTAGAGTGGACAATATACCCCTCCATGCAATTCACAACATACCATGTGAACTAAAGCCTCCATCTACATCAGAAATCTGGAATGTGATCCATTGTATATATCACAAATGACCCTGTACAGAATATAAAAAGAAAATTTCCCCCCTTTTAAGGTCATCTATCACAATGTTTAGAGATGGATGGGAAGACTAAGCTAGCCTAAAAAATTGATAAGAAATATGCAGGTTTTACATTCGGAAATCCAAAACACAAACAATGTTGTTAGCAAAACAAGCAGCAACCTTATCACCTTCTTTGTTCCAACAAACTTCAAAAATTCCACCATTTCCAGTTAATGTTTTCACAATCTTCCCTTCCTTCACAGACCATATGTGCAGGCATTTATCCATAGATCCACTGGCCAAATACTCACCATTAGGGCTGAATGCAACAGAGTACACAGGATCCCTGTTGCAACAGAAAAACCATTTTTCAATACAAATTTGAATAAAACTACTGCCATTATATTGTCAATTTCAAGAAACTGAGGAAATCAAAAGCTCCTCTTGGTATACTTTTCAAATGCTCTATTGGAAGAATTCAGATTTCAGAGGAGAAAAGAAAGGAATTCAGATAACCATAACCATCCATGCTATGCTGAAAGATGAAAACACACCACAATACATGCGTGTGCATCTGGGCCAAAAATGAAATGGATAGCTATAGCATTTGATGCTGCAATTATTCTGTCCATGTTTTGAGTGATAGAAGCTGCATCATATCTCCAGTTCTATCTAATTAATGGGGACCTCATGAGGTTCCTACAGAATTTCTTCAAAAATGATGTGATGTGATCTTGCTGCTTGAAGTACTTGACTAATGCATGAAATGTGATGTTATGTGATATACTACAGCTTTAAGTTTGATACCTGTGACCATTGAAGCTGGAAATAAGTCTTCCTAGTTCCACATCCCAAAGCTTTATTGTTGAGTCAAAGGAAGCGCTGATCAATAAAGAGAAAAGAGGTTACAGATATAAAAAGAAAACGTAGAGAGTAAATTACTTGTTGCCCCCCAGGCACAGAGCCTGCACTCATAACATGAGTGGTTAGGAGGCTCTTTCATTGCATAAACAACGAAAGAATATTGTTTAAAAGTAACAATATCATTTATCTATACAAACCCAAGGTTGGAACATGAGAGTATTCTCAAAGAACGCAACAAAAAGAAACTGGGGTAACTATAAAATGCAATCGATTCTAAAAAGGAATATCCATATAGTGTATTTGCCAAATGATCTTCAGACAAGAAAAGCAAGAAGCATCTTCTAAGTATTGGAATGTGACACGGCTTACACATAGTGTAAAACTATAACTATAATGCAACTTTAGAGATAATATGCCTCTTAACATGACCCTTTTCTGATGAGGCAATGATTGGCTTAATTAGGGTGGAAGAGAAAATGGTTTTTGAACTTTGAACACCTAATGCTCATTAAAAAGGGAAGAGAAATTTCTATATATCAAATCTAAGATAAATTCAGGAAGCATACGATATGTATGAATCTTTTAAGCAAAATTCAGAAACACAATAAAGATGTAGAAACCTATAAAGATATGACATCAATAGCTGAGTACTAGTTCATGTCATAATTTAATTGTGATCTGATACTATATTTTTCATGTAGTGTGTATTTTTCCACTTCATACACTATGATCTCTATTCTCTACTACTCATCTGACAGATAGGCATAGAACCCCTAATGGAATTGATATGGTCTTAATGGATTATAGAAAAAAGGTGTTACCTAGTGCACAAAACTCCCACTTTTGCGGGGTCTAGGAGAGGTGATTGGTAGGCAGCCTTATCCCAAATTTCTGGCTTTAAACTGACACATGTTTAATGGATTATTGTGTTACCAAGTCCACAGACAACTTACTTTCCACGAAAAAAAATAACAAAAACTCACAACCAGGCCAACAATAAACCTAAGAATGACTTTGGACATTGGGAAACTTTGACGGCTGCAGTCAGCCAGTTACTGTCTGATTGAAGAGATAACTTGTCCACCATCACCCTGCCTGGTGACAATATCAAAGATCCATCACCAAGGCAGATCAAGGAGGGCCAGAACAATGCAAGGGCCTACATTCTTTAACTGGCTGTTATAGTCAGTTCAAGATGGCCTATATCTATAGGCCTAGTGCACTTGAAACAAAATAATATATAGTTACATTCATGTGTCCATTATTCTTGTGTCAGCCTGCATGTATTTGCTAATTTTGCTTGACCGTTTGTGAAAAAGAAATAGAAAACTCCATGCTACAAAAAGTGACACAATGGAGGAAAATAAGGCAATAATATTCTTGTGATGCCGATGCTTAGAAATGACATGTATTTATTCTTTTCTCCAGTGTGAGAGAGGTTTCTTTTGGTTTGAGAAGACTGGAGGGATTATTTGGTGGGGGGGGGGGGTGTTCATTAAACATCCTAAAGAGTACATGCATGTTATTAATTAATGGGATGGTGGGCAAACAGGGATGCATACTGCCCCAAATTTATGTATCTATTGGTCCTGTTTGAACCAATAGATAGGACAAGTACCTACTTAAATCCAACACATTGCCTTACTTAGATGTGTGATAAGAGCACATGTACCTTGCCAGCAATAACTGCTGATTTGGATTGTTAGTACCCGGTCCAGTGGGACTCCATCGGATAGTATATATCTCCTACAAAAAAACCAATTCATCACAAACAAAAGGCTAGGATTCAAACGTCAGAAGAGAGTGTAAAGGAAGAAAGGGAAATAAAATGGAGGAAAATCTGTACCTTAACATGTTCCTTCAAATCGTGCAGATACTTGTCCTGCTTCATACTCCATATCTGTCAAAAGCTTGTAGTAGTTGTCAATACAGTCCAGAAAAAGATTAAAAGACAATTTAAGAAACCCCATTAAACAGAAATTTTCAATACTATAAAGGGCACTGGAAGAGTATAAAAGCATGCCAGGCCAGAACTAAATTGAAATTTTAAGAAGAGTTGGGGAATACATGAAATGGATGGCTATGATATGAGCGAAACCATTTAATAAAGGTTATGACATGAGCAAACAATACCTCCTATCTGTTGCAAGGCATGAAATGCAAAGAAGAATCCTAATAGGTGTAAATGCCTATATGTAACACCTAAAGGACATGGTTAATAATCATAGGGATCACCTTTGCAGTGAAATCGTCAGAGCACGAAGCCAACAGCATGCCAGTTGGATCCCATTTAATAGCATTAACTTCACCCTGAAATGGCCAAACAACAAAACAGTCGATTTAAAATCATTGTTTTCAATTTCTTAACAGTTTCACTATCACTAAGCTTTTTATTATATTTTATTATTATTATTTTTTATAGCCACAATCACTAAGTCTATTTTTCTTTAAACATTTTCTAGGGATTATACTTGCAAGAGCAGGAAGTTTATTAGAAGGTATTTGTGAGACAAAAACCCTGAACAAAATGATAATATAATCCAGAAAAGAAGACACCTTGCAAAGTTTTCTTTATTCATATTTTTAGCTAGGCAGGCTTCAAACTCAGCAACTGCCCTACCCCACACCTTCACCACCTGAGCCAACTGCCATTGGCATCCAAATGGTAGTAACAAGGAAGGAGAAGATATCAAAGAAGGCAAGAAATGGAGGTCAGCGCTTTTTCCCACCAACTTCCACCATGGCATCCAACCTGTGCCACCTAATTGGTGATCATCACCTATGCAATTTGATGGTATTTTTACTGATTGATGGTATCCAGTTGTAGCAATAGATGCCCTATTAAGAACCTATTACAAAATGGAACAATAAAGAAGCATTCATATATACTAATTCCTAAAATGAACATAGCCTGAAATTTATACTAGGAGTTCAGAACCAAATAAGTTTCTAATTCTGTCATCTCCTGAGCAATTTTAAAAACTAGTGACAAGCTCATATGATATGAGCACATGCTGCTGACAGTTAAACAGTGCTCGCAAATCGATTTCCTGCTCATCAAACTAGTGACAAGCAGATACCAAACAAGCATTGCTCATTAATTTTCCTTAAGTAACAGATATGTTGGATGAATGCATAGATAAATGGTAAATAGTTTATTGTGAGTTTAGTTTAAGAGTTAATGTGGTAACTAAACAAACAGACATAAGAACTTTGACGACTTATCATGAGTTGACAGATGACTAGGAAAAACCTGATGCCCCGAGAAAGTTTTCATTGGTCGATTCTCTCCAACCTTGCAAACATGTATCATACTGTCAGTTGAGCATGTTGCAAATGAAACGTTGTTTCGCCAATCAACATCAAGAGTTGGAGCTGAAAAAATAATTTAGCTTCATTATCATTTTAAGAACCAGCCAAAAAACAAAAAGAAAGAAGGGAAGAACATCCTACATTGATATTCCATATGCCATCAGAAATTATCAAAACAAAAGGGCAAAGTGGTACCTGAATGAAATTCAAATTGTTGTCTCCATTCCCCAGTCTTTATGTCCCACACAATTGCACTTTTATCCACACTGCCACTAAGAAGAAAATCACCCTTCTTGTTCCATTTCAATGAAAATATTGGACCTTTATGTTTGTTTAACGTACTCCTCAACTCCCCTAGCAAGGATCCCACAATTTGTTAATACAAAAACTGACGATATTGCAAAATAAGAAAGTACCCATGTACTTTTCTGGCTTGATTTAAGCACTGACAGAGTTCAAAGAAACCATGTAACAATATTTCAAACTGAACCAACTCACCATCTTTACTCCATATTCTTGCTTGACCATCATAAGAACCTGTTGCAAGTAATGTCCCATCTCCCTATGATGGAAAGGGCGCTAGTGAGAATAAATACACACAGATGAACATGCCTTGGAGCTAAAAAGTCATGCTGATGTGAAAAGTGCGAGGATGATTTTATTTTATATTAGTTTGATGCAGTCTTAGAACTCAATTGAAATTTCATATGTCAAATGAATTTTATTTTAGATTTTATTGGTTAATTAGGTCACAACAATAATAACCAAGCCTTTATTCCAAAAGTTTGGGATCAGCAAAGATTCTCAACAGATTAGTCAAGGTCGACCAAATATTATTAGTATTTTATTTATTCTCCCAGAGTTAGGGGTATTTTTGTAATTCAAGAATTGGGATTTCTCAAGTCAATTATAATTAGGATTTAGTTTTAGTAGTTTAATGCTTAGCTCCTATGGAGACAAGTTTACAATGGATAAAATTTCAGTTGGAACTTTTTCTAATGGCTTGGTGCTGATTCCTAGATTATCATTATTTTTTTGTTCTTCAATTTTCGTGTTGCATTTGTTTTTTGGTTATGTCCTGTGTTAGTTTTGGTATCGGAGCATGTTGTTTTACATTACATGTGGCCGACCATAACTAGTCCTCGTTAGTTTTGTGTTGCATTCGTGTTGTTTTACATTACGAGTCTAGTGAGGTTCCATAGTGACTCTAAATTTTGGGACTAAGGCTTCTTTTCTGTTGACAGATACTATCTAACTTGGATATATCCAATAAGCTCTAAATGAAATGGGACTTCCTTCTTTCTTAAAAATAGATTGGGGGGAGGGGGTGAGTCATGGATTCAAAATCCTCAAGATATGCATATAACTTACCAATTAAAAATTTATCTTGAATGTAAACTTGAATAACATGAAGGAAGCACGTCAACCATAATCATAACACAGACACTCACATTCCAATCAAGTGTTGTGACATCCTTGCTTTTCTCATTGGTTCTACCTTTGAAATGCTTCAATACTGCAACATTTAAAGGTCCATCTTGCACACTAGAGATACTAGGTCCATCCACGATGGTCCAAATTCTGGCAGTTGAATCTCCAGACCTATATATTGGAAAATTATAAAACAATTTGAGCATACAATGGTTAGGTGTGAAGAGAGAGAGAGAGAGAGGCAGAGAGAGAGAGAGAGCTCCCAAGTTGTTGGAACTTTTTATTTTATTTTATATACTCATAGAGGCAAAATAATTGTTCCAATCACTTGATTATATAATAATGATGATGTGGAACAGCACAGTTTCATTATAGTCATATAATTCAGATGCTGCTCATGTGCATGTCATAGCTCCATGTTTTCTAAAATAGATCAGAGAAAAGACAATGAAGGCATCATCTATAAATATTAAAAATTACCAGAGACAACAACAAGCTTGGTAAGACCCTGTCCAATTACAAATCCTTCACCATATCAATGAAGTGGAAGCCTCATCTCACTACTAGGACATATCACAAGTTCACAACTTATATTCTTGTCAACTGTATCAGTTTAGTTAATTAACTTAATCAAAAAGCATTGACAAGCAGCTTTTGATGTAAATTAAAAACTTTGCCATGCAAACAAACATGTGTGCGCAAACACAAATAGGAGCAAAGCCAAAAAAATTTTAGGTGGAGGATATAAACAAATTTTCAAAAGATATGAATTTTTTTAAAAATATAATAAGTTAATAACATAATAACTTTTTCTCAAATATTATTTTCAAAATAAATAAACAATGCTTTATATTTTTACTAATGAGTTTAAATATTTGGAAGCTTAATAGAGCATGTTGAAAAGTCTTTTTTTGTTTTTTTTTTTGTTAGGATAAGTGAAATGTCACAAAGTCAGTTTAACTCATATAGGACATTTATGATCTAATTAATTTTTTCAGCCAAACAATTAATTTAACTATAAAATTACCACATAATCCATATTCAAATAAATTAATTCCACCTTGTTCTATCAAAAACACATAATTTTAATCTATTAAAAATTATGTGATGTAAATCCTAAACCACAAAACAACCCCCATTGTATATAAAAGCCAAGTAATTGACTCAATTGAAGCACAAATCTTAACCAAATAATTTAATTGATTATATAATTTTATTAATTCAGAAAATTTTGAAAAAGAACGTTAGAGAACTCTTCTATTAATTATACAGGTATCAATTAATGAGATTAAGGAAAAAAATAAAAAAAACTTAATTGGACACCTTTATTTAGTAGGTGCAATCAAATTAATATCTAAAACTTATCCCATTTTTGAAAAAAAAAATCCGTGGGGCCAATTGCCCTACTCAACGTATCTGGCTCCACCCTTTATACCCATACACAATTTATGGTGCAAAAGATTTATATTACATTATTACCATTTCAGCAAAAAAAAAAAAAATTATTGTTCAGATTAAAAGATAAGAATTTTGAACTGGAAGTGAAGACCTCAAGAATAAAGACAAAGAAGAGCCACATGGTGTAGTGCAATTCAGCCAACAATATAGCCCCACTTTTTGATTGATATAAGGAAGCTGAATCCTACTGAACTAATATAAAAACTTGAGTCAAACTAGTATCAGAAAAAGAAATACAACAAAAAACATAAACACTACTATAGTTAACTATCAGCTGCGTGAGCTTATGCATCTTGCTTGCTAAAGTATTTGTTCATTTGTGCTTCACAAGCTTCAGACAAAACTTTACCCAATAATTAGAGATAAGTGGAAACTGAAGTTTTAAATAGCTAGGAAATATTTTAATGAAATTTCCTTCAAAGGTTAATTCCAGCAGCCCATATACAAACCTAAATTATTCCAAAGTGAAACTCGCATATACAAGAAGTACGGTGTAAAAAATAAAGACTAGTAAAAGGAGAAATATTTGTAAGTGCAGACAGGAAAGAAGGATGAGAAAAGCAACTGTGAACAATAACTGAGATATACTCTGGACACTGATGAAATACTTCTTATCAGAAGCATCTCTTTTAAAGACATTAGACTCACCCAGATGCAAGTAGCGAACCTGATGGACTCCATGCACAAGCAAAAACCTGTTGGCAATTAAGGAACAAGTTCAGTACATAAAAGGCAGCCAATTAAAAATGGGAAACTAATGAATGACACAAGGATATGTCCAAACCTCAGAGGTGTGACCTTCAAGAATTTTTACATCAGAACTAGGAATTTCACAAGGCAAGGATGTTGAGCCTGTTGAGATGTCCATTGGTTCTGGCCCTATGTAGCATATCCAAAAACATATTAAATGCTCACATGTGAGAAAACAGTATTCAATAATCTTAAGAGAATGGAAGATGGTCATGCGTGTTTGAGTTTGCTAGAGAGAGACAGTGATCTCAGAATCATACTAGTAATGCTGTTCCACCACATGAAAAATGAGGTACGATGCAAGACCTATCGCAGACCATAAAACAGCTATAAGTATGCAAAAGCCAAACACCATCCACCTATGTTCGCATGATGTTCATGTCTTCTACTATATGGCATACAATGATATTGTTGCATGACACATTGCATGCATTTAAGACCCTTGTAGAACCATCAGAGCATAACTTCATCGGACACAAAATTAAAAATAAATTAAGAAAGTAAGAAAATAGAAAAGGTTAGTTATATTTGAAGCACATGCAGGCTGTCAATTAATGGTTAGGGCTACATGGCATGCACTTAAGTCCACTTTCATCAGCACTGAAGTCCTAGTCAAACACCGACAAAGCAGGTTAGGATCGCCAATATGGGGCTGCTTGATGCAGGAAAAATTGGGGAATTTGTCTACATGTGGTTGTGGTGGGTTAAGGTTGAGGAGGCTTCATGAATTCTGGGTTTAGAACTTTTTAGAGAAGGGTTAGGGCTCAAGAGAGAAAAAAATTGATTTATAGTTGAAAAGAGAAGAAAGAAAAGAAACAGAAGAGATTCGATTTACTTCCTGTCAAGTTATTTTTATTGTAATTGTAATGGCGTATATGCTTTTTAAATGATGCCCATATAAGGATAAGACACAATTTCATAAATAAATCAGCAAGAGAAATGGAATGTGTCAATCACCTCCTGCTGTTCCATTCTCTTCATGTTCCATTATGACCTTATCTTCACACTTTTCTTTATCGATGTGATCCTGATGGGGCTTTTCCTTATCTTTACCCTTTTCTCGCTCCCTATCCTTCTCTATCTTCTCTTTATCCTGTTCTTGTTCTTTTTCTCTCCCTTTTTTCTCTTTCTCTCTTTCTTGCACATGTTCTCGTTCAATTTCGTGATTGGACTCATTATGTTTCCCGTTTTCTTCAAGCCTATCCTTTTGTAGATTTTCCTTTTTAGCTTTTATAATTTTCTGTAGCTCATATGGATCCTTTGTAATAAGATCTAAAGGTTGTAGAAATGAGAAATCATCATCCATATCAGCATCTGTCTGGAGACCTAACAGAGACTTATATCAGCATAAAGTTCTGGAGTGTACATATTACAAGTTAAAAGGGATATGAAATGAAGACAATATAAATAATCATGCTTACACTACTCAAATTTGCATCCAGCTCAAGATATTGAATTCCTTTTTGGACAAATGTGACAAGAGCACCTGGTGGAACTAAGTTACCATCAAATGTGCTTTTATTGATCCCTGCCTCATATCCAAAAGCAAAAGCTGAATGTGTAAAACCTGGAGGAGGAGATCATACAGAAATTAATGAAACAACTAAAACAATGTAAGAAAGCATCATATATGGTATATATTTTATTTAAATGGAAAAGTTTCTAAACATGTCCAGCAGTAAATTTATTTTCTGCCTCATGGTATCTCATCAAGTATGAGAATTTGCCAATTTATGAGATATCAATTCAGCGTTCATAAAGGAAGATCATTGGGCAAGCAATGATTTGTAGAGAGACCTCAAGCACCGATTTAAACCCAAATCTATTGTTTGAATATTTTAAATTGGCTATTCATTTATATTTGGGCCAAATCCATCACTAATTTCAAAACCCAAAATCAGTTAACTTAATTTCAAGTTGTGTCAAAGTGTTGATTACAAATCTTCACAGTGCTTTGATGGCTTCACAGTCAGCTCTCTCCTTTTAAACAAAGGTCTCCCTCCCCCTCTCTCTGTCACTGGCCAAAACCATAGTCACTCCAACATATCTACTCAAAGAAGATGTGGAGGTCACCTTAAGTCCCTCTAATTACAGTTATTCTACATCAAATGAGCTCAAATCATATGTATCTAATGCTTATTAGGCATGGTTTGAATTTTCCAAACTGGCAAGAGGTTCTATTAATTAATCGAAGAAGAGAATTTACAATAATCTTGTATAAAAAATTTCAATGGAACAATTATCAAAGCTAACAGATTATATGTTTGAATTTTTTTTTAAAAAAATTCTAAATATATGTGAAAGAGCAGTGGGATAGAGAAAGGAGAAGGAGAAAGGGTATAGAAGTACTACTTATAAAAGAAAGAAAGAGTACAGAACTACCTTTTCTTGCCAAATTACAAAACTTTTTTTTTTCTTCTTTTTCTTTCCTTTGGAACTTCATTTAGGCTCTTGCCTCAAAAACTGTACAATCTATTTAAAGTGCTCGGGGCACTTGCTTAGGCTCTAAAAGGTAAGTGCCTTACTAAAGGCACGTTGCCTGAAGGCTTTAAAGGCCCATCACCTCACCCTAATGTCTAGGTGAGCACCTGACTTGCCTTTGACTACACTAGTTCTGATTATGAGTATAAGATGGAAAAGATACAATTTGCTGTATGGTTTTGAAAGATTGAAGCAATGAATTGTTTTATATCAATTTCATCAATGTAGGTTCTATCATGGATCTAATGATGCAAATAGTATAGAAGAGTTCGAGGAAAAACAAGATTAAATACAAAAGAGATTCAAGAATTCTGGTCTAACTTTGATATATGGCCTTCTTGGCAACTTTCATAAGTTACTTTAGCTTGCATTGAGTCTTATTATTAAGTTTAATAAGAACAAGGGAAATTTACCCTAAATTTTCTGCAATGGGCTGTCATTGGCTATACCAAAGGCCCATAAGTTTATTTGTTCTTTGAGTCCTTTCCTATTTGGTTTAAGAGTTGAGTACTTTTTCTTTCTTATTAGTAATCCTAGTCTTTTTAGGAATAAGTTCTTTAAAATACTAGTGCTTCAAGGAAATGATTTCGCTATACAACTATAGCCTATATAAGGCTTTAATGTAGTCAACAACATTCATAGAGAGATTAATTAATAAATTTAGCAGCTTCTTTGAGAGGGTGATTACTCATAGAAAGGTAGATGTGATTGCCTAGTAGTTTTAATACCAACAACCATCAAACATGTTCAAAACCCAATCTTTTCATAACCAAAACCCCTAAACATCAAACCCCACTAAAAAGCCCTTCAAGATTGTTAGAAGTTCTAACTTAGAACAGTGGTAAGTAGTTAAACTTACCATTTCCTAATAGCTAAAAGCTTTTGGGACAACTGGTAATTTATCATGGCATCGTGAGAGATAATCTAAGATGGGGCCTTTGTTGTTGTTGTTGTTTTTTCTTATTTTTCTGATTACAAAGTTGTAGAATCTCATAACATTCTCTGCTACTGTGGTTTGTTGTTGTACATTTTTAGTTTCAAATGCTTGAATACATGTACTATCCAAACAAGGAAATTTAAAAATCCGATTTGGATTAAGGATTTTCCAAACGCAACCTAGGTGTATTTACTAATCAATATTTCTATTTACCACAAAACATAGTACAAAATCAAACAAAAATTACATACCATAATAATTGGATATGTCATATGCCCTAGTTTTAAAAAAGTTAAAAAAAAAAAAAAATCATAGTAAAAAAGAGATCTGAGTGACTGAGTGTAATAAAAAAAACATGAAAGGAATAGAGAGAGGTTAGGTTAAAAAACCTGATTCGTGGAGGTAACGAAAAACGAGGTAGTTTAACTCGGTGGAAGTGATGGAGATCATGGTTGTGAATCGAAAGAGAAGAGCTGGGGAGTGAGTTTTGAGGTTAGTTACTTTCTTAGTTTAACGGAAAAACGAAAAGAAAGTTAAGAAAAGAGATGTGAGATAAGGAAAAAAAAAAAAACACGTGGACGGAAAAGAAAGAAAGAGACGTTGGGCTTTGGACTTGGGCCTAGGTTTAACGGAAAAACGAAAAGAAAGTTAAGAAAAGAGATGTGAGATAAGGGAAAAAAAAAAACACGTGGACGGAAAAGAAAGAAAGAGACGTTGGGCTTTGGACTTGGGCCTAGGTGTAAGAGACAGAGAGTACAGAGTTGGGATTTGTAGAAAAGAGCCCAAATACAGATCTAGCAGAATTAAGAAGGTCCATTTACGAAGCATATGGGGAGCCCAAATTTTTTTTTGCTGGCCTAAGGGCTTTTGCCTAGGATTTAGTCAGATATTTTGCAGGCCAGGCAGGCCCATTTCTACCCAGGTGTCTTGTCAAATTTGGTCTGTATTGGGCTGAAATTTGAAGAAAAATAGAACAAAGTTTTTTTGGGCAAATGAACATATGCCTGTACTGCGTTTTGAGGGGATTTAATTTCTATCTATTTGTTTCTCAAAAAAAAAAAAAATTCTATCTATTACTATTAACTATATAAAGATGCAATCCTTCTACAGGACCATTTTGGTTTAGTTTTAGTCACTTTGTCTTTCCTCCCTCCCTCCCCCCCCCCCAAGTTTTGAACAGTAGCTAGTTAGTCACTTTTTTTTTTTTTTAAAGAGAATTTTAACTTATGACGTTACTTTGTCTTTTTTTCCCCCAGTTTTGAATAGTAGCTACAGTATCAAGTGGCACTGTAGCTACAGTAGCTACTACATTTTTTTTCTCCAGTCTTCCGTTTGTACTTTTTTTTTTCCTTTTATATATATTGTTATACTAATGCAACAAATTTCATAATTATTGAGGTGTCAGTTTCTTATAAATCAAAATAAAATAATAAAATATGAAACTGTGACTAACCACAACTGAAAATAAATATTTTGTGAAAATATTGTGACAATTGTTGGGTAAATGTGTAAAAGCTACAGTGCTTTTTGTTTGTTCAATATGTAGTGTTCATCGCTTTTTTTTTTCCCAGTTATATATTTGTGCTCTTTTTTTTATATATAAAAAGAGCGAATAGGCTCATGAATAGTGTGATGAACAATATTTTTGGTTTAGTGACTTGCATTTTTCCCCATTTTTTTTCTTCAAGTTCACCAACTTAGTTTGAGTTTTTTTTTTTTTTTTTAAAGGATCTTTATATGTTTACTTTCTATTTATAATATAAGCTTACATTGTATACACACAAAAAGTAGCAAATATTATATATATTTGAAGAAAAAAAATTGTACAAATTTTGCAAATGTGTACAATATTTACCAAATTTTATGTGTTTATAATATAAATTTATATTGTAAGTACAATGTGTGTGTATATATATATATATTATATAAAGAGTGAATGAGAAAAATTACAGTAATTTCGCTACAGTAGTTTTGGTTTATTTAACTTCTACTATTTTGCTGGCCTTTTTTTTTTTTTTTTTTTTTGTGAATGGATAAAGTTTTAGTATATTTGTTATATTATTTTTGGTTTGTCCACAATAATGTTCACAACAGTTTCATAACAAATCAAATATGATAAATTGTTATTGGTTCTAATTTAAACTTACCAATGAAACTACTTTTTTGGCCACTAATAACAACTTGTAATAACTTACAACTTATGATTTGTTGTGAAAATGTCATGGACATAACATTTTTTGTGTGAAAAATGTTAAATGATCTTGATGTTGTCACAATATTTTCAAAATTGTTGAGCATTCAATTCTTTACAAGTTAAAATAAAATATAACAAAATTATAAAGGTATTATGAAAATGTTGCGTCATTCTATTGTGTTTTTAGAAATTTTTTGTTGCTTTAATCAACTTTGTTGAGCCAAAACTCATTATTCCACATACAATTTTCTTGGTGTTAGGACATATGTTGTTCACTTGATAAGAACATATGTCATTCTTTTATGTAATTGGCTAATTCTTTGACAAAACACATTTTACTTGTAATTGGGTAGATTTAGGACGTTTTTAATATTTCAAGAAATAAGATTTCAAAATCAAGTGTTAAAGTCATGCAAGTCTGTCCAAGAAACAAGCTGAGAAGTGCTCTTCATTAAAACTCGACAGCTAGCTTGATAGTTGCTCGACAGCACCTTGACACCTCTAGTTGTCGAGATTTAAGAAAGACAGTTTTTCAGTACTGTTTTGATTCTAATTCGTGGATATGTCTTTGAGTCTTCTTTTCTTACAACCCTAGACATATAAAAAGGTTATTTTAAGGGCCGTCAAAGTAAGCATAAGTTGCACAAGTATTGAGCAAAGTCTGTTCAAGCAATTTGTGACCAGAGATAAAGTTTGCCCTAGTTCATCTCTTTGTGAAGAAGCTGCTGTGTCTTTGCACCATAGGGTTTTGTAACCAAGTATCTTCTTGTTCTTCATTGTAAGGATGAACTGAAGAATTTTGCACTTAACATCTTTCTCAAGTTGGTGATTGAAGTCGCGTACTGGGATTCGCGCAATTGGTCAGTCACGTGCTGGGAGTCGTGCATTGAAAAGGAGAAATTGTCACTGCAGAACAAATCCAATTGGGTATTGGGGTAAGAGTTCAACTGTAGGTTGGTTGTATCTGCTTGTTGTGATAATAGCGGATTTTTAGGAGTGTTAACCTTAAAATCACCAGGTAGGGTTTTTGCCTTTGAGGTTTTCCTCATTTGTAAACAAATCACCATGTCAAATTTATTTTTCGCTGCACTTTAGTTTATTGGTGATTTGTTTGTACTATTATGCGTTTCCATGTTAATTTGATTAATTAATAAACTTTGCTAATTAATCAATTTAATCTATCACAAGGAGTCAATACGTTTTTGGCCTATCACTTGGGTTGACTTTTTGTATATTTTTTTCTTTACACGCTATTTTAAGTAAAAACACATAGTTTTGCACACAAAAACAAAAACAAAAACTTAGGAATTTTTTTTCCATCCTTTATGTTTGGGGTAGTTTACAATTCTTCCTAAAATTTTAAAATCAAGCAATTTTTCCCTTAATATTTTGAAAAAGAGCAAATATGTCATATTGTTATTCTCTCAGTTAAATCCTAATGAAAGCTTACGATTCTTAAAATATTTTATTGTGTAATGTCTAAATTAATCCTGCTAAATTTTAACATCCTACAAATTTTCTTTACATATTTTGAGTTTCAAATGATAAAAATTCTTAGAAAGTTAGAATGATGATATTCGATGACACATGCCTTTTATTATCTTTTTATTTTATTTTTATTTTAAATTTCTTAGCAAAACTCAGTTGTTTATTGTTGGAAGATGGTGATATTCGTTATCATTCTTAGAAGTTTTTAGAGAATGAATATATTGTCTTTAACAAGTAGGTACTAAAAAACTATTATAGTTAAATAAATATTAATATGTTAAATAGCTACCCTAACTTTGCGGTTGATCAAAATTATTAAACGAATGAGATTAACTTTTTATGAGATAATTATCAAAATTCTTAAAATTAATGTCTCTTTTGATTAATGTAAATCTCTATATACTTTAAAAATCAAATAATTCATATATTTGTTTTGTAATACAAATAAAATTTAGAATTGACCTTAATTACTACAGTACTTTTTTTCCACGGCAAGCACGTGCCTTGCACATGCTGACCTAACTAGTTATTTTAAAAAGTTTTGAAAAAGCAGAGGGTGTGGAGCTATCCAATTAAATAATAGGATATAAACTTAAAAACTCATTTTAGAGATTTTTTTTTTTTGTATTAAGTGATTTACATTTATTTATTTGCTGTGCCAGTATCTAATAATTTCCCCCTTTGTGATCGCCTGTCACTCAGTTTTAAATTCTATTTTATTATGTTTGGAACGGTCAACAAATTTTATACTAACTACTTAGTCATTTTTAATTGTGAGAGCATTGGTTATTTCATCTTTTAAATATCACTTCTGTAGCACATCTATATCTATATATAACAGTTATTATTGTTACATTTTTGTCAACTTACATCAACATGGTCTTTCGGTACACTTCAATTTATTTGGTCCATTAGGTCATTCTAGTCCACCTCAATTTAATCGGTCCAGTTTGGTCCACTTGGGCTCATTATGTTTATGTTTGTTTGAGTTCTCGGGCTTATAAATAGCCACTTTGTATCTATGGAAAGACAAAATTCAACCCTAGAAATATCCCCCTTATGTAGAATCCTCATGACATATGTAAAAACCCTCTTCAATTTAATAATATCAGTCAATTTGTTGTATTTAATATCCTGTTCTATTCCATGCTTTCAAGTAATTTTCTATATTTTATTAGCTATTACTTTCTTAACCAGTTTCTATAATAATCTTGTTATAATTTATGTTCTCTGTGTCTTCTCTCTATAGTCGTAATAAACTTGTTATATTGTATTGTTATTAAGGGTCCATTTGGATATCGCTTATTTTGCTAAAAACTGAAAACTAAAAAAAAAATTACTGTTCACGCATTTGACATTGTTCATAAGCCTAAAATCACCGTTCATGGACAATGAACAGTGTCAAATGTGCGTCCAGGAAAAAAAAAATGCAAAAAATGCAACGCAATAAATGCAGTTCCCAAACGCCACCTAAATGCAAACTATGTTGTATGTTTAATTACATGAAACTTATATTAAAAAAAAAAAAACCTTTTAAACATCTTTTTCGGCACAGTTCAGTAGTGATGGGTGTGGTTTTTTTGTTTTGTTTGAGCGGAAATGGCATTTGTTGTTGTGAAAAAGTGAGAGCATTGGTTGGGCTAGCTTGGCCCGTTACGTACAGACTTTTTTTTTTGGTTGAAGAAACGACAAGCATCATAAAAGGCAAAGAAGAACCCAAATACAGGTCCAGAACAACAACACAGATCAACACTACAACAAAATGTATTTTTAGTGACGAAAATTAGTGAGGAAATATTTTTTGTCACTAAAAATACAGCTTTAGTGACGAAATATGCATTTTGTCACACATAATGAAAAACATTATAACATTTAGCGACGAAAAATAAATTTTGCCACTATTGTGATTTGAAAAATGGGCGCCAATGGAGAGAAACTTTGGCGCGAGTTTAATTAATCTATAGTGACGAAATATTTTGTCGCTATAGGTATTGCTGTGGATGGTATTAGTGACGAAAATTTTTTCGTCACTATAAGGAATAATTAGTGACGAAAAAGATTTGTCACTAAAAATAATAAGAGTTTTACACTTAATGTTTTTAGTGACGAAATCAAAATTCGTCACTAAAAATATGCTTTAGTGACGAAATATAAATTTAGTCACTAAAAACTTAAAAGCCTAATGCCTTTTACTTCAGTTTCCTTTCATTTTTTCCCTTTCTTTTATTTCAGCTCCCAAAACTTCCTCCTTTCAGCTCCCAAATACACCAACGCCGAACCCAGTCCTATTCCCATTGCGCATTCGCCGACGATTCACAGTTGCCAACGATTCTCAGTGAATCTCGCAACCTAGTTGCCGACAAAGCATTCGCGACGATTCTCAGCAAATCTCGACGATCCACAGTCGCTGACGATGCTTTTGCGACGATTCTCGGTGAATCTCGACGATTCCCAGTCGTCGATTCCCTTTCGCGACAATTCTCTGCAATTCTCGATGATCTCAGCTCCTACCGTCCCTTTTTCGAACCCATTCTCGTCGATTCTCGATGATTTGAACCCCTTCGTTGCCGATCTGAACCCCTTTGTCGCCGATTTGGACCTATTCGCGACAGTTTTAAAGTTTCGGACCCAATCGTCACCGATTAGGAACCTTCGTGATGAAGTCTTTGCCGGTGATTCGGACTTGGTCGCGATGATTTGGACCATTCGCGACGATCCGGACCATTCACCAGCGGTAAGGTTTTTTTTTTTTTTTTTGTTTTGTTTTTTGTTTCATTTTCTCCAGAAAATGTCGTGTGCGATGAACATTTAAATTCCTCCTATTCTTATGAAAACATTCAAATTTCCATTTTATGACACAGTTACCAATATACTCACTTTGATTCTCACTAGCACATAGTTATTCTTTTTTTTTTTTTTTCTTTTTTTTTATTGCAAGAGTGGAGTAGAAACTCAAATATTTGTACTATAGCTTATAATTTTATATAAAATTATTTATTATTTTATAATTTTATAATTTTTTTTTGTTTAAATATAACGTTACAGAACATTTGTGATTTGTGAACATATATGTACATTGCACAATTAAAAAAATACATTTATTATTTTAAATTTTTATAAATTGTAATATTTTATTATACCAACATTAGTTATTCATAAGTATTATCCGCAAAATCAGGTAGAAGCAAATGACCAAATAACCTTTTTGCAGGAATGCAATTTGAATTCCATTTTGGAGAGGTTGGCTGCATCAATGAAGTAGACATTTTTTTTTTTTTTTTGGGTTTAGTTTGTAGAAATTTTGTTGGGTTTCTATGTGATTTTGATTTGTCTAGGGGTTTGTGAGTAACACTTTCTGGATGGGTTTGTTCTGGGTCTCAGTCAATGACCGACATTTAAGTTTTAAGTGCTGATGATAGCGAGAGAGTGAATTATTGAAATTGTAAGGCAGGCTCTCTGTATTTTGAATTATTGAAAAGTAAAAGGTGTGTGGTAATTAAAAGGTTTGTAAAAGTGGTAAATATGTCCTATCGGTTTGTAAAAGTGGTAAATTTGAGTTGGGTAATTGTAAGTGTTGCAGGGAATTGGGAAACACTTAACTGCCTTTACTAAATTGAAGGTGATAATATTTTATGAATAAAATATTATTCATCACTTTTTTGATTGGTGTAAGCACTACGTGTATTACATGTGTAAGCTATGAGTTTGCGTAGTAATTTATGAAAGGATCATTTTCAAGACTAAAGTACTTATAAATTGAACTTTTATTTTGCAGGCTAAATACACATTATTTGCAATAACTTTGGATTTTTTCTGAAAGTTGTAAGCTTAGCTTGAGCAAAGTAAGTAAATTTTAGTTGAAAACCTTATAAAACTCTATACTTGTGATATTGAAAATTGAATTTGTGGTGGTATGTTGTGTTGGAATAAGCGGGTGGCTTGCATGGTGTTATAAGGTGGCTTAAACTAATATTGAGAGTGTTTTTCATTTCTTGCAAATGTTAATGAGTATTGTTGATTAGATGTGATGAATAGTATTTTATTTGATTTAAATACTTGTAAAACTCTATACTAGTGATGTTTGTGATTGGTTTTGTGGTGGTATGTTGTGTTGGAGTAAGCAGGTGGCTTGCATGGTGTTATAAGGTGGGTTAAACTAATATTGGGAGTATTTTTCATTTCTTGCAAATGTGAATGAGTATTGTAAGGTTGGGGTTGGCTACAGATGGATTTAACCCTTTTGGGAATATGAACAACAACTATAGTATGTGGCCTGTCATACTTATCCCCTATAACCTACCGCCTTGGTTGGTTATGAAGGAGCCATATTTTATGTTGTCCTTACTTATTCCTGGTCCCCATCAACCAGGAAATGAGATTGATATTTACTTGAAACCATTGGTTGACGAGTTGAAGGGTTGTGGGAAGAAAGTGTAGAAAGTTATGATGCTTATAGTAAAGAGCATTTTCAGATGCGTGCAACTTTGTTATGGACAATACATGACTATCCTGGATTTGGTAACGTGTCTAGGTGGAGGACAAAGGGTTATCATTCTTGTTACACTTGCAACGATGAACCATATTCAGAAGCTTTGGAAAGTAAAATTGGATTCATTAACCATTGAGCTTATTTGCCTATGGAACATCGTTGGAGACATAGTCAGTTGCATAATGGTTTATCGGAGAAACGGAAGAGATCTTTAGAGTTAAAAGTGGGAAAGATACAAGAGCAGTTAGATAGAATACCAAATATAATTTTAGGAAAGCATCCAAGTAATAAGAAGAGACAACTCATTGGGGAGCCAAATTGGTCAAAGGTAAGTATTTCGTATAAGCTTTCATACTGGAAGAATAAGAAGCTTAAGCACAATATTGATGTCATGCATATGGTGAAGAACATTAGTGAGAGTACTTACGGTACTTTGTTGAGCATTGAGGGAAGAAACAAGGATACTGACAAGGCACAGATAAACTTACAAAATATGAACTTAAGGTACATGTTGCATTTGAAACAACGTCCTGATGGATCATATTACAAGCCTCAGGCTTTTTTTTTTCATTAAGCCCAAATGAAAGGGATGGTTTCTATAACTTTTTGAAATCAGTCAAGTATCCGGATGGCTATATAGCCAACATATCAAGGTCAGTGAATGCAAAAAATGGTAGATTATCTGGTTTGAAAAGCCACGATTGTCATGTGCTACTACAACGAATTCTTCCAATTAGGTTGTGAGAGTTTGCACATAAAGATATTAGTATTGTATTGTTTGAGTTGGGCAGCTTCTTCCAAGACTTATGCTTAAAGACCCTAAAGTGGAGTGAATTGGAGAAATTAGAAGAACGTATAGTTCTTATACTATGCAAACTTGAGAGGTTCTTTCTTCCAGCATTCTTTGATGTTATGGTTCACCTTGCTGTTCACTTGCCTCGAGAAGCAATTCTAGAAGACCCAGTACAATATCGGTGGATGTACCCAATTAAAGGTAATTAGACCCTTTAATGCATCCATTAATTGTATCTTTCCCACGTGATATAAAATCACATAATATGTGTATTTTTTCCTTGTAGGTACCTTGAAAAATTGAAAAGATACGTTTCGAACCGAGCTCGACTAGAAGGTTCGATTGCAGAGGCTTATATTTTCAAAGAATGTATTACAACTGGTCTTTGTATATTGATAGGATCGAAATTGTGCATGATTGAAGAGAAAGAAATGAAGATTTTGGTGAATCTAGTGAATGATTGATAGTTTTTTCACAGACTGCCCAACCTACAGGTGGTAGGCGGAATGATGACAACTTGTCTCGTGCATTGCTTGATATTGCTCATTGGTACTTGTTATACAATAGTCCTGAGCTAGAGCATTATTTAAAGTATGTGATTTCATATGCATGTATTGTTTGATCAAGTTTTGAATATTATCTGTAATGCTTAGCTAAAATTAAATTACCTTATTTTTAACAATGAACACAAAAGTACATTGCATAATCCTACTGGAGAAGCCATAACTCAAATCCAACGATAAGAGTTTCCCAAGTGGTTCAGAGAACGTGTAAGACATTTGAAATTTAATCACACACTAAAAAAAAATTAAACATTTAAATAGCTTCGTAATTACTTATTACTAATTAATATCACTTATTGTATGTCATTATAGATAAATAGATTGAAAGTTAACGAGTCACTATAAGCTATTAAAGAGTTATGGTCATTAGCAAATGGTCCTAAGTCGCATGTGAAGGAGTACACAGTTTGTATGGTCAATGGTGTAAAGTTCCATACAAGGGACCTAGACAATCGTCGTGTAATCCAAAACAATGGTGTATGTACCGAAGGGGACCATGAGCGAGAAGTGCATGACTTCTATGGTCATGTGTGCAAAATTTGGGAATTGGAGTATGTGTTTCGCCATAAAGTTGTTTTGTTTCAATGTGAATGGTATAATACTGGTACCAATGGTCGAAGGAGGACGATAAGAACCAATGCACACTGCACAAGCATTGATGTTATAAGTCGGTGGTATTAAAATGACCCTTTTATGCTTCCTAGTCAAGCGAGACAAGTTTATTACCTTCAAGATACCAAATTGGGTGAACCTTGGAAAATTGTGCAATCCATCCAACATAAGGGAGTGTTTGATGTCCCGGAAGTCGGGGGTGGAGAATCCAATGATAATACAGAAGATAGTGACGCATTCCAACAAGAAGCAACTGTTGATGCTGTCTTTATTAATGTTGAGGACAATATTATTGACTATTGAATGGATGATGTTGAAACTAAGGTTGTTCTTGAAGGTGGAACTTCAAGAGATGCTAATCAAAATGAAGAGCATGACATATCTGATGTTCATCTTGATATGGATTTTGATATGTAGAGTTCATAACAATTGTCTTAAATGTTGTATGCTTATCTTAAAGTTTTATACTTGTCTAAGTAGCAATTGTTTTGTACTTATCTTGAATTTGATATGGATATTGATGTGGTCATTTGTTGTATTGAGTTAGTAGTAATTGTGTTCAAATTTTGCACTTGTGTTCAAATTTTGCACTTGTGAATTGCTTAATATGGATAATGGTGTAGATTATAATATGTAAAGTTAGTAGTAATTGTTATTGAGATATTTTGTACTTATCTTGAACTTGAAATGGATATTGATGTGGTCATTTGTTGTGTTGAATTAGTAGTAATTGTATTCAAATTTTGCACTTGTGAATTGCTTGATGTGGTCATTTGTTGTGTTGAGTTAGTAGTAATTGTTATTGAGATGTTTTGTACTTATCTTGAACTTGATTGCATCAATACATAGTTTCAAAAAATGCCCAAAAAGGCCAAATACACTCATAACATACCGAGATATGAGATGACAAGATTGGATAAAATGAGGCAAAACTAAGAGAGAATTGATGCTTTGAGATTGAAGCACATCTCAACTTCTTTAAAGGATACTGCTCAGAACAATTGTGCAAAAGGGAAAAGAAGTGGAGTTAGTATTGTGGTAGATGATGATTATGTACCACCTATTGGTGACGATGACAATGATGACGAGTCATCTAATTCTGTAATCCATAAGGCACAATAAATGTTCCATAGGATACAATAGATGATAATAATTTTATTGTTCCATTACTTGTAATGACTTTGTTGTTCCATTATATATATGTTAGTTACAGATGGCACCAGGACGATTTACACGCTTGCGAGGTGAGGTATCTTTCCCGGTGGTCCAATCTACGGAAACACCTCCTGAAGCAAATCCTCCCATCCAAAGTTCTTCTAGTGCGGAGGTGCAGACTACTGGCACATTAACTAGCACGATTAGTAATTACATAGAATATACTTAATTACAACTGCACCTTGTTTTTACTATTGAGATTATACTTCACTTAATTTAACTATAATATACATGGAATGTATAATTTCTTAACATTAATAATGTTTAAATAGAATCTGCTAGTAGAAATACCCGTGAAACAACACATGGTATAGCAGTACGGGCACTTGTTGAAAAAAGTGGTAAGTTGCCAGTACGTATAACTGCAGAATATGACGCTCATGTTGGGAAGAATGCGTGCAAGGTTGTTAATCAAATTGGCTTACAAGTGCGAAGTAATTTGTCCAGTTACAATGTGAAAAATTGGAAAAATGCTGATGCTGCTACTAGAGATGTGGTGCTTCAAAATATCACGGTAAATTTACATTGATAACGTTTAACTCGTCTTTGTTGTCACTAAGCATATTAAATTCATATACTAGTATTTTTATAATACATATACACTTTATTTTACAGGATCAATTTGAGCGACAAGGTGATTCCAACTTGGTAACGAAAACTTTCAATACAAAATGTGGAAGATTATTGAGTTCCAGGTCCCATAAGTTGCATCAAGCTTATAAAAAGCTCGTACAATCTCATGGTGCTGACTATGCAAGAAGCCACCCGCCAAAGAATGTCAAACTTGAGCTCTGGACTGAACTCATTGATGGGAGATGGACCAATGAGGATTGGCTGGTAAATTATTTATGCATATATTATTATTATCCAGTGTTTACTATATTATGTTGTAAACTGTAGGCCTATCAAGGAAAAATCGAAACCCGACCCACCTGTAAAAACCGGTCGATCCGGCCTGAAAACCGGCTGATCCGATGCTCGTGACGGTTCGGTGGCGGGTCTCTGCCCTTTAAACCCGAAAACGGCGGGTCGGCTGATGGGTTCTAGCATGAAAACCTGATTTTCAACCGACCCGACCGGAATATACACTGGAAGTTGATGTTCTCCACTGATTAGAGGGTTCGTCGATCATATTTTGTTCGATCTGTCGAGATTCGACGAGATTTGGCCTGATCTCTTCAAGATCCGCCGAAATCTCGTCGGTATCTCGCTTGATCTCTTCAAGTTCCAGCCCGATCTCGTTGAGATTTGCCCAGATTTCTTTGAGATCTGGCCTAATCTCATTGAGATCGCCAGATTTCTTCAAGATCCGTTCAGATCCAACAAAAACCAGTACATTTTGGCAAAATTCGGCGGTTTTTTTTGCAAATTCTGGCAACGATTAGCACATTTCGACGTCGACCGAGACCCGACTAGAAACCGGTGACATCCGACCACCCGAACTGCGGCCGTCGGCGGGTCGGCGGTGGATCCAGGTATCAGGGACTCAATGTGATCGGGTCGGTTTCGGGTTGGGCACAACCCCGACCAAGACCGGCCCGTGGACAGGCCTAGTAAACTGATTAGATTAATACTTAGATAAAGTAAATGTATAATGTTTTATTCATGAACTAATAAATATCTTGAATGTTGTTTATTAGAAAAAATCAAGAAAGAACTTTGAAAATAGGAATAAAACTTCAGGCAAACATAGATGCGGGACAAAGACACTTGCTGTTAGGGTTGATGAGGAGGTGCGTGTTTTTTCATTTTTCTTAAACCTTAGTATATTACATGTTGTGATTAATAAAGTATAACTATCTAACACTTGAATGTTAATTAATCAGACAAATAGTAATGACGGTCAAGTTCCTGAATTGGCAAAAATCTTCAAAGATGTTCATGTCAATCCAAATACAAATATGTGGATACACCATGAGGATGAAGAGACATATGTATGTATATCATTCCATCCTTATCATGTTTGTAAAGCTATAGCATATGTATTAGTAATGTTGTGATTGTTTCTTTCTTTCTCTTTTTCAAATAATAGGAAAATATTCTCAAAGTGCAAGAGGATCATTGTCAAGATCCTAATGCAATTTCCCTTACACAAGAGGAGATCTCAAACTTAGTTTTTAAAAAGAAGTCCGGTATTGTAAAAGGAATTGGCATGAGACCTTCCTCTTCTCTAGTAACCACCGCCTCATCTAATTCCTCGGTGGAGTATATTCAACGGTTAGAAAATGAGATCATTGAGCTCAAAGAGGCTAGAGTTAGGGACCAAGAGGAGCGAGCTAAGGACCATGATGCACGAGCTAGGGACCAAGAGGCACGAGCTAAGTAAGAAGAGGTCCAAAAGAATATTTTTAACTTTTTAAAGAGGAATGGTTATGATGATGCTCTTACCTATGGGGGTGGTTCAACTTCAAGTTAAAACATTTTTTGGTTAGTACTTTCTTTTAGCAATTGACCCATATTACATGGTATGATTACTCTTAATGCATTGTTAGAAATATTTCTTATAATAAAATTAATGTTTTTACTTTACGATTTTAATGTAGTATTGTTTTTATATTTGTGCAGATTTCTTATTGGTGGCTTTTAGGAGATTTACTTTTGGCATTACTTGAAGACATATAAGGACATCTTCTGTTAGTTCTAATTATATGAGGACATCTTCCATTTTTATATTTGTTGCAAACAATTATTGTATGGAAGGAGTTTGAATTAGATACTTATTTTATTTTTTACTTGTGGGATGTATGGATATTTTTTTATAAATGTGTTGTTGAAATAAGTTTATTATTCAAATGTGAGGTTTTAGTAATGTAATAACAGGTTACAGGTTAATATCAAAACCATGAAAAAAATAAAAACAGAAAATAAGTTTTAGTGAAGAAATATTTCGTCACTAAATGTAGCAAAATTTTGTAAGAAATGGTTTTAGTGACAAAAATTTTCGTCACTATATGTGCACGGATTTTTTTAAAAATAGTTTTAGTGACGAACTTTTTCGTCATTATATGTATCCAAAAATAGTTTTAGTGATAAAATTATTCGTTCCTAAATATGATTTAATAAACTAAAGTGTTTTTAGTGACGAAATATTTTCGTCACTGAATGGTGTTTTTAGCGAGGAAAACATTTAGTGACGAAATGTTTTCGTCTCTAAAAGTATTTAAAAAAAAAAATCAAATCGGACTTTTAGTGACGAAATTTTTCGTCACCAGGACTTTTAGTGACGGGGTTTCAGTGATGAAATGAATTTCGTCACTAAAAGTTCGATTTCGTCACTAAAGGTTCTTAGTGACGAAAAACTGGACTTTTAGTGACAAATTTTTTCATCACTGAAAATACATTTTGTTGTAGTGTAAGCAGAATTAGGAAGGTCCATTTCTCAAGCACATAGGGAGCTTTATTAGAACACCTAGGAGCCCAAAAAATAAAAGAAATCAGGTTCGGGATGGCCTAAGGGCTTTTGCCTAGGATTCAGTCCAATACAGTCTATTTCGGCCAATTTTGTAGGTTGCCTTAAATTGATTCTTTTTGTTGGTTGCATTTTTCAGTTTTGGGCTCAAATTTTTTTTCCTCTCTTAATTTTTGGGTTAAAAAGTATAAAATTTTATTCTATTTGGGCAAAAATCTTAAGTTTTAGGTTAAAAAATACAAACAAAATAGACATAAGAAATTAGAGATATATGCCCTAAAAAAACAATAAAAATGATAAATATTCACAAGATTATATAAAATTCAAGTTTCAATAAATAGGCATTATACTTAAATTTTGTTTTTATATATATATATATATATATTTATATTTTATAAGTTTAAGTTTTATGTAATGAAATATATAATATATTTTACATTTATATAAGTTTAAGTTTTATGTAATGAAATATATAATATATTTTACATTTAACAACAATACATAGTGATATATATATATATATATATATATTATATATATATAATATATATATATATAATACTTTTAGATAATACATTCACTATTTAATTTACAAATTTTACATTAATTATTATAAAATAATTATATTATATTTTTTTACGTATCGCTTGGATATATAACCAGTTGACAAGATTTTTTGAGCGGTAGGTTGTAAGCTAAATTTGTCTCAATTGGGATATTGATAGCAAGTTTTAATAATTTGGAGTACACAGTGCAAGCACGTAAAGTAATCTATGCAATTAACCCCATAATTTATTAGGCTTGCCATTGTGCTCATCAACTTCTTTTAATACAAACTTAATGAGCGTGAAGGGGGAGACGCATGCAATCGAAATTAGGAACACGAGAGGTCCATGACCCATTAAAAAATGGCAATATATAAAAATATTTATCACTTCCAACATTTTTTGTCTCCTGAATAATACCAGTTCATTATTAGTAGCAATAAAGAAAGAACAAAAGTAAATACAAGATACAGACATATTTGGCAAACCTCGAATTTGTTCACATGAATGATATCATGCTTTATTTAAATTTCTCTCAGCTATCTTTTTCCTTTTTGATGAATCAGGAACCCTTTTTCCATTTTCAATGTCGTGAGCCGATTGAACATGAACACATGGAACCATGAGCTGCCCCTTGGCCTTTTCTCAGTTTTTGGGTTGGAGAGTCCACACGAATTTTTTGAAGGGATATTGATGCCATTTACTAATAAAGTTTTTGGGAAGGGCCTTTGGTTGGTTAGTTTCAAGCATGATTTGACCACTCAAAACGTGTATTTCAAGCAAATATTGTTATAGTTTACATACCCATCATTAAAGAAAAAATTACTATATTCTTGCTAATAAGTGTAAGCTTTTGCTGAGTAAGAAAAAGAAAAGTCATTGAAAGAATAGGATTTCCCTCTTTTTCAGATATAATCTGGTGGATTTTTCTGGGCTACCTGAAAGTAGCAATAAAGAGTTAAATTGACTACTTTCCAAAGCCGACAATCACTACAAGGACAAAAGAAAAGCACAAGAGCCAAGATCTGCATACTATGTGCCATAAAAATTGGACTTAGAGTGAACATTGTTTAGGGGACTGAAAGCTAGAATAAAAGCAAAATAAGGAAGAAAAGTTCTCGTTAAACACAAAGAATAAATAAACTAATCAAAGCAAAGCAATATATAAGGGTTCCCTCGTGAGACGTGTCCCCTGTTTGCAGGGTATACTCAATGACACCACCACGTCACCTTTTTCCTCTTACACTGCCAAACAAAGCGATATAGCTTTCCCAGTTTCCCTTTGGTACGATTTCTATCTAAACACAACTCCCCCCCTCCCCTCTCTTTTTGTCTTCCTTCTTTTTTCAAGCTGGACCTATCACTTTGTGTCTCACACTCTTACTTTGAAGAAAAAGGAGAAGAAACATGTATTCTCGGAAGTCTTTGCAGGTGGGGTTGTTGCGGAAGGTAATGGTCCTGGCTTTTCTCTCATTGTTAGTTTGTGGAGAGAAGGAAGCAGCAATGGTTAATGTTGGCATAAAAAACCACTCAGCAAATATGCATCAAAGGCAGAAGCATCAACGTCTGAGGCATTCATTTGATGTGTTCTTCTCAAACAAGAGGAAAGTTCCCAACGCTTCAGATCCTCTCCACAACCGGTGAGGCTAGCTAGCTAGACTATATTAATTAGTTTTGTTTCTATTATTGCTAAAGAGTTGGAAAGTGTGAAAAGAGGACTTTGTTGAGAGAACCATCATGTGGATGTGCTTGTCATGGTGGTCACGTTGGTCTGTGCATTTTGTCAATGATGATTGAGGGGTGTGGGGGTGTATGTTGCGCTTTCTTTCACCTCGTGAATAGCATAGCTTTCAACGTAACTTTTGTTGGTTCTTTAGGTCTTTTTATATCCATATTTTGTATTTTTCTATACCTATTGAGTTTCTGTATATGTGATTTGGAATATTTATTAAGTGATGAAGAAGCTTGGCCTTTTGTGAATGTCTTTTGGTAGCTGTTCATTTTCCACGACACTGTCTTCAAATTTCTAGGATGCCCCTTTTCGATCTTATCCCTTCCTCAATTTTCTACTTTTTCTCTGTTCTTTTTTCTTCTGCTAAGTGCTTCATTATTTGTTCCTCAAGTTCATTGGTTTGACTTTTACGACACCTTATTTTAGGGCGTGATATATGATGTCTATGCATTATTGCGGTAGGATCGGTATGCATGATAAATTCTATCTTTGTGCTCACTTTCAGTGATGCTTTGAGCTTTTGAGGGTTTTTATTTCTATCTATTTATTTGAGAGAAATAAAAAGAAACCTTTGAGTTTGAGACGAAGAGAAGGGAACAGTGACATATATATTGTAAAGTAAGTCAACGGAAGAAAGGGTCAAAGACCATCTATTCAGTTTAAGCTAATCATCACGTGATGTAAACAGTAAACAAACAGTTGTTTAAGGACTTTAGATAGAAAATAGCTTTAAACAAATAAAGTTAGCTAATTAATAAACCAAGCACACAATATAATCTGGTCCCCCACTCCCTATTTTTGTAGCGGAGTTTGTGCACTGATTATCTTTGCCTTCTTTATGAGAGTTGAAAAGAAAAGAAAAGAATATGTCACTGCAGGAACATCTTTTGTCCGCTTGTTGTTGTTAAACTTAATTCATATGAGCAAAAATTGGGTTTAGTTTAGTACGTGCCTAACGTGCTATGACTGTTGCGATTGATAACATGTGTCATCATCGGCATTGAACCCAAGCTAAATCCTGAATGATAATAATCTTTTCTGAAATTGAAGCAATCATATCAATTTGCGTTAACAAAACTCATATATTTTATTGTCTCTCTCTCTCTCTCCTATAAACGTGACGTGGTGTGGCTACCATTGGCATGTAGTGGCTCTTTGTGGGTGTGTGCTGGTTAGAGTTAATTGTGGGTGGCTTACTGGCTGTACGTGGTCGGGCATGGTAGAGTTGAGTTGGCCATTGGGTGGTCTAGTGGGCTTTGAGGTGTCCAATCTTGGCCACTATGTGGCCAATCTAGACCGGTGCTATCGTTGGGAGAGAGTGCGAGAGGTGTCTAGTTGGCTATGAGATGGTCGATCTTGCTTATTTAGTGGCTGATATAGGTCATGGGTAGCCAATCCATTGGTCAGTCGATGCTCAATATTAGTCGGGGGTGTCAAATCATGATACTTGTTCTTAGTGCTGGAACTTGTTTCTACAAGAGATGAGATACCAAAAAAACTATTTTGCAAAAAAGTTGTCAAATTAATAGTACTATTTTAGCAAATAAATTACTTTATATGCAGTTTGATAATAAGTTTTTTAATTAAATTCAAACGCATAATTGAATTGTCATTAAAAATGATAACATGATCTACGTTTTAACAGTAGATGCAACAATTCGTTTGAATCTAATTGTAAACTTAGTATACTATTTGTATGTCTGTATAACACACCAAGTTCTCGTGTCTTAGCATGCAGACCCTACAAGTTGTGTTATTATTTTATGATATCACTGCAAGCCCGCTCGTCAGAGCTGCATTCCCACAAGCCCAAGTTTATGTGGACTTAATTAATTTATTTTTTATGGAAAAAAACTTAGTCCACTTGAACTTGGGCTTTTTACATATAGGGTTTGTAATTATTAGGGTAAAGTAAACCCTCTACACCAAGCAGCTACATGGATGATTAAAGGACTCGGGCACTGGAACTATTACGAGGCTCTAGTAATAGTGTAGTGTATGAGTATCTTCATTAAGAAAATAGCAAACTGATCCGTTGCATCGAGAAGCAAATTCATACTATATGTTTGACCGTTGAAACCAGTACGGATTAACACCCAGTCCCAGAATCCGACAGATTCCCAAAGGCCCTAGTGATTTTCCATGTACCCTAGCCCTATCCTACCCTCAAACAAAATTTCAAATTATAGCTTGATTAGCTAAAGCACCCAGGGATGTATAGGTCACATTTTTCAGCTCTACGTTTACCCTATCTCCTATCCAGTAGGGAAGTGAGCAATGGCGCATGCAATACTAAAGCCGTGTTTGGTTGCAGCTGAGGGAAGAGAAAGGAAAAGAAAAGAGAGGGAAAGAAAGGGGGAATTTTTTTTTCTCTTATCATGTGTATGTTTGGAAATAAAGAGGAAAAGAGAATAATATCCTTTGATTGGTTTGTAAAAAGAAAAGAAATATATGTAGGAAAATTGCATATTGTTTTACTTTTACTGTTTTACGTCCCAATAAAGTAGAGAAAGGGATAAAAATTTATGGGTAGAAATGTAATTTCATGGAACAATGAAACGTCAAATATTCAACCCAGAAAAAAAAGAAAAAGAAAAGTCAAATATTACATAAGTGTTTAATTATATTTTATTTCATTTTAAATTTTGGTTATTTTTATAAGAAATGAAAGATAAATGTAGCATGTAACATGTTATGATTAATGAAGTATAAGGCGTATCATTCAAAGTGGGATAGAGGATTTTTATTTATGTAATTAGTGTTTTATTTTATTTAATGAATAAAGATAAGTTGTATTATTGTTAGTTTTTTTTTTTTTTGTTGGAGAAAAAGTTAGTTTAGAAACTCAAAATCTTCTCAAAAAGAGAAAAAAGAAAAAAAAGAAACTCAAAAGTATTTGAGGGAATTTCATTTTAAATTCTACTATAATTTAGAGATGTAACAAGCCACAAGTCTTGTATTTAATTAACATTTCTTAGTATTTTCAATGGATTTTCAATAGAGTCCACAATTCAAATATTTTTCCCTCAACTAATGAATTATATCAACAAAGAAAAAAGAAAGTAGGGATGTAACAAGTTATACTAAATGGGTAACATAACCAAAATTTTGCACACAAGTTTTGAGTGACACATCCATAATTATTGATAAGTGAAAGTTTTATTTCAACTTCAATAAATTCAATAAGCTGAAAATGAAAAATGAAAAGAATAAAAAAGAAGAAGATAAAAGAAAAGGATTGAAAATTATATGGGAAAATTAAGGTGGGGCTAGTTTTAGACAAAAGAAAGTAACCTTATCACTATGAATTTTATATGCACAATTGTGATCAAAGTTGAGAGAAGATGTTAATCATGGTAGGGCATGCACCACCACAAGGCACAAACTGCCTCCAATGGCTTAACCTTTGACGGTTTGACATAAGAAATGCTAAGCTTGGTCTCATGTCCGCTATCTTCTTTTCAATCTTTTCCCAATCAAAGTATTGAATGCCAATAATTTTGTAACTCAACTGAAACTTCTTGATATTTCCAACAAAGACATTTATGATTCAAATCTCCCATCTTAGACCCTAATATCTATTAAATAATAAATAAATAAATAAAATCTAAAGCATCGAATAAAGTTATGCAATTTAATACGGTAAAAATTAAGATAATATGATGTAAGATATCCATATTTTCTTCCATTTTAAACAAGATTGTGGAAGAGAAATAATAACACCAATCTCTCTCTCTCTCTCTCTCTCTCTCTCTCTCTCTCTCTCTCTCTACTTTGAGAGTGAGTTCTTTCTATTGTGAGTGGTATATGAGTGTTTGTGAGTCTTATTGTGAGAATTGAGAAGTCTTACCAATTCCCAACATGCAAAATTAAAGATAATTTTTGCACAATATTTTCCATATATTTTGAAGTAATAAGTTATAATTGAAGTAACATTATTTTCACATCACCTCACAAACTATTAATTCACCACTTTATAAACATCAATTATAAGGGAAAAAAAAAGATGAAATATTTTGTCACGCCTACCAGCTAATCAGACAGGTTTACTGACTACTAGCGGCATGGCATGGAGGTGTGTCACTTCTAAATTTTAATTAGGACAAAAACTAATTGTCTATATATGCATATTTTTAATGTTATCAGGAATAAGCTCTTTCTTCCTTAGACAGCCGAAGGTGGAATTTAGTTGGGCCCGTGAATGGGTCCTAGCAATGAAAATTAATTGGCTGTATGGATACCATGTCACAATGTTACGACAATGAAAATGTTAAAACTTATGTGCAATTTACTAAATAAAAAAAACTTACAAAATGATTATCACATAAAAAATATAAAACATATTTCAATTATTTTTTTTATTAGAATATTAGTGACACATAACTTTCATATATGGAAAATCCGATAATACTCGAATAAGACACAATACTTATGATAATAATTGATATGAATTGTTGTCATTGCATAAACATCATTGAATCATTAAGTCTACACTATTTCTCTCTATTATTTTGGGTCATGTTAATGGGCAATTTGTGACATTTATTAATAAATCATTTTAGAAAGATTTTAATACTATTTTCATAATAAATATAAAAAATTATAAAAATAATCAATTATTTATTCTTTTTTCTATAATTTTTTTTTAAAAAATTATTTCCTAAATCGATCTCATCAGTTAACTTTTCCCCAGTTATTTTGGTGGTGTCCTTTCATTGCATGGAACATCTAGATAAAAATAGTTGACATTTGGTGTCTATTTGGGAACAACTTATTTAGCTGAAGCTGAAAATTTTTTGCTGAAAATGTAGACAATAGGTTAAAAGATAAGCTGAATAGTATAATGAGACTTATAAATAGTATAAGGGTAAATTGCAAATTACACTCTTAAAGTTTGGGGGTGATTAAATTTTACACATTGAAGTTTCATAATTTAGATTCTATCCCTTAAAGTTTGATGATGTTTGGATTTTGGAGTGTTTGGATTTTACACCCTAAAGTTTTAGAATTTAGCGTTTAAAATCCAAACAACTCTAAATTTTAGGGGGTAAAATCTAAGTTCTGAAACGTCAGGGTATAAAATCCAAAGAACCCAAACTTTAGGGGGTAAAATCCATATTCTGAAACTTTAGGGTGTAAAATCTAATTACCCTCAAACTTTAGGAGTGTAATTTGCAATTTACCCTAATATTAAAAAGTACAATGAAACCTATGAATGATAATAAAAATAAGCTAAAAGTGTAGATAAGTTTCTCAGCTCATCTTAAACAAATGCTTGATATGACTTGTGGCATGAACATCAATGAATCATTTGACTAATCCACACTAGCTAAGTCTCTCTTTCCCTCAATCCGTCATTCTCATTTGTGAACTACAATTTGTAGCTTCGCCATGGAAAACTTATTATATTGCTACCTTGCTTTGTTCTTCCTCACCATTTTCATTAATATCAAACTTCTAAACCACCATAACAAAAATTTACCACCAAGTCCATTTTCTCTACCAATAATCGGCTAGCTCCACCTGCCTAAACAGGCACTCTATAAAATAGCAGAGACCTTATCATTACAATACGGTCCAATCCTTTATCTTAAATTTGGTTCACGGTCTATCCTTGTTCTATCTTCTCCTTAGAATGCTTAATTAAGAATGACATAAAATTTGCAAATTGTCCCCCACAATGGCTGGGGAGCATTTTACTTACAATCAATTCAACAACTCCGGTTTGGGCTCTAAATGACCTTGTAAAGAATTTTTCACAAGGCGGTGAAAAATGATAGAATTTTATTTACTTATGTGTGGTGTTGTAAAGAACAATTTAAAGATAAAATCCCTCTTCTAATTTCTCATCAATTTCATCAAAATATTTAGATTGTGGATGTTGTGTGTTTCGTTCTAGTGACAAACACGACGGTTGAGTCTCAATAATATAAATTATGATGGATGTTGATTTCTCTACAGAAACATTCTATCTATTGCTTATGTTGAAGTTTCTTAACCTTGGAAAGTTTGACATAATAAATCCCAAACTTGAGCTTATTTCCGCTTCTTCTCCCCAACTTGTTCCTCATCAAAACATTGAATGAATTTATGTAATTTAATATGGTATAATAGGGGTGGCTAGTTCTAGACAAAAGAAAGTAACCTTATCACTATGAATTATGCACAATCATGATCAAAGTTGAGAGAGGATGTTAATCATGGTAGTGCATGCACCACAAAGCACAAACTGCCTCCAAAGGCTTAACCTTTGAAAATTTGACATAAGAAATCCTAAGCCTGGTCTCATGTCCGCTATCTTCTTCCCAACCTTTTCCCAATTAAAGTGTGCATGCTAATGATTTTGTAGCTCAACTAAAACTTTTTGATGTTTCTAACAAAGATGTTTATGGTTCAAATCTCCTATTCTAGACCCTAATATCTATTAAATTATAAATAAAAAAAAATTCAAAGCATTGAATAAAGTTATGAAATTTAATATGGTAAAAATGAGATAGTATGGTGTAAGATATCCATATTTTCTTCTATTTCAAATCAAGATTGTGGAGAGAAATAATAACACCAATATATATATATATATATATATATATATATAATATATATATATATATATATATATATATCTTCCAACATGCTAAATTAAAGACAATCTTTGCACAACTTTTTTCATATATTTTGAAATAATAAGATGTAGTTGAAGAAACATTACTTTCTCATTACCTCACGCCATTAATTCACCACTTTATAAACATCAATTATAAGGGAAAAAACGACAATTTTTTTTTGTTATGCCTACCAGCTGATCAGACAGGTTTACTGAGTACCAGCGGCAAGGGAATGGATCGGTGTGTCACTTTTAAATTTTAGTTAGGACAAAAATTAATTGTATAGATACCAATGTCTCATGTTAGGCCCACGAATGGGTCCTAGCAATGAACAATAATTAGTTGTATAGATACCATGTCTCAATGTTACGACAATAAACTAAATAAAAAATTACAAATTGATTATCACATAAAAAAAATATTTCAATTACTTTTTTTATTAGAATATTAGTGACACGTTACATTCATGCATGGAAAATACGGTAATACTCAAATGGGACACAATACCTATGATAATAGTTGATATGATTTGTTGTCATTTCATAAATATCATTGAATCATTAAGTCCACACTATTTCTTTCTATTATTCTGGGTCATGTTAATGGACAATTTAAAGAATTTATTAATAAATCATTTTAGAAAGATTTTAATACTACTAGATAAAAATAATTGATACTTGATATGACTAGTGGCATGAACGTTAATGAATCATTTGACTAGACTACACTAAATCTCTCTTTCCCTCTATCCGTCACTCTCATTTGTGAACTACAATTTGCAGCTTCGCCATGGAAAACTTATTATATTGCTACCTTGCTTTGTTCTTCCTCACCATTTTCATTAATATCAAACTTCTAAAACACCATAACAAAAATTTACCACCAAGTCTATTTTCTCTCTACCAATAATCGGCCACCTCCACCTCCCCAAACAGCCACTCTATAAAATAGTAGAGACCTTATCGTTACAATACGGTCCAATCCTTTGTCTTAAATTTGGTTCACTGTCTATATCTTATCCTTCCAATGTTGAAGAATGCTTAACCAAGAATGACATAGTATTTGCAAATTGTCCCCCACTCCCCCCACCCCCCCGCGACAATGGCTGGTGAGCATTTTACTTAACAGTCAATTCAACAACTCCGGTTTGGGCTCCATATGACCTTGTGAAGAAACTGTTAGAAATATTGGGCCAAACCAAACCCAATGGAGTATACCCAATGGTGGGCCTAGTGCAGTCCACTTCAAAGAGTTGTGCCCATTGCCAAAGACTAGTTGTATCTCTTAGTTTCATATTTTTCGTGGTCTATATAAAAGGGGTGAGGGCTCATTTGTGCAAATGATAGAAATTTTCATTTATGTTCGGTGTTGTAGAGAACAACTCAAAGATAATATCTCTCTTCTCATTTCTCATCAATTTCATCAAAGTATTTAGATTGTAAGTGTAGTGTGTTTTGTTCTTGAAACAAAACCACTGTTGAGTCTCAATATATAAATCATGATGGATGTTGATTTTTATATGGAAACATTCTATGTATTGCTTTTGTTGAAGTCTCTCATATCAGCCTTCAAATGACTTAAGCTTAACCTTGAACAGATTGACATAATAAATCCCAAACTTGAGCTTATTTATCTTCTTCCTAACCTTTTTCCTCATCAAAACATTGAATGAAGTTATGTAATTTAATATGGTTTAAGTAGGAGAAGCAACTGAGTAAGTTTTGAGCTGAGTAATAAATGAGTTGGGTACATAATTATTCATTTATTACACGTTTAAATGAAAATTAAATATCCATTATTTACCCAACCCATTTACGCTAGTGGCTTACCTATTTAACTCAAAATGACCTAAATAGTCTCTTGTCCTCCAAAATGACCAAAATTCCTCTAAAAAATCCAAGCTTATCAAAATACTCCTCAAATGCCCAAAAAGACCAAAAACAAAACCCCTAAAATGTCCAAAATATCCCCAAACAATAGCACTTTGATTAGTGACAAGTAGCATTTTTTTTTTCTTCCTTTTCCTAATAAGAAAATCAGTAAAGCAATTGTGGTACATTTCACTCCCGGTAAAGATACGAGAAATTGCTTGCGTGTATCCCCAAATACAACTGGAATGGCTACAAACAATCTTTTGTCAAGTAGCTTCTAGTCTTAGATATGCATTCCCTCACGCTAATCTAAACATGAGGAATATATTATATATGTATGTACTTGCGGGTGTATCAATTTGTCTGTGTATGCCCGCGTGCTCATCGAAAATTTCCATGCCAACTTGAATCTTTCTTATAGAAAAAAAAAAGTGTCTACATATATATATATATATCCAAGTTCTACCTTGGTCCAGATAGGTATTACAAAAATTAATTAAGAACAAAAGTAATACGCTGGAGCTTTATATATTTATTAGCCAGGACTAGGACTAGGAGTAGTAAAAATATTAGCAATGCCGGAAGTCGGTAAACAAAACAAAATTAAGACAACATGGTAGGACGTCACCAGCAAACGTCCACTTCTATATTAGTAAACAAATGTTTTTGTAGCAAAAGAGAAATGATTAGGTCTACCATAGAAATTAAGATAGTATATATGGTGTAGTGTAACGGTGTAAGATATCCATATTTTCTTCCATTTCAAGCCAAGAGTGAAGAGGAAAAATAAGAATACCAAAAAAAGTTCGTTCCTCTTCAATTCCTTCGCCAATCTATTTTACTTTGAGATCAAGTGTGTCTCTCTTCTATATGTGTGTCGGTGAGTTTGAGTGTAAAAGGCCTACCGATTTCCTACATGTTTCACAGGAACACACAATTATTTCATCACTTTCATTGACATCAATTATAAAAGAAACATATTCGAATCCAATCAGACAGGTTTACTGACTAAAAGCAGTATTTGCATGTGCACGGAGATGCCACTTAGACTTTAGGAAAAAAAAAAAAGAAGTTTTTGTACATATGTTTTAAATTTTATGGGTATAAATTTTCTTATCAATGAAATAGCAGTTCACCAACTATATCATACACATTCTTATTCTTGATGAAAATTGTTGGGTTAAAATAAATTAACCATTTGCAAATTAATTAATTGCTCAAATTAATTAATTAATCAAATTACATGCAATAATGTGGTAATATAAATAAATCACCAAATAACTAAATGCAGTGGAAAATAAATTTGACACAGCCATCGAGATAAAATCCTACCAGGTGAATTTAAAGTCACCACTCTCGAGAATCCACTATTATCAATCACAAGCGGTTATAAGTATAAAGAATCTTACTAAACCCTATGGCCTATCTTGAAATACCAACGTACAGTTGAACCCTTACCCCAATACTTAATTGACCTTGTATTGTAGCGGCAATCTCTTCGTTCAATGCATGGATTCCAGTACGTGACTAATTCCAGCAACTTGAAGAGGTTGTTGGCTGCAAAATTTTTCAGTTCATCAATAATGAAGATTAGGAAGTTCCATTACAAAACCCTTGGCATAAAGACGCAGTAGCTTCTTCAGAGAGTATAATGAACTAGGTCACTTTTTATATTCGGTCACATAATGCATGCAAGACGGCCTTTAAAATAATCCTTATATATGTTTAGGGTTGAGAGAAAAGAAACCCTACACAATAACATAAGCATATACGTGTAATCACATCTGAAAAGTCTGATTTCACAATTCTCGACAAATACAGTTTGTGTCGAGTTTCAACATTAAATCTCGATAGAAAGAATTTTGTCGAGATATCTGTCGAGTTTTAATGAACAGCTCTTCTTCACTTGTTTCTTGGTCAGATCTTCATGGCTTTAACACTTGACTTGAACAACATGTTTCTTGAAATCTTAAATACATCATAGATCTACCTAATTACAAGTAAAATATATTTTATCAAAGGATTAATCAGTTATATAAACATATGTCTCTAACAAAAATGTACTGAATTTGTGTATTCCATGTGTGTGTAAAATTATTGTGTAATAGGGTACTTTTTTTTGATGATTGGTTAAACATCATTTAATCATGTTAATCCACACTATGGGTCCGTTTGGATAGAACTTATTTTACTGAAACTGAAAACTGAAAACTGAAAACACTGTAGCAAAATAATTTTTAAATGTGTGAATAGTGTTGTGGGACCCATTTTAATGAAAAAGTTGCTGAAAAATAAAATTTGTGAGACCCATGAATAGTGCATTTGTGCACTGTTCATGGCTGAAAAGTTAACACATGCGGCTGGATTTAAAAAAAAAAAAAAAAAAGCAAAAACGAGACGTGAACGCTGAAACACGGATCCAAACGCCCTCTATATCTTTTCCCTTCTTGGCAAACTCTCACTCGTGAGCTAGCTACTTTGCTGCTTTCGCCATGGAAAACTTATATTGCTACCTTGGTTTGCTCCTCTCCACCATTTTCATTATTATCAAACTTTCAAACAACCGTAACAAAAAGTTACCACCAAGTCCATTTTCTCTACCAATAATCGGCCACCTCCACCTTCTCAAACCACCTCTCTATAAAACGGTGGAGACCTTAACCTTACAATACGGACCAATCCTTTATCTCAAATTTGGTTCAAGGCCTATCCTCGTTGTATCTTCTCCTTCCATTGTTGAAGAATGCTTAACCAAGAATGACATAGTTTTTGCAAATCGACCTCCCACCATGGCTGGGAAGCATTTTACTTACAACTCAACAGCTCCAGTTTGGGCTCCATATGGCAACTTGTGGAGAAACATTCGGCGTTTTGCTTCTGTTGAGGTGTTCTCTCATATCAGCATTCAAAAGTCTTCTATCATTAGAGAAGAGGAAGTTCACTCTCTTCTCGGCCAACTATATAAAGTTTCAAACATAGAACCCCAAAAGGTGGAGTTGAGGTATTTGTTCTCACTTTTGGTGTCCAATATAATAATGAGAATAGTTACTGGCAAGCCATGTGTTGGGAAGGAAGTTGAAAGCATGGATGTGGGAAAAGAACTTCTCAAAGAATTCAAGGAGAATTTCTTTGCAGACTTGGCAATGAATATGTGTGATTTCTTTCCAGTTTTAAGGTGGGTCGGTTACAAAGGGTTGGAGAAGGATATGATAAGGTTGCAGAGGAAGAGAGATGAAGTATTAGGGCGTTTGGTAGACGAGATAAAGCAAAAGAAAACCAGTTCTTTGAATAACGCCACCATTGTGGATGAGGAAACAAAGGGAACACTGATCGAAACTCTGGTGCATATCCGGGAATCAGAACCTGAATTCTATTCAGATAATGTCATCAAAAGCATCCTATTGGTAAGCTAATGGGAAAACGTTTTATTTATTATCACTAATATAATAAATAAATATACTGATTAGTAGTTTTTGTTTTTGAAAAATAATTATAACATGCTGCTAATCTCGCATCTTGAACCCTTTACCCCCTAAACTCCAAGTACTTTATATATGAGGAGGTACCAATTCAGGTACAAAGGCTTTGACATATCCTAATTAGTAGTTTAGTACTATTTTGTTTTGACTTTTAAAAATATTTTATTCTTAATAAATAGTATGGTGTTTTAAAAGTTGAAACAGACTAATGTTATATTATCTAAAAAAATTGGGAAAAGCTAATGAATGTTCATAAGGTAATGATTAATAATCTATTTAAAGAAAGTTTTTATGAGAAAAGAAAAAAAAATTAATATTTTGACAATTTTTTTCATTTATTATAAAAGTGGTGTTAAAACTTTTCTAAAATGGATTGTTAATTATTGTCTTAAGGACACTTATTAGCATAACTCTTTAAAATTTTAAAAAATTTGATATTAAATACATATTTAAATTTTTAATATTTAATATAAACTTTAACATGAATCAAAATAATTATTTAGATGTTTTAGTAGAACGGTAACTGGAATGGGTACAATATCCAAGACCAAAAAGATCTATGTTTGGTTCATTCTTCTTCATTTTTCCCATTAATTCATTATTTAACGTTAATTATCCTCTAAATAAAACTCAAACTTTCCAAATATTTATTAAATGAAACTTATAATGCATTTGGATGCATTTGTTGATTATTTATTTAGTGAAAGTATTGTAAAACAGGTAGGGGAGAAGGTTTCTTATTATTATTATTATTATTTTTTGTGCTTGCCAATCGAATGTTGATTGAAAATAAGATAAAATTGAAGTTAATTATTCTAAGGATGCAACAAAAATTCTCAACAATTTACAATATTCTGAAATTAGTTGACTACTTCATACATGGGTAATTAGAAAATTTTAATGAATTATTGTGGTGGACCCATGTGTAAAGTAACAAACTAATTTAAAAATGTTATGATATTTTATTGTGCCTATAACTTTGCTTTTATTGAAATGGGATAACTTTCTTTATAAATTAAGATTAATAAAGCAATTTGTTTTAGGATTAAGATTTTTTTTAATTTAATGGTTTACACATTGTCACATTATATTTAAAAATTTAAATAATGTAGAACTAGATACACCTTTAGATTTATAAGAAGTGTTTCAAACTTTTACTTCAAAATTTATTCTAACATTACTTGAGCGTTATATATGTACATATATAACGCTCAAGTAATGTTAGAATAAATTTTGAATTTGAAATGGGCAATTAACGGGGTAATGTCACATGTGCTTCAGACTATGTTTGTTGCGGGAACAGATACAACAGTAACAACCATGGAATGGGCAATGTCACTTCTTCTTAATCATCCAGAGGTATTGCAGAAGGTTAAAGTAGAGATTGATAACCAGGTTGGAAGTGGGCGCTTGCTTGATGACTCAGATTTTGCCAAACTTCCCTATCTTCGTTGTGTCATCAACGAGACACTTAGATTGTATCCTCCACAACCACTTTTATTACCACATTTTTCCTCAGAAGATTGCACTGTGGGGGGATTTCATGTACCACGAGGGACAATTTTGTTGGTGAATGCATGGTTCATGCATAGGAATCCCAAGCTGTGGGAGGAACCCACTAGGTTCAAGCCAGAGAGATTTGAAGCAATCAATGAGGAAAGAGAAGGGTTCAAATATATTCCATTTGGCATGATGAGGAGGGCATGCCCTGGTTCTAGCATGGGCTTGCGGGTACTATCATTGGCATTGGGTGCACTCATTCAGTGTTTTGATTGGGAAAGGGTTGGGAAGGAGATGGTCGACATGAACCCAAGTTTAGGGTTTCTTCTGTCAAAGGCTGAGCCTTTGGAGGCTATTTGCAGTCCATGCCATTCCATGACTAGCATCCTCTCTCAACTGTGATTAATTTTCCATGTTATTCATGGTGATAAACTTCCGTTCTTTTGTTCCCATCTCCCCCCACCTCCCTTGTGTTTGTGGATTGAATTTACTGAGATTGTAATAAAACACTCTTATGAATAATAGATGGATGGGACAAAACTAGTGTGTAAAATTTTGGTTTTTGCTCTTTCTTTCATTTTCTCTTCCGCCTACTTATGACACGGCCATTTTTGGGGGGAATTAAATGTGAGACGGTAATCTCAAAGATTTTATATAATATTTAACTTTTATTTTTTTTAGTGTTTTATTTATTTATTTCATTTTAATGAAAAAAATATACAAAATTTTTATTATGTTCTATATGTAGAAAGATAATACATGTACCAATAAGGTGATGTATTAGTTTGGAGACGGATAATATAAAACACCCTATTTTAAAGGTCCAGTTAACGAGCGCCAAAGTGCATTAATTGAGGTTGTATTTTTTATTGCAATCGATCTGTTTTGTTTTTTGTTTTTTGTTTTTTTTTCTTTGGAAAATCGTACAACATTTAGTTAAAGAGATTTATTTATTAGCTTTTGTTATTTTCAAATAAAATGGGATGTGCCTGATTCCTCTTTCACTAGTGCATTATGTAGCTGTTAATTAACATATATTCCTTTTTGATGGACTCTTTCTAGTTTCTTCTTCTTCTTTCTTTTTTATTTTAATATGAAAAAAATGCTTTGCATCTATTATTCATGTTGATGAACTTCCTAATCTTCATGTTGATGAACTGATGAACTTTGTAGCTAACAATTTCCTTAAGTTGGTGTGTCAGTCATGTACTGGGATCCGTGCATCATTGGTTAGTCATGCATTGGGATTCGTGCATTGAAAGGAGAGATTGCCACTACAATACAAGTTCAATTGCGTATTAGGGTAAGGGTTTAACTGTAAGTTGGTATTAGGTATTGAGATTCCTTTGACTTGTAACCACTTGTTTTGATAATATTGGATTCTTAAGAGTGGTAACCTTAAATTCACCCGGTAGGGTTTTGTCTCGGAGGTTTTTCCCATTCGTAAACAAATCACCATGTTAAATTTATTTTCTACTGCATTTAGTTTAATTGGTGATTTTTTTGTGTTACCATGCTATTGCATGTTAAATTGACTTAATTAATTAGCCTGGATAATTAATTAATTAATTTGCCAAAGGGGTCAATACATTTTTGGCTTATTAAGTGGTATTAGAGCGGTCACACTCTGATTAGGGTTAATCTTTGATGTGTGATTTATTGACCCCTATTTGTCATGGATAGAGGACAATCTTTTATTATACTTCTTTTATTTGATGGCACTAACTATGTATACTAAAAAGTATGCATGAGAGCTTTCTTACAGTCTTTAGATGAGAAGGTGTGGTAAACTGTGGAGATTGGCTAGACTAAGCTAGAGGAAGCGCCAGTTGATTGGGATGATGCAAAGAACAAAATGGTGAACTTCAACAGTAGAGCATTGAATACCATTTTCAATGCGGTCACCAATGAGGAATTCAAGAAGATATCCTCTACAGATACTGCGAAGGAATTATGGATCATTCTCTAGACAACCTATGAAAGGACTAAGGCTGTCAAGAATTCAAAATTTCAAAGGCTCACTACCAGCTTTGAGGAGATAAAGATAGAGGAGGATGAGATATTTGATGAATTCTATACCAAACTCAAGAACATAGTTAACTCAGCCTTTAATCTTGGAGAAACTATTCTCGAACCTAAGGTTGTGAGAAAGGTGCTCAGATCTCTCCCTCAGAGATTTCATGCCAAGATTACGGCAATCAATGAGCCGAAGAACATTGACTCGATTCCTTTGACAGAGCTTATTGGCAACTTGCAAACCTATGAATTGGGTTTGACCAGACTCGAGAAAGGAAGCAAAGACAAGAGCAAGGAATTGAAGGCTAAGAGATATGAGACTGATGAGCCTTCAGATGATGAAGATTCCAAGATGAAGTCCTACATCACAAGACAATTCAAGAAGTTCATGAAGAATGCCAATGTGAAAGGCTTCGACAAGGACCGTAAGTAATCCAGTTCTTCTCAATTCAAGAGCCAAGACAGAGGAAAAAATGATGCTAAGGATGGCGGTTAATACATTATTCCCTCCAGACCAAAATGTTTCGGACGTTAAGGTTTTGGACACATGAAACAAAAATTTCCAACATATTGCAAGTCAATTGGGAAAAGTAAGGTTCTTGTTGCTACTTTGAGTGACACTGAGCCTAATACCGAGTCAGAGGACAGTGATGACAAGGAATTTTAAATGCCTTCACTGCTATAGTTGGTCCTACAGAGGGGATCATAGAAGAAGTGGATGAAGAAGAGGACTTAATGAATCCTAGTTCGAGAAGATGGATGATCAAGATGACATCCATATAGCCTATGCAAAGAAGCTTAGTGAAGTGGAGTTAGAATGAGAGGAGCTCTCTAATAAGGTTGATGAAGCCAGCTAAGTCCTTGGAGCACGGTGTTTTAAGAACAATTTCTTGGCTAAAAGAACCAAGAAGCTTGAAGCAGAGTTGTTCCGAGTTTGAGCTCAATTGGAGAGAACCTTCAGTGCAAAGTTAGATGAAATGCTAAACCTCTAAAAATTAGCTTTTGACAGAATTGGTTTGGGGTATGATTTTCTAACTCTTCTAATATTGCCTTTTCTAGTAGAACTGTTTTTGTGTCACCTGCTAATAATGTTATTTCTGAGAAAAATGAATCTAAAATTGATACATCTAGTGAAAACATTGACAATGGTAAATCTATTCTAGGAGCACCCCTTAAGATAAAGAATAAAGAGACTAGAAACCCTAGGGCTAAGAAAGACAATAATGCTAAAAATAAGAAGTCTTAACCAAATAAGCCGCATCTCTGTCATCACTATGGAGCTTTAGGGCATACTTGTCCAAATTGCTACAAGTGGTTAGCCACTCAACAAAGCAATAGTATAGCAATAGTATGCTCTCACCCGGAAACCAGAATCAGTTTCCATCCTCTCTGGCCCCTCTTGGAGATATTCTTAAGGCTCTCATGTTCCTTTTGAACTTGAACGGTTTCAATTCTTCCCCTTTACCATTGGATCAAAAGTTCGCTTAAAGGAAAGTTTCTTCTAAAGTGTGGAAGGAAAAAAGGCTCAAAGTGATTTAGTCACTTTTTCTCTCTCTCTCTCTCTCCCCATATGGTGTTGCATTACTTGTTTGTTTTGCTTTCTTGTTTTGAGTCAGTCTAATTTTATACTTTATTTGTTTAACATGTTTTTGTTTGTGTGTTTTCAGTTTTGCTTTATTTGGTTTTTCATAAAATTAAAAAAAAATTGAAAAATCAGAAAAATACAAAAATAATGTTGTATGTGTATATTGGTACTTGTGTACCTTGGATGACGATTGAAATAAAGTTTTCTAAACTTTGTATCTCTTGTATTTTAAATGAGCATCTTAATGTACAACTAAGCAAGTGAGTTTTGTGGCTCGTGTTTGTGATGAGTATGATTTAGTTTGTCTCTTTTACATTTAATACTCATATTACTTTTTTTGACTATAAGGACTAGAAAATGCTAAGAGAAAGACATAAATAACCATCTTACTACTAAAGCCTGCCAATCATGTATAACATCTGTGTGTTTTGGCATAGCAAAATTGTGATGTTTTTAGCTTACATAATTGGGTATTTCTTCTCTTTCTATATATGCCCATGTATAATATGTTCAAAAAGAAAATATGTAAAGAAAAATAAAAGCAAAAAGAATCAAAATGCTTTTAAATATGGTTGCAAGTGTGTTTCTAGAAGATGTGAGAGTTATAGGATGTACCTCAAAGGTGATAATCCCCATCAAACAGTTATGATTGTGTGTGAGTGTTTTTGACTCTCTCATATCTCCAATCGTCATAATATGAGAAACTTGAATAAACTTGTTATGTTTTCACACACAACATGCAAAAATTCTTTGCTACTTTTGATACATATGTAGGTATAATGTGATTTGGCCATTACAAGAAATACATGTGTTAATATATGCTCACTAAACTGTCTTAACTTGTTTTTGAAAAATAAAATTGATTAGACTTGTTTAGTGTGTGTGTGTGTGTGTGTGTGTGTTTTTTTTGGTTCTCTAAATGCTTTGCAATTATGTTGAGAGATGTTTTGAGAGCTCAATATGTTAATTGGATTTCTGTTTGAGTAGTTTGTTTGTTGCATCCATCTCTTTGTGTTTTTCCTCATTGAAAAACTTCTTTCTTTAGGCTTGACAGTTTCTTGACAGATCCTCGATAGATTCTCTTCTATTGACCCCTTTTTCTTCTTGTCTTGACAGATCTTAACGCAATCTTGATCCAACGAGCTTTTCGAGTTTCTTCTCGATAGATTCTTGACAGCTTCTTCAATCCATCGAGCAACCTTCTGTTTGGCTGATAGATTTTCGACAGCTTCTAGATCCATCAAGGTATTTTTGCCATCGATTGATCCTCGATAGCACCTTGACAGATCACTTTTGTCGAGATTTAGTGCTCGACAAATACTTCGATCCATCAAGTTGCGTTTTCTTTATATATCAAAGGCGCGAATTAGATTCATTTTTCACTTGTCTCTCTTGATAGAAAATCTTTTCTCTCGCGCCAAACATTTCTCCCTCACCCAAATCCTTCAACCCTTCATCTTTTCGGCCTATATCAAGTTCAGATCACTTGGTAAGCTTTCTCAATTTCTTCTTTTTCATGCATTCATGCATTTAGACCTAGGTTTTTAGGGTGATTCAAAATTTTTGGGATTTTTGAGTTTTTCTTGAAATTTTTGGGTTGGGTTTTGTGAAATTAATGTTATATGATCATGCATTGCATTCTCATTGCATTATAACCATATTTCATGCATTTTAGATTTGTGTTTGATTAAATGTGGTTTGTGTGCTGATAGGTTTGGATTGAGTTTTGCCCATGATGTATTTATTTTTACACATCACATGTTCATGCATATTTCATGCATACGTACATCTTTCTTTCCATTCTATGTTTCTGTTTGTGATGTGTTTTTTTGTCCTTTCTTTCTCTCTCTCTCTAATAGATTACGTTATGGCACCCAAACACAAATCCATTCTGGCTTACGTGGTTCTGGGTCATCATTTTCTTCTTACCCTCTTACCCCTATTCACGTTCAGTTCTATGATGAAAAGGCTTGAAAGGACTTCTCGGAGAACTTTTAGCGACGTGGTGTTCATTCGGAATACCAAGTCATTTTGTCGAATTTTATCAACACTCCTCTCCTCGCCGTCATTCGGACTCGAGGCTGGGTGTCTCTATTAGAGAAACCTCTGAGATGTCTTACCATGTTTATACAGGAGTTCTACTTCAACATACACGGTATCGATACTGATGCACCTTGTTTTGCCACGACATTCTGAGGTATACGTATTGTAGTTACCTCGAAGCTTGTTTTCGAGGTACTATATGTCCTGTGGGTAGCGCATCCTAACTACCCCGATTGTGAGCGTCTTAGGATGGTGTCTAGAGAAAAGCTTCTGTCTCACTTTTGTGAGACACCTTCCATTTGGGGTGGTAAGCTAAACACCCAATGCTCAGCCTTTGCCAAAGGCCCGAGATTCCTTAACATGGTGATGACATTCATTTTTACTCCGTCGTCTCACTATAACTCTATCACAAAACCTCGTGCTCGTTTTCTCTTATCTCTTCTTAAAAACCTCTTTATAGACTTCCCTTCTCACTTCATCACTTTTATCCTTGATGTCTATCAAGATACGACAACATGTGATAAGCTCATCTTTCCTTCGGCTATCACGAGGATCCTTTGCCATTTTTCCATTCCCATTCTTGATTCTCCTTACTTCACCACCATGGGTGCTATCAATGCCAGTTCTGCTTGATGGAGCAAGGCTCAGCTTTGACCAAAGTGGCCACGTGTGGAGTCTACTAGTCTTGTAGCTTCTGTTGTTCCTTCCACCTCTGCTTCTTCTTCCTTGAGCAGTGATGTGACCTTAGAGGCCATCATGGCGCAGCTTCAGCGCATAAATGCTCGCCTTGACACTCTTTCTGATGAGCTGTATTAGGTGAACACCCGTATCAATCGAATAGTGCGACGAGAGGCTTAGCTTGGTGGTTTCATTCCCTCTCCATCTCCTTCTATAGAGGGTTCGGCAGATGAGGATAGTGATAATAGTGATGAGGATGCTAGCTCTTCTAGTGATGATGAGATTCTCTCAGTGAGTTGCCTTTTGTCATTCGTGACAAAAATAAGGACTAGTTTTGGATGAGAGTAGTCTTGTTCTTAGTGGGAGAGTTAGTATAGGACATTTTTATTAGGGGGAGTGTCTATACATTTTTTTTGAGGGATGTAGTGAGGTTATTATGTATTTCTTTTCTTTATTTACCTTTACCTCATGTATATTGGTCTTGTGACCATTTATGACATACATTGTACTTATCTTTTGATATATATATATATATATATATATATATATATATATATATATGTTGTTCTTCACCTATCTCTCAATGTGTTGTTTCTTTTCTCTCTTTATAAATATGTTTCTTTATATATGCAATCTTTTATTTTTGTTTCACACAAGATGCCTTGATGAGTTTTGTTTGAGTGTTTCAAAAAGAGAGGTTGATAAAGTTTACCATGTCATGAACTCTCTTCTTACAAAATTTTTCAGGAGTTTATGTTAGGGTTAGATTTGTTTTGTAATTCAACAATTGATTATGAGTTTAGTGATTTAAGACTTCTTCTCTGATTCATTTGTTTGTTGTGGTTTTTCACAGTTTTCCAAATGGGGAGATTGTTAGGGACATATTTGATGTAATTGGCTAATCCTTTGACAAAACACACTTTACTTGTAATTGGGTAGATCTAAGATGGTTTAAGACTTTAAGAAACATGTTGTTCAAGTAAAGTGTTAAAACCATGTAAGTCTATTCAAGAAACAAGTGAAGATTAATGTTGAAGCTTGATAGAAGTTGTATCTGTCGAGAATTACGAAATCAGAATTTTCAGATCTGATTATACGCATATCCAAGTGTATTTGTGTAAGGTTTCTTTTCTCATAACTTTAGACATATATAAAGATTATTTTAAGAGCTGTCTCAAGGTCTCAAGGAGAATCCAACACACATATTGCGACTGGAGACAGAAATTGCTCTAATTCATCATTCTCTTTATAGAAGCTACTGCATCTTTACGCCATTGGTTTTGTGACCAAGGAGTTTCGTGATCTTCATGTTGATGAATTGAAGAATTTTACAGCCAACATCTTCCTCAAGTTGGTGTGTTAATCACGTACTGGGATCCGTGCATCACTGGTTAGTCACGTACTAGGATTCATGCATTGAAAGGAGAGATTGCCACTACAATACAAGTCCAATTGGGTATTGGGGTAAGAGTTCAATTGTAGGTTGATATTAGGTATTGATATTCCTTTTATTTGTAACCGCTTGTTTTGATAACAGGGGATTTTCGAGAGTGGTGACCTTAAATTTACCCGATAAGGTTTTGCCTTGGAGGTTTTTCTCATTCGTAAACAAATCACCGTGTCAAATTTATTTTTCATTGCATTTAGTTTAATTGGTGATTTGTTTGTGCTACCACACTATTACATGTTAAATTAAGTTAATTAATTAACCTGGATAATTAATTAATTAATTTGCCAAAGAAGTCAATACATTTTTGGCCTATCATATTTTAATATAATAAATGCTTTGCATATTTGCAGGAAGTGCTTTGTTATTTTCAAATAAAATGGGATGCGCTTGATTCCTATTTCACTAGTATATATATTACGTAGCTGTTAACACATACTCCTTTTTATGGACCATTTTTAGTTTCTTTTTCTTCTTCCTTTTTTATTTTAATATATTTTATTTTATTATTTGTAGGAAATGCTTTTATTACTTTCAAATAAAATGGGACGCGCTTGATTCCTCTTTCACTAGTGCATTATGCCGCTTTTAATATATATTCCTTTTTTTGAATATAAAATTTGCATATTTGTAGGAGATAGTTGTGTATTATTGGCTTGGTGGTCTTGGTGGTGGGGTACGTTTCATTCATTATTGAATGCATTGTAGGGACAATCGAACCCATCCGCTATGAAACATGCATCATGATTCATGATTGATAATAAGACTTTTTGGTTGTTGATAAGATTTTCTCTTATAACATGGATGTGAAAGAACCAGACTTATCTCTTACCCACCTCTCTTCTTGCAAACAAGATCTTCCCCTCCCCTCAGAGTGAGCACACTGGCCCGCCAGACTATACCGTGCTCTAGATCCCACTTGAATTATATATGTACCTACTCAAAACTTCTTGTTACCCCTTGTAAATCCAAGCTATTGGTCCCTACAATGCAACCATGGCCATGGTTTCGTCCCTTTGCTCTAGCTGTAATATTCCGTTTTCCACTAATCTTGGACATTACATTAGTATGACATTACCCTTAGAATAGCATATGCCGTTTTGCGAACTCAAGAACATGCCTTATTGATAATTAAATATTAGCATTGATAAACTATATTGAATATGCTAGTATGGATACAGAAGCGAAAACAAAAGGTATAGAATACAATAACAAACGAAGGTTACGTGATTCAGCCTAACAATTTACATTTATAGAGGAAACCCTAAAGGGCTACATCAATAATATATTAGAGTATCGTATAAATTTTGTGTTACAATGAACCATAACATGTGTATATATAGTAGACTGAACCCTAGACTAATAAACTTCTAGTACAAGTTGGAGACTTAGCTTGCACACAAAGTAGAATTAGGCTTGGGCCTACGCTAATTGGCTAATATATCTCTTATACTCCCTCTTTAGCTCAAGACGGAAGCTTGATGAAATCTTGAGATTTGATAAGGTTGAGAAGATCTCTTGAATGAAGTTTGACTTTGTGACAATGGTTTGAGGAAGACAATGGTCTTGTAGTATTGATGCGACTTCTAATGGTGGCATGACTATATCGAAGAGTTTTGACGGCAGCAGTGGGAAGTCAAAGAAGATGAATGTAGCGAAGAAACACTGAGGAAGACAAAGATTGCTCTTAAAAACACTATAAGGACAAAAAATCATGGCCACAAAAACCTAGCTCTGATACCAAGTTAAATATTAGCATCAATATACTGTGTTTAATATGCTAGTATGGATATGGAAGCAAAAACATAAAGTATAGAACACAATAACACATGATGATTATGTGATTTAGCCTAATGGTTTACATTTACAGAGAAAATCTTAAAGGCTACATTAATAATATTTTAGAGTGTAGTATGAATCCTCTGTTACAATGAGCCATAACATATGTATATATAGTAGACAAAACCCTAGACTAATAGACTTCTAGTACAAGTAGAAGACTTGGCTTGCATATAGAGTAGAATTTTGGTTTGGGTCTATACTAATGGGCTAATATATCTATAACATTGATACCTACCTTTAGTGGAGCCTGGGGAAAAAAAAAACGTTTTCTAACATATCATGATCTTATCTTAAAGGAAGTTATGTGCATTTTGGCTTGCATGATTTCTCAGAGGTTTTTGTGCTACTAGTAGCTTGGTTTGGTATTGTGAAGTTTGGATGGACTTAATTGGAGAAAGGTAACTTATCAAGCACACAGTGAACCTTTCATGGCCTAACACATTCTTGTACACTTTTAGGACCGAATGTAACACCCCACAAAAAGAAAAAGAAAAAAAAAAATCTAGAGGAGAGAATTGGCAATGATTGTGAGTGCTAATGCTAAAGACTTCTTTTGTTAGCAATGATTGTTTGTGAGTGCTATACTCTTGAGAGACCTGAATAAGAATGATTTGTATTTAAGGGTGTGATTTGCGTATTTTGAGTTATTACTTATGTGTAGTGATTATTGTCTATGTTAATGTTGGAGGTAGGACATTTGGAGTTTATATTGTAGGTCTTGGGTCTTAAAAACCCATATTTGCCAGAGGGGTTGCATATCCTGGTGAGGATTTTGTTATGGCACTAAATTGTATGCGTTATTGGTGACAGCTTTGATCTCACAAGGAGATATAGTTTCTTATGCATATTCTTCGGAAATGTATAATTTATAGCCTAAATCGGTTATATATTTACAGAGCTTTAACTTATTTTGGTAGTGAGTTTAGCACACCGCTATTTTTATGTCATATAAAACATAATTATTTGCTTGTTGCAAATGAATAAAAAGAAATGGAAAAAAAATTTCTTGCAATTTCTCTTGATGGACAGTTATTGTCATGCCACGTTAGTAGTTTTATGTCAGCCTAGACTACCATATTAGCATCATATCAAGTTATCAACACAAACTATCACATTATTGATGCCACATTTGCACCCACGTCAATGTTGACAATTGACTTTGATTAATGCTGAATGGCATTGACTAGATATCTTAACTTCTTATTTACTACTTTGTTGTGTATTTTAAAAGTTAACTCATCAATTTGATAGATTACATAGCAATTTTCAGTACCTAGCACACCATTCAAGATAATATACATTTTATTACTCATTTTTTCTTATTTGAATCGAACTTGACCGCTAATCATAGACACTGCCATACGGTAAGTTGGGAACCATCATTACTCCTAAAGATGCGGACGAGCTGGGACTAAAAACTGCACGTCACATAAATGTGGCTTTGCGTATGAATCAGGCCTGGAGGCTTCAATAGAAGTCATCCATACTATGGGCTTAAGTCTTAAAAGCCAAATACTTTCCCTATACAAATCTGCATGAGAGTGGCATAAACCCTAGGGCGTCTCACATTTGGAAAGCATTACAAGTAGGAACAAAATGGCTTCGATGAGGTATGAAATGGTATTAGGGGATGAACAGACCATTCATGTTTGGGAGGACCATTGGATACTTGGAGGTCCACTACAAAGTTATATTCATGGCCCTTTTCTGCCCAATGAGAAATAGAGGTTATTGAGTTCCTTACCAAACAATAATAATTGGAGGTTAGAAAGATTACAATTTCCCATCCCAATGCAAATTGAAAAACTTATACAAGACATCCCTGTGGCTCAGCTGACTAGGTTGTTCAACACTTTTGTATGGCCTCTAAATAACGGTGTTTGTTCGGTCCGTTCTGCATCGAAATTTTTATAACAGCAAGCCAATGTTCCTTTTGCAAAAACCTATTGGAATTGGATTTGGAAACTACAATGAGCCCAAAAAAATTCAATTTTTTATTTGGAAATCTATACGAAACTGGTTGCCTACTTGTCAATATCTGTCATTTTCTCGCCTGGAAACAAATAATAAATGTCCTAGGTGTAACAATCTTGAAACTACTATTCATATTTTAAGAGATTGTCCTTGGGCTAAGAGGATCTGGTATCATTCTCTAGGTATTTTGCCCCTATCCTTTTTTCACCTTCCACTTCAAAATTGGATACATACCAACCCTACATCGGATTCTCTTATCTTCCACTATTAGCTGCTTTGGAAAATTTACTTCCCCTTCAACTGTTGGCACTTACGGCTTGCAAGGAATGAGTGTATATTTAAAAATCAATCTTGCTCTCAAAATCGGATTATACACAAAGTGGTTTAGTGCACTACTGAATTTTTCTTTTTAGTATGCCTGGCAAAGAATATTAAAATTAGAATCCCTAGGATTATTAATTGGAATGCTCCGCTAGAACCTTTTATAAAACTAAACACAGATGGCAGCTCTTTAGGTAATCCTGGATTAGCTAGGTGCAGGTGGATTGTTGCGCAATAGCTTAGGAGATGGGATTTTAGGTTTTTCACTACATATGGGTATTACTTCCAATAATATTGTTGAGTTGGGTGCTGTTCACTAGGGCCTCCTTCTGGCATGGAACTCAAGTTTCAAATTTATTCATCTTGATATAGACTCTATGACAGTTCTTTCCTCATTAACTTATGATAAAGATATCTCACCAAATATTAACCCACTACTATGTGATTGCAGGAACCTTATGGAGCGCGACTGGACCGTCTAGGTGTACCACATATTACATGAAGCTAATGGCTGCATGGATGTTCTAGCAAAGAGGGGAAATTAGCAATAGTGCCTTTTGGAAATCTATGATACCTGTCTCGCTTTTGTATATGCAACTTTTGTGTGGGATATGGAACATATAGGGACTACTAGAATGTGATCTGTAAATGTTGTAATGTTTGTTGTTGTTTGACATTATATATAATTAAATAAAACTCCCCCCTTTCATCAAAAAAGAAAAGAAAAGATTCTTGTGTTTTATTGTATCTATTTTGTAACATTAACGAAGTGGAACATGATTTTCTCCATTTCAGTAAAAATACTGAGCTTCCATTTCTTCATTAATATTTTAATTATTCGGTCTAACAATGAATCAATTACCACATTATTTAAAATTTTAAATAATGTAATACTTGACACGCATTTAGATCTATAAAGAATGTCTCAAATTTTCACCTAAAATTTTATTCTAACCTTACTTGAGCATTACATGTGTGCTTCAAACTATGTATATTGTAATTATAAGAATAGATACAATAGTAACAACCATGGAATGATCAATGTCAATTCTTTTAAATCATCAAGCGGTATTGCAGAAGGTTATAGTAGACATTGACAGCCAGGTTATAAGACGTGGGCGCTTGCTAAATGACTCAACTTTTGCAAAGCTTCCCCATCTTAGTTGAGTCATCAATGAGAGAGTACTAAATCCTCCACAGCCATTTTTATTACCACATTTCCCCTCAGAAGATTGCATTGTGGGGGAATTTCATGTACAACGAGGGACAATTTTGTTGGTGAAGGAATGGTCCATGCATAAGAACCCTAATCTGTGGGAGGAACCCAATAGATTTAAACCAAAAAATTTGAAGTAACCAATGGAGAAAGAGAAGGGTTCAAATACTTTCATTTGGCATAATGAGAAGGACATGCCAGATGCTGGCATGGCCAAGTGGAAACTTTCGTTGGCATTGGTTTGGGGAAAGGGTTGGGAAGGAAGTGGCTGACATGAACCAAATTTTGGATTTCTTTTGTCAAAGCCTTTTCAGGCTATTTGTAGTCCATGCCCTTCCAGGACTAACATATGTTCTCAAGAGTAATTATATAATACTTCAAAAGTATGATAATGGCATATTCTTTCCTCTCACATGATAATTGGTCATACTAATTTGAGTGGTTTTGTAGTTTTGAATCATGATTCTGTTGAAATTAGGATTGTTCTCATTTTTTGGGTACTAGCGGTAATATGTTTTTGAGGCGCAAAATTGGATAACCATGCTCAAGATGTGCATGGGTTGAGTTGAGGGTTTCTTCCTAACCCATCACATGTATACAGAGACAGAACCGGGATTCGAACTTGAAGGGGCCAAAGGTTAAAACAATTTTTTTTTTATTATGAAAATAAAAATTAACGTCTATTTCATATTTAACAATATACTACAAACAAAATAAGTGTTTCTTAAACATTTGATATTATAAAAATATCGACAATTCATAATATACAAAACAAATGTTTTTTAAACATTTCAACACATTTATCAAAATAATCACAGAACAAAGACTTTGGGCTCACAAAACAGTCATTTACCAAAGACTTTGGTCTCACAAATTCTCAATCACAATGCTCACCTCCCAATGGTCCCACTTTATGTGTTTATAGATAAAACCAAAACAAAAAAAAGTTACAAACATAGGTCCACACAAAAAGTCACAATTACACGGTACAAAGCCACAAACTATGGTCCACACAACAAACCACAGTGGCAGTCCATAAAAAGTCACAAACACAACACACCATAGTTCATAAAAAACGCAGAGGGCAGAGGGCCAAAGGCAGAGCAATATATTAAAGACAAAAAAAAAAAAAATACAAATATGAACTTGAGAGAGGAGAGAAATTTCTCAGATTTACCATACCTTAGCCAATTCATCTCATGTGTGAGTGTGAACGATAGCAGATGTAGATCAAGAATTTGAGGAGCAGCAACAGCAATACCGGATCTAATTTGAGGAAAAGAACAACAGCAGGCTAGTTGTGATGGAGGCATTGAAGTTGAGTGGAGGAAGAGTGAGGTTAAGGTAAAAATTTGGGAATTGTAATATAGGTTTTTAGTCCATATTTATTTTTTATTTTGTAATTTATTTTAGTTTGTCCAAAGGTTATTGATGTTATACTTTAGACAATTTAATTCGTTTAAACTTAAAGATTTTCTTATTAGTCTTGAGTTAAAGAGGTATGGATTTTATTTTATTTATTTATTTTTTTTTCTTGTGGGTCAATATCTAAATATTTCAGAAGAGGAAAGCCAAAAAAAAAAAAAAAAAAAATATATATATATATATATATATATAAAAGGACAAATATTAATTTTTCAGATTATATATTTATGCCTCTTTTTTTTATTTTAAATTGGGGAGGCTATTAAGACCAAAATTTAAAATTTCAACTTAATGCCCCTTTCACATGGAATGAACCCGTAAGTGTGAGATCTATAGTAAATATGAGAGGAGATTACATGCCACTTGCATCATATACCCTCTCCATCCATACCAGTGAGCAAGTCACGTTCTTATGTGGTAGTTGAAGTAAAACACGTGAGAAAGTCACGTTTCTTGTTGTAGTTGAACCAGGAGAACGTGTTTTGTTGAAGTGAAGGTAGGAAGCATGGGTTATCTTTATAAAGTACAAATAAACCAGTGCATGAGCTGTGTAGGCCATACGTGAGACTCGAGAGCCGCAGCCTGAGAAAAGAAAAGTAAGGGGCTGAGTGTGACCAGAGCAATCCATGAGAACAACATAATAAATGTTGAGTGTTTGTGAGGTTAAATTTACAAATCTGAAAGTGTAGCGTAGGTTGTTTGGATTACGACTAAAATTGATCGGGATCGATCGGTTTTTGATCATATATCTATATCATTGGGATTGCGTTTTTTTAACTTCCAAACTACTTTACATAAATGGATATATACCAACAGCTAACATATATAATACAATGGAGTGTAATAATACCTAAATAATAGTAACATATTATTATATGGAATGCATAAAGATAATAATTAATTAATGTTTAAATAATATAAATAAAGAATAATCACACCCTAATACACCTTCGTTATTGAATTTAGAATAATTTTTGCTGAAAGATATATAAAATTTATTTAGCTAACATAGATGTAGAGAGTGTAAATTACATGACGTCAATACTATATAAGTTTTAATGATTCTTCAACATATTTCATTATTATTGGTGTTTTTTTTTAAACTATACACACACACACATATATATATTGAGAGAGAGAGAGAGAGAGAGAGAGAGAGAGAGAGAGAGAGAGAGAGAGAGAGAGAGAGAGAGAGAGAGAGAGAGAGAGAGAGAGAGAGAGAGGAGAGAGAGAGAGAGAGAGAGAGAGAAGAGAGAGAGAGAGAGAGAGAGAGAGGAGAGAGAGAGAGAGAGAGAGAGAGAGAGAAGAATTTTACGATCTATGATCCAATGATCCAATCCACAAAATCATCTCACTAATCTTACGTAATATCTCAATCCTAACAAACGCCATGGTCTCGAACGTCATTTAAAATTATAAATGACGTAATAAATGACGTAATAGTCTGTATATTATTAGATTCGGAAAGTAAAATCTGAACTATGAAATAGAAAAAATGGAATTTTTTTTAAATTGAGAGGATCCTATTATGAATTTAGAGGTTTACTTGGAAGTATTGAGAGTGGATATATCTTGTATTAATTTCTAGAGAGGTGATAGTATTGTAATTGTCGTAAATTTCAGTTTTAGACATAAACTTGCCAAAATATTGTAATCGATATTATTATTGTGGATTTATTCAGAGTTGATCCTATGGCTTTCCCTCATCAAGTTGAAAAGGTGTCCACACAAGATTAAGCTTCGATTATGCACAATGATAAAGGGACATAAGGTTTTTATAGTCTCAAATCAGATGTAAATGGAAGTGAGACCTGTTAATGGCCCTAGAGGTATGATACGAGCTTATGTGATTGTGGTTTCACAAGTGAGAGACTAATACTTATGTGAATGTAGTTATTCATGTAACCATTACATATAGTAATTAATGAAAGTTAATTGGCGCCAATGGGAGCTTGGCTCAGCTGGGTATTGTTCATTCACTCTGCCTAACATGCTTAGGTTCGATTCCTGCTACCAGCAGAATTTCGTTGGTGGACATTCTTAATTCCAACAGGTTGACAAGTGTTGACCTGGTGCCCTGTCCGGGGGCTGGTGTAACTTAGCTAACCCCTATTTTCGTTTGCCAAAAAAAAGTTAATTGGCTTCTTTTCTAACTAGCTATCTTTATTTATTAATGGCATATTGCCACGTCAGTATTAGGACAAAAACTAATCTCTTTATGTGTAGGTATAGAACTTGACTATAGAATTAGGATTCTCTCTCTCTCTCTCTTGTATTTGTTGATTTTCCATGGAAAACTTAGGATTTGTTTGATTGAAAGGAAGGAACAAAATGGAAGAAGGAAAATATTTTGAGGATAGAAAAGTAAAAAGACAAAAAAGATTTTAGTTTTCCACCATATGTTTTGGTTGGGAGGATGAAGAAGTGGAATAGTAAAAAATTAAATATAAATTTTCTTTGTTTGGTTCAAAAAAAAAGAAAAAAAAGAAAAGAAGAAAATTGTAGTTTGTGAAAATTACTAAAAAGAGGTGGGAAGACAACAATGATAGATGGCGGGTAGGAAAAATAAATAAATAAAATGTTGTGAATGGGAATTTGAGTTACTTTCACTTAACTATTCATTTTTACTTAAATTTTCTCTCTAATTTAAAGAGAAAATAATCTGTTAAGCCCAAATATTTTCTTCAATACTTTCCACTGTTCACCCAACAATGAGAAACAGATTAGTTTTCCATCCACTTTTTCATTATTAAAAGTTTTTCATCTTTTTTATTTTCACCCAACGAAATACAACTTTTACTTTTACCTTTCATTGCTCCCATTCATTATTTTCATTTTGAACCACTTACTATGAGAGAGCTCATAGCATAGTCGGCAGCATGTGAAAAATGGGGTAATCAAGTAGATATCTTTTTGTGGCAATCAAGTGGCCACGTCAACATTAGGACAAAGAACAACAGCTGTCTTTAATGTCTATGTTTGGATCCGGATGATAATTGCTGTGTTTTTTATTTTTGTGTTTTTTTTTTTTTTTTTTTTCAACATACATAAACAGTAATCGATAATGTTCACGTTATTCCACTGGGCAGAGACAATTTTACTGTTTATATACTATTTATGCACTGAGACTCACAAGTATTTTATTTAGAAAAAAATAAAATAAAAAATGAGTCTCATAATACTATTTACACATTTAAAAATTATTTTGCTACAGTATTTTCAGTTTTCAGTAATAAGTTCTATCCAAACGGATTTTAAAAGTGTGCCTTTTGGAACGCATGTTTTCCGTGCGTTCCTGCATTTTGCTTAAAAATGATGGGTCTCGTGTACTGTTCAAGAGACTCACAAGTATGAAATTTAGTAAATTTGTATTTAAAATTAAGTCTCACGATAATATTCACACATTTAAAAATTATTTTGTTACAGTATTTTCAATTTTTAACAATAAGCGATATTCAAACAAACCATAATGTCAATTTATTATCTACTAATAACAATTTTCTAACACATTTTAAGAAAATTGTTGTGCTTATAGAATTATACAGGACAAATAATCTCTTTTCGGTATCATGGTCATGGACATCATCATCGTTCATTTCATTGACTGAAACCCCCAAAGACAAGCCTCTCTTTGCCGACGTTCCACTATGCTGCAAATCACATGGCAAAAAGAGCAAACCAAGTTCCCCCAACACTTCAAAAACAATTCACCTTTACACATACTGATCATCAACCAAGTAAATTCTTGACAGAGCAAAAGAACAGAGGACACTAAATTCGTATAAAATCTTCTACATATATTTTTCAAAGAAATGTTTATACTACCGTTTTTGTCATTACTTATCACGTACTAAATTGTAAATGACAAAATATATATATATATATATATATATATATATATATATATAAAAGTCCACATCTCTACTATTCTCGATTTAGCACGTAACAAAAGTTATATAGAAGGTTATGGTACAACATAGCTCCATTTTAGTGCTACTCTTGATCAGGCCCACAAGTACAAAAAAGTCTCATAAAAAATACAGTAAACTCTATTATAAAGGCACATGTCGAAAAGGAAATAACATTAAATAATGAATGCCTGCAACATGCACTGAACACTTAGGCCTTGTTTGGTTTGTCACCCACTCATATTCTAACACTCAGAACTCAAATCTCCTCACTCAAACTCATATTCCAATATCTCACAACTCTAACTCAATGAAACCCATACCTCACTCTCACGCTTGTTTGACTGACGATTTTCACAGCTATCTCAAATTCAAAATCCCACATTTCTGTCACCCACTAGGTCCCACATAGCATTGATTGCACTACAAAAGCACTATAACGACAATAGACTACTGTTGTGGGACCTGTGTTTGCTAAAAATTTACAAAATTGCTACTGATAACTCAAAACTCTTAACTTGAAAACAACCTTACCATGTTTCCAAAATTGCTCACCCATCACTCAAAATTATGAGATATCATCATTGAGTTAATGGTTTGGAAATTCATTCAAACAAACATACTATCCCTGGGCCCCACCAATTTTGGGTTATGAGTTAACAAAACTGGGATTTGTTAACTTAGTTGAGGGAAATCCAAACAAGGCCTTAATTTTCTTGGTTAAGTTGGATTGGTTGGATGAAATTTGATTAAATATGAGAACAAAATCTTCTCGATTTCAAGCTTTTGTGTAATAGGGTATGTACTAGTATTTTCCCTTCTATAAATATGAGAGCTGCTCGACCACCCCACTTCAGTAGTAAAATATATTTCTATCTCCTTTGTCTCTCTAGTTTGAGTTTGCTGCTTTGCCATGGGAAACTTATACTTATACCTTGCCTTGCTCTTCTCCATTATTTTCATTGTCAAAATTCTAAACCATCGCAACAAAAATCTACCACCAAGTCCATTTTCTCTACCAATAATCGGCCATCTCCACATCCTTAATAAACAGCCACTCCACCAAGCACTACATACCCTATCATCGCAGTATGGTCCAATCCTTTCTCTTAAACTTGGTTTTAGGTCTATGCTCGTTGTATCTTCTCCTTCTGCTGTTGAAGAATGTTTCACCAAGAATGACATAACATTTGCAAATCGTCCCCGCACCATGGCTGGGCAGCATTTAACATACAACTCTACTGTTCCAGTTTGGGCTCCATATGGTCACTTGTGGAGAAACCTCAGGCGTGTTGCTACCATTGAAATCTTCTCTCGTATCAGCCTTCAAAAGTCATCTATCGTTAGAGAAGAAGAAGTGTACTCTCTTCTCCGCCAAATGTTTGCAGTGTCAAATATAGAACCCCAAAAGGTGGACTTGAAGTATTTGTCCACACTTTTGGTGTCCAATATAATGATGAGAATGGTTGCTGGAAAGCCATGCGTTGGAGAGGAGTTTGCATGCATGGATGTGGGAAAGCAACTTCTCAAAGAATTCAAAGATAGCTACTTTGCAAGCTCGACAGTGAATATATGTGATTTCTTTCCAATTTTAAAGTGGGCCGGTTACAAAGGGTTGGAGAAGAATATGATAAGAATGCAGAAAATGAGGGATGAAGCATTAGGGCGTTTGATAGAAGAGATGAAACAAAAGAAACCCCATGTGGAAAAGAAGAGGACACTGATTGAAACTCTGTTTTCTCTGAGAGAATCTGAACCTGAATTCTATTCAGATAATGTCATCAAAAGCATCATATTGGTAAGTCCATCCACGTGTTTTTCGTTAGTAAAAGTAATTGAGATGTAACTTTTAACCAAAATTGACCGAGGTAGTGATTGATTTTGATTTCATTGAAATCCAAAATTGTATGTCGGTGGCTGCTCGCTTGGATATATAAGGAAACCCGCTAGAATATTTTCTTCCAACCTAAGAGTAGTTGCATATATAGTACCGATTGTGAATGATTTTCTGGTGGTCCTATAGAGATCTCTTACAAAACCTAGATGCATGTGAAACAAAATGGGCTGCGTACAATAAAATTAACAACTGTGACAAGTTGTTAATGGTAGATAATATAGTAATATATGTTAATGAGGGGTTCATATGAGAATTAATTATAAATTGTCAACTAAGCAATTGTGAATTTTGTTGTGAAAATTGTTGTGTTTGTAGCATTGCTATTTTACTACTAGTATTCAGTGGTAGCTTAAGAGCTCCAATTTATTTTATTTTATTTCATTGTTTTTACCCTTTTATAAAATAAAGGCCCATCCTATTATAAAAAATATCTCAATATTGTAGAGTTGTATTAGGGATATTACAAATCTTACTATATAGAGCTCACAAAAAAAAAAAAAAAAAAAAATTTATTAGGAGGTTGAATCGTTAAAGTTTACTAATCACATTTATTAGTCATTAGCACATCAGTTTGTGTGCTTTATGTATATATTCTTTCAAAATTATATAATAATAAGTGGTTTAAAAAAAATTAAAAAAGAGTTGTGCACTATTTTTCTCTGTATGGCTTTAATTTTTGTAAATCAATATTCTACATGGCAAATTGTCAACATTAGCCGCCTAATCTCTCATATGGCCACACAACAAATAATCTCTCTTTCTTTCTTAACACCAAAATCAAAATTTATAAAAATGCATCACCTTATCTAAAGTAAAGTAAACCTATTTTTCTAAAAGAATAATAATTTTTTTTAAAATTTTTTGCTTGAATAATGATATTTGATTTTCTCTATGAAAGTAACTTTAGATTGGTCAGTATCAATTCATAAAATTATTTGTTTAATCCATCAAATTAACCATGATTTTGTTAGTATTAAATAAATTTATTTTATTGATATTTAAATATTAAATGCTCTATTTAGATTATCAACCTGGCCTTGCTTGTACTGCATGTTGTAGAAAAGCGGATAGCTCGTTAATTAGACAGATTTTGAACTCCAAATTTATTCTAAAATTGTTGGAACATTATGTGATTCAGATGATGTTTATTGGGGGAACAGATACAACAGCAGCAACCTTGGAATGGGCAATGTCACTTCTTCTTAATCATCCAGAGATACTAAAGAAGGTTAAAGTAGAGATTGACAGCCAAGTTGGGCATGGACGCTTGATAAATGACTTGGATCTTGCCAAGCTTCCCTATCTTCGTTGTGTCCTCAACGAGACCCTTAGATTGTATCCTACATCACCGCTTTTATTACCTCATTTTTCCTCAACAGATTGCACCGTGGGGGGATATCATATACCACGAGGGACGATTTTGTTGGTGAATGTATTTTTCATGAATAGGGATCCCAAGGTGTGGGAGGAGCCCACAATGTTCAAGCCAGAGAGATTTGAAGTAATCAAAGGAGAAAAAGAAGGATTCAAATTCATTCCATTTGGCATAGGGAGGAGGGCATGCCCTGGTGGTGGCTTGGCATTGCGTGTGATTTCATTAGCATTGGGTGCACTCATTCAGTGCTTTGATTGGGAAAGGGTTGGGAAGGAAATGGTGGACATGACCGCAGGTTCCGGATTATTTCTTATGTCAAAGGCTAAGACTTTGGAGGCTGTTTGTACTCCATGCCCTTCTATGGCTAACATCCTTTCTCAACTTTGATTTGATTTATGCGTATTACGTAGCAATAAAACTTCATTTTCGCTGCCTATCTAGCCCTACCTTTTTCTCCAAAAGGTAATAATGTGTATTTCATAGCAATAAGCCTTTTGAGGCTGTTTATTTTCTTTATCTGTGGGTTGGATTTACATGTTGGGTGGGTAATAACATGTTCTCTTCGCAATTGTTAGAAATAAAAATTATGTCGGTTTTTTCTGCTTAGTATTTGGATTTGATATTCAGCAAAAAAAGTATTTGGATTTGACAAAATTTGTATATAAAATTTTGGATAGAATTTATTACTGAAAATTGAAAATACTGTAACAAAATAATTTTTTTAAAATGTGTGAATAGTACTATGAGACTCATTTTTAATATATATATATATATTTTTTCTAAATAGATTAATTATGAGTCTCATGAACAATGCATAAACAGTACTAATATTTCTTACACAGTAAATTTATGTGCGGTTACTGTTTATGTACCATTTGTACTCTGAAGAGAGCATGAACAGAACCGCACTGTTCATGCACGCTGAAAAAATAAAAAGAAAAGAAAAATAAAGAAGGAAACGTGAAATAAAAAATGCAGATGCGCAAAAGTTTGGATCTTTGGATCCTAGCAAAAATCTCAACTTGGTCGGGTTGGATTCATATGATTTACTATTTTACTTATATTGGAAATTAAGCAAAGCATCTTTCATCCATCACCAAAATACAGTGGCGGCCCTAGAAATTTTTTTTAGGGTGTTCCTCAATAAGCAAAAATTACATAATTTAATAAAAAAAATTTGTATATTGATAACAACAACAATAAAAAAAACATGCAAATACATAAAGTTTACAATTGTCTTTTATGTGATTTTCTTATCAAATATTTGTCCATAATTGTAGCAAAAGAATAAACAATAAACTATAAGTTTATTTGAAATATTAATAAAATTATTAATTATTGTTGTTTAGTTGTTTCATCAATTTGTTTTTCTTTTATAAACTATAATTTGTTATATTGTTGTTTCATAAATTATTGTTTAGCCTAACATAATTTAATTTGTTTTTCTTTTATAATGTATTGTTTCATTATTGTTTAGCTTAACATATTTTAGTTGTTTAATTTGTTTATTAATTGTATTCTATAATTTGTTATGTGTATAATTAATATATATAATGTGATTAAAAGTTGAATGGGCCAATCAAGTGATAAACCTAAGCCTTAAATTATACCCATGTCACAACCCAAACCATAAATCAAGGCCCACCTTTAATTTAATTTTACTTTTAATAACTTTTTTTTTCCCTTTATCTTTGTTTTCTCATCAGATCTCTCTTTTCTCTCCTTCACACGTGCTTGTCACTATCTCTTCTAGATTTTCTTCAGATCTACTTTATTGAGTTTCCTCTTTACTTTCTTCATTTCTTTCTTCTTCCTTATTTCTTTGTCACAGCGTTTCTCCTCTCTCAATGTTCTCCTCAAGCATCTTTTTACGCCGCCACCAGGCTTCTTTCAACAAGCATCATTCATAATAGCGCCTCCATGCTCCTCTCTCAAGCCGCCTCTACCCAGCACAACGTCTCCTCACCTCCATTACTGATCTATATCTGTTTTGTTTGGATTCTAAGTTTATATTTTCTTTATTTTGTATGGGAAATCAAGAGTTTTTGTTTTAGTCCGGAATCCGTTTTTGGTTGAGAGTGTTCCTAATTTTTTTTAGGGGTAAACAAATAATTTTTTTTAATTATTATATATAACAAAAAAAACAATTCAGGAAACACCTTGGCCTAAACGTGGCGCCGCCACTGTCAAAATAGGAATGGGACCAAAACGTCTTAATCATGCAGTGAGCCATCATGACTGAGACTTTCAGTAGTTGTTGATAAGATATAAAACGTTATCTTAAACGGAGAGAAAGGGACATATGGTGGATGCATGTGTGGTTGATACTTTACGTTTGTTGTCGATATTTGATAAGAAGATTTTAAGTATTAAGACATGAATGTCAATGTTTAGCCACAAAAATGCTTCTCAAAAAAAAAAAATGTTTAGCCACAAAAAGAAAAAAGACATGAATGTCAAAGAACTAAAATTATATTACGGAGACCCACGACTGAACAAAAATAGAAAAAGAAAAAGAAGCACTTTCCACGTTAAGAAAATTGGCACAGGCCGTGACCAGGTTTTGGACAAAAAAAGGCATTTCTAAACTCGTATTTGCACGGTAAGAGCAACTGTACAAGTAGTTGTAAAAGTTTGCAAAATACAAAAAGTACTTAATTTTGCACATTTTAACAAAAAAATATTCATATTAGTCTTTGTAAAAGTGTGCAAATATACAAAATTGCTACAATAGTTGTACATATATGCATGGTTACTGTAACTTTGCATTTAATATTTTAATATTTTCTCTCTCTCCTTCTCACCAATCCTCTGGCTCTCACCTCACTCTCTCTTTTTCTCATATTTTTTTCTCTCTCCGCATCAACCTTAGCTCTCTCTTTCTCTCATCTCATAAGCTCCCTCTTCCATGGCCAGATCCATAGATCAGCAAGGTTATGCATCATGGGCTTTGACGCACCTGAGGTGCGATATGTTGAAGGCGTTGATCAGAGCTTCGTGAGCTTTGTGCGATGTTGATGCACTATTGTGGGCTTTGACGCATCAGAGCTTCCATGGCCGGACAGTCGAAGGCGTCAATCTTGTTGCATAGTGGCTAGGTTGGATGAATATTTGGCTTTCATTGATGGTAGCTAGGTTGAATGGGTATTTGGATTTCATTGGTGGTGGCTAGGTTGAATGGGTGTTTGGGTGGGTTGATGATGAAGATTAGTTGCTTAATGATGGTGGTTGAGTGGATTGATGATGGATGCCGGTTGCTTGATGATGGTGGCTGGGTGGGTTGTGTTGGGTCTATGAGAGAGATGATAGTGTAAAAAAAATAAATATTTTATTGAATAAATGTTTAGAATAGATAGACTGATGTAGGTAGTTTATAAAAGTGGGTGTGTAAAATAGAAAATGTGTGTGTGAGTGTGTTTTTTTTTTTTTTGTTTTTTTTTTATGCAAAATAGACAGAAATTATAGACTTACTAATGTGGTTGTTCTAACACGGTCACTCTCTGAGTTGGAGTCAACACTAAAAGATTTCCTAAACTTGGAAGTGTGTAGAGCACTTATCAAACTACATGATTGGATATAGAGAAAAATTAAGGATCATATTCAAGCTTATTTCAGTTGGACTTAACAAAAAATTTAAGGTTAGGGAATTCATGTAGGGATCAAAAAAGAAGTAGAAGAAGAATTTGTCTTTGGGAACCAGGTCAAGAGGTTCATTTGAACCCCCAGGGCTGTTCATGGAGCCGACCCTGCTTCCTCCTCTCTGTTCTCTAGACTATTGCTGTTTCGCCGTAGAAAACTTGTGCTACTGAAAGGTCCACTTTAATGACACAATTTCAATTACCCGAGTCTTCTTATTTGAACCATTGCATTTTCGACAAGCTGTCTACTAAGCTTTACTATGTTCAAGTAAAGCTACTGAAATTCGAAATCTATGCACATTAATAGACATTTCCTGTGTTTTACTTGGCTAAAATTCTATTGTTGTAGCGCTTAGATGTTAATTAGAACCTATGATCACCTAGATAATATAGATCCAATTTGGAGTCCTTTTGCAAAGATCTATAATTCATTATTTTGCTTCTTTATATAAGATAACCAAGAATTTAAATAGATGTCTATTGTTTTGCTTCTTTATAGTAAACTTTCTCTGACATAAGATCTGCACATAATTCAAAAGCAAAGAATAATAGGTAAAATGAATTTATTAGATTAAAATATAAGCATAAGTTTCATCTTGAGGGGAAAATGTGAAATAAAATGAATAGCGTGATTTGTATTGTGTGAGATTTTTAATTATAGGGATGACTTATTAGTTAAGTGAGATTATATTGAAAATTCATATATATATTCACACAATACAATATTGAAAATCCATACATATATATATATATGTGTGTGTGTGTGTATTCTGAAAATCATGAATAATAAAATTTTAATTGGAGTAGAATTTAATTTCTAAAATTTAGATAATAATATTTTATTTAAATTAAAATATTGTTAAATCTTATCCCTTAGTCAAGAGTCTTATAACTTAATATCTTGATAAAATATTAATTTAAAATGATGCAATTTGAGAAAAAAAAAAAAACGTGATTTATGTGAAATTTAAATATTTTAAAAAAATTTAATAATAGACTTTTAATTTAAATAATACTGTGGAAAAATGTATGTTTATGAATAGCGGTATCGGGATAATTGAAAGTTAGTCCAATGAATGGTTACAAAAATCCCAAGCAAGAAAAGGTGATTGGCTACTTGGCTTGGTGAAGATAAAATATGGCTATAAGGGGTACCGCATCAAATGTAGGACAAAGACAAATCAGTTTTTCATTCATGGGATAAGATCCTCGCTACAGTATTTGGGTAAGGGTTATTATTTCTTCTACCTCTGTCTTTCTCTAAACTATTGCTCTGCTTCACCATGGAAAACTTTTACTTCTACCTTACTTTGATCCTCTCCACTGTTTTCATTATCAAAATTCTAAACCGCCATGACAAAAATTTACCACCAAGCCCATTTTCTCTACCAATAATCGGCCACCTTCACCTCCTGAAACAGCCACTCCACCAAACACTAGAGACCCTATCATTGCAGTACGGTCCAATCCTATCTCTTAAGTTTGGTTCAAGGTCTATCCTAGTTGTATCTTCTCCTTCAGCTGTTGAAGAATGTTTCACAAAAAATGACATAATATTTGCAAATCGTCCCCAAACTATGGCTGGGGATCGTCTTACTTACAACTGTACTACTCTAGTTTGGGCCCCATATGGTCACTTGTGGCGAAACCTCAGACGTGTTAGTACCATCGAGATTCTCTCTCATATCAGCCTTCAGAAATCTTCTATCATTAGAGAAGAAGAAGTGTACTCTCTTCTTCGCCAAGTGTTTAAGGTGTCAAATATAGAACCCCAAAAGGTGGACTTCAAGTATTTGTGCACACTTTTGGTGTCTAATATAATGATGAGGATGGTTGCTGGAAAGCCATGTGTTGGAGAGGAATTCGCATGCATGGATGTGGGAAAGAAACTTCTCAAAGAATTCAAAGAGGTTTACTTTCCGAGCCTGACAGTGAATATATGTGATTTCTTTCCAATTTTAAGGTGGGTTGGTTACAAAGGGTTGGAGAAGAAACTGATAAGGATGCACAGGAAAAGAGATGAAGAGTTAGGGCGTTTGATAGAAGAGATAAGCAGGCTGAACAATGATAACATTATAGATGTGGAAAAGAAGAGGACACTGATTGAAACTCTGCTTTCTCTACGGAAATCTGAACCTGAATTTTTTTCAGATGAAGTCATCAAAGGCCTCACATTGGTAAGTCTATTTACATCTTTGTCATTATTGCTCAATGGTGATTTTGATTACTTTTTGTTATATTTTTCATGATTATTTTGCGAAGTAACCATTTAGCACTGTTGTAGTAATATAAGGATGCAGAGTAATCTTAATATTAATATTTATTGTAATGAACTAATGATCTATGATATTCCAAATGGATTGGAAATCATATAGGATTATAAGAGTGTGTTTTGCATGCATAAATTGAGTTTCACAACTGTGTTTACAACATAGATGTTGGCCATATACACGATTACAAGGATTCTAATTATAATTTGACTAGTAAAAGCTTATACCCTTCTTCTTATGTGAACATTGAATCATTCTTTGAATTTCTTGACACTAAGAATGTGTTCATGCTGAACAATTGAGCAAGAACAAGGTGTAAAGAAGATGCTCTTGCGCCCCTACGCCAGAAAGCTCTATGTTAGTTCATTTCATCTTTAAATTTTTCTCTTGAATTTAAAGCCGATGAAAAAGTAGGAGAATAGAAAATATTTTACTTTGTATTTGGTGGGAGTCAAAAATTGAAGGAAAGGAAAAAATGATACCCAATTTTTACTTTGTACAAATTTACTCATATACTTTTGTTAAAAATGATATCTAACAAAAATGTGACAAAAAAGTCACCCAAATCTATTAAAAAAGAAAAATCTTACCCCGGGAAAAAAATGAAAGTACTATCATGCCCATGGTCTAGGAAAGCAACCAAAAAAAGGGGCAAAGGTTCAACACATAATTAAAGTGAGGAGGGTATTCAGCTATTGACTATAATTATTTTTCTCCTCTTAGTCATCTCCCTAAATTGGAGAGATACAATTTTGTTGGACCTAGAGAGAAACACCTTAGCCCTACTAAGTTTTCATCATTCCCTTCTCTCCAATCAAGCATCCATAAAATCAGTTTTATCTCCACTTTCCTTTTCCCTATTTTCTATTCACCCAACCAAATGACCCTAACTACCCTTTACATGAACATAATTTTTAAGTATTTATCATAATCCAATCGAAAATAGGAAAAATTAAGGCTGCGTTTGGTTCAATGTAAATTGAATTCCGAGCGTAAAATGAATGCAGGAGAAAATGAATTCCCGTAAAGAAAATAAAATCCGGGTGTTTGGTCTTACAATGGAAAATAGTCTGAAAATTAATTTTCGGTGTTTGGTAACATTCTAAAAATGCTATTTTCCTATCAATTTTTTACATTTTCTCAATCATTTTCCCAATATCCAAACAAATTTTATTAAGAAAATTTCAATATATACCTTTAAAGAAACAAAAATCTGCTCAAAACAATTCATTAAACTAAAAAATTTGTTCAAACTGAGAGAGGGAGGAAGAGAGATCGATTGGAAATTGAGACTCAGAGAGAGAAAGGTCATGGGTCATGGGTCATGGGCGACGAGATCGAGACGGCAAGATCGGTCATGGGCGATGAGATTGAGATGACGAGATCGGTGGCGCCGATGAGCTTTGGGTCAAGAATGAGAACGACGGCGCCGATGAGCTTTGGGTTGAGAACAAGATCGGTTTTGGGTGGATCGGTCTTAGGTGGTGACGATCTAGATGGCGGCGCCGGTGCTGGGGTGCGATCTCGGTGGGACGATCTCGGAGGCGCAAACTAGACGGCGCCGTTACTAGGGTGCGATCTCGATGGTGATGCGATCTTGGCAGCGCGAACTAGACGGCACCGGTACTGGGGTGCGACCTCGATGGTGATGCGATCTCGGTGGGACGATCTCGGCGGCGCGAACTAGACGGCGCTAGTATTGGGGTGCGACCTCTCTTCTTTCTTTCTCTCTCTCTCCTCTCTCTCTCTCTCTGATCGTCTGTGAGCCCAGAAATGATTTGAAGGTAAAATACAACCTGTATTCATTTTCCGGGTCAAAGGCTTATTTTTACGGTCAAAGTAAATGTTTTTCCGGAAAATCTTATTTTTCATGCGTAACCAAACACATGAAAATGTGTAAAAGTATTTCCTGAAATCATTTGAAGTCCAAACAAACACAGCCTAAATGATGGGCCTTTCTCATACAGTTCTTCTTGTGACGAGATAGCATTACTGGCAGTCATCAATTAGTTGGAAGGAGACTTGAATTTTCACATTACATCATTAAATTGTATGTCTTTTTTTCATTCGTTGTCAAGCAAACGCAACTTTAGCTCTGTCCACCCACCCAGCACGTCTTCTTTGCATGCAATTTAATATTGGGTAAGGCTTGTGTCCAGTGGAAATTTCCACTGGACACGTCCAGATTCGGACACGTGTCCAAAAGTGGACACGTGTCCACCATCCAACGTGTCCAGTGGAAACTTCCACTGGACACAAGCCACACCCTTTAATATTTGTTGACTTGTTCTTCACATATACCGCATTAAATAGGTGATTTGGTTTTTGAGTAGAGAAAGTAGTGACACAACTCTATAAATGATTGAAAAATTCAACAGAGAGTTTCAATCAGTGTCCTCTGCTTTTCTTCATCTATATATCATTGATCAACTATGAGTATAGAATTAGTTAGGTATAAATGTGGCAAGTTTTTCTGAGGCATAGAATGGAGAAGGAAATATAAGAGAAGATTATTTTGGACCTGTGAACGTAGGCTAGAAACTAGATCATGTATGTCCTTAAAATACTATTATTATTTTCCTGTGTGTTTTAATAAGTATTACTGTTTATTAAAAAAAAAAGTATATTTATCCCACATTGGTTATGTGTGTCTAGTGTCCATTGCTTATAACTCCAGTTTACAACTACAAATGTTAGACAGTTTTATAGTTGTATTTTGGTTATGTAATGTATTATACACTCAGTTTAAAACATTATTAGTATTTTTGTATGTGTTCTATTAAGTATTATTGTTTACCAAAAAAAAAAAGCATATCCTTATTATTATTCATTTGTTTGGTGACAACACAATAATAAAACTCTGAAGACAATAAAATGAAAGCATTTTAAATCAAACTTAAGATATATTTTAGGAAATATCTTACTCATGTTTATATTTCTTCAAAAAAATATTTTTTTTAAATTTGAAAGAGAGATTAGTTATTTTTTATGATTTTTTATTTTCATAATTATTAAGCGCATATGGAAAGGTTATTTATTTAGAAATATATTAATTGTAGAAATTAATACACTTACTAAGGAATCATCTATTTTAGAGATGAATAATTATTCCTCATTTTAGAAAATAGTTATTCATAAAGAATGACTATTCCTTGTAATAAAAACATAGTCAAACTACTGAATAGATAAACCATATGAATAACTATTATACTACAATGCCTATTATAGTCTACTAAACATACTTTTAATGTTCTATTTTGTGTTTTTGTTCATGTTTTATTTTTAGTTCTCTTTATTCCTATTATTCTATTCTAATATTCTACAATCAATCTTGTCTTATGGAGTGCTATTGAAAGGTCCACTTTAACAACACAATTTTAATTTCCCGAGTCTTCTTATTTGAGCTATTGCATTTTTGACAAGCTGTCTAATAAGTTTACTATGTTCAAGTAAAGCTATTGAAATTCGAAATCTATGCACGTTAATAGACATTTCATGTGTTTTACTTCGTTAAAATTCTTTTGTAGCGTTCAGAAGTTAATTAGAACCTATGATCACCTAGGTAATATAGATCTAATTATATGGAGTCCTTTTGCAAAAATCTTAATCCGTTATATATGGATCATCTTTTGTTATTTCCTATCATATTTCTCTTATCATGTTAAGAAACAATGGAACCATGTTGTTGAATGTGAAACACTTTGTGGAAATGCAATTTTATAGAATATCCGAACATCTTCTAGAGAAATGTACTAAAAAATAGAAATACTTTTTCCCTTAAGCCTAGATTTTTTTTTTTGAAATGTTAGCTTAACTTACTTGAGAATTATGTGCTTTAGATGATGTTTATTGCGGGAACAGAAACAACAGCAACAACCATGGAATGGGTAATGTCACTTCTTCTGAATCATCCGAAAGTATTGCAAAAGGTTAAAGCAGAAATCAACAGCCAAGTTGGGTGTGAGCGGTTGATAAATGACTTGGATCTTGCCAAACTTCCCTATCTTCATTGTGTCATCAATGAAACATTTCGACTATATCCTATAGCGCCACTTTTATTACCTCATTGTTCCTCAGAAGACTGCACCGTGGGGGGATTTCATATCCCACGAGGGACAATTATGTTGGTGAATGCATGGTCCATGCATAGAGATCCCAAGCTTTGGGAGGAGCCTACTAAGTTCAAGCCAGAGAGATTTGAAGAAATCAATGGAGAAAGAGTAGGGTTCAAGTTCTTTCCATTTAGCATAGGGAGGAGGGCATGCCCTGGTGATGGCATGGCCATGCGGGTTATGTCTTTAGCATTGGGTGCGTTCATCCAGTGCTTTGATTGGGAAATGGTTGGGAAGGAGATGGTAGACATGACCTCAAGTTTCGGATTTATCATGGCAAAGACCAAGCCTTTGGAGGCTATTTGTACTCCATTCCCTTCCATGACTAACATCCTCTCTCAACTTTGATTAGATTTGTTAGAAAATGAGACTGATTAACTAAACAATAAAACCAATAAGACTAAAATTACCTCTGTTTTTATAAGTGCATAGATAAGTGCTTCTAAGGAAAAGGTCGATAAAACCCAACACATTTTTGTGAATTTGCTGTGGCGACGTTGATCAAATTTTCACAATCCTTTTAAAATTGGACAAAATTTGACTAAAATTTTGGCTGTTGCTTAAAACTACACTTCTTATTTAAGAAATTAACATGACTACATATTTTGAACATCCAACCGTTGGATTGCATGTATTTTTATGTTTTTAACACATATATAAAATTCGTGCCAATCAAATTTTATTTAAAGTTCGATTGATAAACTTGTTTTTTATTCATAATTTTATACTACAAAAATTTAAAATTTAAACATTTAATTAATGATGTTATTTATTTATTTATTTTATCTTTTATCTTCTGAATATTTTGCAGATATGAAATATATAAAAAGAAATATAATCCAACGGTAGATGTTTTAAAATTTACATAAAGTAAAAAGATATTGAGGGAAATTGTAGTTTTTTTTTTTGCTAAGGGAAATTGTAGTCTTAAGTTTCAATTAAGTTTGTTGTTAAATTTTAATGGTAGGATCTTTTTAAGACCCTATCAATTTTTTTTTTTGTTTTTTTAATTTTATCTTTTCCAACAAGATTTATGCCTATCTAATATTTATATCAAATAGCACTAAACTTCCTTTCTTTGTCTAAGTCCCACCCTTCAAAATATTCCAATCCTTTCAGTTTTGTCTTGCAATAATAACATTTTGGCTAAGACTAACATTTTCTATTGTCAATGATTGTTGGGTTTGATGACAGTTGTGGATAAAATTTTGGATTTGCCCCGGATCTGGATCTAGTGGGCTAGCTCTTTGGATCCTCGCAAAATGGGATGGCTTCTTGTGCTTTACTTATTAGTTATTACGTTGAGAAGCACTGACAACTTTCATTCATTATCCAATTACCAATATACAGATAAGCGTATACGAAATAAAACCATTTATTTTACTCATGAGTTCATGAAGAAAGTGCCTTATAAAAATGGGCCTAGGAAATGATCATGATCAGGTTTTGGACAAAAAAAAAAAATCATTTCTAAACTTTTTTTTTTTTTTGAGAGGAAAATCATTTCTAAACTTATGTGTTAAATTTAAAATCCAAAATCCATTACTAATCTTATTAAATTTTATGAATTTCATTATTAATCCATCTTATTTATATTTAAAAAACTCAAAATGATATTAGACATATTCATTTATTATACCATAAATCAAGCTGAACGAATCACTGAGGGTCATCAGATTAACTTAAAATTAAAATTATAAAAATTTATTAAACAAATAAATGATACCTTATAATTATTTAGTAAGCATTTTTATTTGCTTTGTAAGAGAAGTTTAGATAAAGATAAAAAATTATTATAATATTAAACAAATTTGCTAATAATTGAAACTCAAATGTTAGGTCTAGTCAGTATAATTTTGGAATATATTAATATAAACATTTGTTTTCTTGCAAAAAAAAGAAAAAAGAAAACAGTAGGATATCTTAATAATTGATTAACTGCGTTTATAAAAAAAATTTGATTAATTGCATAATCGAGTAGGAATCAGGTCTCTAGATGTGTATTTGTTTGCCATCATCTTTTTCCTCTAATATTTTAGCTTATTAATTTGCTTATATATAATTTTTTAAAGTCTCAAATTTTTAAGGATATAACCAACTTTAGTAAATAAACCATCAACAAAATGGACACTAATCCCGTTTTATCCCAAAAAAAAAAAAAAAAAACTAATGACATCATATGTTACGAATGCATATTACTGTCACAATTCGAGAAGATATCAATACCAATCATTCATATTTAAAATGTTATAAATTCAAACAAACATGATTATTAAGAAGATAAGAAAAACAGATGTTACGGTGAGGAAGTCAACTATAGACACTACTTTATGCACAATGATGAAGGGATATAAGGTCTTTATAGCCTATTTTTTGCATTCATGGATAAGATCCTCGCTACAGTATTTGGGAAAGGATTACTATCTCTTCTCCCTCTCTGTTCTCTCTAAACTATTGCTGCGTCGCCATGGAAAACTTTGCTATTGAATGGTCCACTTTAAAGACACCATTTCAATTTTCCTTGTCTTCTTATGTGTGAGCCATTGCATTTTCGACAAGCTGTCTACTAAGGTTACTATGTTCAAGTAAAGCTACTGAAATTCGAAATTTATGCACATTAATAGACATTTTGTGTGTTTTACTTAATTAAAATTCTATTGAAGCGTCAAAGGCCTTGTAGCTGAATTGGTATTTTCTCATGCACCAAGTGCTTGAGAGTCTAGGGGAGAAAAGATTTGAGCTACAAGATTAGCAGTATGTTGCAATTATCTCTAAAAAAAATAAAAATAAAAAAATCTATTGAAGCGTTTAGAAGTTAATTAGAACATATGATCACCTAGATAATATAGATCTAATTTGGAGTCCTTTTGCAAAAGTCTATAATCTATTATTTTGCTTCCTCTGAAATAATATCTTCACGTAATTCAAAAGCAAACAATAATAAGTAAAAATAATTTATTATATTAAAATATAAGCGTAAGTCGTATCTTGGGGGGGAAATGTGGAAGAAAAAAAAAAAACAGCGTGAGTTGTATTGTGTGGGATTTAATTAAAGAGATGACTTATTATTAAATGAATTGTATTGAAAATCCATATATATATATATATATATATATATATCTAAATATTATAAAATAGGCTTTTAGTTGGAGTAGAATTTAAATTTCTAAAATTTAGATGATAACATTTTATCTAAATTAAATTATTGTAAAATCTTATCCCTTAATTAAGAGTCTTGTAGCTTAATATTATAATAAAATATTAATTTAATAAGATTCAACTTGACGAAATAAACAAAAACAAAAATAAAAACGTGGTTTGTGTGGGATTTAAATTTTAAAAAATTAATAATAAACTTTTAGTTTAAATAGAATTACTAAGAGCCTTGTTGAAAATTTTTTCCTTATGCATGATGATAACGGGATTAGGTCTGATAATTGAAAGTTAGTCCATGAATGGTTCCCAAAATCCCAAGCAAGAAAAGGTAATTGGCTTGATGAAGATAAAATATGTTTATATGGGGTACCGCATCAATTGTAGGACAAACACAAATCGCTTTTTGGCATTCATGGATAAGGGAAAAATCTATCATGCGTCTAGCGCATGAGATACCAACTTTATGGATAAGATCACCATTCATAATCGGTCGAAGAAATTAAAAAATTTAAAACTTAAACCTGGAGTTTTTATGTAGAAAAATAACTTGAAAAGCAGCTTTTGAGACTTAATGCATGTGTACATGAACCAGAAAAGTTTTGAAAACATGATGCCACTCAGATGCAAATATATATATTTCAAACATCATTTTCTTGCTGTGCAAGTGTTATACCTTACCGAACACAGCTTTTATGATTTTGCACACAGATGTTTATAATTAGCGAGTTATAGTGGGAGGTGAAATTCTTATTTATGCTTTTCTCTTAAAAATTTTTTAGTCCTTACTATCAAAATATGTGACATCATAATCAAGATTGTTTGAATAAAGACTAAATACAAGTGACACAATTAAGCACAAAGTAGCACAAACTAGCAAAGCACAAAATAAAGCTTATCAAAGTTAAATAAGGTACACAATCATAAAATGTAATGTTTCATAATCCAACCTTAATTACACACTAATTAAATGGTGTGCAATACACACACAAAAAAAAAAATATATATGTTTTTATAATATCACCAAATATGAAAAAGCGCACATTATGCTAAATGAATAAAATGCAACAACAATACATGATAGTGATCAACTAAGCTATATAGGGTACACAAACAAGAAATATTAATTTCTTAATTAACACATACATGTACTATCTAATACAGGCTCACACAAAATTAGAAATAGCTCTTTTCACTATCTTTTCAACATGTGTGAAAAATACTGATTTTTTTTAAATAAAAAAAAAAAACTCATATTAATGACTTAAAACCTCAAGGTTCTCAATGAATATTCATTTCATAAAATTATCCTACAAGTGAGTTTAAAGATGAGCGACAAGTGTGCATGCACTAAAGTAGAAAACACAATTCATACATGACTTTTATAGAATTGACACCACAATTTGTATTTTTCTCAAAATAGTAATGCACTCAACTATGCAACACACACTTTTTATGTATCTCCACAATAGCAAGTATGTTCTAAGTCAAGAGAGAGAGAAAGAGATATTATATTACATGTAATCCTCAAGAAAAAAAATTAGACACAAAATAAGATATTTTTATCTTTTTGAAAATTTTCAATGTTTTTGGATTGCTTTTTAATAATCAAAACAACCTAAGAAAATAAAACAACCAAAAACAAAAAGGAAACACGTCCACAAATAATTGAAAGAATTAAATTAAGGACAAATAAACAACACTCACTTTAACAAATCTTTTCTCACCCATACAGCACACATTTTTGGCCTTGTAGGTGAAAAACCATGAGAAACAGAGTGTATTAGAGAGATTACAAACTTCTTTTAAGAGAGACAGAAATCTTGCAATTTCCTTATACAAGCCAACAACCTTAAAATTTTCAAAAGTATATGAAATAATTTATTAGGACTTGTAGCAGAAGATATATCATCACATATCTTAGACTGAGACATAAAATGCTTAAATTTCAATTTATAACAATTAGAACGAATGTAACCAGTAATACCACAAAAGTGACAAACAATAACAAATTTAGGAACATTAATATTCTTAGAAGCAGATCTAGTCACAGACTTTGGTTTATGCCTCAACAAAGAACAATTAGGTCTAATGTGACCAACAACGCCACAAAGGTGACAAGTAGGCACAAAAATATATTTCTTTTGCAATTTACCAGTAGGTTTATATAGACATAGATTTAGAAACTTTAGTGTCTACATTGGAATTTTTACTTTTTTCTAACCTAGCAACATAAGCTTTTTCATTATGATTCCTCTTAGAAGGAGGAACATAATTTTTGTCAGCTTTAGGCTTAATGGAAAGAGACGTACATATATGTCATCAACAATAGGTTTGGTACAAGACAAGTTTTTCAATTCAGTTTTAGACTCAGCTAACCCTTATTCCAAACTTTTCATCTTTTCATCTTGAGAGGAAAATTGATTTCTTAAAATTTCATTCTTTTTATTAGATTCATCCAATCTCACAATGAATTCATCTTTTTCAAGACTTGCCATTTTTAACTCTTCTTGGAATTTCTTAGCAATTTTCAAATATTTAGATAATTCCCTATGGAGAGTTTCACAGTCATCAATAAAATCTACAGAATGACACTTAGAATTATCTATGATAGCATGGGTCAAAGATCTCACCCAGGACATTAATCCAATCAGAGTGAACTCGCTCTGATACCACTTGTTTAGTTTTAAACTCCTGTAAATTTAGATTGTTTAATCTAATTTAATAGCCAAGTTGTTACTTAGGTCAATTAAGGAGATCTAGGTTAAACATTAATAAATCATATCCTGCATAGTGGAAAAGTCAAGAAGACAAGGGTATGATGACCCAAAAAAACCAATGAAACCATTCAATTTCAAGATAAACAAACCGCGGGAGGGTTTAACCTAAATAATACACAATGCAACAATTCACTAATAGAATGGAAGTTTTTACAATAAACTTAACCCTAAATCTAATGCTATCTCTTGTAGTATTTACTCATGTGACTGCACGCAACTTTGAATCCATGAACTCTTCTAATATGAATTTGTTGCACACAAACACTTCAGCTTGTGACTTTAAGATCTCACTCAAAGGTTAGATCATTACATGTAGTTGATTTGATTAAGTAACTTTAGATTTACCGGTTCTAATGATATGCGTATGATTTCTAGTAGTGACTTTTAATGAAGAAGACATGTCACCTTTTAAATCTCAAAAAAGAAACTCCAAAAGTCTCTACAAAACGTGCCTTAGGGTTTCCTTTAAACACTTATTGAAATAGATCTGAAACTCTAATCACTTGATGGACTTAACGAGTTGTTGGGCTTTAATTAAATTTTGCAAATCCGTGTCTCGATTGGTCGAATCTAGCAAGTTTTAGTTTCTTGAATTTGCAGCTTCCTTGTTTTTGTATTTTGATTTGCAACACCTTAAACATTATTTAATATACTCTATAGACTTAGGAATCTATATTTACTCAAATTTATGCTCACGATTTGTCAATTGTTCTGGGCTTTTAGAATCTAATAGTTTCGTCCCTTTGCTCCAGCTTTAATTAATCAATATTCCATTTTCCACTAATCATGGACTAATAGTATAACGTTACCTTTAGAATAGCGTACGTACGTTCTGGGCAACTCAAGAACATACCTTACAACCCTGAAAAAAGAAAAGAAAAGGAACATACCTTACTGATACTCACCTTTAGCAGAGCCAAAAAAAAAAACGTTTTCTAACATATATCCTATCTTAAAGAGTTATGTTCATTTTGGCTTTACATGATTTCTCACTTCTCAAAGGTTTTGTGCTACTAGCTTGGTTTGGTTTTGTGAAGAGTTTGGATTGGATTTGATTGGAGAAAGATAACTTATCAAGCCCGAAGTGAAGCTTTCATGGCCAAACTCATTCTTGTACACTTTTAGGACAGAATGTAACACCCCACAAAAAAAAAAAAAAAAAAAAAAAAAAAAAAAAAAAAAAAAAAAAAAAAAAAAAAAAAAAAAAAAGATTCTAGAGGTGAGGATTGGCTATGATTTTGAGTACTAAAGCTAAAGACTCTTTTGTTAGCAATATTAATTATGAGTGCCATATATATATATGCTCTTGAGAGACCTGAATAAGAATGATTTGTATTTGTGTATTTTGGGTTATTACTGATGTGTAGTGATTTTTTTTTTTTTTTTTGACTGAGTCGTGATGTGCTCCAGGTCTATACAAACTAGCCTGACATCCAGGACAAAGAAAGAAACAAGAGACATCATGCCACATTAGTAGTGCCATGTCAGCCTAGACTACCATGTATGTTAGCATCATGTCAGTACAAACTATCACATTATTGATGCCTTTATTTGCAGCCACGTCAACATTGACTATTGACTTTTTTATGCTGGGTCATTGACTTTTGACTTTGATTGTTGATTAGCATTGCCTAGATATGAATTTAAATACTATTTTATTTTGCATTTTAAAAGTTGACACGTTAATTTGTCAGATTATATAAAGCTATATTTAGTACACATTATGATCCATTTTGATTAGATTTGTTATAAGATATGAGATTGGTTAACAAAACCAATAGAGTATATTACCCCTGTTTTTATAACTGCATAGATAAGCTAAATTTTCTAAAAATAATTAAAAGTAAATTATTAAATAATTAGTAATAATAAATTATAAATTAAGTAAATAATTTTAATAAAAAATTACTTTAAGTTCTAATTGCTTTATCTATGTTTATCTATTTTTATATTTTAAATTTATCTTTATGCTTGTGTTAATTTCTTAATATGAGATGTGGTATGAGTTTGATCATTCCTATTTGGGTTATATTTATTTTATGCCCTAACTAGTACAAATAATAATCAACAAAATAATTCCTTAATAGCAATTTTTTCCTAGTGATATTCTAATTAAAAAAAATCAACACACTCACAAATTAAATATAATAACCAAAACTCAAAATCAAAACATACAAAAAAATGTTCAAAATTTTGAGAATAAAAAAAAATTACATAAGAGAGCCAAGAACTTAAATGGGTATCTATTGTTTTACTTTTTTATAGTAAATTTCATGTAGCATAATATCCTGCACTAAATTCAAAAGTAAAGAACAGTAAGTAAGATTTATTTATTAGATTAAAATATAAGCATAAGTTTCATCTTAGGGGAAAAAAGTGAAAAAAACAAAAATAGCATAGGTGTATTGTATTGTATTGAAAAGTTATGGCTATATATATATGAGTTGAGTTCAAATTACACCTGATATAATTTTAAGTGATGGTACACCACCCAATAACTTGTTATTAAATTTATATTTTAAAAATTTAACTGTTGAATTATATGTCCTACATGTTCTTAATATACATTCTAATTTTCATGTCAATCAGATTTAATTTACCATTCGATCTATAAACTTGAACATTTTAAAATTTTGTAAGTATAAAAAATATTCGAAGATAATGTAATTCAACTGTGGATTTATCAAAATTCAAATCTAATTGAAAAATATTGGATACTGTAACATTACTTAAAATTTTTTTATAATAAACTTTTAATTACTTGGAGTAGAGTTTTAGATGATAACATTTTATCTAAATTAAATTTTGGTAAATCTTATCCTTTAGTTAAAAGTCTTGTAATTTAGTATCCTATTAAATTATTAATTTAATAACATGTAACTTGAGAAAAAAAAAAAAAAAGAAAAAGAAAAAGAAAAAGAAAAAAAGATTCTAGAGGTGAGGATTGGCTATGATTTTGAGTACTAAAGCTAAAGACTCTTTTGTTAGCAATATTAATTATGAGTGCCATATATATATATGCTCTTGAGAGACCTGAATAAGAATGATTTGTATTTGTGTATTTTGGGTTATTACTGATGTGTAGTGATTTTTTTTTTTTTTTTTGACTGAGTCGTGATGTGCTCCAGGTCTATACAAACTAGCCTGACATCCAGGACAAAGAAAGAAACAAGAAACATTAGTAGTACCATGTCAGCCTAGACTACCATGTATGTTAGCATCATGTCAGTACAAACTATCACATTATTGATGCCTTTATTTGCAGCCACGTCAACATTGACTATTGACTTTTTTTTGCTGGGTCATTGACTGTTGATTAGCATTGCCTAGATATGAATTTAAATACTATTTTATTTTGCATTTTAAAAGTTGACGCGTTAATTTGTCAGATTATAGAAAGCTATATTTAGTACACATTATGATCCACTTTGATTAGATTGTTATAAGATATGAGATTGGTTAACAAAACCAATAGAGTATATTACCCCTGTTTTTATAACTGCATAGATAAGCTAAATTTTCTAAAAATAATTAAAAGTAAATTATTAGATAATTAGTAATAATAAATAATAAAATAGTAAATAATTTTAATAAAAATTACTTTAAGTTCTAATTGTTTAGAGTTTTGACTTTATCTATGTTTGTCTAATTTTATATTTTAAATTTATCTTTATGCTTGTGTTAATTTCTTAATATGAGATGTGGTATGAGTTGATCATTCCTATTTGGGTTATATTTAATTTATGCCCTAGTACAAATAATAATCAACAAAATAATTCCTCAATAGCAATTTTTTCCTAGTGATATTCTAATTAAAAAAATCAACACACTCACAAATTAAACATAATAACCAAAACTCAAAATCAAAACATACAAAAAAATGTTCAAAATTTTGAGAATAAAAAAAAAATTACATAAGAGAACCAAGAATTTAAATGGGTATCTATTGTTTTACTTTTTTATAGTCAATTTCATCTAGCATAATATCCTGCACTAAATTCAAAAGTAAAGAACAGTAAGTAAGATTTATTTATTAGATTAAAATATAAGCATAAGTTGCATCTTAGGGGAAAAAAGTGAAAAAAACAAAAATAGCATGGGTGTATTGTATTGTATTGAAAAGTTATGGCTATATATATATATATATTAGTTGAGTTCAAGTTACACTTGGTATAACTTTAAGTGATATTATACCACCCAATAACTTGTTATTAAATTCATATTTTAAAATTTTAACAGTTGAATTACATGTCCTACATGTTATAATATACATTCCAATTTTCATGTCAATCGAATGTAATTTACCATTCGATCCATAAACTTGATCATTTTAAAATTTCGTAAGTATAAAGAATATTCGAAGATAATGTAATCCAACTGTGAATTTATTAAAATTCAAATCTAATTGAAAATATTGGATACTGTAACATTACTTAAAAAAAAAATTATAATAGACTTTAATTACTTGGAGTAGAGTTTTAGATGATAACATTTTATCTAAATTAAATTTTGTTAAATCTTATCCTTTAGTTAAGAGTCTTGTAACTTAATATCCTATTAAATTATTAATTTAATAAGATGTAACTTGAGAAAAAAAAAAAAAAAGAATTGTGTGAGATTTAAGTTTCAAAAAATTTTAATAATAGACTTCTAATTTAAATAGAATCCTAGTCAAGAGTTCGTGAGAAAATTTGTAATTGAGAGTTAGTTTTTAATAATAAACTTTTAGTTTAGATAGAACCTAATCAAGAGCTCGGGGGAAAATTTGTCTTTATGCATAACGATAATAGGACTAGGTCCGATAATTGAGAGTAATTTTTTAATAATTAACTTTTAGTTTAAATAGAATCCTAGTCAAAAGTTGATGGGAAAATTTGTCTTTATGCATTATTATCAATAGATTAGAGCTGATAATTGAGAGTTTTGTCAGTGAATGGTTCCCAAAATCCCAAGCAAGAAAAGGTAATTGGCTATTAGGCTTGGTGTAGATAAAATATGTTTATATGGGGTGCCACGTCAATTGTAGGACAAAGACAAATCTGTTCTTTGCTTTCATGAATACGATCCTGACTACAGTATTTAGGTAAGGGTTGTAATCTCTTCTCCCTGTCTTTCACTAAACTATTGCTCTGCTTCGCCATGGAAAACTTTTACCTCTACTTTGCTTTGATCCTCTCCACTGTTTTTTTCATTACCAAACTTCTAAACCACCATAACAAAAATTTACCACCAAGCCCATTTTCTCTACCAATAATCGGCCACCTTCACCTCCTGAAACTGCCACTCCACCAAACACTAGAGACCCTATCATTGCAGTACGGTCCAATCCTATCTCTTAAGTTTGGTTCAAGGTCTATCTAGTTGTATCTTCTCCTTCAGCTGTAGAAGAATGTTTCACTAAAAATGACATAGTATTTGCAAATCGTCCCCAATCTATTGCTGGTGATCGTCTTAGTTCCAACTCTACTGCCCTCGTTTGGGCTCCATATGGTCACTTGTGGCGAAACCTTAGACGTGTTTGTACCATTGAGATTTTCTCTCATATCAGCCTTCAGAAATCTTCTATCATTAGAGAAGAAGAAGTGTACTCTCTTCTTCGCCAATTATTTAAAGTGTCAAATATAGAACCCCAAAAGGTGGACTTCAAGTATTTGTCCTCACTTTTGGTGTCTAATATAATTATGAGGATGGTTGCTGGAAAGCCATGTGTTGGTGAGGAATTTGCATGCATGGATGTGGGAAAGAAACTTCTCAAAGAATTCAAAGAGGCTTACTCTTCAGGCTTGTCAGTGAATATATGTGATTTCCTTCCAATTTTAAGGTGGGTTGGTTACAAGGGGTTGGAGAAGAATATGGTAAGGTTGCAGAGGAAAAGAGATGAAGCAACAAGGCGTTTGTTTGAAGAGATAAAGCTGAACAATGATAACATTATAGATGTGGAAAAGATGAGGCCACTGATTGAAACTCTGTTTTCTCTACGGAAATATGAACCTGAATTTTTTTCAGATGATGTCATCAAAAGCCTCACATTGGTAAGTTATTTTACAACGGTGATTTTGATTACTTTTTTGCTGTTATATTTTCATGATTATTTTGCGAAGTAACCATTTAGCCCTGCTGTAGACTTGTAGTAATATAGGATGCAGAGTAATCTTTGAGATTAATATTTATTGTAATTATAGAAGTGTGTTTTGCATGCATGTATTGAGTTTCACAACTACGAGTTTACAATATAGATGTCAGCCATATACACGATTACAAGGATTCTAATTAAATTTGACTAGTAATTAAAAGCATATACCCTTCTTCTTATGTGAACCTTGAATCATTCTTTGAATTTCTTGACAATGAGAATGTGTTCATGCTAAACAGTTGAGCAAGAAAAATAATAGGGGTAAAGACAGACGCTTTTGCGCCCCTGCCCCTTCCTCCTATTTAGAAATTGAAAGCTCAAATAGTGTGTAAAACACTAATGAATGTATAGACCCCCAATTTTAAAATAAACCAACATAAGCTTGTACCCAAACAATAGATGTGCGGAATAATAGGTACAAGCAAAAACCCAAACAAATAAACAACTCTACACCATAATTAATCACAACACAATAGCAGTTAAAAGGTTAGAGTACGGGTTAGAGAGATGCAAACACAAAGATAACACCGGCAAGTATTATTGAAGAAAAGATAGAATAACTCGGTGAAAAACCTCTCCGCCGTCTTCCAAGCGATAAAATGATCCACTAAAGAATAAAGTTGGAGTATACGAATAACATAAGACCCTCCAAGCTTAGTCTATCCAATGAACTTGAGCCCTCCAAGCTCCTGTTACCAACTGATTAAGCCTAACAATGTCTTTTCTAACTTTTCGAATCTCGGCCTGTAATAAGCCCATTGCATCAACCAAGTGTATTGGTCATCTCTAAACTGCTTCTCAAATACCAAATAACCTCATCACAGATATGGGTATGGTGAGATAAGGATTTGGCTAATGAACCTCTCAAGGGTATGTTAATAGAGAGGGTGAGAGTAGAGAAATTTGGAGAATCAAATGTCTAAAATTGTGGATGAGTCAATCTTGATTTTCTCTAGGGTTTCTCTCTCAAAATTCTCTCTGGAAACTCTCTACATTTCGTATGTATAAGAGTATTTATAGTAGGGTACGTGACGAATGTGAAAAGTTATTTTTCTGCAAAACAGGACATTCTGGCAACTCACTCTCGTGACTGGAATGAGTTGCGAGTTTAAGTAATGAGATAACTGTCAGATCAAACTGTACTTTTTGTCCTGTAATGCTCCAGTTATTGTGACCCTTCAGCTTCCTACATACTTCACACGTGTGGCATTTTGGTGAGTTGACAATTGTGAGTCACTCGTGAGATCTAGTCACAAGAAACCTCTAAATGCACACACTTGAATTTCTTCACTCTCTCACACACAACACTTACATTAGTCCCACCTAAATACAAGGTATCTAATTATTGAAATTACAAGCAAATTTAACATTAAATAAAGCCAACACATGATTAAAAAAATCCAACCTTACAAAAATTATATCTGTTAGTTTGTAAATTTTATCATTAAAAGACCAAAAAGCTCTATGTTAGTTCATTTCATCTTCATTTTTTTTTTCTCTTGAATTTAACATTAACTATACCTTGTCCCCCCCCCCCCCCGGGGCGGACCCTATAAAAAAAAAATTAACTATACCCTCTACATAATTAATGAATATCAAAATTTTATGTATTTATCTTTTATGATAATTGAATTGAAAATAGGAAAAATTAAATGATAAGCCTTTTTACAGTAGCTTTCTGTGATGAGATAGCATTTACTGGAAATAAGGTTGTAATTAATGAATCAAGCTGATCATGAACAATTCAAACTCGACTCGATAAAAAGCTTGTTCATATTTGTTTATTTATAAATAAGCCAAAGTTGAGCCTTAATTTTAGGCTCATTTAATAAACAGGCCGAGCTTAGGCAAAAAAAATTGTTCATGAACAAGCTCGTGAACTATATGGCTTGATATAAACAATTCAAGTATAGATTTATTTATAAGTTTATATGTGTTAGCTAAATATGCTCATTACACATATCTTAATAATGACATGGCCAACATGAGACCGCTATTCATTACCTTAATTTTTTCCTTCCTTCTAAATTGACGAAGAATCACTTTAGGCTTTAGTTACAATTAAAAATAAATAAATTAATTAAGTGGGCCACATATGATTCTTTCCTATCAATCATCAAACGTAAAATTATGAAATGTGTTAGTATTTTTCCCTTTCATAATAGTTACAAACAAGTATTTTTCTAGTTCTTTACCATCTAACATAAATATAAAAATTGTATTTTAACCAATTGCTGAATCTGTAGACAAGAAAGGACGAATGAATGAATTTAATTATGTAAAATTTTAATTTGAATAATGATTAATCATAAGTAGGATTAGAAGTATGATCAAATGAGTATTCTATTTTTTTTTCCTTAATTTTAGAGATTTAAGAATTTGATAATGTAATTTTCTTATATTTCAAGCTCAAAAGCTTGACCTGAGCTTGATCGAGTTTGAATTTGATATTAAGTTTGAGCTTGGCTTAATTAATTAATCAAATCAAGTCAAGCCAAACTCAAACTTTTTCGCTTTCCCACGAGTTCAAGCTCAAACATTATTTTTAGACTTGTCATGAGTTTGAGCCAAGCTTTAGCTTTTGACTTTTCTTGACGAGCCAAGCTTGAACATGCACTACTCAATAAAACTCGGCTTGTTTATAGTTTTAACCGAAAGTCATCAATTTGTCAAAAGGAGCCTTGAATTTTCACACTACATCATTAAATTATATGCCTTCTTTTGCATGCATTGTCAAGCGGAAAATTATTAGATAGTTTGGGAGTAATGTTCCCTTCTCTCACATGAGAGGTAGGCTTCATACATGGGTCCCACCATGGGGCCTCCCTTATGTGAGAGGATGGAGCAATGCTCCTAAAGTATGTGAGTATTACCCTTGTCAAGCAAACGGTACTTTAGCTCTCTCCACCCACCCAAAATGACACCTTGGCATGCAATTTTGTTAGGTTCTAAATATTTAGGAATAAATGCTTAAGTTCTAATTTTATGTAAGTTGGCAAACCAAGAACTAAAACATGTCTAGTTTAAGATTTTTAAGTCTTAGAACAGTGTTAAACATTGTTCATTTTGGTCTAAGTCGAGATTCAAGAAGAGTCACCACTCGACCAATTGAGAGATAGGTTCCACCGATTGAGAATCGAATTCTGCAGAATTTAAACTAGGCCCAAAGCCTGCTAAACATTTAGAGTTTGTGTCCAATACTACTAAGTATAAAAGAAAAACCATAAATTACGTTTTAGAAGTTTTTGGAAGTCTTGTGAGTTACTCTTGTGAGATTTATGAAGTTTTGTAACCTTCTAACTCAATAAGCATAAACTAGAAAGAAGGTCCATATACAAGAATAGATAGAGATAAGTTGCTGCATAAAAGATCAATAGTTGTTGATGATCTAAAGCTTTAAGTGGGATCTCAAAGTCACAAACGTGGGTATTTGTGTGAGACAAATTCAAATGAAAGAGTCTGTGGATTCGGAGCTGCGTGTGGTCACGTGAGTAAGTACTACAAGAGGTACTTTTAGATTTAGGAAAAAATCTATTGTAAAACTTCTATTCTATTTTAGTGAATTTGTTGCCTTGATAGTTTAGGTTAAATCCTCCCTAAGTTTTTTACCTTGAAACTGGACGATTTCATTGGTTTTTTTGGGTTATCATATCGCTTTTCTTCTTTACTTTTCGACATTAAGTGATATGATTTTTTTGTGTTTAACTTATATTTGAATAATAAACTTAAATAATAACTTGGTTAATTAATTAGATTAAACAATCTGAGTGTACAAGGATCTAAATAATCCAACAAATTTAATATACGTTAAATTGTTCTTCAGCGTTAAATATGTGATTTGGTTTTTGAGTAAAGAAAGTAATAAAGCAACTTTTGTTGCAAGTCACCACTAATTCAACAGAGTTTCAATCAGTGTCCTTTGCTTTTCCACATCTATAATGTTATCATTGATATGTGAGTATAAAATTAATTTGGTGAACACTTGACAAGTTTTAATCTGTGGAATATAGAAGGGAGCAAGAAAAATAAGATAGGAGATTTGGATATGTCAACACAGGCTATAGAATTTCTTTTCACTTCTCTTCATTTCTATTATTTTATTCCAATATTCCACGATCAATCTTATCTTGGAGTGCTATTGAAAGGTCCACTTTAACAACACAAATTCAATTTCCAGAGTCTTCTTGTTTAAGCCATTTCATTTTCGACAAGCTGTCTACTAAGCTTACTATGTTCAAGTAAAGCTACTGAAATTTGAAATCTATGAGCATTAATCGACATTTCCTGTGTTTTACTCGGTTAAAATTCTATTGTAGCGTTTAGAAGCTAATTAGAACCTATGATCACCTAGATAATATAAATCTAATTTGGATTCATTTTGCAAAAATCTATAATCCATTATATATGTATCATCTTTTGTTATTTCCTATCGTATTTCTCTTATCTTGTTAAGTAGCAATGGAGCCACGTTGAATGTGAAACACTTTGTGGAAATGCAATTTACAGAACATCCAAACATATTCTAGAGATATGTACTAAAAAATAGAAATACTTTTTCCCTTAAGCCTAGAATTTTTTGTTTCTTTCTTGAAATGTTAGCTTAGCTTACCAGAGAATTATGTGCTTCAGACGATGTTTATTGCGGGAACAGAAACAACAGTAACAACCATGGAATGGGTAATGTCACTTCTTCTGAATCATCCAGAAGTATTGCAAAAGGTTAAAGCAGAAATCGACTGCCAAGTTGGGTGTGAGCGCTTGATAAATGACTTGGATCTTGCCAAACTTCCCTATCTTCGCTGTGTCATCAATGAAACATTTCGACTATATCCTACAGTACCACTTTTATTACCTCATTGTTCCTCGGCAGACTGCACAGTGGGGGGATTTCATATCCCACGAGGGACAATTTTGTTGGTGAATGCATGGTCCATGCATAGAGATCCCAAGCTTTGGGAGGAGCCTACTAAGTTCAAGCCAGAGAGATTTGAAGAAATTAATGGAGAAAGAGAAGGGTTCAAGTTCATTCCATTTGGCATGGGGAGGAGGGCATGCCTGGTGCTGGCATGGCCATGCGAGTGATGTCTTTAGCATTGGGTGCATTCATTCAGTGCTTTGATTGGGAAATGGTTGGGAAGGAGATGGTGGACATGACCTCAGGTTTTGGATTTCTCATGGCAAAGACTAAGCCTTTGGAGGCTATTTGTACTCCACGCCCTTCCATGACTTGCGTCCTCTCTCAGCTTTGATTAGATTTGTTAGAAGATATGAGACTGATAAATAAAACTAATAGAATAAAATTACCCCTGTTTTAATAAGTACATAGATAAGTGCTTCTAATGAAAAGGTTGACAAAATCCAAAACGTCTTTTATGAATCTGCCGTGATGACACCCATTAAATTTTCTTTAAAAATGGAACAAAATTTAACTACAAATTTAATTGTGACTTAATACTACAATTTTCACTTAAAAATTAATATAACTACATATTTTAAAATTTTAATAGTTGGATTGTATGTTCTTTATGTTCTTAATATACATATATAATTTCGTGTCAATCGAATTTTATTTATTATTTGATGTATTAACTTTATTTTATGTATATTTTAAAACTACAAAAACTTAAAATTTAAATATTTGATTGATAATTTAATTAAATTTTTTATCTTTTGAAAAATTTTCAAATATAAAAAATGTAAAAAGAAAATATAATTTAAAGGTAGATTTGTGAAAATTTTTCAAACAAGATTTTTGCTTATTTTATATCAAAATATTCCAATCCTTTTAGTTTTGTCCTATAATAACATTTTGGGTAAGAATAACATTTTCTATTGCCAATGCTATAGTTGGGTTTGACGAAAGTTGTGGATAAAAGTTTGGATTTGCTTCGGATCCGTATTTGGTGGCTCTTTGGATCCTCACAAAAATCTCTCTGGGGATGACTCCCTATGATTTACCTTTTACGTGTACGTTAAGAAGCATTGACAACTTTCATTTATTATCCAATATAAAAGTAAGCGAATCCGAAATGAAACCATTTCTTTTACCCACGAGTTCATATTCAAAAATATATATATTCTTTTGGAAATAAACTTTTAATTTCTTGCAAAAAAAAATTAATAATTGTTAAATATATTATTAGCAACGCATGTTAGAGTGAATGCGGAAGGGGAAGTATAGAATAGGAACACCGAGAACATGAGGGTTACATGGTTCAGCCTTGTCGGTTTACATCCACAAATGAATCCCTTAATGGTTATATCTTTATTGTATAAGAGTGTAGTACAATAACTTCTGTTACAATAAACCTAACGTGAGTATATATAGGGGATTAAACCCTAGACTAAGCAGGAGTGGGCTTGGGCATATTACATTGGGTTAATATGTCTAATATATTTTTAACACCCTCCCTCAAACTCAAGGTGGAAGCTCGATGAAGGCTTGAGGTTGGATAAGCATGAGAAGATCCCTTGGAGATGTCTTGAAGAATGCCTTTGAAGAAACCACAATGAAGAATATGCCAATTGACCAATTTTGGAGCTTCAAATGAAGAAACGAAATCCAAAATTGGAATCTACACGAAAAACTGAGCAAGATATACCATTTCAGAAATTTTGACTTTTGGTCAATGGTTAATGCAAAACGTCAAACCCAAAAGGTCAAAATCAACGGCCAGCCAAAAGTCAATGGCACATTGGCGCGTGGCTCTTCTTCGGGTGACCGGATTTTTGTGTTTTCCTCACGGGAGGCTGAGGAGCTTGTATGTGGGGTTGCTTTCGTCAGGCGATGGCTTGATTTGTACAAATTTGAAAGGTGAGTGGCATGACTTGCTTGAGAGAGCAGAGACGGCGAGGCAGCAACAAAGTTTCCGTGGGAGCTGCGTGATGCTTTAGACCCAGATTTGAAAGAAGGCGTGGGCACTATTGTGGATCTGTGTTATGCATGTGGGAATTTTTTCTTGCTGTGTAGAGATGTTTGTTTAATGCCAAGAATGAAGTTTGGCTTTGATACCATGTTAAATATAACATTATTAGTAACGCAATGTATTATACCATGTTGTATATGCTAAAATGGATGCGGAAGGGGAAGCATAGAATAGGAACACCGAGAATACGAGGGTTACATGGTTCAGTCTTGTCGGCCTACATCTACGGAGGAACACCGAGGTGTAGCCTTGGTGTTCCTATTCCATCACGAGGAGAGAACACAAGGTGTAGCCTTGTCGGCCTATAGAATAGGAACACCAAGAACATGAGGGTTAAGGGTTACATCATTATTGTATAAAAGTGTAGTACAATAACCTCAGTTACAATGAACCTAACATGAGTATATATAAACGACTAAACCCTGGACTACTAGTACAAGTAAGAGTGAGCTTGGACCTATTACATTAGGCTAATATGTCTAATATATTTTCAACAATAATTAAGATACCTAAATACATAACATAAACCAGTTGGAGTTGGATACCTTCAAAACTCAAATCACCCATTTGATCTCTATTAAAAATTAAAAATAAACCAGTGCCTTAATTACTAGAATCGGGTTGGAAAAACACCAATGCTCCAATATAAGAGCATCAGCATTGAAGAGGCCAAACCTCTCCTCTATGCCAAATTCCACAGTAGCATACCATTGAGCCTCAAAAGAAAGCTCCATTGAATGTTGGGTTCTGGAACAATTGAAAAAAAAAAATACCATGGAGCTACAATGCGATTTTAAACATAGAATTGCTTTGTAGCTCAATGGTAAATGTTATATTAATATTTTATTGTAAATATCAGACATTTCTCTCTCTACGGTCTCTTATCTCTATCTCTCCATCGCTACACTTGATCTTTGTCTCTCTTTCTGCTCCTGCGTGAACTTTGTCCTAAACCTCTTCTTTGAAGCCGTCCTTACATACCCACCATTCCCTCCACTTGGGTTCGACACATCAAATTGCTCGTCCCTACTATGTCCTCCACTGCTACCCAAAGTCGATGGTAAAGCCAACAACCTCTGCTGGGTCGCCACTAGATACCCAGTTAGGGTTCGATAGTACTGCTAGAATTGATGGTGGTGTGGAACCATGTAAACATCGCCAGAGGCCATGGTGGTGGCAGAGGAGATCGAAGAGTTATGTGGGTTTTTGGTGGTGGTGGGTTTGTGACTGATGTGGCCGTGGGTCAGGTAGTGCGGGACAGCAGTGGCGGCATGGGTCAGTGGTGGGTTTCTAGTTTTGATTTTGATTTTGATTTGGATCGCAGATCGGCAAGTGATTTTGATTTTGGATTTTGGGTTCTATGGAGATCGAAGTTTTAGGGTTGGTGGTTTGTTGGGGTCTGGTGGGTGATCGACATGGATTGTTGATGGTGGGTTTTTCTTCAAATTTTTGTTTTGGGATTGTTGTGATTTGCTGGGCTGGTGGTGATTTTTTGTTGTGATTTTCGTATGGATTTTTAGATTTGTTGTGATTTTGCTGGGGTGGCAGGTGGATTTTTGGTACTTGTTTGATTTGGGTGATTTTTTGTTGTGATTTGCTTGTTGTTTGCTGGGTATGGGTTTGCTAGAGGATGAGGCCGGTGCTAGAGGTTGAGAGAGAAAGAGAGGAAAAGGAGGAGAAAAAGAGAAATAGTAAAGAAAGGTTTAAAAAAGAATATTTAAATAAAATGGGAAAAAATAGAGTTTTTGGATATTGGGTGTATTGTAAAATGGTATGGTATAATTAATAAAGTAGTTTTTTAGATGGTTAAATAGGATATAATTAGAAAAAATCAATGTTGATGCTCTAAAGGACCCACACATGACACATATGTTACAAATGAATTTTAGAGTCAATTTGGTAACGAATTATTTAGTTGATATTGAAAACTTTTTGCTAAAAGTACAGTATACAAAATAAAAGCTAAAAAGTGCAATGAGACTCATAAATAGTGACAAAAATAAACTAAATAGTAAAATAAATTTCATTTTCTCAACATATCCCAAACACAACCTTAGTGTCACTTACAATCAGAGCAGACTTCACATCAATACCTATTTATCATTACAGGAAATTCCCATCTGATCCGCTTGTAATGTTTTTAGATGACAAATCTCTGCAACTAGTTGTGACTCCTGACAATATATATATATATATATATATATATATATATATATATATATATATTATTAATCCACCAAACACAGAGATTGATTGGAAGATCCCTTCTGCTCCAGCTATGTTGTATATTTGGTGGACATGCATATTATGTGGTAATTATCGATAATAATTGAGATTTCATTATAGATAATTTGTCAAATCTGATTAAGTTTCCCTTAAAATCAACCAAGAGATCTAATAGTAAAGATCTCATGTCATGTTAGTTGCAAAAGCTTAGAGAAAATCCAATTAGATTTTAATTGGATTCTTAATTTTGAGTCATATGTCCCATTTAATTTTTAATTTTGTGTCAAGTGAATTATTGAGTGTGAAAATTAAAGAATCCATATTTAATTAGATTCTAAATTGGAGAATTGGTGTTCAATTTTCCGCCACGTGTCTATTTATTTTTTTAATTTTGTGGCGAGTGAATTTTCAAGTGAAAAAACCTAAAAGTCTAAATCATTTATATATATATATATTATATATATATATAATGAGAAACCATTACATATTTTAGAAATATATAGTTTAAAAAAAAATTAAGCTGATACTATGTATAATTTGAATTTCTTCTAAAAAAAATGCATAATTGTAATTGTTTTTATTTGTACTCGTGTATATGCACGTGGCTACGGACTAGTTTCTATAGAAGCAATATTATTTTTCTTGTAAACACAAATTTTGGCCATAAATTTAAAATGCCGTATTGCATTTATTATAATAGATTAGTTTGGAGTTGATATATGGTTTTTCCCTTTTAAGATGAAAAGATTTTCCACATAAATTTTCCTGGTCCTGTGTAGTTGATTTATTTTCTTGTTGGTTTGAGATTTTTTTTTATAGATATGATAATTATTTTTGATCATAAAGACACAAATCAGTTTTTAATATAGACGAAGTTAAAACCCCTAATCTTTTAGTCAATAACAAAGACTTGATGAGGTAACTAGAATGCCCGCATTGATTTGGGATATTCAAATGTTTTATTGTATTAAATTGAAGATCTATATTTTTTTTTAAAGACAAAACATGCAACTATACAAGTAATAGAACTAGGAGTGTAGCAAAAGTGTAGTAGCCTAGTAGGTTAAAATTTAGGATGGGTTATGATTATTAGTTGAGTTTTTATAACCAACATAAAAGACTAAACTATGGGAAAATTTGTCGTTATGCATAATGGTAATGGGATTAGGTCTAATAATTGAAAGTTAGTCCATGAATGACTCCAAAAATGAGAAATGATAATGACACCAATTTTGGCACAACGTTACTAACTAACTAAAATCCACACATTAATTTGGGATATTCAAATGTTTTATTGTATTAAATTGAATATCTTTTTTTTTTTTAAGACAAAACATACAACTATCCAGGTAATAGGATTTGGAGTGTAGCAAAAGTAAGTGTAGTAGCCTAGTAGGTTAAAATTTAGAATGGGTTATGATTATTTGTTGAATTTTAATAATCAACATAAAAGACTACACTCTGGAAAAATTTGTCGTTGTGCATAATGGTAATGGGATTAGGTCTAATAATTGAAAGTTAGTTCATGAATGGTTCCAAAAATGAGAAATGCTAGGAACACCAATTTTGACACAATTTTATACTATAACTTACCATATGGCGAGTTGTGTTTGGTAAGAATGTGTTAGGTGTGTCCCCACATAGTCCACTAACACATTTTTACCAATCATAATTCGTCATGTGGTCAATTATAACATAAAATTGTGCCAAAATTGGTGTCCCTAACATTTTTCCCCAAAAATCCCAAGCAAGAATAGGTAATTGGCTTGGTGAAGATAAAATATTTTTATATGGGGTACCACGTCAATTGTAGGACAATGACAAATCTGTTTTTGGCATTCATAGATAAGACCCTCACTACTGCATTTAGGTAAGGTTTATTATCTCTTCTCCCTCTGTTTTTCTCTAAACTATAGCTCTGCTTCGGCATGGAAAGCTTATACTTCTACCTTGCTTTGATCCTCTCCACTGTTTTCATTATCAAACTTCTAAACCGCCACCATAACAAAAATTTACCACCAAGTCCATTTTCTCTACCAATAATCGGCCACCTTCACCTCCTGAAACAGCCACTCCACAAAACACTAGAGACCCTATCACTGAAGTACGGTCCAATCCTATCTCTTAAGTTTGGTTCAAGGTCTATCCTTATTGTATCTTCTCCTTCAGCTGTCGAAGAATGTTTCACTAAAAATGACATAATATTTGCAAATCGTCCCCAAACTATGGCTGGGGATCGTCTTACTTACAACTGTACTGCCCCAGTTTGGGCTCCATATGGTCACTTGTGGCGAAACGTCAGACGTGTTAGTAACATTGAGATTTTCTCTCATATCAGCCTTCAGAAATCTTCTACCATTAGAGAAGAAGTAGTGTACTCTCTTCTTCGCCAATTGTTTAAAGTGTCAAATATAGAACCCCAAAAGGTGGACTTCAAGTATTTGAGCACACTTTTGGTGTCCAATATAATGATGAGGATAGTTGCTGGAAAGCCATGTGTTGGAGAGGAGTTTACATGCATGGATGTGGGAAAGAAACTTCTCAAAGAATTCAAAGAGGTTTACTTTGCAAGCTTGACAGTGAATATATGTGATTTCTTTCCAATTTTAAGGTGGGCAGGTTACAAAGGGTTGGAGGAGAATATGATAAGGTTGCAGAGGAAAAGAGATGAAGTATTAAGGCGTTTGTTTGAAGAGATAAATCTGAACAATGATAACATTATAGATGTGGAAAAGAAGAGGACACTGATTGAAACTCTGTTTTCTCTACGGAAATCTGATCCTGAATTTTTTCAGATGATGTCATCAAAAGCTTCACATTGGTAAGTTTATTTACATCTTTGTGATTATTGCTCAATATATGGGGATTTTAATTACTTTTTGTTGTTATATGTTTCATGATTATTTTGCGACGCAACCATTTAGGCATTTAGCACTGTTGTATTAAAATAGGATGCAGAGTAATCTTTAAGATTAATATTTATTGTAATTATAAAAGTGTGTTTTGCATGCACGTATTGAGTTTCACAACTGTGTTTACAACATAGGCGTTGGCTACATACACGATTACAAGGATTTTAATTATAATTGACTAGAATACTCTTTTTCTTATTTAACCTTGAACCATTATTGGTGTGTTTGGATGACATAATTTGGCATTTGAATTTGGATTTAAGTGATTAAAATCCAAATAACTTGTTTGGAAAGTTTAAAAAATGTCAAGGATTGGATTTAACAAATCTACTAAGAATTTTAAACCTCTAAAATACTTGAATTTGAAATAACTCCTAAAATCATAGATTTGAAATCAAGGCATTTCAGATTGATTAGTTTAAAATCCAAATCCAAGTTCCCAAATATAACCTATTTGAATTTCTTGGCACCGTAAATGTGTTCATGCTGAATAATTGATCAAGAACTAGGTGTAAAGACAAATGCTTTTGCGCCCCTGCCCCTTTCCCATATATAGAAATATATTATACCTGTTAGTTTGTAAATTCTATCACCAAAAATACCAAAAAGCACCATGTAATTTAGTTCATTTCTTCTTAACTTTTTTTCTTTTAATTTTTTTTTATAATCTTTTTTCTCTTGAATTTAACATTTGACATCAACTACCCTCTAATGAATCATGAATATCAAACTTTTTAAAGTATTTATCGTAATCAATTGAAAATAGGAAAAATTAAATGATCGACCTTTCTTATACAATAGCTTTCTGTGATGAGATAGCATTTACTGGCAGCAGTCATCAATATGTTGGAAGGAGCCTTTAATTTTTACACTACAACATTAAATTACATGCCTTTTTTTGCATGCATTGTCAAGCAAGAGTGACTTAGCTCTCTCCACCCACCCAGCATGACTACTTTGCATGAAATTAATATACCTTGACTTGTTCTTCAAATAATATACCGTATTAAATAGGCGATTTGGTTTTTGAGTGGGAGAAAGTAGTGACAACTTTTGTCACAAGTCAATACTATGAGGTGGTCAACTATAAATGATTGAAAAAATTAACAGGGTTTCAAATGTGTCCTCTGCTTTTTCACATCTATAATGTTATAATTGATCAACTATGAGAAAATAGAATGGAGCAAAAAAATGGGTGGAAGATTTGAACTCGTAAGTGTAGGCTGGAAGCTGAATCATGTGGAAGTAGGCTAGAAGTTGAATAATTTATATCCTTGATGTTCTCTTTAGTGTCATTGTTTCTATTTTCTTTTTAGTTCTCTTATTCCTATTATTCTATTCCAATATTTCACAATCTATGTCGTCTGGGAGTGCTATTATTGAAAGGTAAACTTTTAAACGCGTGCAACTTTAATTGCCTGAGTCTTCTTATTTGAGCTATTGCATTTTCAACAAGCTATCTACTAAGTTTACTATGTTCAGGTAAAGCTAATGAAATTCGAAATATTTGCACATTAATTGACCCTTTTTTCTGTTGAGAAAAGCATTAATAGACATTTCCTGTGTTTTTCTTGGTTAAAATTCTATTGTAGCGTTTAGAAGTTAATTAGAACCTATGATCACGTAGATAATATAGATCTAATTTGGAGTCCTTTTGAAAAAACATATAATCCATTATATATGGAATTATGGTTCATCTTTTGCCATTTTTCTCTATCCTATTTAGAAACAATGGAACCATGCTGCTGAATCCATGTGGAACACTTTGTGGAAATGCAATTTTACAGAACATCCAAACATCTTCTTGAGATACGTACTGAAAAATATAAATTATTTTTCCCTTCTGCCTAGAATTTTTGTTTCTGGAAATGTTAGCTTAGCTTACAAAGAATTAAGTGCTGCAGATGATGTTGATTGCGGGAACAGACACAACAGCAATAACCATAGAATGGGCAATGTCACTTCTTCTTAATAATCCAGAAGTGTTGCAGAAGGTTAAAGCAGAGATTGACAACCAAGTTGGGGGTGAGCACTTGATAAATGACTCGGATCTTGCCAAACTTCCCTATCTTCGTTGTGTCATCAATGAAACACTTAGATTGTATCCTACATCACCACTTTTATTACCTCATTGTTCCTCAGCAGACTGCACTGTGGGGGGATTTCATATCCCACAAGGGACAATTTTGTTGGTGAATGCATGGTCCATGCATAGAGATCCCAAGTTTTGGGAGGAGCCTACTAAGTTCAAGCCAGAGAGATTTGAAGAAATCAATGGAGAAAGAGAAGGGTTCAAGTTCATTCCATTTGGCATAGGGAGGAGGGTATGCCCTGGTGCTGGCATGGCCATGAGGATGATTCATTAGCATTGGGTTCACTCATTCAGTGCTTTGATTGGGAAATGGTTGGAAGGAGATGGTGGACATGGCCTCAGGTTTGGGATTTCTTATGGCAAAGACTCAGCCTTTAGAGGCTGTTTGTACTCCATGCCCTTCCATGACTAACATCCTTTCTCAACTTTGATTAGATTTGTTGTAAGATATGAGATTGATTAACAAAACCAATAAAGTATATTAGCTCTGCTTTTATAAGTGCATAGACCAATAAAGTAAAATTACCTCTGTTTTTATAAGTGCATAGATAAGCTAATTTTTTTTAAATAATTAAAACTAAATTACTAATAAATAAAAGTAAAAACAAATTAAAAAATAAGTAAATAAATTTTAATAAAAAATTAATTAAGTTTTAATTGTTTAGAGTTTAGACTTTATCATTATTTGTCTATTTTTTATATTTTTAAAATTATATTTTTGTGTTATGTTAGTTCTTAATTTCTTAATATGAGTTTGACCATTTATATTGGGCTATGTTTAATCTATGCCCTAGCTAGCTCAAACAATAATCAACAAAATAATTCCTGAATACCAATTTATTCCTATTGATAGTCTAATTTGTTAGGTTATAAGAATTTAGGATCTAAATGTATTAGAACTTCAATGTGTAGTGTTGGCAAACCATGATCAAAACTTAGAGTCTAGATATAGGTTGCTCAAAGTGTGTTTATGTGTAAATTGGAATTGAGTAATAATAGGAAATTACTATTCAATTTCTGCAAGGCTCGATCGATCGAAAATTAGACTCGATCAATCGAAACTCATGCAGATTGTTTTTCTGCAAAATTTTCCAACTCAACCTAAGCTCGTTTGATGTGTAGGGTTTTATGCTTTATATCTTATATAAAAAAAAAAAAATCCTAGCCACGTTTTTTAGGCTATTGATATGCTGTATGTGTGAATCTCTTGTGAGATCTAGATGTGTCTACCTTCATACATACTTAAGGTTATTAAGATCAAGATTGATGTCAAGAACTTGGTGATCTCTTCAATTGCTGTTTCAAGAGCTTAAAGAAGAACACAAGTGGGTGTACTTGTGATTGTTGTGGATCTAAGAAAGAAGTAGTTCATGGACTCGGAGCTGTTACGTGGTCATGGTAGTAAGTTTTCTACTCGAGGTAGCATTAGGATGTTAGTGATCTAAGTCCTTTTGTAAAACTTCAATTCTTTTATAGTGGATCTTGTTTTACCTTGAGAATAACTAGGTTAAATCCTCCACATGTTTTTTATCGGTTTAGTTTTCTTGGGTTATCATATTGTGTGTTCTTTATGTTTTCGCATTGCTTTACATGATAAGATTTGAATGTGTTAACCTAGACCTGAATAATTTATCTAAGTAATCACTTGGCTAAATAACTAGGTTAAACAATTTGCGTTTTAAGGGGTTTAAAAACGTACATAATTAAAAAATCAACACACTTGCAAATTAAATACAATAGCCAAAACCCAAAATCAAAACATACACAAAAGAGTTCAAAAATTGAGAATAAAAAAAAACAAATTTAAAAACTTACGTTAGAGGACCAAGAACTTGTATCGTGTGGGATTTAATTATAGGGATGGCTTATCGGTTAAGTGAGATTGTATTGAAAAGCCATATATATATATATATATATATATATATATATTATATATATATATATATAAGTGTAGACGTTAAAATTTTATGATGCATTCACAATCATCTAATTGATCATGATCAAATGTTACTGATCAAATTAATTTCTAATTGATGATGTGTCAATGATGGTAGCATCAAATGAAGAAAGCCATTTGACAACGTCAGAAGAAAAGACTCACATGAAATATCTTATTAAATGCAAGACCAAAATTAAAGTCAAATTTCAATTTAAATTCAAAATTTGTAATTAATTCTCAATAAATGCTGAGAGAAAATTTCAAATTAAATATTATTGAGTTGCCTATAAATAGGGGCTTCTCATATGAAAGGGAGGAAAATTTTAGATCTAATTGATCATGATCAAATGTTAGTGATCAACTTAATTTCTAATTGATGATGTGTCAAAGATGGACAATCAACAAATAAAAGTCTTTGTGTCACCACCACTCACATAATAAATGACACGTGTCCAAGCCACGTGGTAGCATTAAATAAAGAAAGCCACGTGGCAATGTCAGAAGAAAAGACTCACATGAAATATTCTTATTAAATGCAAGACCAAAATTAAAGTCAAATTCAATTTAAATTCAAAATTTGTAATTAATTCTCAATAAATGCCGAGAGAAAATTATAAATTAAATATTATTGAGTTGCCTATAAATAGGGGCTTCTCATATGAAAGGGAGGAAAATTTTAGATCTAATTGATCATGATCAAATGTTAGTGATCAAATTAATTTCTAATTGATGATGTGTCAACGATGGAAAATCAACAAATAAAAGTCTTTGTGTCACCACCACTCACACAATAAATGATACGTGTCCAAGCCACGTGGTAGCATCAAATGAAGAAAGCCATGTGGCAACGTTAGAAGAAAAGACTCACATGAAATGTTCTTATAAATGCAAGACCAAAATTAAGTCAAATTTGAATTTAAATTCAAAATTTGTAATTAATTCTCAATAAATGCTGAGAGAAAATTTCAAATTAAATGTTATTGAGTTGCCTATAATAGGGGCTTCTCATATGAAAGGGAGGAAAATTTTAGATCTAATTGATCATGATCAAATGTAGTGATCAAATTAATTTCTAATTGATGATGTGTCAACAATGGACAATCAACAAATAAAAGTCTTTGTGTCACCATCACTCACATAATAAATGGCACGTGTCCAAGCCACATGGTAGCATCAAATAAAGAAAGTCACATGGCAACGTCAGAAGAAAAGACACACATGAAATGTTCTTATTAAATGCAAGACCAAAATTAAGTCAAATTTGAATTTAAATTCAAAGTTTGTAATTAATTCTCAATAAATGCTAAGAAAAATTCCAAATTAAATACTATTGCCTATAAATAGGGGCTTCTCATATGAAAGGGAGGAAAATTTTAGATCTAATTGATCATGATCAAATGTTAGTGATCAAATTAATTTCTAATTGATGATGTGTCAACAATGGACAATCAACAAATAAAAGTCTTTGTGTCACCATCACTCACATAATAAATGGCACGTGTCCAAGCCACATGGTAGCATCAAATAAAGAAAGTCACATGGCAACGTCAGAAGAAAAGACACACATGAAATGTTCTTATTAAATGCAAGACCAAAATTAAAGTCAAATTTGAATTTAAATTCAAAGTTTGTAATTAATTCTCAATAAATGCTAAGAAAAAATTCCAAATTAAATACTATTGCCTATAAATAGGGGCTTCTCATATGAAAGAGCGGAAAAATTTAGAAAGAAAAACCCTACTGACACTCTACCAAAATAGAGAGTCGTCTCTAAGTCCAAAAGAGTACCCTTGCTCCCTCAAAATCAAGGCTCATTTCTACTTCTTCAAATCAAAGTAGAGATTTTCGTTCAATTAAGTTCAAGATCAAGCCAACAGCCCTCAACTTCAAATCAAAATTCAAGTACATCCAATCACACATCCAACTGGAGATATCACAGTACAATTCAAGATCAAGCTTATAGCCCTTCAGATTGTAAAGTTATTTGGAGATCGAATCAGAGGAGTCTTATTGTATTCTTCCATTGTAAAGAGTCATATAGAGGATTTTACTCACATATAGGGTCTGTTTAGATAGAACTTATTGCTGAAAACTAAAAACACTGTAGAAAAATAATTTTTAAATGTGTAAAAAATACTGTTCATGCCAAAAATTACTGTTCATTGGCCTAAAATCACTGTTCATAGCCAATGAACAGTGACAGACGCGCAAACGCGCAATCCAAACGTCCTCATATACAAATCAATACAATTGATAATTTTTTTACACTATTTCGTGATCGTGTGATTCTTTTTTTACGAAAATTGTGTGTACAAAAAGTTCTAAAATTTTTGATATATAATAGACTTTTAATTATAGTAGAATTTGAATTTCTAAAATTTAGATGATAACGATTTATCTAAATTACATTATTGTTAAATATTATCCCTTAATCAAAAGTCAAGAAAGAAACCTTTCGCAGCTCAAGCTTACTTTGGAAGCAAAGTGGGCTTGGGCTCTGTAGCTTAATATCTAATTTAGAAAGATGCCACTTGAGGAAAAAAAACAAAGACAAAGACAATAACCAAAACCCAAAATCAAAACATACACGAAAGAGTTCAAAAATTGAGAATAAAGAAAATAAAAAATAAAAACTTACATAAAAGAACCAAGAACTTAAATGAGTGTCCATTATTTTGCTATTTTATAGTAAACTTCCTTTGACATAATAACCTACACGCAATTCAGAAGTAAAGAACAATAAGTAAGATGCATTTATTAGATTCAAACACATGCGTAAGTTGCATCTTGGGGGGAAAAAGTGAACAAACAAAAACAACATTTCGTGTATTGTTTGGGATTTAATTATAGGGATGATTTATTAGTTAAGTGGGATTGTATTGAAAAGCTGTGGTTGAATATATATATGATTTATTAGTTAAGTGGGATTGTATCGAAAAGCTATGGTTGTATATATATATATATATATATATATATATATATATATATATATATGTATGTATGTATGTATGTATCTATGTATCAAAATTTTGATAATAGACTTTTAGTTGGAGTACAATTTAAAATTCTAAAATTTAGATGATAACGTTTTATCTAAATAAAATTATTGTTAAATCTTATCCTTTAGTCAAGAGTCTTGTGTGAAGTTTAAATTTTAAAAATTTTAATAATAGACTTTTAGTTCAAATAGAATGGCTAAAAGCCTAAATTTGTCCTTATATGTAATGATAATTGGATTAGGTCTATTAATTTAGTCCGAGAATGGTTCCCTAGCAAGAAAAGGTAATTTTCTATTTGGCTTGGTGAAGATAAAATATGTGTTAAAACTAATGCCCTTTGCTCAATGCTTGAGGATGCATCTGCTGAGATTAATGCAGGACAGCAATGCAAGAGTGGAGCAGCACCACTTGCACACAAGTTCAGCTACAAGCAATGCAAAGCAGAGGCATCAAAAACAGAGCATCAGTGAGCTTGCAAGGATGTGCTAGAGACCATTGAAGCTATGCCATGAAGTGTTCATACATAGTTTTGGAGATTATAATACCTGTGGCTTGTAGGAATTGGTCTGTCTTGTAAATGTAATAATACCATTGTGTAGTTTAGGATTGTTAGAAACTAATTTTGTTGAAAATTAGGGAATTGGTTATCCGAGACACGTGTATATATATAGAATAGCCTTAATATATTGGGATCAATTACTTGTATCACATTCATTTTTCTGAATCAATAAAGTTTTGTTCTTCTATTTAGAGAGAAAGTTCTAGATTTTATATTGTAATAGAGCACAACAAAGACAACCTTGAAGCTTCTTCAATGGCGTCCTCTGATTCAAGCAACCAATCTGATCCAATCAACAACCAATCTGATCCAGTCAACAACAAATCAATTCCTAAGAATCCATACTTTCTTAGTCTAAGTGAGAATCCAGGAAGTGTTTTGGTGACACAACCACTGCTTGGAATGCGAAACTATCACTCCTAGTCAAGGGCTATGATCTTAGCTTTCACTGCTAAAAAGAAGATAGGGTTCATCAATGGTAGAATCCCTATGCTCGATCCAGAATCTCCTCTCTATGAAGACTGGCACAGCTGCAATACAATGGCACTTCTTAGCTTATCAATTCATGCATGTTGATGTATCTAGTAGTATACCTACTGTGAAACTACTAGAGATATGTTATTAGAATTGAAAAACTTGTTTTTCCCAAAATTTACAATCTTCAAAGGGAGATTTCTCACATCACTCAAAATCAGTTATCTGTGACTGAGTATTTCACAAAATTTAAGAAATTATGAGATCAATTGTTGAATCTTGAGCCTTTACCAGAGTGTAGTTGTAGAGCACTGAAAACCCTAAGTGCTACTCATGAAAAAGCTTATGTGATGCATTTTATGATGGGTTTGAATGAGAATTTTGATATTATAAGGACTCAGATTCTAATGTATGAGCCTCTTCCTTTAATTAGAAAAGTTTATGCCCTAGTTCTTCAAGAAGAGTCTCAGAGGAATATTGGACATGAAGGATCATTTGCAGCAAAACCAGATTCTGTTGCTATGTATGTCAATTCAAAAGGCAACATTTTTGGAAATGCAAATTGGACTAAGGGAAACAACAAAAAGGAAAGTCCTTTATGCACACATTGCAACATGCTTGGGCACACCATTGACAAGTGCTATAAACTTCATGGATATTCACCTGGGTATAAGCCAAAGGGAAAATCTAATGCTAATCAAGTTTCTTGTGATCAAGGAGCTATGGGTTGAGCATTCTTCACTTGGATCAGTTCAATCTCCAATAATAAAGGCTCAATGTGAGCAACTATTGGCTTTCTTCAACACTAATTATAATTCTGGTGATAAGCATAAAGCAACTACCGTAAGCAGTGGTGATGGAGTGCCAAGCTTGATGAATGGAGGTGCTGGTGTGGCTTCTTCAGTTGGTGTTCCTGCTACTACTGGTTTGGCAGCCACCATTTCACATCCATCAACATCCACTTCCTATCTTGAGACTATGGCAGGTATGGCTTCAGGTTTATCCTTTAATTCCAACTTCAAGCATTCAATTTTCTCTGCAAAACTAGTCAATAAAGATATGTTTTCATCCACTGATTGGATCATAAACACAAGTGCTACTGACCATATGGTGCATTCTGTTTCTTGTTTTACTTCCATAAATTCTACTCTAAACACACATGTGAATTTGTCTAAAGGTGAAATTGCCTTAGTAACCCATATAGGAACTATCAGAATTTCAGAAGCTCTTATTCTATATGATGTACTTTGTGTTCCAGCCTTTAGTTTTAATCTCATATCTGTTAGTAAGTTAGCCAAATTTGTTCTATGTTACCTTATTTTTCTTGGTACTTTCTGCTTCATTCAGGACCTTGCTCATTGGAGCAAAATTGGGTTGGGTAGAGAGTACAATGGTCTTTACTTGCTAGAAGAAAGCAAATCTATTTCTACTTCAGCTTCTGCAATGTTTACAGTCAATTCTGTTTAGCCACATGTTTGGCATCTTAGATTGGGGCATTTGTCAAATGCCAAATTGGCTTTAATGAAGATAAATAAAGTACCTCTTCATGGTTATGTAAATAATTTTCATTGTGACATTTGTCCTCTAGCAAAACAAAAACGATTACCTTTCAATAAAAGTGTTCATATTTTTTAAAATTGTTTTGATTTAGTGCATTGTGACCTATGGGGTCCTTTTTCAGTAGCTAATATTGACAATTGCAAGTACTTTCTAACCGTTGTAGATGATTGTTCAAGGTCTACTTGGGTCTATTTGTTGAAGCACAAGTCACAAACACAGACTGTTTTAGAGCAGTTTTACAATCTAGTTGAAACTCAATATGGTAAAAAGATTAAGGTTGTGAGGACAAACAATGGGACTGAATTGTTTATTGCACAAAAGGGTATATTGCATCAATTAAGTTGTGTTGAAACCCCTCAACAAAATGCTATTGTTGAGAGGAAGCATCAACACATCTTAAATGTTGCAAGATCTCTCATGTTTCAATCCAAATTACCTTTATATATATGGGGCCATAGTGTTTTAACTGCAGTCTACTTGATTAACAAAATCCCTAGTTCACCATCGTCCCACAAAACACCTTATGAAGTCCTTTTTGGTCATGAGCCAACTTATAATCACTTAAGAGTGTTTGGTTGCCTATGTTATGCATCTACTCTTTCTTATGTCAGATCTAAATTTGACCCTAGAGCCAAAAAATGTGTGTTTTTGGGGTAAAAGGTTATAAGGTCTATGATCTTTCCAGCAAGTCAATTTTCATCTCCAGGGATGTAATTTTTCATGAGAATATTTTTCCTTTTGATGGTACACATGCTGCTTTTGTTGATCCTTTTCTTTCAGATTTAGCCTTCCAAGGTACTGATACTTCCAGCATAGGTACTGATTCTTTTGTTACTCCTGCTTTCATACTAGATTCACTTTTTGATTATTCTAGTACTTCAATTTCACCTTGTGCCCCTAATTCTGTTGATCATTTTGTTGAAACTTCTAATACCTTACTTGATGATGCACCTACTACTGATTGTCTTCCTTCTCAACTTCCTTTAGTTCCTTTAGCTGCCTTACCAGATCAGACATGTGCATCAACACCAAAAGTACCACCTGCACCTATCAGAAAGTCATCTAGGACTTCAAAACCTTTGGCTTACTTGCAGGATTATTCTTGTGCTTCAGCTTGCTCTCCTGCTTCTGGTGGCCCTTATGATATTAGTCATAGTCTCACCTATGCACATCTTGTTCCCAGCTATCAATCTTATGTCTTGGCAGTTAGTTCAGCTCCTCAAGAGCCTCAAAGCTTCTTTCAAGTAGTCAAAGATCCACTTTGGAGAGAAGCTATGGATAAGGAAATTCAAGCTCTTGAACAAGATCATACTTGGGATCTAACTACCTTGCCTCTAGGTAAGATCCCCATTGGCTGTAAATGGGTATATAGAATGAAGTTGAAATCAGATGGGACCGTAGATAGATACAAGGCAAGGTTAGTTGCCAAGGGTTATACTCAAAGAGAAGGTCTAGATTTCATTGAAACCTTTTCCCCTGTAGCTAAAACAGTTTCTGTCAGGGTAGATCTTGCTTTGGTAGCAGCTAAATCTTGGCCACTTCATCAATTGGGCATAAACAATGTTTTCTTGCATGGTGATTTGTTTGAAGAAGTATATATGTCACTTCCTCCTAGTTTTCACAGTAAGGGGGGTCTACATCTACTGCACCTATTGTTTGTAGGCTTGTTAAGTCACTTTATGGGTTAAAACAAGCCTCTAGACAATGGTACACTAAGTTGTCTTAAACCATTCAGCAACTTGGTTTTGTTCAATCTCAAGCTGATCACTCATTATTGTGTATGCCAAGGGTTCTTTGTTTACTGCACTGCTTGTGTATATGGATGACATGGTGATTACAGGAAATGATCCAAACTGGGTGGCAGATTTAAAGTTAGTTCTGGATGATAAGTTTGGAATAAAGGACTTAGGGTCACTCAAGTATTTTCTTGGGACTTGAGATTGCAAGGAGTGATAAGGGAATTAGCTTGAATCAAAGGAAGTTTGCACTTGAGATTTTAAAAGAAACAAGAATGATGGGTTGTAAGCCTTTGAAATCACCCATGGAAAAGCAACTTAAGCTGTCAAAGGGTGATGGAGAGCTTCTAAAAGACTTAAGTCAATATAGGAGGCTTATAGGGAAGTTGATGTATTTGACTTTGAGTAGGCCTGACATTACCTATGCTGTAAGTAGGTTGAGTCAGTTTCTAGCACAGCCTAGAGTTCCTCACATGCAGGCAGCCAATAGGATATTACAGTATATTAAAGGAACTCCAGCCAAGTGGTGTTTCTTCCTTGTGAATCAGACTTGCAGCTAAAAGCATTCTGTGATGCTAACTGGGCAGGGTGTCCAGATACCAGAAAATCCCTTACAGGGTATTGTGTCTTCCTTGGGGATTCATTAATATCATGGAGATCAAAGAAACAATCCATGGTTTCAAGATCTTCAGCTGAGGTTGAATATAGATCTATGACAACTACAACATGTGAAGTCATATGGTTGTTATATTTGTTGAAGGATTTGCATGTGCAACATGATAAACCTATTCTATTATACTGTAATAACCAGGCAGCACTACACATAGTTGCAAATCTAGTATTTCATGAACAATCTAAGCACATAGAGGCTGATTGTCACATTGTTAAAAACAAGGTTTTAGATAGAACAATTAAGACCTTTCATGTGAGTTCTAAAAATCTGCTAGCTAATGTTTTTACTAAAGCCTTGGGTGTAGACAACTATGTCAGATTGATCAAGAAATTGGGTTTAATTAACATCTTTGCTGCAACATTAAAACTAATGCCCTTTGCTCAATGCTTGAGGATGCATCTACTGAGATTAATGCAGGACAGCAATGCAAGAGTGGAGCAGCACCACTTGCACACAAGTTTAGCTACAAGCAATGCAAAGCAAAGGCATAAAAAACAGAGCATCAGTGAGCTTGCAAGGATGTGCTAGAGACCATTGAAGCTATGCCTTATCATGAAGTGTTCATACATAGATTTGGAGATTATAATACACGTGGCTTGTAGGATTTGGTCTGTCTTGTAAATGCTATAATACCATTGTATAGTTTAGGATTGTTAGAAACTAATTTTGCTGAAAATTAGAGAATTGGTTATCTGAGACACGTGTATATATATAGAATAGCCTTAATGTATTGGGATTAGTTGCTTGTATCACCTTCATTTTTCTGAATCAATAAAGTTCTGTTCTTCTATTTAGAGAGAAAGTTCCACATTTTATAATATGTTTATGTGTGGTACCACGTCAATTGTAGGACAATGACAAATCTGTTTTTGGCATTCATGGAGAAGATCCTCACTACAGTATTTTGGTATGGGTTATTATCTCTTCTCCCTCTGTCCTTCTCTAAACTATATTGCTCTGCTTCGCCATGGAAAACTTTTACTTCTACCTTGCTGTGATCGTCTCCATTGTTTTCATTATCAAACTTCTAGACCACCATAACAAAAGTTTACCGCCAAGTCCATTTTCTCTACCAATAATCGGTCACCTTCACCTCCTGAAACAGCCACTCCACAAAGCACTAGACCCTATCATTGCAGTACGGTCCAGTCCTATCTCTTAAGTATTTGTGCTCACTTTTGGTGTCTAATATAATGATGAGGATGGTTGCTGGAAAGCCTTGCGTTGGAGAGGAGTTTGCATGCATGGATGTGGGAAAGAAACTTCTCAGAGAATTCAAAGAGGTTTTCTCTTCAAGCTTGTCAGTGAATGTATGTGATATCTTTCCAATTTTAAGGTGGGTTGGTTACAAAGGGTTGGAGAAAATATGATAAGGTTGCAGAGGAAAAGAGATGAGGTATTAGGGCGTTTGTTTGAAGAGATAAAGCTGAAGAATGATAACATTATTGATGTGGAAAAGACGAGGCCACTAATTGAAACTCTGTTTTCTCTGCGGAAATCTGAACCTGAATTTTTCCAGATAATGTCATCAAAAGCCTCACATTGGTAAGTTATTTTACATCTTTGTCACTATTGCTTAATGGTGATTTTGATTACTTTTTTGTTGTTATATTTTCATGATTATTTTGTGAAGTAACCATTTACCACTGTTGTAGTAATATATGATGCACAGTAATCTTTAGGATTAATATTAATTGTAATGAACTAAGGATCTATGATATTCCAAATGGATTGAAAATCATATAGGATTATAAGAGCGTGTTTTGCAAGCATGTATTGAGTTTCACAGCTATGTGTTTACTACATAGATGTTGCATGCAGTGGCAGAGCCTGGGAAGTTTCTCAGGGGCCAATGAATACATTTTTGTATAATTTTTAAATTTATTACTATATGTAAAAGAAATTAATAGATAATTCCCAAAGCTAGGGGGGCATGGCCTCCTTGGCACCCCTCTAGCTCTGCCAATGGTTGCACGTTGGCCATATACACGATTACAAGGATTCTGATTATAATTTGACTAGTAAAAGCATATGCCCTTCTTCTTATGTGAACCTTGAATCATTCTTTGAATTTCATGACACTGAGAATATTTTCATGCTGAACGATTGAGGAAGAACTAGGTGTGAAGACAAATGCCTTTGCGCCCCTGCCCCTTCCTCCTATTTAGAAATTATACCTGAAATTCAAAATCAATGCACATTAACGGACATTTCTTGAGTTTACTTGGTTAAAATTCTATTGTAGCGTTTAGAAGTTAATTAGAACCTATGATCACCTAGATAATATAAATCTTATTTGGAGTCCTTTTGCAAAAATCTATAATCCATTCAATGTGTATCATCTTTTGTTATTTCCTATCGTATTTCTCTATCTTGTAAAGAAACAATGAAGCCATGTTGCTAAATCCATGTGAAACACTCTGCAATTTTACAGAACATCCAAACATCTTCTTATGTACTAAAATTAGTCTTTTTCCTTTCTACCTAGAATTTTTGTTTCTGGAAATGTTAGCTTAGCTAACTAGAGAATTATGTGCTTCAGATGGTGTTTGTTGCGGGAACTGAAACAACAGCAATAACCACGGAATGGGCGATGTCACTTCTACTGAATCATCCTAAAGTATTGCAAAAGGTTAAAGCAGAGATTGACAGCCAAGTTGGGTGTGAGCGCTTGATAAATGACTTGGATCTTGCCAAACTCCCCTATCTTCATTGTGTCATCAATGAAAGACTTCGACTGTATCCTACAGTGCCACTTTCATTACCACATTGTTCCTGAGCAGACTGCACTGTGGGGGGATTTCATATCCCGCGAGGGACAATTTTGTTGGTGAATGCATAGTCCATGCATAGAGATCCCAAGCTTTGGGAGGAGCCAACTAAGTTCAAGCCAGAGAGATTTGAAGAAATCAATGGAGAAAGAGAAGGGTTCAAGTTCATTCCATTTGGGATAGGGAGGAGGTATGCCCTGGTGCTGGCATGGCCATGCGGGTTATGTCTATAGCATTGGGTGCATTCATTCAGTGCTTTGATTGGAAAATGGTTGGGAAGAAGATGGTGGACATGACCTCAAATTCCGAATTTCTCATGGCAAAGACTAAGCCTTTGGAGGCTGTTTGTACTCCATGCTCTTCCATGACTAACTTCCTCTCTCTCAACTTTGATTAGATTTGTTAGAAGATATGAGACTGATTAACAAAACCAGTATTGTATAATTACCTATGTTTTTATAAGTGCATAGATAAGTGCTTGTAATTAAGGAAAAGGTACATTCTCAAAAAAAAATTAAGTAAAAGGTTGACAAATCCAACACATTTTTGTGAAGTTGTTGAGATGACATCCATCAAATTTTCTCTTTTTAAAATTGGACATTGTTGGCTAAAACTACCATTTTCACTTAAAAAGTTAACATAAGTACATATTTTGAAAATCTAACTGTTTGATTGCATGTTTTTTATGTTTTTAATACACATGTAAAATTTTGTGTCAATCAAATTTTATTTACTATTCGATCTTTTTTTTTTTTTGTCCAAAATTTAAAACTACAAAAATTTAAAATTTAAATATTTTATTGATGATGTAGTAATTATTTTTTATCTTCTTGAAGTTTTACGAATATGGAGAATATAAGAAGAAAAAAAAATGTATTTCAATGACAGATTTGTTAGAATTCACATTAAGTACAAAGATATTGAGTGGAATTGTAGTATTAGAATATAAATAATCAAATTTGTTGCTAAATTTTGTTGGTTGAATCACTGTCAAATTTTTTTTTTATTAATTTAAAATTTTCCAACAAGAATTATGCTCATTTTATATCAAATAGAAATAAACTTCCTTTCTTTGTCTAAGTCTCACCCTCCAAAATATTCCGATCGGTTCTCAGTTTTGTCTTGTTATATAATATTTTGGGTAAGATTAACATTTTCTATTGTCAATAATAGTTGGGTTTGACGAAATTTGTGGATAGAATTTTGGATTTGATCCGGATCTAGATCTAGTGGCTCTTTGGATCCTCACTAAAATCTCGGGATGGCTTCCTGTGCTTTACTTTTCATACGTTTAGAAGCACCGACAACTTTCATTCACTATCCTATATATACATATGTATTAGCGCATTACCCACGACTTCATGACGAAAGTACCATATAAAAATAAAAAATGGGCCTAGGAAATGACCATGATCAGGTTTTCGGGAAAAAAAAATCATTTCTAAACTTATATTTGTTAGATTTTAAATCCAAAATCCATTATTAATCTTATTAAATTTTATGAATTTCATTATACATCCATCTTATTTATATTTTAAAAACTCAAAATGATATTAGATGTATTCATTTATTCTTACCATGAATTAATTTAAATGAATCACTGAGCACAGGATAAACTTATTTTAAAATCATAAAAACTTATTAAACCAATGATACCCTATATAGTAAGCATTTTTATTTGCCTTGTAATAGAAGTTTAGATAAAGATAAAAATATATTACTGGAGTATAATATTAAACAAAATTGCTAATAAGTGAAACTCAAATGTTAGTTTACTTTTGGAATATAAACGGACCTTTGTTTTCTTGCAAATAAAATTTATAAGTACGATATCTTAATAATTGATTAATTGCTTAATCGAGTAGGTCTCAGATCTCTGATGCTATATTTGTTTGCCATCATCTTTTTCCTTTAATTTTTTAGCTTAATAATTAATTTGCTTATATAAATTTTTTTAAATTCTCAAATTTTTACTGTAACTAACTTTAGTAAAAAAACAATCTACCAGCAAAAAGTTGCATCTAAACCCACACTATACCTAAATCATTCCCATTTTATTACCTTTTAAAAAAAATTAAGAAAAAAAAAAAAAAAAAAAAACTCATCTCATTTTATCAAGGGCGCAAACATGACATCATATGTTACAAATAATGCATAGTAGTATCACAATCCGGAAGATACCAATACCAATCATTCATATTTAAAATATTATAAATTCAAACAAACATGATTTTTTTTGCTGAATAAACAACATTATTGTTAAGAAGATTAGAAAAACAGATATCTAGTTGAGGAAGTCAACTATAGATAGGACTTCTTTGTCACTTTTGTAATTCGCTTAGGTAAGAATAGTACTGCAACTTTATTAAAATAAAGAGAAATTTAATACTGTATTTTCTAAGCCATAGCGGACTCAATTATGATTTGAATTTTCCTTTATTCAAAGTAACAAAAGTGTCTTATGTGCTGGCCAGACTAATTCAAATAGACAACCCAACCAAACGGAGACAGAAAATGGAAGATCCCTACTGGTTTAGCTTTGCTCTGATAATTATTTTCTCCATTTTTCTCAAGCTCTTCATAAAAAACAAGAAATCAGCAACAACAATCAAGAAGAACCTACCTCCAAGCCCACCATCTCTCCCTTTTATTGGTCACCTTCATCTTTTCAAACAACCAATCCAGCGATCTCTACAAACTCTTTCACAAAACTACGGCAACATCTTACTCCTCCGATGTGGTTCCCGTACACTCCTCTTAGTCTCTTCCCCTTCAGCCGCTGAAGACTGTTTCACCACAAACGACGTCGTCTTCGCCAACCGTCCGCGCTCGCTTGCCAACGATCACTTCAACTACAACTACTCCACAGTAGCTGTAGCTCCCTATGGTGATCTTTGGCGCAACCTTCGCCGTATCATGACGCTTGAGATACTCTCTTCCTCTCGTATCAACATGTTTTCGAGTGTTAGACAAGAAGAGGTCAAGTTACTACGTGAAAAACTCATGCAAAGTTGCGGTAAAGGCACAAGAAAGATTGATTTGAAGTCTAAGTTTGTGGAGCATTCTTTCAATGTCATGACAATGATGATAGCTGGGAAGAGGTATTTCGGAGAGGATGTGGAAGATGAAGAGGAAGCAAAGAGAATTCGTGGTGTTATTAGGGAATCGGTGGATTTATGTGGAGCAACAAATATGGGAGATTTTTTGCCATTTTTGCAATGGATGGATTTGCTGGGTGTGGAGAAGAAGATGGTGGGGTTGATGAAAAAGATGGATAGGTTTTTGCAGGAACTGGTTGATGAAAATCGTGGAGCTGGAAGCGAGGCAGAGGTGAAGAAATTGATGATACATAACTTGTTGAAGTTGAAAGAAACAGAACCAGAGTTTTACACAGACGAATCATCAAGGGAATAATTATGGTAATTTACAAATCCTATTCTTCTTTGGTTTTTGAAGAATTTTATTGAAACAAATGATTGGTCATATATGATTCTCAAAAAAAAAAAAAAATTGTATGGTTAATGTGTATTAGGTAGTGTAATGCTCTTGTTTGTTATGGGGTAAAGTGAAATCAATTGCAATTATTGCCACTCTTGTTTGTAATACTTTAAAGGAATATAACTCTTTTGTACTATATTTTATGTTTCATTTTATTTTTTTTCATTTTAAATTTTGGCTATTTTATAAAGAAAGTTAAATAATATATAACAAATTGTGATTGGTGGAAATAAAGTGGAATACAAAATGTAGTACAAAGAATTTGTATTCGCATTAAAGTGGAATCAATTGTATTCATTGTCACCTCTTTTTGTAACACTTTTGTAGCTAAATTTATTAATGGTTTTAGCATTTTTATTTTTGAAAATACTACAAATTTCTTTTAGGAAGAAAACATATTACGAAATAATGTGATATAATATAAATCATTCTATATAAATCTTATAAATTGACTTCTTACAAACAATAAAAAAAGTAATTCAAACACTAATTTATTATATTTTAGGTGTGATATTAATCATATGAAATGTCACCTTAGTTAAAACAATATTGATAGCAATTTTAGTATTTTAAAAATATATAAGAATTTTATTTATTATGTTGTTGATACTTGGTATACATAATAATTACCTCTACTACCATCTCAAATTGTAAGCTTTTTGTAGCAAAATTGGTAGCAGTTACTAACTGGGTCTTCAGGAATTCAGCTGAATTTGTAATTTTAATTGGGATATCCAAATAGGACTTGAGCATACCTTTCTTACCCAGCTTACTTTTGTAGGTGCTGCTAGTAGCAGGGATTGATACTTCATCAACTACCTTAGAATGGGCTATGTCACTATTGCTCAACCATCCAACTGCAATGGAAAGGGTCAGGGCTGAGATAGATGCTAATGTGGGACAAGGCCGCCTTTTGGATGAACAAGACTTACCAAAGCTACATTATCTACAAAATGTAATTAGTGAGACACTCCGTTTGTACCCACCAGTTCCTCTTCTTGTGCCACATGAAGCATCTAAAGATTGTGTAGTAGGCAATTATGATGTGCCTCAAGGAGCAATGTTACTGGTCAATGCTTGGGCAATTCATAGAGACCCTAAGGTTTGGGTGAACCCAACAGAGTTTATGCCAGAGAGGTTTGAAGGGTGGAGTGGTGAGGGGTATATGCTAATTCCATTTGGTGCTGGAAGGAGGGGATGTCCTGGGGTTGCATTAGCTAACCGGGTGATTGGATTGGCATTGGGATCTTTGATTCAATCATTTGAGTGGGAAAGAACTGGTGAAGAGGAGGTTGACATGACTGAATATTTAGGCCTCACCATGCCCAAGGTCAAGCCTTTGGAGGCAATGTGCAAAGTAAGGGAACCAATGCCTCAGCATTCTTCAATGGATGCCATCATCTAAAAGTCCCCAAACTAAATTAATTGGACTCATGAAATCCTATGATTAAGAATGTCCACACAAAAAAATAAAATAAAATAAAATTGTGACCACAATTGAGATGTAGTTGATTGTATGTAGTGATGGTGGAGAAAAAATTATTAGTCTATGTGAAAGTGACAAGTAGTCACTCACACTTAGTTGTTACAAAAATTGTGGTTTTAAAAAAAATCTATACGAGATTCTCTCAATGCAAATACTTCTTATCTACATAAGTCCAATAATCAAAGATTGACATACTAGTTTTTAAGACAAAAACTGAATTCCTTTCTGCCATAGAATTTGTATATCAAGAATTGCGGTCAATATTTTCATAGTAGATGTAATTGCGAAATCATATTTTGGGGGTTATGCAGCAGTTAGTCCATAAAGGAACCTAACTAGGAAGGTAAGTTTTAGTTTTTCAAGTCTTAAGAGTGGGTTGGAGTTTTTGGTCTATTTGATTTATTGAGCCTATAATAGACTCAGTCTCTTATGAATGCATTATGAGTGTGTTCAAAGACTTGGAACAAAGGGCTTGTTTGGACTGAGGGTGGAAAGGAGAGAAAGCGGAATAGAGTAATGTAGGATTGGCTAAAAAATAATAATTTGGGCAAATTCTACCCCCATCCCTTCTAAATCCAAACGAAAAATTAAGAGTTTCATTTCTTTCTTTCTTGAGAGGGACAGGGTTCTATAACAATTCCATAAACCTAAATCTAATAAGTACTGTCTACCAATCCTTTCCCATTATTCACTCTTCTTACATGCAGCCTGGGATGTGTGAGTCATTCAATTCAGTTTTTGCTTATAGTGATTCATTATCTATTATTGCCACCTACAATCCATCTACTACAAGTCTACAAGGTATGGGGTTTCCAAACTTAAAAACTTTTGTATCTTTTTAATTTCTTTTTTAGTTCTGAACACGTGTGGAGGTCTTTCTCAAAAAAAAAACACGTGTGGAGGTCTGAAACAACTGGTTATTACTCTTTTTTTTTCTTTAATTCTTTCCTGTGACATCTTCTTTTTATATTTATTTATTTTCCTGTGGGCTGTGACATCTACCTATACAATGAATTCTTCAAAGTGATGGACCAGACTAACAGTAATGTGCTGCCTGAAGCATGAGTGTAAATGGGCCCGAAGCCCATTCAACCACACAACTATTAACCACACTTGTACTGGAATTCATGGAGGGGGAAAAGAAGAACGAATGCCATCCTCATATTGTTAGTAATTTAGTTTGTAGTATTTTAAATCTTAAAGTAGGTTTTGTTCATGTTGTTTTCATTGGGTTAAAAATGCCACCCACATTTTCAATTTTCCCTAGAAAAATCACTGCACATTTTTCTTTTTAATTTTTTTTTACCTATTTTAATTTTGATGATGTTGAATTCTTACATATGTTTGGAACGAATGGAGAAGAGATGAGAGTAAAGACAAAAGTATTTAAATATATTAAAATATTATAAATTCAAACAAACATGATTATTAAGAAGAAAAAAGAAACAAACAATGGTGAGAAAGTCAAATACAGGACTTCTTTTTCCGCTTGTAATTTGTTTAAGATGATACTCAACTTGTTGCAAATAGTTTTAAGAACTGGGATAGACAAAAAGGGAAAAGATGACTGGTTCCTAATTTTTTAGTTTGATCAGAGTTCAACTAATGATCAAACTAATGACGTTATGAATAATTTAATTTATAATTTTAAAAATATATAAAAATAATTTATATTAAGTTTATAATTAAAAATATTTATTGAAAGATATCTACCATTTTTAAATAATTTTTATGTAAAGTTTCTCATCTTATTTCCGATATAACAAAATCTGTTGCTTGATTCTTAAAACAAGAAACTTAACAGTTAATTAAGCTTCACTTAAAAAAATTTATTTTAAAAAAAAAATTCACTTGAAATTTAGACCCACCCCTCCAATTACCTAACACCTATGTTTCTCTTTGGTCTGTCGACCCCCCATCATTTACTCTTGTCTCACTCCCGAGTCCCACCTACCCTCATTTACCTTCAGAGATTCACACCTACCAGAGATTCAAAATACCATCCTCTCGTTCCAAATCCAAATCGCTTTTCCTCTGTCTTTTAAATCCTCACAGAATATATTCAGCTTGGACGGTTCTCTCTCTCTCTCTCTCTGCAACGCATAGCTCTTCCCCTATTTCTACTTTCTCATCTTTTTGTTAGTTTTTCATTTGATTGTCACCCTTAAATTTAAGTTTTTCCCAATACCCACTTCACCCACAAATGAAATTTTCTCCAGTTCTCATTTCCTTACAGATTTAAGGTTCTTGTGCTATTAATCAGAGACTGAATAAGATGAGAGAGACTAAGAAGTGATGCCATTTCAATCAATATTGCTGCGTTTTTGGTGTTTTAAGCAAACCACTCCATAACCAGTTGAACCATTTTGGTTCTCGATTTTTGTGGTTGAACTGTCCGGTTCCGGTTAAACTAACCAAATTAGTGTGTTTAACCAAAAAAAAAAAAAAAAATTCTACTAACTTATTTGCTATTTAATTTATTTTTACTATTATTTATAAATTTTAATACACCTTTTTTATATTATTTATAAACTTCACTGTCACTATTCCAACGAATTATTTCAACTAATAAACGAATCTCAAACAAATTATTAGGACATAATTCCTCACCATCTTAAAACTTCTATGTCACGTAAAATGTTTGTCAAAATTATCCTGCGAGCCAAACAATTAGCTTACAAGTCAAACTATAATTAACTACTTATATTTTCATACTCACCCACAATTCTTTCTCCTATTCTCGCACGCAAATAATTTTTTAATACAAGTAGACAACCCACCTAAACATGTGAACGGAGAGAGAAAATGGAAGAAGATCCCTACTGGTTTAGATTTGCTCTGATAATTATTTTCTCCATCCTTCTCAAGCTCCTCATGAAAAAGAAGAAATCAGCAACTATAATCAAGAAAAACCTGCCTCCAAGCCCACCATCACTACCCCTTATTGGTCACCTTCATCTTTTCAAACAACCAATCCAGCGATCTCTACAAACTCTTTCACAAAACTACGGCAACATCTTACTCCTCCAATGTGGTTCCCGTACAGTCCTCTTGGTCTCTTCCCCTTCTGGCGCCGAAGACTGTTTCACCACAAACGACGTCGTCTTCGCCAACCGGCCGCGCATGCTTGCTAGCGATCACTTCAACTACAATAACTCCACAGTTGCTGTAGCTCCCTATGGTGATCTTTGGCGAAACCTTCGCCGTATCATGACGCTTGAGATACTCTCTTCCTCTCGTATCAGCGCGTTTTCTAGTGTTAGACAAGAAGAGGTCAAGTTACTACGTTATAAACTCATCCAAAGTTGTGGTAAAGGTATGATAAAAATAGATTTGAAGTCTAAGTTTGTGGAGCATTCTTTTAATGTAATGACAATGATGATAGCTGGGAGAGGTATTTTGGAGAGGATGTGGAAGATGATGAGGAAGCAAAGAGAATTCGTGGTGTTATTAGGGAATCAGTGGATTTATGTGGAGCACCAAATATGGGAGATTTTTTGCCATTTTTGCAGTGGATGGATTTGCTGGGTGTGGAGAAAAAGATGGTGGGGTGATGAAAAAGATGGATAGGTTTTTGCAGGAACTGGTTGATGAAAATGGTGGAGCTGGAAGCGAGGTACAGGTGAAGAAATTGATGATACATAACTTGTTGAAGTTGAGAGAACAGAGCCGGAGTTCTACACCGACAAAATCATCAAGGGAATAATTATGGTAATTAACAAATCCTATTCTTATTTGGTTTTTGAAGAGCTTTTTTGAAACAAATGATTGGTCATATACAGCCCTCTTGGCTTTGGTTCAAATGATTTCTCTGAAAAAATCACAATTAATACCTTCTTACTCAAACAGAGTATGATATCTACATTTTTTTGAAATGTCCACGCGTTAGTGTGTGTGGTCAATGTGTATTAGGTAGTGTACAATAATGAGTGCTCGTTTATTATATGTTAAGTGAAATGAACCGCATTCATTGTCATGACACTTTTGTGGTTGAACTTAGTAGTAGTTTTAGTATTTTTACTTTTTGAAAAAACTACAAATTTCTGTTGGAAGGGAAAATACTATAAAATGATGTGTTGTACCATGTATTATTCTATATAAATCTTATAAACTAACATGTTACAAATTATGAAAACGTAATTCAAATATTGTTTTTTTATATTATTGAAGTGGTACTTTATAATAAAATTGATATAAATTTTAGTATTTTAAAAATATATATGAATTTTGTTTATTTTGTAATTGATAGACACTAATTACCTCTACTACTGCCTCAAATTGTAAGCTTTTGTGTGGCAAAATTGGTAGCAATTACTAACTGGGGTCTTTAGGACTTCAACTCATTGTAATTTTGTATATCTAGAGATGATAGGACCTGATCGAGCATACCTCTTTTTACCTAGTTGACTTTTGCATATTTATTTTTGTAGGTGCTGCTAGTAGCAGGGACTGATACTTCATCAACTACCTAGAATGGGCTATGTCATTATTGCTCAACCATCCAACTGCAATGGAAAGGGTCAAAGCTGAGATAGATGCAAATGTGGGACAAGGACGCCTTTTGGATGAACAAGACTTGCCAAAGCTACATTATCTACAAAATGTAATTAGTGAGACACTTCGTTTGTACCCACCTGTTCCTCTTCTTGTGCCACATGAAGCATCTGAAGATTGTGTAGTAGGCAATTTTGATGTGCCTCAGGGGCAATGTTATTGGTGAATGCTTGGGCCATTCATAGAGACCCTAAGGTTTGGGTGAATCCAACAAAGTTTATGCCAGAAAGGTTTGAAGGGTGGAATAGTGGTGAGGGGTATAGGCTAATTCCATTTGGTGCTGGAAGGAGAGGATGTCCTGGGGCTGCATTGGCCAACCGAGTGATTGGATTGGCATTAGGTACTTTGATTCAATCATTTGAGTGGGAAAGGATTGGGGAAGAAGAGGTCAACATGACTGAATATTTGGGCCTCACCATGCCCAAGGTCAAGCCTTTGGAGGCAATGTGCAAAGTAAGAGAACCAATTAACCGTGCATTTAGACTTATGAATAGTAACTTTTGTGAACAGTAACTTTTTTATTATTTTTTTATTGTTTTCAGTTTTCAGCAAAATAAACGATATCCAAACGGATCCTATGTGAAAGTAACAAGTAGTCACTCACATTTAGTTTTTGCAAAAATGGTGGCACAAAATTTGTGGTTCTAAAAAAAATTATATACAAAACTCTCTCTCTCTCTCTCAATGCAATTACTAGCTTTTTATCTGTGTAGTACATTAATCAAAGACTAAACACACTAGTTTTAAGACAAAAACTGAATTACATGTTGCGAATAGTATTTGTATAGCAAGAATTTCGGTCTCCGTAGCTCTAACAATATATTCTTCTAGTACATGTAATTGCTAAATCATATTCGAATATGATTTAAGTTTTAAGTTTAAAATGTTTGTGTCCTGGGCCTCTTGGTTATGTAGAAGTTAGTCCATAAACAAACCTAACTAGGACGGTGAGTTTTAGGTTGTTAAGACTTAAGAGTGGGCTGGAGTGGACTGGAGTTTTTGGTCTATTTGATGTATTGAGCCCATAATAGACTGTTAGTCTTATGAATGCACCATTAGCGTGTTCAAAGACTTGGGAGCATAAAGAGTAATTTTAAGGAGTGGGTTTAGTGGTTGTTAAAACCTCATAAATTATGACATCAATGAAATTTTAGGTTTGAAATTTTTTGCCAACTTATTCGGGTCACTCAAAGGATTCATCTTTGTAGTAACTTGGTGTATGTGGGATAGGACACACTCTTAAAAGAATAGTCAAATACTCAAAAATGTTTGGATGCCCTCATTTGTCCAAAAAAAAAATTGTATATAACATTTTTTTTTCTCTCTTCAAACTAAGCCCAAAGTATTCATAAACAGTTCCATTCATTTATTACCACACTCATGCAGATAGATGTTATTGACTAAATAGAAACAAGAAATATATATTAGCATAAAGAACTATATTTTCAAAATGATATAAATTAATAAAAATAATGTAGACTTGTCTGCTCTATTACTCTGTTCAGAAAGAATAGAGTAATAGTAATAGTACTAGTACTAGTACTAATACTAAGAGCATCCACAGCAGTGGAGCTAAAAATTTAGCAATTTAGCTCCACCAAAAGTTATTTTATCTATTTTACCTACACACATGTTGCAGCAGTGGATCTATTTTAGCTTTTAACACAATAAAATAATATAAACATCACAATAAAATAATATATCTACCACAATAAAATAATACATCTCACTACAATAAAAACACCACAATAAAAAAGTAATGTGAATACAAAATAAAAAATTAATTTTTTTTTAACTCTCATGAACAGTGCACATCTATCTATAGATGTACACTGTAGCAATGAGCTAAAAAAAATATAGATTTAGCTCCACTGCTGCATGCTTCTTTTTGGTGTTTTAGTGGAGCTAAAATAGCTATATAGCTATTTAGCTCCACTGCTGCAAGTGCTCTAATAGAAGGAGCTCTTGGTCTAATTTTGCACTTTTATTCGTCTTCTTACTTGTAGTATCAAAGTTTGTCTTCAAATTCAAAAGACATGCGAACCCAAGAAACCTCCCTCCAAGCCCACCTGCCCTACCTATTATAGGTCATCTCCATCTCCTTAAAGAACCCTTCACCGTACTCTATATGAACTCTCTGAGAAATATGGTCATATCTTATTTCTCCGATGTGGGACACGTAAAGTCCTTGTAATCTCATCACCTTCAGCCGTAGAAGAATGCTTCACAAAGAAAGACATCATCTTTGCAAACCGCCCTCGCGTGCTAGCCGGAAAGCACCTTAATTACAACTACAAAACGATAGGGTTCTCCTCCTATGGTGACCACTGGCGAAACGTACAAGTTTTTTTTTTTTTTTTTTTGAGATAAAGCACAAGTTAATTATAAATGGAAAATACTTGAGCAACAAATTATTTTATAAACTATGTGAGTATGTTAGAATGGCTTGAATTGTCAAATTTGGTGGATTGACATTAGCCAACAGATCATTTAATGCATTAGCCAACAAACCATCAGGAAGTATTTCATGCGTGAAGAAATGCAAGAAGTTGCATTTAATGTTGCAATATATTGACTTCTTTGATAGAAGTCTTGCATTGTTCTCTTCTGTTGGAACACTTGACATGCCATGCTTCACCTTTATGGTCGAAATGTATGACTCATTGGCATTCATGGATTATCAAGGAACTACACCTGAGCAAACCAATTTGTGATAGCCGAAATGTGTGACTCCATTGGCAATAAATGCTAGCCATTTTTGTTGACTTGATAAGTTTCATGATGGTGATATTTTGGCTGAAGTGTAGTTATAAGTAGAGGTGGAGCAAATGAGTCCAGAGAGCATGTAAGCTACGGATTGCGGGTTCTCTATTTATTTGGGAGAGAACTAAGAGTGTATTTAGAGTTTGGGTTGTGAGAAAGTGTCTTCAAGTTGTTATTGTAATCTCTACAGTTATAGTAAAATTTATTATGTCGCCTCATGTGGACATAGGCATATTGTCGAAGCACGTAAATTCCTTGTGTCATATTTTCTTCACTCTTATTTAAACCTTGTGTTAAAGTCAAATTATTTCATCCAATTTTCACAACAACTGGTATTAGAGCTCCAGGTTGATTTATTCAATGGAAATCAACGCTTCTATTGCCAAGATAGACGTAGTTAAGTTTAACGGAACTGGTAACTTCGGTTTATGGCAAAGAAGGGTGAAAGATCTGTTGGTACAACAAGGTTTGGTGAAGGCTTTGTACGGGAAAACAAAGAAACCAGAGATGATGACGGATGACGAATGGGAAGAACTCAATATGAAGGCGGTCAGTACAATTCAACTATGTCTGGCAGATGAGCTTATGTACGATGTCATGGATGAGGTGTCTACTGCGGCTAAACTTGGAGAGTCGGTATATGTCCAAGTTCCTCACAAATAAACTTAATCTTAAGCGAAAGCTATATGAGCTTAAGATGGCTGAGGGTACAGATTTGGCTCAACATGTCCATATGTTCAAAAAAATTATCAGTGACTTGTTGCGGATCGATATAAAATTCGATGATGAAAACAAGGCAATGATGCTTTTGTCCTCTCTCCCGGCATCCTACGAACACTTGGTTACAACCCTACTTTGGGGGAAAGAGACTCTAGAATTTGAAGAGATCTCAGGAGCCCTGTTGGATCACTACCAACAGAAGCAGAATTCGGGTGAAAGTTTTGGTGAAGGGCTTATGGTAAAAGGTAATCAAGAACGTGGAAGGAAGAAAGATAGAGATCACAATTTTGCTAGGGGCTATAGTAGATCCAAATCCAAAAGCAAGACAGTGAAGTGCTATAAATGCCAAAAGAAGGGGCATTTTAAGCGAGATTGCCCAAAGTGGAAAAGAGACAAGGACAAAGACAAGGAAAGGTCATCAAGATCTGCAAATGTTGTGGTAACAGATTTAGATTCAGATGGAGTTTCATCCAGTGCCAACAAGCTAATCGATTCTTGGATTCTAGATTCAGCATGTTCTTTCCACGTGACTCCTCACAGAGATTGGTTCAACACTTACAAATCAGTTAATTGTGGTTCTGTTCTAATGGGCAACGATGCTACTTGCAAAGTTGTTGGAATAGGAACAATTAAGATAAAAATGTTCGATAATGTGGTGAGGACATTAGGAGAGGTACGACATGTTCCTGTTAGGATTTGTGCCCTTAAATCCTATTGTATGACGCTATGTATAATATTATGTATGATATTATGTATGACATAATGTATGACTTTATATTGTGATTGATAAAGTTATTTTATTATTATTTAAAATAATGGTAACATGAATATAGGACATTATTATATAGTCCATGAGATGCATTGTATGTGATTTATGTGAAAAGTCACAGAAGATATAAATCACAAGTTCTTTGTAAACTCAGAATTTATAGTTCGTAGTCGGTGATGAAATTGGGCATTTCATCTACGAAGACTATAACGTGTCAACTAAGATGATTTGTCTTGATCATGGAAGTGGAAACTTCTAGTTGATATGTTGATATGTTTTAAGAGTGAAAATATATTGAACAGGACCGCTGTGAGATTTATTATTCTCCTAACGATTGTCAAATGAATAATAAATCTCACGACTTCTATTTGCACAAACTCTTAATCCTGAGAGAATAATGGACCTGATCATGAAGTGTAGGTTGCTTTGATATATCAGGAGTGAGATCTAAAGTTACGATTAAAACCTCAGTATGTTGGGCAGCCACATTTAGTATTGATGGAACATATATTCTCAAAATGGAATTCATAGTCTCTTGATGGAGATATAAAATATTCCCTTGAGATAAGTTTAATGGGTTCAGTTATTCAGAGAGTTAGGCCTAACCACTTTAGTAAGAAATTGCTAAAGTATATATTTATGAAATTGGATTTCATAAATATATAATGAATAACTTTAAAGAATTAAACCGGGTACTCAAGGATAAGATGTAGTAATTTACAAAGTGGCAGTCTACATTTATGACTTTGTGTTACTACGAATATTTTATGAAGGAGTTACGTGTATAATAAAGTCTTGGGATATAATTTATTAATAAGGCCTAGAGTGCAATTATATTTATATAGTGGTATTAAATATAATTAATGGTAACTTTGGACTTGTCAATAGTTGACGGAAAAGCCCAAGGCCCATTGGAGCTAGTGTCTTATTGGTCCCTTTTGGTCTCACTCCAAGCCACACACTAAAGCCCAATTGGAAAAACCCAATAGGCCAGCCCAATTAGATAATCAGTTAGTTATAAAAGGAGAAACATACATAATTTTTATAAGAAGAAAAAATTAGAAAAGAAAAAGAAACGGTGTATGAGAGAGTGTGAGACACACTTTCATTCTCCCTTTGAAAACTGATTGAGAGACCACACATCTTGGGCGTAAAGTGGAATTGGAGTGAAGATTAAAAGTGTTCCCAACTGATTCTAATCTTTGTTTTGAATTTCTCCACACCAAGGTACGCTATCTTGTTCTTAAATTCTGAAATTTACATTGTGCACGTTATCAATTATGAATGAAATAGACCCTAGTTCGTCACTTCCGCTGTGGGTTTTGCATGAGATGCAAAACCAGAATTTTTCCTTCAGTTCCAGAGGTGAAAAAGAATTTAATTTCATTGGGAACCCTAGACTCTAATGGCTATTGCTATAAGTCTGAGAATGGGTTAATGAAGATATCAATGGGCGCTATGGTTGTGATGAAGGGGCAAAAATTATAAGGTAATATCTACAAGCTATTCGGCAATACCATTGTAGGTGGAGCTGCTGTAGTGACTGAATCTGAGCAGGATGATACACCCTTGTGGCATATGCGACTAGGGCATATGAGTAAGTGTGGTATGAGGGAATTGCAGAAGAGAAATCTGTTGGCTGGAGTTAAGTCATGTAAGTTAGATTTCTGTAAATATTGTGTCATGGGAAAGTAGTGTAGGATGCGATTCAAAATAGCCACACACAAAACAGAGGGTATATTGGATTATGTACACTCTGATATTTAGGGGCCGATGCAAGTGGTCTCTAAAGGTGGAGCTCGGTATTTTATGAGTTTCATTGATGATTATTCTAGAAAGGTTTGGGTTTACTTCTTGAAGAACAAGTCCGAGGCATTTGCAAAGTTCAAGAAGTGGAAAGCTGGAGTGGAAAATCAGACTGGAAGGAAGATCAAGTGCCTAAGATCTGATAATGGCACTGAGTACAAGGATGGGGAGTTCTTAAAGTTTTGTGAAGAGCATGGTATCAAGAGACACTTTACAGTACGAAGAACACTCAACAGAATGGAATGGCTAAGAGACTTAACCGGACAATCGGTGAGATAGCTAGATGCATAAGATTGAATGCTGGGCTTCCTAAAGTCTTCTGGGCTGAAGCAGTGAACATGGCTTGTTACATTCTTAACCGATCGCGTAGAGCTACGCTTGATGGGAAAGTTGCTGATGAGGTATGGACAGGAAAAGAAGTTGATTACTCGTTGATGAGGATATTCAAGTGTCCAGCCTATATTCATATTCCTATCGAAGAAAGGTCAAAGCTTGATTCAAAATCCAAGAAGTGTATTTTTCTTGGGTTCGAGAAAGGTGTAAAAGGGTACAAGCTTTGGGATCCAGTGGCACAAAAGATGGCGATTAGCAGGGATGTGGTGTTTGACAAGAAGTCCATGATAAAAGACTTCAGAAAGGAAGAAGAGTCTCAAGAAAAGGGAAGCAGTAATAACAGCAATAGATCAGTAGTGCAGGTGGAGCTAGATGAAGTGGAGTCTCAGCTAGAGAATGAACCTCATAATAGTGATTAAGAAGATCACAACATGATATCAGAACGGCCTAAACGCAACATAAGACCACCAGTTAGGTATGGTTTCGAAGATCTTGCTTCTTATTGCTTAGTAATTAGTAGCGGGGATCCCTCCACTTTTCAGGAAGCAATTGATAGCTCTGAAAGGGACAAGTGGATGGAAGCTATGGTGGAGGAGATGGAGTCCTTAAATAAGAACAAGACTTGGGAGTTGTCAAAACTTCCAAAGGGAAAGAAACCGATAGGTTGCATGTGGGTGTTCAAAAAGAAGGAAGCAGTATCAAAAAAAGGAAGGAGAACGGTTCAAAGCAAGATTGGTAGCAAAGGGATATTCACAAAGACATGGGATTGACTACGATGAGGTTTTCTCACTTGTGGTCAGGCATACTTCTATCAGGGTAGTGCTGGCTTTGGTAGCACATTTTTTATCAGGGTAGTGCTGGCTTTGGTAGCACATCAGGATCTGGAATTAGAGCAATTGGATGTGAAGACGGCATTCCTTCATGAGAATTTGGAGGAAGAAATCTTCACGAAACAACCAGAGGAGTTCAAGAAACCTGGTACGGAGAATCTTGTCTGCAGATTGAAAAAGTCACTCTATGGGCTTAAAGAATCTCCCAGACAATGGTACAAGAGGTTTGATTCCTATATAATTTAGATTCATTATACCCGTTGTGAGTATGATTGCTGCGTATATGTTAAGATGCTTGATGATGGTTCTTACATTTTCTTGTTACTGTATGTTGACGACATGTTAATTGTTGCAAAGAGCATGTCTGAGGTTGACAAGTTAAAAGCTTATTGCACAAAGAGTTTGACATGAAAGACTTGGGTACTGCTAAGAAAATTTTGGGTATGGAGATTCGCAGGGTAGGGAGTCAAGAAAGCTGTGGATACCTCAGAAGAACTATATCAGAAAAGTTCTTGAAAAATTCAACATGCAAGATGCTAATCCTACAAGCACCCCATTGGCGAATCACTTCAAATTATCTAGTAGTCAGTGCTCGAAGAATGAAAAAGAAATTGAAGGCATGTCAAAGGTTCCATGTGCAAGTGCAGTTGGGTGTTTAATGTACGCGATGGTTTGCACTAGGCCGAATTTGGCTTATGCAGTAAGTAATGTTAGTAAGTACATGGCAAATCCAGGTAGAGAGCACTAGAATGCAGTAAAGTGGATATTCAGATACCTTAATGGAACCGCAGGATATGGGATTCTGTTTACGAGGCAACATGGGGATAATCCAGTGGTAGGATATGTGGATTTAGACTATGCAGGCCATATAGATGACAAAAGGTCTACAACAAGTTATGTGTTCAAACTGTCAGAAGGGACTATATGTTGGAGATCCACACTACAATCCCTAGTAGCCATGCCTACTACAGAAGCTAAGTACATGGCGGAAGCTAAAACTACAAAGGAAGCACTGTGGTTGAAAGGGCTAGTCAAAGAGCTTGGTTTGAACCAAGGAGGAGTACAGTTGCATTGTGACAGTCAAAGTACCATTTACTTGGCAAAACATCATGTTTATCATGCTAGAACAAAGCATATTAATGTGAGATTCCACAAGATAAGGGAGTTGACTACTACAGGTGAAATTGTTCTTGAGAAGATTGACACTTCAAAGAATGCAGCTGATATGTTGATGAAGCTGGTACCTATAAGCAAGTTCAAGCACTGCTTGGACTTGATCAGTGTTTGTGGCTTGTGATAGCCCGTAGGGGCTAAGGTGGAGGCGACGGAAGAGATTATTTGGTGAAGCTTGATACAATTTGATGAAACACGGGTTCGTCAGTTGTAGTGAAGCCGTCCAGACGGGACCAGACTGATGAATCACGAGTTCGTCAGTCGTAGTGAGGTCGTCCAAACGGGACTAGAGGTCTGCTTGTGTCGCGGCGGAAGAAGAAATTCTCCAGAATGGTCACCGGTGTGGTGCCTGCCACAACGTCTCCGATGCCAAAGTTAGTACAAGGGAGTTTATAATAATAGACTATAAGAATGATTAGGGATATCTTGTAACTGTATTTGTACCTTCTGTTGGCAATGTGTGGGCTTTATATATGTTGTTCTAGATTCTAGCTGTTGTGGCAGTTATTGTGGCTTTAATGCCTCTTTTAGTAACGCTTCTTGCTGAGTAATGGGGTTTTAATATGCCTTCAACGGTTCGTCCAGCTGGTTCTGTAACCGTCCGGGGTATTATTGGTGGCATTGAATGATCCTGCTATCCTCGTCAGTGACGTGTATACTTGTTTAAGCTCGTCTCAGAGAGTAGTCTCGTCAGTCCCATCATATGCCTTTAGTCTTGTCGGCAGTTAATCTCGTCAGTCCCATCAGATGCCTTAGTCTTGTCTGTAGTTGATCTCGTCAGTCTCATCAGATGCCTTAGTCTCGTCAGTAGTTGATTTCCTCAATCCCATCAGATGCCCCCGGATTCTGTGGTCATCATGATGTTCCATGACGACCATAGAAGATGAAAGATTTTTTTTTTTATAATAATTTTTTGGCTACGTCAGTGGTGTACATCCATCTAGGTGGAATCTTATCACGAGACTTCGTCAATAATGTACATCCGTCTAGGCGGAATCTTATTACTTACTTCGTCGGTAATGTACATCCGTCAAGGCGGAATCTTATTACCTAGCCATTTTTTATGATCTTTTGGCTTCGTTAGTAATGTACATCCGTCAAGGCGGAATCTTATTACCTACTTCGTCGGTAATGTACATCCATCAAGGCGGAATCTTATTACCTAACCATTTTCGATGATCTTTTGGCTTCGTCAGTAATGTACATCCGTCAAGGCAGAATCTTATTACCTAGCCATTTTTTATGATCTTTGGCTTCATCAGTAATGTACATCCGTCAACTCGGAATCTTATTACTTACTTCGTTGGTAATGTACATCCGTCAAGGCGGAATCTTATTACCTAGCCATTTTCGATGATCTTTTGGCTTCGATAGTAATGTACATCCGTCAAGGCGGAATCTTATTACTTACTTCGTCGGTAATGTACATCCGTCAAGGCAGAATCTTATTACCTAGCCATTTTCGATGATCTTTTGGCTTCGTCAGTAATGTACATCCGTCAAGGTGGAATCTTATTACCTAGCCATTTTCGATGATCTTTTGTCTTCGTCAGTAAACCGACGATCTGGACGCTCCCTCTTTCGTCCTTTACGTTCATCCTCCCTCTTTCCCCTTTCTTCTGTTTTCTCCATATCTTCAATGGCGGCTAGCGCATCCTCAGCATTCATGTACTTTTGCGCCTTTAAGAGCATTTTTGCCATCGTCTTAGGTGGATTTTTTGCCAGCGAAACCACAAACTCTCTAGACTTCAACCCTGCTTTAAAGGTTGTCAGTTGTACTTTGTCATCAGCGTCATCCACTTCTAGGGTTTCTTGGGTAAAGCGTTTCACGTATGACCGCAAGGTTTCTTTCTCCCGTTGCTTAACAATGAGTAGGTGGTCCGCTGGTCTCTTAGGATGTTGCACTCCGACGAAATGGCGCAGAAAAGCGCTACTCAACTGTTCGAAGTTATCAATGGATGAGGTTGGCAACTTTATGAACCACTCTCTTGCAGCTCCCTTAAGTGTGGTAGGGAAGGAACGACACATTATTTCATTAGGGGGCTGTTGGAGGCCTAATGTCTTCTTGAAGGTATTAAGGTGATCCTGGGGGTCCTTAAGCCCGTCAAAATGCTCAAGCTGAGGCAACCGAAACTTCACCGGCACTGGTCGTTCCAAGACTGCCACAATGAAAGGAGAATCTGTTGCCCTGACCATTCTATCTAGGCTCCGATCTGTCTTCTCCTTAATAGCATTTCTCAGTTCGTCCATCTCTTTCCTCATCTCTTGAAGAAGATTAGAATTTTGTTCGTCTGGAGTAGTAGTCCTTCGTCGGTCGCTTCTCCCATGGTTGTCTCCTTCATCCTCCGGTACAACTCTAGACCGATTCTCCTTATGCTGAAGCTGTTGTCTCATCTCCTGATTCTGCCTGGTGAGTTCTTCAACGGTGGCCGCAAGAGCTTTGGCTTGCTAGGCTAAGGCCACTGAATCTTGGTTGGACTCCATCTGAATATTGAAGTTGGTAGAAACTACGCTTTCGAACCGTTAGTACGAAAATATCGTTCCCAAAGACAGCGCCAAACTGATGAAACATGGGTTCGCCAGTTGTAGTGAGGTCGTCCAGACGGGACCAGACTGATGAATCACGAGTTCATCAGTCGTAGTGAGGTCGTCCAGACAGGACTAGAGGTCTGCTTGTGTCGCGGCGGAAGAAGAAATTCTCCAGAATGGTCACCGGTGTAATGCCTGCCACAACGTCTTCGATGCCAAAGTTAGTACAAGGGAGTTTATAATAATAGACTATAAGAATGATTAAGGATATCTTGTAACTGTGTTCGTACCTTCTGTTGGCAATGTGTGGGCTTTATATATGTTGTTCTAGATTCTAGCCGTTGTGGCAGTTATTGTGGCTTTAATGCCTCTTTTAGTAACGCTTCTTGCTAAGTAATGGGGTTTTAATATGCCTTCAACGGTTCGTCCAGCTGGTTCTGTAACCGTCTGGGGTATTATTGGTGGCATTGAATGATCCTGCTATCCTCGTCAGTGACGTGTATACTTGTTTAAGCTCGTCTCAGAGAGTAGTCTCTTCAGTCCCATCAGATGCCTTAGTCTCGTCTGTAGTTGATCTCGTCAGTCCCATCAGATGCCTTAGTCTCGTCAGTAGTTGATTTCATCAGTCCCATCACAATTCAAGCCAAGGTGGAGATTTGTTAGAGTGGCTTGAATTGTCAAATTTGGTAGATTGACATTAGCCAATAGATCATTAAATGCATTAGCCAACAAACCATCAGGAAGTATTTCATGCGTGAAGAAATGCAAGAAGTTGCATTTAATGTTGCAATGACTCATGGCCGAATATATTGACTTCTTTGATAGAAGTCTTGCATTGTTCTCTTCTGTTGGAACACTTGACATGCCATGCTTCACCTTTATGGCCGAAATGTATGACTCATTGGCATTCATGAATTATCAAGGAACTACACCTGAGCAAACCAATTTGTGCTAGCCGAAATGTGAGACTCCATTGGCAATAAATGCTAGCCATTTTTGTTGACTTGAGAAGTTTCATGATGGTGATATTTTCGCTGAAGTGTAGCTATAAAGAGAGGTGGAGCAAATGAGTTCAGAGAGCATGTAAGCTACGGATTGCATAGGAAGTTAGTGTCTTACAATTTGTCAAAATACAATAGTGGGTTCTCTATTTATTTATGAGACAATTAAGGGTGTATTTAGGATTTAGGTTGTGAAAAAATATTTTCAAACTGTTATTATAATCTCTACAATTATAGTCAAATTTATTCTGTCACCTCCCGTAGACGTAGGCATATTGCCGAATCACGTAAATTTCTTGTGTCATATTTTCTTCTCTCTTATTTAAACCTTGTGTTAAAGTCAGATTATTTCACTCAATTTTCACAACAAAGTAATTATTAGTAAGTAAAAATATGATTTTAGTAATAAGTCTAGATAAAAACTAGTAAAATATATCATGTTACTAATTTGTAAAAATATTGTAATATAGTTTATAATATGGTGAGTAATTATTAGTAAGTAAAAATATGATTTTAGTGATAAGTCTAGATAAAAACTAGTAAAAATAAATCATGTTAATAATTGTAAAAATATTGTAATATAGTTTATAATATGGTGTGTAAGTATTAGTAAGAAAAAAATGTAATGTTAATGATTAGTCTAGATAAAAACTAGTGAAAATATATCATATTAATAATTTGTAAAAATATTGTTATATATTATATTAGTCTAAATAAATTGACAATTAGCCCTTTTACCGTGCACATTATACAATAAAGATTACCTAACGGTTTAGGTGCATTTTCTACCAATAGAGTGCATAAGGCAATATATCATATTATTATTGCTTTAGATTAGTGATGATACTTATTGTTGGACTCTCTTCTTGCGTGGATCAATTAATAACTTGTTCTATTGATCAATTAATCTGCTGCCTTAAGGATTTTTGGCTTAGGGTCTAAATAAGATTGAATAATACTAAAGATATAAAATATTTCACAAAATTTTTTACAAACTATTGATATGGTAAGTAATTATTAGTAAATGAAAAAATAATATTGATGATGTGCTTAAATGAAAACCAATAAAAATCACATCAATATTTTGCAGAAATATTATAAAATATTTCAATCCTTTCTCAGTTTTGTCTTGTTATAACATTTTTATAAGACTAACATTTTCTATTGTTAATAATAGTTGGGTTTGACGAAAGTTGTGGATAGAATTTTGGATTTGATCTGGATCTAGATCTGGTGGCTCTTTGGATCCTCACTAAAATCGCTCTCGTGATGGCTTCTTATGCTTTACTTTTTATACGTTTGGAGCACTTGTAACAGTGAAGCTAAAAAGCTATTTTAGCTCCACCAAAACATAAAAGATCATTATCCAACAGTGGAGCTATAGCTCTTTTTTTTGCTTTATTGCTATAGTGCACATCTATCTATAGATGTGCACTGTAGCTTAGAGCTAAAAAAAAAAAAAAAAATTCCTTACCCGGTTGTGCATGTGGCTGTGATGGTTGTGTGTAGTAGATATATTATTTTGTTGTAGTAGATATCTTATTTTATTGTGATGTTTATATTATTTTATTGTGTTAAAAGCTAAAATAGATCCACTGATGCAGTATGTATATAGATAAAATAGATAAAATAACTTTTTGTGATGCTAAATAGCTAAATTTTTAGCTTCATTGTTGTGGATGCTCTTAGAAGCACCAACAACTTTCATTCATTATCGGATTATCCTATATATGCAGATTAGCGTATTACCCACGAGTTCATGACGAAAGTACCATATAAAAATGGGCCTAGGAAATTACCATGATCTGGTTTTGGGAAAAAAAATCATTTCTAAACTTATATTTGTTAAATTATAAATTCAAAATCCATTATTAATTATGAACTTTATTATAAATCCATCCTATTTATATTTTTTTTTAAAACCATGGTTTTAAAAACCAGTATGGTCAAAAAATCGAAAAAATGACTGATTACCAGTTTTCTAGTCGGTGCAGGGTTCAACCATAGTCGAACCGGTAACGTCATAAATAATTTAATTAATAATTATAAAATAAATAAATAAATAAATAAATATTTCATAGCTGGTCATTTTATCTAAAAAATTAAATAATAGTAAAACATTAAACTTTAGCTTACCACAATTCACCAACACTACAAAAACGCGCTATTTGGCCGCGTTTTGTAGCCGCGTTTTGTAAAACGCAGCTACAGACAGGGGTTTTGAACCGCGTTTTACAAAAACGCAGCTCCAGGAAACATGTATAGCCGCGTTTACTAAACGCGGCTATAGACTCGCACTGAAGCCGCGTTCTAATGTGCTGATGCTGCGTTTGTCAGGTAGAATTTCAGCCGCGTTTTTAGAAACGCGGCTACAGAAATTTTTTTTTTTTTTTAATTTTTTCTGGAGCCGCGTTTGATAAAACGCAGCTCCAGACATGTTGAAGCTGCGTTTAATCAAACGCAGCTTCAACATGTCTGGAGCTGCGTTTGGAAAACGCGGCTTCTGAATTTAGTATAAATATTAAAAAAAGAAAAAAAAAACCTTCCCTAAATCATATCGAAAATAACCCTAAATCAGAAACCCCTCCTCCATCTGCCCAACCCAAACTCTCTCTCACTCATCACCTGCCCAAATCAGAAACCCCTCCTCCAACAATTTTCACATCTCACCCTTTCTCTCTGTTTGCTTTCAACTCTCCCGTACACACGCACACACACACTCACACACACACACACAGAGAAAGCCTAGCCTTCGTCTTTGGAGGTTGGGTTGGTCTTCTTCGATCTTCCATTTTCTCTCTCTCCGTCGTCGTTTTTCGTTCTCTAAGGTAAGTTTGCTCCGATCCGAAGTGTTATTTTATTTTCGCTCTTGTTATCTTGTTAGATTTAGTTTTGTTTATGGATTACGACCGTTCGATCTGATTTTGACCTCGATCGGTTTGTGTACAATTTCGAAGCTCTTCTTCGGCCTCACAGACTCCTCCGACTCCTCTCCCGTGACCGCACGATCAAGCTCTTCTTGTGGTCTGCTCTGCTGCATCCTCCAGTTTTTTGACCAAGCTTATGTGAGTTCTACATAGTAATTCCATTTTATCTTCTTTTTTTTTTTTTCTTTTTTTTGGTGTCTAATCTTCCACATCCCTGCCCCCTAAAAAAATTGTGTAGAATCACAAACTAATACTTAATAATAAACAAAATTTAAGAGCTTAGGACTCAGACTTTTCAAAAAAAAAAAAAAGAATAAACAAAATTTAGAGGTAAGACTGTCTACCACACCTTCTTTTAGATCCCACAAAATGGGAATTTTGTAGTTATGGAGATGAGGAAGAGTTGGGGAGGAGATTTTTTGGAATTGAGTGAGACAACGTCGTTTTTGGGGTGAGGACAATGGGTTGTTGTTGTTTATTTGGGGTTGTGAACCCAACGGGGAAGTGTGTGTTTGTGTTAAGTTGGGACAGAAGTCCCAAGTTTCTAGTTTTTGATGGCATGGGTTTTGGGTTGAGGTAGTAGGCATATTTTGAGTATATATAACATATTGGTGGAGAACCTAGTGGGCCAACTCAATTGGGTTTAGAGATTCATATGCAGCCTTTTTTTTTTGTGCATGTGTTTTCTTTCTTTGTCCAAAAGTGTAGTTCTTTATGGTGTGAGAGTGAAACATGTGTTTCTTTTTTCTTTTTTCTTTTTTCTTTTTCTTTTTTCCAACAATTGAGAAAGAAGGAACATTGAGATGCAGCCTTTTAATCATAGCCGGAGCCATGTTCCCATTTGATGTTAGCCAACGTATCACAATTTCATAATCAATTTGCAAGTCTATAAATTTGTAACCAAGTTCCTAGGAAATTTTTAAGCCTTGTATAGCTGCCCATAGTTCCACAGCATTATTTTTGATGAAACCAATATGCATTGAAAAGCCATTAATCTAGTTCCCTAGGCTATCCCGAATGACTCCCCATCCCCCTACAATCTTGGATTACATTGTACACTACCATCAATATTCAAAGCTATAAAAGGATTTTGTGTGGGCTGCCATGAAATATGTGTGGTGGTTTTAGTTTTTGTAAGAATAAAGGAGTGTGCTAAATAAAAAAATTACAAGGCTAGTTGTTGTGTCTAAGAGGCAGAATCTTGGGGTCTGTAAAACAGGTGGTGGTTGGGGATGTTGGAGATGCAGAGGAAGGGTCTAAGGAGAGATTTATGAGGTTTTGAAGGGTTTATTTAAGAATTGGGCAGTGAAGAAGAATAGAAGACGGATTGGAGGGTTTTGGGCTGCGTTGTTTCAGATAGAAGAAATAGAAAATGGGCACTAATGGTTTTGGGCTGCATTGTTTCAGATTTTGCGTTGTGATTGTTTTTAAATGGTTTTTTCCTACATGGCAGCAGCTCCTAAATTGCAGGTATAGAATAACTAATATTTTGTATATCAATTATAGTTATACTATCTAAAGAACAATAATTCCTACAACGTTTATTTATTTATTTACAATATAACCAAGGACAGTACAACGGAAAAAACTTAGTTTCAAAGTAAATAAATTTTAAAATTAAAAAGAATCTTCTAAAACAACATAAACAATGTTCAGACATGTGGATAACGGTATTTAATCCAAACCTAATCCACAATGTATATTGTTTGCTCTTAGATAGGAATATTGGCATGAAAATCTACAAAATCACCTCCTCAAAAACAGAAAATGAGAGTATTTAATATGAATGGTTATGCAGTAATCATTCTTATTCAGTTTAGATGGATAAGAATTTTAAATGCAGTCTGCCTCCTACTTTAAGTCTATAAAAATTACAAAATCATAAGTCTCACCAAGAAGTGGAGAATAACAGTAAACCCATTGGAAACCACTACAATAGATGTGTTTACATGTGTGCCTCCTACATGTGTGCTTTTCTGAATAAGTTAGAAAAGTGAGCAACCTCATGTGTGCTTTTTACCTTCTTTTGTGATAGAGAGAACCTTGTAGGTTGGGGTAAATGCCACTATTTCTCTGCAAGCCTTTGAGCCTGCTTTCTAAATTCTATATTTCTTATAGTGACTACATGTACTGCTCCTAATGCCCTCCAATTTGTAAAGAGTTCATGATTGCATTCAATTGGACTTCCTAAATCTAATTCTCCCATTTATACATTCAGGTACATGATCTTAAGGAAGCATCAAGGACATATGACACTATAGAAGATTCTCTTAAACGCAGCTTAAGTGATATACTCGCATGTCCCTTAATCAAGAATGAAGATATTTACCATTTAAGGTAATTGCTAATTGGATCCCTTAATGGACAAGTATTCTCTTCTTTTTCCTTTTATTTATTTTTTTCTTTTTGCCTTTTGTCCATTTTTTTTAAGAGAATGGACAATTATTCTAGTCATAGAGTAGAGACTACAGGCCATTGACCTTTTAATTCTACCACTTCATGTGACACATGTTGAGAGGGTCAAATCGAAATAAGTTTCGCAACGTGTGGAATACTGGAATGGCCTATTGGACTTGAATACAATTGATTTGAGAGATATTCTTATTTTCTTTTAATGCCAACTAGGTAAAAAATTTATGAGTTATTGGCTCTCTACAAATGACCCCATATACCATGAGTCAGTTGATTTTGTTGGATGTGCACCTGAGTGAACCTTATTTAAAGAAAAAAATTACTTACAAAATTATGGATTTTTTTTTTGAGGGATATGTTAAGTGAAGGATAGGAATTAGAACCCATGTTTTCTTCATTGGAATAATCACTAATAGTAATAGTACTACTGTTAAATTAATTACAAACCTTTTTACTTAAAAAAAAATTTTAATTTAAAATAATATAATCGGCTCAAACTTATTTATTCAAGAAGTGGTACACTTATATTAAAATATCAATTGAAGAAGAAAGTATTTGAAGTCTACGAAGTTCTACATCACTTCATTGACTTCACGAGTAATAACTTGCATTTAGAGTTGGCGTGTTTGGAATTTTGGAGAATGTAAACTTGTTATTTGTCAATAACATAGAAGTTGGTGAAGTAGGATTTCATTTGTTAAAAAGTATTTGATGTTTACAACATTAATAATTCTTGGTGAAAGAAAATAATAAGGATCAGTGCTTATAACTTAATATCATTCTCTTTGCACTCAAGCAGCTTATAGTTTATGCTCTCATTATTGTTTCTGGTTGTCCTTTCTTGTTCTTTTATCTTTAAGGATTAATTGGTCATTTGCAAGCAGTTGAAAGATCTTTCTGTGTGTGTGTTGGTTTTGCCCTGTTTTGTTTGAATACTAGAAGCCATTTCTAGATGGTTTTAAAGATTTATAACTACGTGTATCTAATGAAGTAATCTAAAGTTCTAAACCATTAGCAAACTGCTGTGCACAACTTAATTATGTACATCACAAGACCTTGATTTAGGTGGAAAATGGTTAGTGTAAGTTGTAAGGTGGGTGGGCTTGTGGTAGTGTGTTTAATTTTCAGGTTCAAATCTTGCTTTGGGAAGAAAATTAATTACTTTTGGATTGTTACTTTAACTTGTCTAGTAATGAATGATGCATTGTTCTGTAGGTCAAGACAAAGCTTAGAGAGACAACTACTAGGTTTGAGTAACAATTGGCAGAAGAGCAAGCTACACGCCTGAGGCTGAAGAGCTAGCACATTTAACTCGAAGGAAATCAAATGATGAATTCATAAGCTCAGAGAACATCTAGAGAAAGTGGAGGAGGAGCTCCATAAGAAAAGTGAGAATCGGTGTGCCATTCTATGAGGTAAAGATTATAATGACAATGTGTTGTGGAGTTTAGATCATCAGGAATATATTTTTACCCCCCTTTTCTGTTTTTTTGTGGAGTTTTCTTAAGCTATTACTTGCAAATTTATCTAATCGTCAAAATATTTGATCCGTATGTATCTGCTTACAATTCCTGCTGTTGGATGGTTGTGTTGTGTTGGAACTTGTTTATGAAAGAATGAGTTTTTTTATTTTTTTTATAGGTTGGGGTCTCACTTGCTCAAATTGGAGAATTTGCTTTTGTGCCTCAAATCTTCATCTTATTGAGGTGAAATCTCTCGCTCTGCTGTTGTTTGTGTGGTTGGGAAAAATTCTTAGGTCTGATAACAGTGAAAAAACAGCCAAAACAGAGGCGGGGAAAAAAAAAGAAAAAAAAAGAAAAAAAGCTATAGCCGCGTTTACAAACGCGGCTATAGCTTCTATGCAAGGCTTCAGCCGACTGACAGAGGGCTATAGCCGCGTTTTAATAAACGTGGCTATAGTCTGCAGCTTGTAGCCGCGTTAATAACCGCGGCTCAAGCAGGTCTGTAGCCGCGTTTGCGGAAAACGCGGCTATAGGTCGCTGACTGTAGCCGCGTTTTTGAAAAACGCGGCTATAGACCTGATGCCTATAGCCGTGGTTCAAAAACGCGGCTTCAGGTCTGGTCTGTAGCCGCGTTTTTAAAAACGCGGCTACAGACCCCGCGGGCCTATTGCTGCGCCGCTTAGGCCGCGTTTGCAAACGCGGCTCTAGAAAACGCGGCTATAGGATATAGCCGCGTTTTTGGGGTCTGTAGCCGCGTTTTTGAAACGCGGCTATAGGCCCCGTTTTTTGTAGTGCGCAAAACAAAACAAAAAAAAAACATATACAAGCACCCACAACCCACAAGCCCACTATACAATATTTTAATTATTTTTAACCTTTCAAATAACAAAAAATAAGTGTACCAATGGGTAGTAATATCATTGCCCACTTGATATTTTTTTCCCCCACACATTCTGCTAAGTGCACCAATGGTGAGTTCCAATTAGCTCAACTGGTAAAGTCTCTGATGGTTATACAAGAAACCTGGGGTTCAATCTCCGCTTACACCAAAAATTGATTGGTGTCTTGGTTTGATGATAAAGAGCTATTATTAGGAGCGGATGTCATAGGTTGAAACTATCAACAACAAAAAAAAAAAAAAAAAAAAGTGCACCAATGGATTGTAATATCATTATCCACTTGATCTTTTTTTCCCTCCACACATTCTACACGATAACATCCCAACTACCACACATTTTGAAATCCATTCATCCACACAATTGGTTCAATAATAATTATGTATATATCCCATCTCACTTTTTGCTTTTCATATATATATATATATTATATATATATATATATATATATATAATATATATATATATCTCTCTCTCTCTCTCTCTCTCAAAATGAAGCAAACATATCATTGCAAATTTGCTTATCTTTGAGCTTCTTTGGTTCTTCCTCAACACAGATTTAGTAAATCTGATTTTTTTTTGTTCTTTTGAGCAAAAGGTAAGTAAAGTAAATCTAATATTTTTTGGGTCACTGTGGGTGTCTTAGGCTTCACCACTTCATACTTGAGAGAGCATTTTCAAAATCAAATCTCTCTTCTTAAATCTGAAACAAGAGATCTCTCTTTTTATTTTATTTTTAGGTTAAAAAACACAACAGCTAAAGTATTTATGAAGAAATGCTAAAACCAGTTTAACCGCACCGATTTTCAGGGTAGTTTGTACTGTTTGCTCGGTTTTTTATTTATTTTCAATTTTAACTAATAACCAGACCGAATTAAGGTCCAGTTCCCAGTTGAATCGGCCGGTCCAATCCGATCCGGTTTTTAAAACCATGAAAAAAACTCAAAATGATATTAGACATATTCATTTATTATTACCATGAAATAAGTACAGGATAACCTAAATTTAAAATCATAAAAACTTATTAAACCAATATAAATGATACCCTATATAGTAAGCTCTCTTTTTTTTCTTTTTCTTTTTTTGCTTTGTAAGAGAAGTTTAGATAAAGATTAAAAATATAGCATAATATTAAACAAATTTGCTAATAAGTGAAACTCAAATTTCAAGTCTAGTTAGTTTATTTTTGGAATATAAACCTTTGTTTTCTTGCAAATAAAATTAATAAGCACAATATCTAATAGTTGATTAATTGCATAATCGAGTAGGTCTCAGATCTCTGATGGTGTATTTGTTTGCCATCATCTTTTTCCTTTAATTTTTAGCTTATTAATTAATTTGCTTATATAAAATTTTTTAAAGTCCCAAATTTTTAAGGATATACTGTAATCAACTTTAGTAAATAAACAATCTACAATCAGCAAAAAATTGCATCTAAACGCACACTCATCTCATTTTATCAAGGGCGCAAACATGACATCATATGTTACAAATAATGCATATTAGGATCACAATCCGAGAAGATATCAATACCAATCATTCATATTTAAAATGCTATAAATTCAAACAAACATGATTATTAAGAAGATAAGAAAAACAGATATTAGATGAGGAGTCAACCATATATAGGACTTCTTTTCCATTTGTAATTTGTTTAGGTAATTAAGAATAGTACTGCAGCTTTATTAAAATAAAGAGAAATTTAATATTTTCTGAGCCATAGCGGACTCAATTATGATTTGAATTTTCCTTTATTCAAAGTAACAAAAGTGTCTATGTGCTGACCAGACCAATACAAACAGAGAGAGAAAATGGAAAACCTCTACTGGTTTAGCTTTGCTCTGATAATTCTTGTCTCCATTTTTCTCAAGCTCTTCATAAAAAACAAGAAATCAGCAGCAACAATCAAGAAGAACCTACCTCCAAGCCCACCATCTCTCCCTTTTATTGGTCACCTTCATCTTTTTAAACAACCAATCCAGCGATGTCTACAAACTCTTTCACAAAACTACGGCAACATCTTACTCCTCCGATGTGGTTCCCGTACAGTCCTCCTAGTCTCTTCCCCTTCAGCCGCCGAAGACTGCTTCACCACAAACGACGTAGTCTTCGCCAACCGTCCGCGCTCGCTTGCCAACGATCACTTCAGCTACAACTACTCTATAGTATCTGTAGCTCCCTATGGTGATCTTTGGCGCAACCTTCGCCGTATCATGACGCTTGAGATACTCTCTTCCTCTCGTATCAACGCGTTTTCGAGTGTTAGACAAGAAGAGGTCAAGTTACTACGGAAAAACTCATGCAAAGTTGTGGTAAAGGCACGAGAAAGATTGATTTGAAGTCTAAGTTTGTGGAGCATTCTTTCAATGTCATGACAATGATGATAGCTAGGAGAGGTATTTTGGAGAGGATGTGGAAGATGAAGAGGAAGCAAAGAGAATTCGTGGTGTTATTAGGGAATTGGTGGATTTGTGTGAAGCAACAAATCTGGGAGATTTTTTGCCATTTTTGCAGTGGATGGATTTGCTGGGTGTGGAGAAGAAGATGGTGGGGTTGATGAAAAAGATGGATAAGTTTTTGCAGGAACTGGTTGATGAAAATCACGGAGCTGGAAGCGAGGCAGAGGTGAAGAAATTGATGATACATAACTTGTTGAAGTTGAGAGAAACAGAGCCAGAGTTTTACACGGACGAAATCATCAGGGAATTATTATGGTAATTTACAAATCCTATTCTTCTTTGGTTTTTGAAGAATTTTATTGAAACAAATGGTTGGTCATATACAGCCCTGTTACACTGGCTTTGGTTCAAATGATTTCTCTGAAAAACTCACAAATTAATACCTTGCTTACTCAAACAGAGCATGATATCTACATTTCTTTTGAAATGTCCACACATTACTGTAAGTTTGTATGGTTAATGTGTATTAGGTAGTGAAATGCTCTTGTTTGTTATGTGGTAAAGTGAAATCAATTGCAATTATTGCCACTCTTGTTTGTTATACGTTAAAGGGAATATAAATTGTATGTAGCATATTTTATGCTTTACTTTATGTTTCACTAATCATAAGTTATTATATTTTTTTTCATTTTAAATTTTGGTTATTTATAAAGAAGTTAAATAAATACATGACAAGTTGTGATTAGTAAAACATAAATGGGAACGCAAAATGTGGTACAGAGAATTTGTATTCGCATTAAAGTGGAATCAATTGTACTCATTTTCACCTCGTTTTGTAACACTTTTGTGGCTAAATTTGTTAATAGTTTTAGCATTTTTATTTTTGAAAATTCTTGAAAGAAGGAAAAATACTACGAAATGATGTGTTATAATATAAATTATTCTATATAAATCTTATAAATTGACACGTTACAAACAATAAAAAAAAAGTAATTCGAACACTAATTCATTATATTTTTGGTGTGATATTAATCATATGAAATATCACCTTAGTTAAAACAATATTGATAGCAAATTTAGTATTTAAATATATATATATATATATATATATATATATATATATGAATTTTATATATTATGTTGTTGATACTTGATATACATAATAATTACCTCTACTACTCCCTCAAATTGTAAGATTTATTGTAGCAAAATTAGTAGCAGTTACTAATTGGGGTTTTCAGGAGTTCAACTCAATTTGTAATTTTGTATATCCAAATAGGACCTGAGCATACCTTTCTTACCCAGCTTACTTTTGCAGGTGCTGCTAGTAGCAGGGATTGATACTTCATCAACTACTTTAGAATGGGCTATGTCACTATTGCTCAACCATCCAACTGCAATGGAAAGGGTCAGAGCTGAGATAGATGCTAATGTGGGACAAGGCCGCCTTTTGGATGAACAAGACTTGCCAAAGCTACATTATCTACAAAATGTAATTAGTGAGACACTCCGTTTGTATCCACCTGTTCCTCTTCTTGTGCCACGTGAAGCTTCTAAAGATTGTGTAGTAGGCAATTATGATGTGCCTCAAGGAGCAATGTTATTGGTCAATGCTTGGGCCATTCATAGGGACCCTAAGTTTGGGTGAACCCAACAAAGTTTATGCCAGAGAGGTTTGAAGGGTGGAGTGGTGAGGGGTATAGGCTAATTCCATTTGGTGCTGGAAGAAGAGGATGTCCTGGGGTTGTACTAGCTAATCGGGTGATTGGATTGGCATTGGGGACTTTGATTCAATCATTTGAGTGGGAAAGGATTGGGGAAGAGGAGGTCGACATGACTGAATATTTGGGCATCACCATGCGTAAGGTCAAGCCTTTGGAGGCAATGTGCAAAGTAAGGGAACCAATGCCATAGCATTCTTCAGTGGATGCCAATGCCATCATCTAAAAGTCACCCAACTAAGTCAATTGGACTAGTGAAATCCTATGATTAAGAATATCCACACCAAAAAAAAATGTGACCACAATTTAGATGTAGTTAATTGTATGTGGTGGTGGTGATTTAAAAAAAGTTATAAGTCTATATGAAAGTGACAAGTAGTCACTCACATTTAGTTGTTGCAAAATTTGTGGTTTTAAAAAAATTCTATATAAAACTCTCTCTCTCTCTCTCTCTCTCTCAATGCAAATACTAGCCTCTTATCTGCAAACTGCGAAGTCCATTAATCAAAGTCTGAGGCAAAAACCGAATTACATGTTTAGTATCTGTATAGCAAGAATTGCGGTCTTCGTAGTTCATAGCAATATTTTCATCTAGTACATGTAATTGCCGAATCATATTCGGCCAAGGAAGTTTTATGTTTAAAAAGGTTGTGTCCTGGGCCTCTTGGCTACGTAGAAGTTAGTCCATAAAGGAACCTAACTAGGACGGTGAGCTTTAGGTTGTTAAGACTTAAGAGTGGGCTGGAGTTTTTGGTCTATTTGATGTATTGAGCCCATAATAGACTATCAGTCTTATGAATGCACCATTAGCGTGTTCAAAGACTCGGCAGCTCAAGGTGAAATCTTAAAGAGTGGGTTTTGTGGTTCTAAGATCTCAAGAATTATGATATTTATGAAATTATAGGTTCGAAATTTCTTGCTAGTATTTTTGAGCTACTCTTAAGGGATTCCTTCCTGTAATAATCTGGTGTATATGGACAAGGTATATGTCCAAAAGAATAGCTAGATATTCCAAATAGCTAAATTTTTACTCTACTGCTGTGGATGCTCTAAAAGCACCGACAACTTTCATTCATTATCGGATTATCCTATATACAGATTAGTGTATTACCCACGAGTTCATGACAAAAGTACCATATAAAAATGGGCCTAGGAAATTACCATGATCTAGTTTTGGGGAAAAAAATCATCTCTAAACTTATATTTGTTAAATTTTAAATTCAAAATCCATTATTAATTATGAAATTTATTATAAATCCATCTTATTTATATATTTTTTTTAAAACCACGATTTTAAAACCGGTATGGTGAAAAAACTAAAAAATGACTGATTACTAGTTTTTGGGTTGGAGCAGGGTTCGACCGATATTCGAACCGGTAATGTCATAAATAATTTAATTAATAATTATAAAATTAATTAAATAAATAATTTCATAGCTGGTCATTTTAACTAAAAAATTAAATAATAGTAAAACATTAAACTTTAGCTTACCACAATTCAACCAAAACAAAACCAAAAAAAAAAAACATATACAAGCACCCACAACCCACAAGCCCACTATATAACATTTTAATTATTTTTAACCTTTCAAATAACAAAAAATAAGTGTGCCAATAGGTAGTAATATCATTGCCCACTTGATATATTTTTTCCCTCCACACATTCTACTAAGCGCACCAATGGGTTGCAATATCATTACCCACTTGATATTTTTTTTCTACACATGATAACATCCCAACTACCACACATTTTGAAATCCATTCACACAATTGGTTCAATAATAGTTATGTACATATCCCATCTCACTTTTTGCTTTTCATATCTCTCTCTTCAATAATACTCTCTCTCAAACTAAAGCAGACAGATCATTGCAAATTTGCTTATCTATGAGCTTCTTTGGTTCTTCCTTAACACAATTTAGTAAATCTTTTTTTTTTTTTTTTTGTCTTTTGAGGAAAAGGTAAGTAAAGTAAATCTAATATTTTGGGTCACTGTGGGTGTCTTAGGCTTCACCCCTTCACACTTGAGAGAGCATTTTCAAAATCGAAATTTCTCTTCTTAAATTTGAAACAAGAGATCTCTCTTTTTAATTTTTTTTTTTTTAGGTTAAAAAACACAACAGCTGAAGTATTTATGAATAAATGCTAAAACCAGTTTAATCGCACCGGTTTTCGGGGCAGTTTATACTGTTTGCTCGGTTTTTTATTTATTTTCGATTTTAACTAATAAGATGACCGGATTAAGGTCCAGTTCCGGTGAAACGGCCAGGCCGGTCCGGTTTTTAAAACCATTACAAAAACTCAAATGATATTAGACATATTCATTTATTATTACCAGAAATAATTAAACGAATCACTGAGTACAAGATAACCTAAATTTAAAATCATAAAAACTTATGAAACCAATATAAATGATACCCTATATGGTAAGCTCTTTTCTTTTTTTTCTTTTTCTTTTTTGCTTTGTAAGAGAAGTTTAGATAAAGATAAAAATATAGTATATATTAAACAAATTGCTAATAAGTGAAACTCAAATTTCAAGTCTAGTTAGTTTATTTTTGGAATATAACCTTTGTTTTCTTGCAAATAAAACTAATAAGTACAATATCTAATAATTGATTATTGCATAATCGAGTAGGTCTCAGATCTCTGATGATGTATTTGTTTGCCATCATCTTTTTCCTTTAATTTTTAGGTTATTAATTAATTTGCTTATATAAAATTTTTTAAAGTCTCAAATTTTTAAGGATATACTGTAACCAACTTTAGTAAATAAACAATCTACTATTAGCAAAAAGTTGCATCTAAAGCCCACTCATCTCATTTTATCAATGGTACAAACATGACATCATATGTTACAAATAATGCATATCAGTATCAAATCCGAGAAGATATCAATACCAATCATTCATATTTAAGTAACTTCTCAGTCTTCAGAAAGAATAGGGTAATAGTACTAGTACCAATACTAATGGAAGGAGCTCCCTGGTTTAATTTTGCACTTTTATTTGTCTTCTTACTAGTAGTATCAAAGTTTGTCTTCAAAAGACATGCAAACCCAAGAAACCTCCCTCCAAGCCCACCTTCCCTACCTATTATAGGTCATCTCCATCTTCTTAAAGAACCCCTTCACCGAACTCTGCATGAACTCTCTGAGAAATATGGCCATGTCTTATTTCTCCGATGTGGGACCCGTAAAGTTCTAGTAATCTCTTCACCTTCAGCCGTAGAAGAATGCTTCACAAAGAAAGACATCATCTTTGCAAACCGCCCTCGCATGCTATCCGGGAAGCACCTTAATTACAACTACAAAACAATAGGGTTCTCCTCCTATGGTGACCACTGGCGAAACCTCAGGCGCCTCACAACCCTAGAGCTCTTCTCTACTAGCGCCTTGCCATGTTTACCAGCATTCGCCAAGACGAGGTTAAACTATTGTGAAGCAACTGTTTCAAGACTCCTCTAGAGAAAACCACAAAGGTTGAGCTGAGACCAAAGCTTTTGGATCTTAGTTTCAATATCATGCTGAGACAATAGCTGGGAAGCGATATTATGGGAAGGAAGTGGTGGACCAAGAAGCCAAGCAGTTTCAGATCATCATGAGGGAGGTGACAGAGCTTCTAGGGAGTTCCAATTTAAATGATTTTTTTCCAGTGCTACAATGGGTGGATTTTCAAGGGTTGGAGAAGAGGATGGTGATTTTAAAGAAGAAAATGGATAGGTCTTCCAAAATCTCGTTGATGAGCACAAGAGATGAGAGGTAGTGCTTCTAGTCAAAGTGTTAATGAAGTGACAAAGATGACATTAATTGATGTTATGTTATCACTGCAAGAGATAGAACCGGAATTCTACACCGATGAAGTTATCAAAAGTGTTATACTGGTAAGTATATGTCTTAATCAGTTAAACCTAAAAAAGTGAGACATTATGCTGTTAGGGTCATTTATTTCCATCAGATGATGAATTATTGGTTGCTACTTTTTGATATCATTGTCCTGCTATAGTGTTGATCTAATCTTCAGCCCGATGAATAAGATTATCAAGATCTTCTACCATTAAAAAAAAAGTGTCTTGATAAAGTTCTCTTGGTAATTAGTCTTGATAAAGTTGTCCATTAAAAAAGGAATCATCACCACTTACAAGCACAAGTTAATTATATTCAGCAAAAAAAAAAAAAAAAAAAAAAAGCACAAGTTAATTATAAATTGATAATTGATCCCCTTCTACGGTGCACATTACACAATAAGCTAGCAGACAACCTCCACTATTTAGGGGCATTTCCTACCAAAGAGTGCATGTGACAATCATAATATTATTATTATTATTATTATTATTATTATTATTATTATTATGCTTGTGAGGATACTTCCCCAATTAATCGGAATTATCTGCTTTGGGGAGCCAGTTCCTCACGGTTTATTTCTCAAGCGACGAGGGAGCGTACGGATCTTCACCCTCTGGAGGCTTTACACCGCAGTCCCACATCGGCAAGAGTTCCCTCCCACACATGGTTTATAAGTTTCTGGAGCAACCATGTGTGTACCACTACAACACATGCCTTTTAATGTGAAGATACTTCCCCAATTAATCGAATTATCCGCTTTGGGGAGCCAGTCCCTCACGGTTATTTCTCAAGCGACGAGGGAGCGTACGGATCTTCACCCTCTGGGGGCTTTACACCGCAGTCCCACATCGGCAAGAGTTCCCTCCCACACATGGTTTATAAGCTTCTGGAATAACAACGTGTGTACCACTACAACACATGTGTTGTAGTGGTACACACATGTGTAAAGCCCCAGAGGGTGAAGATTCGTACGCTCTCTCGTCGCTTGAGAAATAAACCGTGAGGGACTGGCTCCCCAAAGCGGATAATTCCGATTAATTGGGGAAGTATCCTCACAATGCCCTTAAGAAATTTATTAATAATTATTTTTAAAATGTTTTGATACAATATAATTTTTATGAGTATAAAAAGTTAATTAGTTATTTTTTTCTTCTTTCATAAAAATTTTGAAAAAATATTTCATAAAACTAATGTTTTTAGAGTATTCATTAATTTTTCCGTTATTATTATTACTTTTAAATTTAGTGACTGATACTTATTGTTAGACTTTCTTTTTGCGTAGAATCAATTAAAAACTTGTTCTATTGATCAATTAATAACTTGTTCTATTGATCAATTAATCTGCTTCTTGGAGGATTTTAGGCTTAGGGTCTAAATAAAATTTGCATTATGAGAGATTTTCTATTTCTCGGTAAATCTCATTTAAAATGGTTCTCCCACTTATGAAAGCCTACATATATTATACATAGACAAGACCAAACCCACTAATGTATATAATGGACGCATATATGCCAAGTTCTCCCATTGCAAATGATAGTAAACCATCAAGATATATGCGGAGTAGTATTATCTACACGTACTAGCGATTATTTGAACTCCAATATGTGCTTAAGTTGTAGCTTCTCTTCCAAACATGTGTGCAGGCAATGCTACTTGCTGGGACTGAATCTTCATCACAACCATGGAATGGGCACTCTCACTTCTTCTTAAGCATCCAGAAACAATGCACAAGGCTTGGGCTGAGATAAACACAAATGTTGGACAAGCCCGCTTTTTGGAAGAATCAGACCTAACAAAGCTGAACTACCTACAAAATGTAATTGACGAGACACTTAGGCTATTCCCACCAGCCCCACTTCTTATACCACATGAATCATCTGAAGAATGCACAGTCAGTGGTTTTCATGTGGGACAAGGCACAATGTTACTAGTTAACTTGTGGACCATTCACAGAGACCCTAAGCTGTGGGTTGAACCAGAAAGGTTTAGGCCGGAGAGATTTGAAGGTGTAGAGGCTGAAGGGTATCGCTATCAACTACTTCCATTTGGTGTAGGAAGGGGAGCTTGTCCTGGAGCTGCTCTAGGTAGACGAGTTGTAGGGTTGACATTAGGAGCATTGATTCAGTGTTTCGAGTGGGACAAGATTGGTGAGAGTGAAATCAACATGTTGGAGGAAGCAGGAATTGTCATACCCAGAGCTGAGCCATTGGAAGCTCTGTGCAAACCACGCCAAACTATGATCAACCTCCTTTATGATTTGTGAATTCTATATATAACTATGCAATTTCCTAATATCATGTATTATGCAAAGCACTTTGGTATAGGCATATGAGAACTGTCTGAATCTCCTTTGTTATTTGGTTGATTATTAGAACAAATAAGAATTTTATAAGAACAATATAGTATGTAAACTAAATTTATTTGAAGACTTTCTTGCTTAAACCATAGTCACATGGCATGTGAGTGTGTTTTTCTCATTCTCCTTCTCCTACATAGCGTGTGAGTATATTTTCTTATTTCATCTTCCTTCTCCTATATATATATATATATATATATATATGTCACAGTATCCTGATGAATGATAGATACTATGATAATATGGAAATCTCTCTTGTTGACCACTTGCATGATGACAAAATTTCTAGTGAAAGACTATTTTCACCAAAGCTTTTCCTATAATTCCTACGGATGCTAAAACTCATGAAAGTCTTCTTTGCATTAGACTTTTGACCAAGTCTTTCCTTTGGTCCAAAATCCTCCGTAACATGATATCCTACTACAATAATGATTCCCATCACCTATCCTACTACAATAATGTTCTCCATCACCCTTTCCACATCATTCCCAAACACAATATATATATATATATATATATATAATATATATATATATGTACGTGTGTGTTTCTCAACAAAAAAAAAAACCCATAGTCACATATTCTGAAATTTTATGGAATTTTATCCTAATTAATTTCCTATATTTCAAAAATATCCCAGGCAACCCTAATTAATTAACCTGAATTAATTTCCTGGAAGATGTAATGCTCATCCTATTCCAAAATTTATTCTTAAATTTTATTTGTTTTATTCCCATATACTGGGTATGACTGTTGAGTTGAGTATTAAGATTCCTATATTTCACCACAATCATGGAGCAACTTGGTTATACTAATTCCATAGTTTGCATACATATCTACTAGCTAGTACAAATGTCAACTGGAGAGTGAGAAGATATGTACATATTCCGTTAGAGAAGTTAATTACGGGTATATTAATTCTTATCTGTAGCATTTATATATGTACACACATTTATATCTGGGATGTCTATTATTGCCACCTACAAGCCATCTACTACAAGGTATTGATTTTCCAAACTCAGAACTTTTGTGTCTCTCTTTTCTTTTCTATTTTTTCTTTTCCCCTTTTTTGTTCTGAACACGTGTGGAGGTCTGAAACAACTGGTTATTACTTTTTTTTTTTCTTTATTTATTTAATTTTTATTTGCCAGTGCCCTGTGGGCTGTGACATCTACTTATACAATGAATTCTTTTAAGTGATGGACCAGACTAACAATAAATTGGACCTCGTATCTTATTGAATGTGGACACACACACAGTAACAAGTATAATATGCTGCCTGAAGCATGAACATAAGATTGGACATGGGCCCGAAGCCTGCTCAACCACATAACTATTAACTACACCTGTAACTGTATTGTATGGGAGGGGAAAAGGAATAACGAATGCCATCCACATTTTCAATATTACCTAGAAAAGCCACTGCACATTTTTCCTTTTAATTTTTTTACCTATTTTAATTTTGATGGCCTTGAATTCTTACATTATGTTTGTAACGAAGAGAACAAAGGGGAGGAGAGTAAATGGGAAGGTACGCAGTCAAATATATTAAAATAAAATACTAAAGTATACTTATAGCTCATAGAAATTGGGATTTGTTTTACTTTGGTCATTAGTTGAGAATGAGAGATAGCCTTAAGTTGGAATTGGAAAGATTTGATTTGAGAGATTTTTTTGTTAACAAAAGACTTATTAAAAGCCTACAACTTTTACCATTGCGCATCTTTAATATGATGGTTGTGGGGAGTAAAAGGACCCAAGAGGGCATATGGGTCTTTGGACTTTAGCAAGGAGGGCCGACTTGCTCTTGAGCTAAGAATTTGTTACTACTGCATATCGGCCCAAATGCCGAGGGTCCGAGGACACATCCGAGGGTAATTTTCTCCTTGGACAGACCCAGGAGAACTTGGAACTTCATTATAATGGTCAAGGCACAACTCTGTGAAGACGAATGGTTAAAAAGGGGGAACCCTTGAATGTCCTAGATACACCGATATTTGAGAAACACCAAAAGCAAAGGTTGCCACCTTCACATTAAAGACTCTGCACCTACCTCCCTGGCCGCATTAATGGGGAAGTGACTCCTGAACAGTGGAACTGAAACTTCTAGTCACTATTCATAGGCACTAAGAAAAAAAATATCTAGGGGGGAGGGGGTTGGAGCAACACGTGGATAAAGTATTAGGAAAAGAAGTATTTAAGGGGGCAAGAAGTAAGAAAAAGGGGGAGGAAGAATGTAACCTTAAGAAAGAAAGAAATAATACAGAAGAGTCTCAGCTTACGTCCGAGGAGGTCTATTTGCAATTATCATTTGTTATTTACAAGTATTTGTAACTCTTAGCATGTTATCAAGTTCTCAGTACCTCTAACCTAGATTTGAAAACCCACACTCTACAAATTTTATTGTTTAAGGCTTATTGGGCCTGAGCCCGTAGCTGTCTTGGGGTCCAGGTGCAATTGTGCACTTACCATGGTGACTCTACAAGTACAAAGTTCTTGTAAGGTAGAGGACAAGAATTAGAATTCAAGTCTTTGGGAGAGAAATTCACATACATATATACTTAGATTATGTTATAATAGAATTTTATCTGTATTAAAAATAAAAGGCTACATTGTTTATCATCATTTATATATATATATATAATATATATATATATATATAATATATATAATTTTTGTTAATTTGATACGTAGAGCTACTAATGTTAACTAGGCTAGTTTAACTTTAAACTAATTAAAAAACTCATTAATTCTTTATAGATAGAGTAATGCAACACTTAAAAATTCTAATTAAATTAAGTTTGATCTTCTCTAGACAAATCCTAATTACATTAGGTAAGTTTTTTCTATAAATAGTGTGGGGAGTAAAAGGGTCCTGATAGGTATATGGGCCTTTGGGCCATACTAAGGAAGGCTGACCTACCCTTGAGTTTGAAACCTTTTAGTACCTCGGGCCCGCTCATGCGCCGAGGACCCGAGGACCAATCCGAGGTTGATTTTACTCTTGGATGGGCATAGAAGAGTCAGCAACGTTATCAGAAAAGTTCATAAACGACATGACGGAGACCAACGGTTAAGAGGGGTGAACCCCTGGATGTCCTAGAAGCACCGGTGTTTGAAAAGTACTAAAGGCTGCCACCTCCACATTAAAGACCCTTCACCTACCACCTTAGCCGCATTAATGGGGAAGTGACACCTGAACAGTGGAAGGGAAACTTCTGGTTACTATTCCAGGGCACTGAGAGAAGAAATATCTAGGCTAAGGGGTAGATGGCGTAACACGTGTATGAAGTATCAAAAAGATGAGTATTTAAGGGGAGACCCAGAACAGAAATGGGGGCTCCCTCTTTTTGGAAGAAAAAGAAAAAGAAAGAAAAGATAAGGTAATATAAGAACAGTCCTCGGCTTACGTCCGAGGAGGTTGAGTTACAATATTCCCTGTTATTTTTAAGTGTTGTCAATCTTTGATTTGTCATACAACCCTTAAACTCGTCTAACCTGGGTTTCAAGCCCACACTCTACAAATTCATATTGTTTAAGGCTCATTGGGCCTGAGCCCACAACTGTTCTTGGGATCAGGTGCAATTGTGCACTTACAAATAGTATCTATTTTAAATTTTTATTTATTAATTATAATTTTTTATAATTTTTATTTATTAATTATAAATGAATAAATATAATCAAAATTTTCCGTGTATTTGACTGGTGAACAAGGTAGTTCATTTTGTTTTCATACAATGCCATTTATTTCTATCTACCCCAACCCAAATAGTAGCGATAGGCAATGGGTTCTAAATTGCTAAAATAACCCAAAACCAAAAGTTAATCTCAAAAAATCCCTATTTGTTTTTTTTTAGAAAATAAAATCCTTAGTTTAATGCTAAGAATAAGTGTCACCTAACGTGTATGATGTATCATCCGCACCTAAAATTCCAGAATCCAGACCAAAACAATATACCATGTTAAACACAAATGACACACATAGTACGTAATAAAGTATCCCAATGATCCCAACCTCTCAACCAAAAAGAATACATCTAGTAACAAAATTAAGAACAAAAAGGTAAACCGTCCCACTATCACACCCAAATCATCTAACTTGTACTCACTTCTAAGGTAACCCATTACCACTTTTTATCTCCACCAAACCATACGCTGCTAGAAGGAATTTAGTGTAACAAAATATATATCATTTATCGCCAGGAAATGGGTCCCACACTTATAAAGTCTATCATCTTGTGAGAAAAATATTATACATCTAATTACACAAAATAAAAATTTATAGATCACACGTCAGAAATTTTGTAGTTCAATTAATATTTCTAACGCTCCGTTTGGATTGAGAAGAAGAGAGTAGATTAGAGTTAGTCAAAAATTAGCCTATTATTTCTAGCCAACTCTACTCTACTCCTTCCTCTCCCCCTTCCTCCTACTCAATCCAAACATGTCATAAGTGATTTGTGATCAAACATAAGAATATTAAGAATTTTAATAACATTCCCAAATAGATTATCTCATACTAAGCATACTATTTAGGCCCTATTTGGTAGCTTAGTTCTAACACATATTTTCACATTTTAAACAACATTACACATTTTTTTACTCACATATATATCAAAAACACTCAAATAACATTACTCAAACTCCTCTACCAAACAGACCCAGTACTTTCAACAATAGAGTTCAAAAATTCTTGTCTCTACTTATCCAACAAATACATCATTGGTGGTGTTTTATAATTTTAGTTTGAAGTTTGAATCACACCTCTCCCATCTCCATTATCTACCATTCAACATGTAAGAGAAATAAAAAAATAAATGCAAAATTTATTTTAGCCTTTAAACTTTACCAAAAAATTGTTTTACATTTCTATGAAAAATTCATTTTTCATTCTAAAACTATTGAAAATGTTTTACTTTCTTTTCTTAAATTTTACTAAAAGTTTATTTTTGTTTCTAAATCATTGAAAAAATCCTTTTTTTTTTCACCTATAGGTCTTTAAATTATTAAAAAATTCTCACAAAATAAGAATGAAAAAATAATTTTTCAAAGTTTATTGACGAAAAAAAATTTATTTTTTGTAAAATTTAAACACCAACATCATATTTACCCAAAAATAATTATTATTGAGTTGAAAAAAAAAAAAAAAAAAAAAAAAAAAAAAGCAAAAAAGACAAAACTTTATAGAGCCACACGCACGGCTCTTCTCCAAATCTTTGATCTATTTAATACTAAAAAAAAAAATCAAAATCTCTAACTCGCTACGCTCCCCCAGCAATTAAATTTGAAAATTTCATTTTGGTCCCCAAAATGACAGACTCGGAGAGCACAATCGCACCCCCAACCCCAGAAATGGAATCCGAGTACCAAGACCACGAACAACATCAACAACAACCAAACCCAACCAAAAAGCCAACCAACAATGGCAACACCACCGCCGCCGCCGCCGCCAATACCAATACCTTAGCTTTCAGCATATGGCCGCCGACGCAGCGCACACGCGACGCCGTGGTGGCGCGCCTCGTCGAGACGCTCTCCAAGCAGTCCATTCTCTCCAAGCGCTACGGCACCTTGCCGAGCGACGAGGCCTCCTCCGCCGCGCGCCTCATCGAGGAGCAGGCTTTCTCCGCCGCCGCCGAATCCGCCTCCGCCGAGGACGACGGCATCGAGATCCTCCAGGTGTACTCTCGCGAGATCAGCCGCCGAATGCTCGACACCGTTAAGACTCGCGCCTCCTCTGCCGCCGCCTCTTCTGTCGTCGACGCCGGAACTGCGCCGCAGACTCCGTCTCTCGAGGCTGCTTCCGCCACCGCTGCCAGTGAGGATAGCTCTCCTACCGTCACTGAATCTTAATCTCTCTCTAGGATTTTAGCTTTTCTGGTATGCTAGGGTTTCTGTTTCATTCGGAATAGTATATTATATGCTACATTGAGATCTGCTTGTACTATTTATGCATTTTCTGTTCCTTATATTATGATTATGATTATGAAGATGATGATGATGTAGCCATTATAATATTAATATCTGGAGTATTTTTCTTTGTGAAATAATCGTAATGCAGTTCGATTTCTCTGTTTTCCTCTGTATTATTTGGTGTATTGGAATTATACCCTAATTTGTTAGGAATTAGAGATTTTGTTTGAAAAATGTATATACCCTAACTTGTAAAGAAAACAATGTAATTGAGTCCAAGGTATCAAATTGGAAATGGATTTTTCATTAGTATTAGCTCGTTTAGATTTTTTTGCATGAGCTAGATTAACTTCGCGAATGTTAAGTTATTGATGATGAATTGGATTTGAACATTCTTTATTTACAAATATCGTAATTGTTTCCCCAATTTGTATTAGGTTTAGCTCTTAATGCTGTATCTTGTCTGAAACCAAGGCCTTTTATCACGATAGGCTTGTTCCGTACCTTGATCCACTACCGTATCGATTAGCATTCCGTGTTGTGGTTTAGGACACACAGGATGTGGTTTAGAATCCCAGTGTACGTCTTCTCGTAGCCTTGACTCCACAAGTACTGATGGAGGACCAAGAAATTACCTGACCTCATACATCTGTAATTGTCACAATGGTGTTGTCGAAACTTGCTAGAACATGAATAACACCTTTTGGTATTCTATGTGCACTCTTATGTAAACCATGAAGCCCATTCCTACCTGATCCTATTGTTGGTACTGGTTTTGCTATATTTTATCAGCTTGTAAATATAAGTCAGAATATATACATAATGTACTGAAGATACGTGTAAGAAAAAAAAAATAGCCGATGCTTCTTTTCCTACCAGTGCGTGTGATGCAGCTGCTACCCTATTGATGAAGACTTGGCATGTGCTTAGTTTCTCATATTTCAAGTGAGATGAGTAGATGAGTGTATCATTAATTCTCTGTGCCAAGGACAGGCTAATTGGTGCATCATGTAGTATGGCATATTTTTGCTTATTGAATGCATAGCATTGTCTGGTTTAAAAATTATCTTTTAAGTTTTTCCCCCCTAGACTATTATTTTCATTTGTATTGGAAAAAAATGGTAGCATATGCTTGTATGTGATTGTTTGTGCATGACGTGTGTGTGTTTGTGCATGACATGTGTGCTCTTATTCCTTCTGGCCCTTAATTACAATTATCCATTTGCTTGCCAAGAGCCTTGTAGCTCAGTGGCGTTGCCTGGTCTCCCCTAGGAGTCAAACCAGGTTCAAATCTCCCCTTTCCCACTTGTAACATTGAATTATTAACTACCAAAAAAAATTCCATTTTGCTTGCCCTTACACCTTGTCTATACATGTATTAGGAAAGCAAGGTAGCATGTACTTGTATGTGATCTTTGCTTAGGGTGTCAATGTGTCATGCCATTGCTATACGTGGAAGATATTTAGTCCTCTTTATTGGTCAAGGTTTCTCTAGAGTTAATCATTCTTTTCATATGATCAGTGTGATTCTTGCATCATAACATTGTCGAAATTTGGCAATGCGAGACTTACTTAAAAGAAAGAGCTCTTGCAATGAGATGTTTCAGGACCTTTTCATGGAGTATTTTGCTCTAAGTATTAGAAGCAATTATATTGAAGGTTATTTTATGCTTTTGGAACTCTTATATTTCTGATAATCTAGTTGATGCTCCTTAAAAATTGAAGAACCTTTTCCTTTGTGTTACTACATCACTCTTTTAGGAAGCTGCAATGTTCATTTCCAATTTTAGGACAGACATTAGTGTTTTGGAATAAAGATCCCCTCCAATTGAATCTTCCAATTTCCTCCAATTTTTATTTAGATGTAAAATTTGGCATTTACTAATTAAATAAATGCCACGTGTCGCACATCCAGATAAAAATGTGAGGGAATTGGAGGGGATCCTTTCTCGGGTATTTTCTGGTTAGTGGATGTACATCCTGATGCACCTGCAGCACTGCTGTGTACATAGGTGAAAATTGAGCATGCGCCACACCTCCTGTTTGGGGTTAGGATCTGCTTACAAGTGGTGTTGTGGTAGAATGTGATCTGTTATGGGGCAAGATGTGACATCTCGAATTAATATTTTTGTGCCTTTAGCAAGTTGATGTTGTTATTTAGATACTGTGTGGTTGGGTCTGCAATAGGTGAATGTTATCATACCTCTGAGTTCTCTAATTGATAATGTTATTTTTCTTTCATCCAGTCTCTCTCTCCTGCTCGCCATCTCATATGGATGATTGTGCTATAACTCTCTTTTGATGCGCTTGACAACGGATGAAATCTATCTCTGTTCTATTGGTCACCAAGCTAAAATACAATCTTTACTATCATCATGGCGAATCCTGTCATCTGTTGCTTCTCCTTTTGAGGTTCTGGGCAAGTGTACTTAAATCCCCAACGCATATATTCAAATGTACAGGAGTGTTGTGAGCACATCATACATACACACATTTATGTAGATACTTCTGAAACTCCTTACCAAAGTCTAAAAGAAAAGGTCCTGTTGTTAATGGGAAGTGGGGAAGAAGGTAGTCTCTCCTTACTGACCTCTGTCAGTTACAAGAGAAACTAACGAGGGAGTCGGAGATTCTGATGCCATTTGATGCAAGATCTTGTTTCGTGTATGTACTGAAAGGATCTTGTTGGGCTTTGGTCAAATCGGTATTCATTTTATTTCTTGGGGCCATGATGTCTTATCATCTAGGTCTTCGACCTCACTTTTTTCAAATATGTTTAGTTTGTAGCTTTCTACTCTCTTTTTTTTTTTTTTTTTTTTCCTGAATTAAAAAGGAGGTTTTTGGTGTGCACTCATCGACTCCATTTTACGTGACGGCAATGAGTAATATCACGTGTACCACATAAGCCTTGTCGAGACTATCACTCGAACTACTCCTTTCTGAGTGCTGGAATAAGGACTCCTATCCCTCTTTGTTTTGATATTTTACTACACTTTTCCAATCATATATTTAAATTTGTTCCCAGCCTACTGTCTTACTAGTGTCACTGTCTTGGCATGAAGTTGCACAAGAATTCTAGCATTTTACCTTCATTTTTTAAAAAATTTGGCAATATGCTCCTGTTTTGAAACTATTTAGGTTCGTGCCCTTATTTTGAAATTCGATTTTAATAAAATCAAGTTTTAATCAAAAACAAGATTGGCTTAAAATCGAGTTATGCCAAATGAAACTTAAAAAAAAAAAAAAAAAAACTTGCATGGAACTCAAGTTCACTGAACTCCTTGAACTTAAAATCGTTTTTTTTAGTGCGATAGCGGCGTTTTTTATGGAACTCGAGCTCCTTGAACTTGAGTTCCATGCAAGTAGTGTTTTTTTTTTTTTTTTTTTTTAAAGTTGGATCACCCTATACATATAGTTGTATTCAGGGGGTCTATAGCGGCATTTTTTATGGAACTCAAGTTTCATGCAAGTTTTTTTTTTTTTTTTTTTTTTTTTTTTTTAAGTTTCATTTGGCATAACTAGAATTCCTTGCAATCAAGTTTTTTGATTGAAACTCAATTTTATTAAAATCGAGTTTCAAAATAAGGGCACGAATCTATATAATTTAAAAACAGGGACATAATACTAAATATTTTGCTCAATAGCGGCAAAAGGCCAGACCCTCCGAAGTTACACACCATCTGTAGTCTGCACCTTTTACGTCCCTGTTGATTGATGGTATTCCATTACAGTCGTACAGATATATGTGGATGTTGCCATTTAACTTTTAGTTAACGAAATGGTTTGTGTATTTTTCCCATTCATTTATGTGGTATGCGTATATGCCTCAACGATTAGCTTGATTGCGTTTCTGAATTTGTAAAACTTGGTGTCTCCCTAGCATGGTTCCACATCTCTAAACATCCATTTGTCTGAGGATAAATTTAGGGAAGTGTTTAAAGCTGTCATTTTTTTTTTTTTTTTTGGACAGAAATGATTACATTGGACAAAACCCAGTTTCCAATAAATGAATTGGGTTTTTAAATATCAAAATTGAGACATATACTGATATAGCAACAGCTTCCTTCGCATTTCCCAGAAGCTGAAAAGAAAAATCAAATACTTGTAATGAGTAAAATGTCAGCAGTGAAGACATTTCTCCTAGGTCTTTCAAGGACTGATCCAACCAAAGCTAGTATGGCAAGTTTGTTTGTTTTTTCTTTTTCTTTTTTCTTGTTTTGCTCGTAGGAGAGTTTTTTTTTTTTTTTTGGTTCATATCGGGAAATTTCTAATGTTGAGGATATATGGGGGAAATAAAAATATATACACATTTGTGGAACTTGGAATAGAGCTCAGGAGGTTAATAGGTATGATTTGAGTTAAGTATGTACTAACTTTTTATTTTTTGACGGAAGAGTTAAGCATGTTGTAACGTGGTAAAGAATGATAAAACTGAAATCAGGTGATACAAAATTTCTTTCTCAAAAAAAAAAAAATACAGTGATACAAAAGTTCAAAATCCTAGAGGCAAGGAAAAATCATTAGTAAACGAAATTTTTATGTAACACTCATATGGAAAATTCCCCAACTCAAAAATCATGTGTTAAAATGAAAATACTAAATTACTAAGTACATTTAAATATGGGGTAAACTGCATATTTGGCCTCTAATTTTTACTTTATATTTTAATTTAGTCTCTAACTTTTCAATTGTGTCAATTTGATCTCTAACCTATTGATATCATGTCAATTTAGTCACTACCATTATAGCTTAAATGAAAATTGTTGATATGACAAACGGCCAAAATAAAATTTAAGTTTATCGTCACATAAATGAAAGCTAATTTTTTTTATTTTGGTCATTAGACATGTTAACAATTTTCATAAAAAAAGATAATGAGAGAGATTAAATTGACACAGTACTGAAAAGTTAGGGACCAAATTGATACAATTGAAAGATTGGAAATCAAATTGAAATATAGTATATAAAATAAAGACCAAATACATATTTTACCTTTTTAATACGTATAACATATTGAAGTAAATCAAAAAAGAGAGGTAATAATTTGTATTCATCCACGTATTTGTAAGCTGAGTTATGTTTTATGTGTTTTTCAATCACCAAAGTTGCATTAAAGTCAAGATCTAATGTTGGGGAGCATGAGGGAGTTTCTTATCTTTACACTCTATTTGAGAGGAGAGAATGGAATTTTAAAAAAAAAAATTAAAATATTCATTCTATTATTTTGTTTAGAATAGAGGAAAATATTTATTTCTCTTTTTTTTCCCCCTTAAATCTTCGATTTCTTATTTCCCCTCAAGATTGGGAGGTTTTTTTTTTCTTCTTCTTCTTCTTTTTTACCACAGGAGGTATTAGGTATAGGAGGAAATAGAAGAAAATATTTATTTCTCTTTTTTCTTTTCCCTTAAATCTTCGAATTTTTATTACCCCTCAAGATTGGGAGGTTTTTTCTTCTTCTTCTTCTTCTTCTTCTTTTTTTTTTTTTTTTTTTTTACCACAGGAGGTTTTAGGTACAAGAGAAAATAGAATTAAGTTTAATGAAATTTTCATTAAAACTCCTAAAATATCTCCATATATTCAGCTCTTTATTTTAAAATAAGGGTATACTAGTATTGTTGTCATAAAATAATTTCATTTCATTCATTTTATGTTACTCCTAATTCTAAACAAAATTATTTGAAACATCCAAACAAAATTACTTAATTCTATTCTATTATGTTCATTTCCAAATGAATGCTTAGTGGCCAAGTTTCTTCCCACTTCCCAGCATTAGTTTTCATTTATCACAAATTGGGATTTATGTTTGCAATGAGAGTTATGTGTAATGAAATTTAGCATCTAAAAAGAACACTAATAGTTTGTTTGAATAAATGAGAAGTATAGAAGAATAAAATAGAAGAAAAAATATAAATTAAATTAATTTATTTAGATATTTTTAAGGAAACTGGGAGAGGAATTTTAATTACTTTCAACGTTAGCTTTACCTTCTTTTTCTTACTTACTCAGTGCTCTCAATTTGAATCAGTCCAGTACTGTAAAGTGTTATCTTTGTCAAGATGAGTGGGTTTGTGGATTTGGATGAGGACACACTTCTCGAAGTGTTCAAGCGCGTGGATATGAAGACGTTACTGCGAGTGGCGTGTGTGAACAAGCTGTGGTACACGACGGCTCAGAACGACCAGCTCTGGTTTCCGCCGATCTCTTTAAGGCTCTCGGCTAGCACGGGCATGAATCGGCGAATCAAAAATAATATGCTTGTGGTCGGAGCCTCCTCCTCCACCGCCGCTTCTTCTGTCGTCGACTCCGGAACTGCGCCGCAGACCCTGTCTCTCGAGGCTGCTTCCGCCGCCGCTGCCAGTGAATCTTAATCTCTCTCTCTCTAGGATTTAGCTTTTCTGGTATGCTAGGGTTTCTGTTTGTACTATTTATGCATTTTCTGTTCCTTATATTATGATTATGATTATGATTGTAATTATGATTACGAAGGTGATGATGATGTAGCCGTTATTATGTTAATATCTGGAGTATTTTTCTTTGTGAAATAATCGTAATGCAGTTCGATTTCTCTGTTTTTCTCTGTATTATTTGGTTTATTGGAATTATACCCTAATTTGTTAGGAATTAGAGATTTTGCTTAATAAACAATGTATATATACCCTAACTTGTTAAAAAAAAAAAGCAATGTAATCGAGAGACTGCATAATGAATTGATGAATGAGAGTCCAAGGTATCAAATTGGAAATGGATTTTTCATTAGTATAGCTTGTTTAGATTGTTTTTTGTGAGCTAGATCAACTTTGCGAATGTTAAGTTATTGATCATGAATTGGATTTGAAATTTCTTTATTTACAAATATCTTAATTGTTTCCCCAGTTTGTATTAGGTTTAGTTCTTAATGCTGTATCTTGTCTGAAACCCAGGCCTTTTATCACGATAGGCTTGTTCCGTACCTTGATCCACTACTGTATCGATAGCATTTCGTGCTGTGGTTTGTAGCCTTTGATTCCACAAGTACTGATGGAGGACCAAGAAATTACCTGACCTCATACATCTGTAATTGTCACAATGGTGTTGTTGAAACTTGCTAGAACATGAATAACTTGTTTTGGTATTCTATGTGCACTCTTATGTAAACCAAGAAGCCCATTCCTACCTGATCCTATTCTTGGTATGGGTTTTGCCATATTTTATCAGCTTGTAAATATATGTGTAAGAACTAAGAAAAAAAAAGAAAAGAAAAAGAGCAAATCCTTCTCTTCCTATTGGTGTGTGTGCTGCGGCTGCTGCCCTATTGATGAAGACTTGGTGTGTGTTTAGTTTCTCATATTTCATGTGAGATGAGTAGATGACCATATCATTAATTCTCTGTGTCAAGGACAGGATAATTGGTGCATCATGTAGTATGACATTTTTGTTTAATGTATACTTAGCATTGTCTGGTTTGAAATTTATCGTATAAGTTTTCCCCCCTAGACTATAACTTTCATTTGTATTAGAAAAATATGGTAGCATACACTTGTATGTGATCCTGCTTTTGTGTGTGCGCGCGACATGTGTGCTCTTATTCTTTTTGGCCCTTAATTACAATTATCCATTTGCTTTGCCAAGAGCCTTGTAGCTCAGTGGCATTGCCTGGTCTTCCCTGTGAGTCAAACCAGGTTCAAATCCCCCCCCCCCCCTCTCCCACTTGGGGTGTCAATGTGTCATGCCATTGCAATATTGGGCACATATTTAGTCCTCTTAATTGGTCGAGGTTTCACTAGTTTCAATCATTCTTTTCATACGATCAACATGATTCTTGCATCATAATGTTGTTGAAATTTGGCAATGTGAGACTTACTTAAAAGAAAGAACTTTTGCAATGAGATGTTTCAGGAACTTTTCATGGAGTATTTTGCTCCAAGTACTAGAAGCAATTGTATTGAAGGTTATTTTATGCTTTTGGAACTCTTATATTTTTGATAATCTAGGTGATGATCCTTAAAAGTTGAAGAACCTTTTCCTTTGTGTTACTACATCACTCTTTTATGAAGCTGCAATGTTCATTTCTGTGTAGATGATTCTAGGACAGACATGAGTGTTTTGGAATAAAGATCCCCTCCAATTGAATCTTCCAATTCCCTCCAATTTTTATTTAGATGTAAGATGTGGCATTTACAAATTAAATAAATGCCACATATTGCACATCCAGATAAAAATGTGAGGGAATTGGAGGATTTAATTGGAGGGGATCGTTTCTCGGGTATTTTCTGGTTAGTGGATGTACATCTTGATGCACCTGCAGCACTGCTTTGTGTTGTATACATAGGTGAAAATTGAGCAGGCGCCACACCTCCTGTGTGGGGTTAGGATCTGCTTACAAGTGGTGTTGTGATAGAATGTGATCTGTTATGGGGCAGAATGTGATCTGTTATGGGGCAAGATGTGGCTTTTAGTTTTTGTGTTTACACCTCGAATTAATATTTTTGTGCTTTTTATCAAGTTGATGTTATTATTTAGATACTGTGTGGTTCAGTCTGCATTAGGTGAATGTCATCATAATTCTGAGCTCTCTAATTGATATGTTATTTATTTTCATCCTCTCTCTCTCTCTCTCTCTCTCTCTCTCTCATATGGATGATTGTGCTATAACCCTCTTGATGCTCTTCACAATGGATGAAATCTATCTCTGTGCTATTGGTCATTGAGCTAAAATACAATCTTTACTATCATCACGGCAAATCATGTCATCTGTTGTTTCTCCTTTTGAGGTTCTGGGCAAATGTACTTAAATCCTCAACACATACATATTCAAATATGCAGGAGCGTTGTGAGCACATCATACATGCACACATTTATTTAGATACTTCTTAAAGTCCTCTTAATTTGACTCACCAAAAACCAAAAGAAAAAGTCCTGATGTTAATGGGAAGAAGGAAGTAGGTAGTCTCTCTTTGCAAACTGACCTCTGTCAGTTACAACTTACAAGAGAAACTGACAAAGGAGTCAGAGATGCCATTTGGAGTAATGCTAGGACACATAAAATGGCGCAACTTTAATTACACTTTCATAATCATGGACAGTATTTGAATATGTTCTCAGCTTGTTGTCTTACCAGTGCCACTGTCTTGGCATGGAGTTGCACACCATCTGATGTCTGCACCTTTTACCTCCCCGACCCGATGATTGATGGTATTCCATCACAGTCTTACAGATATATGTGGATGTTACCATTTAACTTTTAGTTAATGAAATGGTTTGTGTACTTCCCTGTCATTTACGTGGTATGCGTATATGCCTCAACGATTAGCTTGATTGCGTTTTGACTTCGTAAAACCTGGTCTCTCTTTAGCATGATTCCGCATCTCTGAACATCCATTTGTCTGAGGATTAGTTTATGAGTTAAAGCTGTCATTTTTTTTTATTTGGACCGAAATGATTACATTGGACAAAACCCAGATTCCAATAAATGAATTGGGTTTTTAAATATCAAAGTTGGGACATATACAGGATTCAGCAACAGCTTCTTTTGCATTTCCCAGAAGCTGGAAAAAAAACAATCAAAGGCGTATGAGTAAAATGTTAGCAGCGTAAACATTTCTCATAAGTCTTTCAAAGACTGATCCAGCCAAAGCTAGTGTGGCAAAGTTCTTTTGTTTGTTTGTTTTTATTTTTGGTTGATAACGGGAAATTTCTAATGTCAAGGATATATAGGGGAAAGAAAAATATATACATTTTTGGAACTTTGAGTAGAGGTCAGGAGGTTAACAGCTACGATTTGAGTTACGTACTAACTTTTTTTGTTATTTTATTTTATTTTTATGGAAGAGTTAAGTATGTTGTAACGTGGAAAAGAATGATAGAACTAAAATCAGGTGATACAAAAGTTCTTTCTCAAAAAAAAAAAAAAAAATGATACAAAAGTTCAAAATACTAGAAACAAGGAAAAATCAAAATCCTCTGTTTTTAATTATATAATAAATCACTTAATGAAAGGAGATTATCCTTCCATTAGATTAATTGTACCTACGTCGGTGAGTACAAAAGGAAAAAGTAGATTTACAAAAAAACTAAATTTAAATTAAAAAAAAAAAAAAGGATTGGTTAAGGGGGCTGAACTAGAATTGGAAAAATTCCCCAACTCAAAAATCATGTGTTATAATGAAAATACTAAAATAATAAGTACATTTAAATATGTATAACAGATTAAAGTAAACCAAAAAGGAGAGGTAATAATTTGTATTTATCTACATATGTGTAAGCCGAGTTTTATATTTTATGTGTTTTTCAGTCACCAAAGTTGTATTAAAGTCAATATCTAATGTTTGGGTTGTGGGTGAGCTTCTTTATCTTTTTTAAGAATAAACGGCAGAATTTTATTCGAAGAAAGTAATAATTCTATACAAAAGCAAGGTAGCATTATAGATCAACCATACTAAGATTGTACTTGCTACAAAACTCTCTTCACCTAACAAAAAATGCAGCAACTATATACAAATTTACATCAAGGAATGCCTAAGAAAAACAAGACAATCTTACAATCTTAATGTCTTTATTCTTTGTTGGAAGGGAGAAATGCCATTCGAGTGTCTATCGGTATAGTGCAGTAAGACCAAAGAATTAAAAAATTGTGTTCTGTTATAAACTTATGATAAAATGAAACACTAACAACTTTTTTCACCTTAACATTTACATTTAAAGAAGGAAATTTTCCATCTCTTTTTTCTGAGCTCTTAAACAAGTTTTCCCTCTTAATTTTTTACTGTTAAACTACTCTTTTTTTTTTTTTTTAAACAGATAACGTTTAAATTTTTTTTATCCTTTACTTTTATTTTCATCATAAACTGAGTCAACAATATTAAAATAGGTAAGAGTCTTTTAATGGAATGGTGGACCATGAAGAAAAAGTGGCGTAATCCATCATGAGGATGCATGCTTTTGTCAATGCCTCAATGGCTAATGAAGGTATGCTTTTCCTTTGACACTGTCATTTCAGTTTTATTTTTTCTTTTCTAATCTTTTGTCAAAAATTGTTTACCACTATTTGGGACTAGAGCCTATAGATATAATTTACATCCTTAATATTTGTAGATGGCGCAGCTAGATATCACATCGAATATTTTTTTAGGAGATCTTGATAAGATCTAGTAGTTATTCAAGGCTATACAATTTTATTATAATAATATCTTGATGTGAAAAATGTAAAAAAAATTTAAACAGATAGCGTTTAAATATTTTTATCATAAACTAAGTCAAAAAAATTTTAAACAACTGGAAGTCTTTTAGTAAAATAGTAAATCACTATATAAAAATGATGCAGTCTATTATGACAACCTCATAATTTCTCAATGGGAAAAGAGAGTGAAATTAAAAGAATAACAGAATATTCATTCTATTTATTGTGAGAGAATATTTGCTTCTCTTTTTTTCTCTTAAACCCTCAAATTTTCGTTTCCCTCAAGATTAGGAGGTATAGAAGGAAATAAAATTAAGTTTAATAAAATTTTCATTAAAACTCTCAAAATGCCTCTATACTATACATTCAACTCTTTATATTAAAATAAGAGTATATTAGTGTTGTTATCATAAAATAATTTTATTTCGTTCCTTTTATATTACTTTTAATCTTAAACAAAATTACTTATATTTTAGTCTTTTATTTTAAAACGTTCAAACAAAATTACTTAATTTTTTTTTTTTTTTGTTGAGGTTTTTAATTTATTGTATTCGCTTATGATAATAGGTCTTCATCAAATTAAAATACTAATTAATTTTTTTTTAAATGGACAGATATTGAATCTTAAATCTCAATCTCGAGACTTTAACGAGTTAACTAAAAAAGAAAAAGAAAAAAAGGGGGTCACTCAGGTCATCTTTGAATCAGATGCCCTCACAGTTGTCCAAAACCTCCAAGCAAAGGAATTAATTAATGGCAGCTCCGGCCATTTGTACCAAGGAATTATTGCTCTCCTTGAGTCTTTTTGTATTTGGAAAGTTTGTAACCTGAAAAGGGCGTACAACAAAGCAGAGCATGCCCTTGCTCAATTTGCAAAATGTAATGGAACAAACCAAGTGCGGAAAAGGGTCTAGCACATCGTTGAGTCTGACTGCTCTTAGAGCGGTTTCCTTGTTTTTGTTTCATTGTACTTCAATGAAGTTTCAATGAAGTTTACCTTTCTCATCCAAAAAAAAAAAAAAATTATATTTCCATCCAATTCCTTTCTTCCCACTTTCCAGTTTCCAGCATCAATCGCATTGGACAGAAGCATCCAAAACGCGGAAAACGTAGCTGCCGGGAAACGCGCAAAACTCGCTTCCCAAGCGGAGCGTTTCACTTTCGTCGTGCTCCGTATTCGACGAAAGTCGATTGTATTTGAGAATGAAGAACAGGGCAAGAACAAGAAGATGAAGTCGATTGTATTTGTAGTCGAGGAACCAGAACAAAAAGAGGGAAGTGAAACTGGAAAGAGTGAAGAACAGGACGAGAACAAGAAGATGAAGTCGATTGTAGTCGAGGAACAAGAAGAAGAGGGAAGTGAAAGTGGGTTTGTGGATTTGGACCCGGATACGCTTCGCAACGTGTTGAAGCGCGTGGATGTGTTTACGTTAGGACGAGCGGCGTGTGTGAACAAGATGTGGCGCAAGGCGGCTTGGGACAACCGGCTCTGGCAGCAGATCTTTACGCTTCACTACGTGTTGAAGTGCGTGGAACATTCTCAACTGCAAATCTTTTAAGACTCTGCTTCTTGTGGATTATCAGTTCTTTTGTACTGCAAATTTAGCTTTCTTTCTTTAATCTCAACATAAAGCTTTGCTTTTACAATTGTTGGCAGGATACTGAGTTTATGCCTTACTCTTAACTCCCACAATTTTATGCCCTGTATGAGCTTTACAGCAAAAGGTCATAGATGGAATTGATGGCTACTTCAGTGTAGTTGAAATTGTTGTTTGCAAATAGATAGATTATAAGTGCCATCTATTGTGGATTTTGTTGTTCTTCCCAGAGAATGCTGCGGTGCTATCCTCTGCAATATTATTACTATTATTCTAATTCTCTGGGCCAGCCCTGCTCAATATCAATTATTTGGAATATAGGAATGTTGATTGCGAATTTGTTTGTTTGCTGTGCGTTCTTATTTTAGTGTACAGTCACAATGTAATCAAGAGAGAATGCATTACGAATAATGAATGAGAGTCTGACGTATCAGATCGGAAGTGTAGGTACCACCTATTGTTATATTCTTTAATCAATGTTTCATTTATATACCTTGTTTATAATTTTTTTTTTTTTTTTTTTGGTGATCCTAGATCAACTTCAAGAATATAAAATTATAGGTGATGAATTGGATCTGAAACTTCCTAATTTACAAATGTCTTAATTCTTTCCACAATTAAGGATGGGTTTTGCTATATATCCCCACACACCTACAGTCCTGCACACAGAAGTGGTATAGCTCTTAATGCCACATCTTGTTCAAGACCTAGGCACATTATCATGAACAGCTTGTTGGTAACATTCACTATGATGTTGTTGAAACTTGCTAGAACCTGAATCACTCCTTTTGGTATTCTACATGCACTCTTATGTAAACCAATAAGCCCATTCCTATTTGAACCAATTCTTGGTACAGGTTTGGCCATATTATATCGTCTCAATAAGTTAGAATATCTATATAGTGTACTCAAGATATGTGTAAGAAAAAAAAAAATTGGTTGCTGATGCTTCCCTTTCTACCAGTGTGTGCTACCCCATTGACGCATGTGTTTAGTTTCTCATCTTTCAAGTGAGATGACTTTATTTTTCAACTTCTGTGCCGAGGACAAGCTGATTGATGTATTATGTAGTATGGCATATTTCTGTTTACTGTATGCATGGCATTGCCTGGTTTAAACCATCCCCCCAAAGACTATAGTTTGATTCAATCATTTCCCAACAACCTGTACTGTTTATCATTTCTAAGCTAATCTTCATGAGTTTCTCATGTCAGTTTCAACTTTAAGAATTATCTTGCTTTTTTGGTTTCCATTATACTTACTACTTTTTACATTTATCTGTAATTTGTTGATTTAATTGCAGAAGTTCTTCTGTACTGTTGGGCCAATAAGATTACACATGGGCTTTTTACTGCTCTTGAGTTAAAATATTGTTCAAACATTGTTTTTCTACTTTTGTTTGGTCTTTAAATGAGCAAATATCAATGCACACGTTAGATCTCTTTAAATAAAAATTAGGATGTTATAAATTTGTCCAATGCAACTGTGTGCATACTACTGAGTCCTAATTCTGCTCGGCCCTTAATTATGATTGTTTATATTGTTTTTGCTCAAAACCATATCTGTATTTGTACTAGAAAACAATGGTAGCATATGCTTGTTTGTGATCTTGCTTTTGTGTGTGTTTGTGTGGTGTGTGCACTTATTCATTCTGGCCCTTAATTACATTTATCTATTTTCCTTGCCAAGGGCCTTGTAGTTTAGTGCCATTGCTTGGTCCCCTTTATGAGGAGACCCAGGGTTTGAAACCCCTCCCCACTTGTTACATTGAATTATCAACCAAAAAAAAATCCTTTTTGATTGTCCTTATACCTTGTCTATATGTGTATTAGGAAAGCATGGTAGTATATACTTGTATGTGATCTTGCTTCAGGTGTCATTCCATTGCAATATGTGGCATATATTTAGTCCTCTTAATTGAATGAGGTTTCATTGGTGTCAATCATTCTTTTCACTGTGATCAGTATGATTCCTTTCTCATAAATTTTTTAAAATATTGTAATGAGATTGAGACACTTTCTAAAAAGAAAAAAATCTTGCAATGAAAGGTTACTGTATTGAAGGCTATGCTTTTGAAGCTCTTATATTTCTGATAATCTAGTTGATGCTCCTTATAAGAAAAAAAGAACCTTTTCCTTTGTGCTACTACATCACTCTTTTATGAGGCTGAGACGTTCTTTTCTGTGCTATATTTAAGAAATATTCTTATCAAATGTTCCTTTTTGTCAAATTGAGCATGATATCACAATGGAATTAGCTAATCTTGCACGGATCTTTCTTGTCAAGATATGATAGCAGTACAAGCATTTTATAATTTATATTACATTTGGAAGTTTATAAAAGAGTGGAATGGAATGGATTGAGCAGATCATAAAAAAAGTTAATGGAATTGAAGGGAATATGGTTTATTTTCTCTACTGTGCTTAAGAAGAAAGCATATAGCACAGATCTTGCTGACCTATGCGTTAGTTACAGGATGCAATTTGATGCAAGATCTTGCTTCCTGTTTGTGCTGAAAGGATCTTGTTGAGCTTTTGTCAGGTTGGTATTCATGGTTCATCATATCTCTAGGGGCTATGATGTCTTATCATGTAAATCATGTCTTACCTTAGACCTCACAGCTTTCTTTCCTTTGGTATTTTGATAATAGTTTATAATTGTGGACAAATATGTGTCTGTTCTCAACTTGTTGTCTTACCTGTGCCCCTCCTTGTCTTGGCATGGAGTTGCACACCATCTGCTGTCTGCATATTTTACCCCCTTGTTGCTTGTTGGTATTCCAATAAAGATCTATCATCTATGTGGATGTTACCGTTTATCTTTTAATTAGTGAAATGGTTTGTGTAATTCCCTGTCATCCAAGTGGTATATGCTTCAATGGTTAGCTTGTTTGCATTTTTTTACTTTGTAAAACTTGGTCTCTCTCTAACATGATTCCACACTTCTTGAACATCCATTTGTCTGAGTATAACTGGATGTGGCATTTTATTAAGAAAACATGGGTTTTACTTTTTTGCATTGGATACAATTCTCATCACATGCTACTTTACCCCCTTGTTGCTTGTTGGTATTCCAATAAAGATCTATCATCTATGTGGATGTTACCGTTTATCTTTTAATTAGTGAAATGGTTTGTGTAATTCCCTGTCATCCAAGTGGTATATGCTTCAATGGTTAGCTTGTTTGCATTTTTTTACTTTGTAAAACTTGGTCTCTCTCTAACATGATTCCACACTTCTTGAACATCCATTTGTCTGAGTATAACTGGATGTGGCATTTTATTAAGAAAACATGGGTTTTACTTTTTTGCATTGGATACAATTCTCATCACATGCTACTGAAATGAGGTATTTTTGCTATGTATTTCCCCTTAGTATTGCTACTTTTTAGTTTCCTATGTCTAGTACTGATCACACTGTCAACCTGTGTGAATAATAGAACACTTTCAATTAGGCACCAGAAATACATAGTCTACATCTTTAAGTTAAAACTACCACCAAAGGTAGCCCACATCTTTAAGTAAAAACCACCACCAAAGGTGAGGTTTGATATTCTATAGATTGAGGACGAGGCTCCTGATTTCCCAAGCTCCTCAAGTTAAGCTGACCCACTGCTATTGGGAAACCAACACCTGTGCTGATGCTCTCACTAGAATAGGAACCAAGCAAACTGCTGTTTTTATTTTTATAAAACCCCCTTCCCCCCCCCCCCAACAAGTCTTTTGAACTCCTTTCTTTCAGACCTCTATGGCCTTTATCATTTCAGGATTTGTCCTGCTCCTGATGGAGCTCCCTTTGTTTCTTAGTTGAATGTATGTTCCAGTTTACCCAAAAAAAAAAAACATAAACTCCAGATTGGGCTTGTTCATGCAAAATTATGTGGATATGTTTAGCAGCTTGTGAATACGGGCCTAGGAAGGAGGAACATTGCCAACTGCCACTGTTTAACAGAGTGTCCTTCTTAAGGGTTATTTTCTTTGAGGATTGTTGGTTCTTTTTAGCTAGAAATTAAGCTTTCTGTTTCCGATTTATATTTGGCAACATACTAAGGTTTTTATGTATATCTTTATTGCCCATGGTTGATCCTTGTGCTTATAATTTGTGCAAGAAATTAGGCTATACAATTGTGATCTTAGCCTTATTCTTTCCAAAGAAGGCACGTGGCTTCCAAAAAGTGGATTTTGTTTGTGTTTGTTTTTTGAGAAACCCATTTTAGCCATGAACTGGGAGAATGCTGCAGATTTTACCTACTGCAATATTATTACATTATTCTAATTCTTTGGGCCAGCTCAGTATCAATTTTCAATTGTTTTAACTATAGGGAAGTTGATCACCAATTTATTTGTTTGATGTTTTTGTTAAGGAGAAGACAGATAATGATGGGGTTGGATATGCAGAAAGTTCTGTTTAAATGAACCTTTTTGACTTGCTCAAAAATATTCACATGACAATCGATGTACTTTCAGTGTGCTTGTTTTTATGATGGTTTAAAAAACAGTTTGATGAGATGACAAGTTGTGACACATTTTTTCATATACCCATCACAACTTGTCATCTCAATGAATTGTATTGAAGGTTATTTTATGCTTTGGAACTATTATATTTCTGATAATCTAATTGATGCTCCTTAAATATTGAAGAACCTTTTCCTTTGTATTACTACATCACTCTTTTATAGAGCTACATTCATTTCTGTGTAGATGATTCTAGGACAGACATGAGTTTTTTGGAATAAAGATCCCCCCCATTTGAATCTTCCAATTCCCTCCAATTTTTATTTAGATGTAAGATGTGGCATTTACAAATTAAGTAAATGCCATGTGTCGCACATCTGGATAAAAATGGGAGGGAATTGTAGGCTTCAATTGGAGGGATCCTTTCTCGGGTATTTTCTGGTTAGTGGATGTACATCCTATTGCACCTGAAGCACTGTTTTGTGTTGTAGACATAGGTGAAAATTGAGCAGGCACCACTCCTCTTGTGTGGGGATAGGATCTGCTTACAAGTTTTGTTGTGATAGAATGTGATCTGTTATGGGGCAAGATGTGACTTTTAGTTTCTATGTTTAAATCTCGAATTAATATTTTTGTGTTTTTATCAAGTTGATTTTGCTATTTTGATACTGCATGGTTCAGTCTGCATTAGGTGATGTCATCATAATTCTGAGTTCTCTAATTGATGATGTTATTTGTTTCTCATCCAATCTCTCTCTCCCTCTCTCCATCTTATATGGATAATTGTGCTATAAACCTCTTTTGATGCTCTTCACAATGGATGAAAATCTCTGTGCTATTGGTCACCGAGCTGAAATAGAATCTTTACTATCATCTCAGCGAATACTGTCATCTGTTGTTTCTCCTTTTGAGGTTCTGGGCAAATGTACTTAAATCCTCAACACATACATATTCAAATATGCAGGAGCGTTGTCAGCACATTATAAATACACACATTTATGTAGATACTTCTAATAGTCCTCTTAATTTGACTTACCAAAGACACAAGAAAAAGTCTTGATGTTAATGGGAAGAAGAGAAGTAGGTAGTCTCTCTTTGCAAACTGACCTGTGTCTGTCTGTCTGATACAAGAGAAACTAACAAAGGAGTCGGGGATGCTATTTGGAGTAGTGCTAGGAATCCATAAAATGACACAACTTTGATTACACTTTTATAATCATGGACAAAATTTGAATCTGGTCTCAGCTTGTTGTCTTACCAGTGCCGCTTTTTTGGCATGGAGTTGTACACCATCTGATGTCTGCACCTTTTACCTCCCTGTTGATTGATGGTATTCCATTACAGTCTTTGCAGATATATGCGGATGTTGCCAATTAACGAAACGGTTTGTGTATTTCCATGGCATTTATGTGGTATACGTATATGCTTCAACGATTAGCTTGATTGCGTTTTTGACTTTTTAAAACTTGGTCTCTCTCTAGGATGATTCCACATCTCTGAACATCCATTGTCTGAGGATAAGTTTATGAAGAGTTAAAGCTGTCATTTTTTATTTAGACCGAAATGTTTACATTGGACAAAACCCAGTTTCCAATAAATGAATTGGGTTTCTAAATATCAAAATTGAGACATACAGCAACAGCTTCTTTTGCATTTCGCAGAAGCTGGGAAAAAAATCAAAGACTTTTAAGAGCACTAACAATTGTGGTGCTAAATAGCTATATAAATATTTTTAGCACCACTAATACTTAAAATGTATGTTGTAGCTAAAATTTTTTAGCCTTTTGCTACAGTGCACAGCCGAGTCATTATAGGAAGAAGCTAAAAGAAATAATTACGAGAACATGTGGCAAGTTTTCATTGGTAGAGTATAAAGTGGAGTAAGAAAAATGAGACAGAAGATTTAGACTCTGCACAGCCAGCCATTACAGGAAGAAGCTAAAAGAAATAATAATATTTTATTAAACTCTCTCTCTTCTCTCATTAAACAAATTTTTTTTTCTTTTTTTTTTCTCTCACTCTCCGGCTTCTCTTCTCTCCTCCTTTTTTATTTTTTATTTTTTTTCTCTCTCTCATCGGCAGTTCTTCCACCACAACCCGGAGGTTCGTCACACTACACTTTTAAGTTTTAACTTCATCTGCGTTTTTCATTTTTAATTTTTTTTGTTTTCTATTTGATTGTGGATTTTATTGGTTGATGGTGTATGGATTCATGTAGGCTTTGATTTCTTTTTACTATCTTTATTGTAAATTTTGTGGATTTGCAAATGGGTTTAGTTCTTTTTAGTTTCTTTTATTCATTATTGCTATGATAATCTCATGTGGGTTTTCTTGATTGACTGTTTGTAAATTTATATTCATATAAATCTGGTTGCTTTTGTTACTTTTTATTGTATATTTTGTGTTCTTTTGCAATTGGGTTTGTTCTGATTATTGTATACAACATTACTTTTTTCAAGATTGGGTTTTGCATATTATCAAAAACAAAAACAAAAAAAAGATTGAGTTTTGCAACTGGGTATTTTTTTGGTCGGTGTTATTTGTTTCTCCAAACTGATGGGTTAGGGTGCTTCATAGACATTTGGAGGCTTGGATCCAATGATTTTCATTTGGAGGCTGTGTGGTTTTCCTTAATTTTTAATTGATGGATTGTGGGTCCTTGTAATCCAGCCCTTTCTATTGGTTTTGATCAAGTGGGCAGGGAAGTTCATGCAGATATGATTGTTACATTCTTTCTTCATATTATTGAAATCTGGATGTATTGGATTTTTGGCTGTAGTTCGGGGTTGCTTTTCTTGGCTTGATAGTTGTTGTTAGGTGGTTGTTGTTGGTTGGCCGTGGCTGTGGATTGTTAGGGGCGGAGCTAGGAATTTTTGTTTGGGGCCAAGTTGCAGCACTAATATATTTATCAATACAACCATCATATATATATATATATATATACAATTTTTTATTTGATAAGTTATATATACACACACAAAAAAAAAAAAAAACTTAGTATTTACGATCAAAGTTATGTTTGATGAAGATCTTTATAAAATAAAATTCATTTTTTCCATTCTCATAGTGAAATTCTTAAAAAGTTTCATTTTAAATATAAATTATCAAATTTTATACTAAAATAAAAAATCTTTCAATTGAACTAATGAAAATTTAAAAAACATGCAACTAAAGACATTAAAATAAGTTAAGTTTCAAACATATTTAAAGCTATCTTGCTCTAATTTATTGTGTGTCAACTAAAGACACATTTCATGTGTAGTTTAGTTACAAGATTTTTTTGATGAGTCGATGACTTGTTTGATGTCACACTTTATCAAATATTTAACAGATGTAAGAACACATTTTACAATAAAAAATAGAATTGCAAAAAATAAATTTATATTTCTATAACTATTCAACCAATTATTTTTTTTAAGAGCACCATTGGACTAATTCAAATATTTAGAAGGCCAATTCTTATTTTTATAGACTAAACTTTGAAATTACTAAAATAATTATATATATAATTTAAAATTTTTCAAAATTTTGGGGGGCCATGGCCCCCCAACCTTCAACACAGCTCCGCCCTTGTGGATTGTGGCATTGATCAGTTTATGGTTTTTTTTTTTGTAGTAAGATGTATTATTTTATTGTAGTAGATATATTATTTTATTATGTTAAAAGCTAAAATAAATTCACTATGCTGGACGTTTTGTAAAATGAGTAGGTAAAAAAATTAAGTAGTTTTTTTTTTTTTTTGTGCCAAATAGCTAAAAATCTAGCTCCAGTGTAGAAGCTCTAATGAGTAAAATGTCAGCAGTGAAAACATTTCTCATAAGTCTTTCAAAGACTGATCCAGCCAAAGCTAGTATGGCAAAGTTTGTTTGTTTGTTTGTTTGTTTTTTTTGGGGTTGATATCGGGAAATTTCTAATGTTGAGGATACATGGGGGAAAGAAAAATATATGCATTTATGGAACTTTGAGTAGTGGCCAGTAGGTTAATAGCTGCGATTTGAGCTATGTTTCTTTCTTTCTTTCTTTTCTTTTTTATTTTATTTTTATTTTTTATGGAAGAGTTAATTATGTTGTAACATGAAAAAGAATGATAGAATTGAAATCAGGTGATACAAAAATTCTTTCTCAAAAAAAAAAAAAAAATGATACAGAAGTTCAAAATATTAGAAGCAAGGAAAAATCATTAGTAGTCGAAATTTTAATGTAACAATCAATTGGAAAATTCCCCAACTAAAAAATAATGTGTTATAATGAAAATACTAAATTAACAAGTACATATAAATATGTATAACAGATTAAAGTAAACCAAAAGGGAGTGCTAACAATTTGTATTTATCTACATGTTTGTAAGCTGAGTTATATTTTATGTGTTTTTCAGTCACCGAAGTTGCATTAAAGTCAATTTCTAATGTTTGGGGTGTGGGTGAGCTTCTTTAATGGATCACCATTTCATTAAAAAACTCACAACTGTTTAAAAATTTGTTAAGTTTATGATAAAAATAAAAGTAAAAAATAGAAAAAATTAAACGTTATTTGTTTTAAAAAAATAAAAAATTAAAAGAGCAGTGTAAATAGTAAAAAAAATTAAGAGGGAAAATCTGTTTAAGTGCTCAGAAAAGAAAAAGAAAAAAAAAAAAAAAAGAGAGGAAAATTTCCTTCTTTAATGGCAATTGTTAAGGTGAAAAAATTGTTTGTGTTTCATAATATCATAACAGAACATAGTTTTTTAATTCTTTGTTCTTAGTGCACTACATCGATAGACACTCAAATGATTGATGGGGTTATGTTTTTGTCGAATGCCTCAATGACTGATGAAGGTATGCTTTTCCTTTGACGCTGTCATTTCAATTTATTTTTTATTTTCTAATTTTTTGTCAAAAAGTGTTTGCCAGCCTATAGATACAATTTACCTCCTTAACATTTGTAGATGGCGCAGCTAGATCTCACATCTAATAATTTTTAGGAGATGTTGATAAGATCTAGTAGGTATTCAAGGCTATACGATTTTATTATAATAATATCTTGATGTGAAAAATGTATAAAAAAAATAGATAGTGTTTAAATATTTTTATCTTTACTTTTATTTTTATCATAAAATTTTAAACAACTGGGAGTTTTTGAGTAAAATTTTAAACAAAAATGATATGATCCTCTATGATAACCTTATAATTTCTCGATGGGAGAAGAGAATGAAATTAAAAGAATAATAGAATATTCATTCTATTATTTTGTTTGGATGTGAGAGAATATTTATTTCTATTTTTTTTCTCTTAAATTCTCGAATTTTCGTTTCTCTCAAAATTGGGAAGTATAGAAAGAAATAGAATTAAGTTTAATCAAATTCTCATTAAAACTCTCAAAATACCTCTATACATTCAACTCTTTATCGGTATATATTAAGAGGATTCAGAAAGTTAGTTATTACAATTTTTTCTGTCAAAAATACCCCTAAATTAATTAACCAACCATTTAAAAATGGGGTTAAAGTAATAAATTGGCAAAAGAAAGTTAGTTATTTTTTTTTTTTTATCAAAAATACCCTTACCTAAAACTTAAAAATATGGTTAAAATAGTAAATTGACAAAAATAATAAATTATTACATCTACGTTGAAATGCCTTTATGTTTCTAATAAACTCCTATTTTTACGTTGATTTAAATTTCCACATCTATTTACTAACTCCCTACAAAATAAGATCACTCTTTTGTTAGTTTTGAAACTCCTCTAATCTACAAAACTCTCCCCCACGTATTCATCACACTCTTAGATTTTTTTTTTTTTTTTTTTTTTGTGATTGGAAAAAGTATAAATCTCAAATTATAATAAATACAAAAATTATTAATCTTTACCTAAAAAATAGAAGAGTCTTTCACGCACGTGCTCAAAAACTAGTATTAAAATAAGAGTATATTAGTATTGTTGTCATAAAATGATTTTATTTCATTCCTTTTATATTACTCTTAACCTTAAATAAAATTACTTATATTTTTTTAAACATTCAAACAAAATTACTTACGCTCCGTTTGTTTTAATGAAAAACTTTGTGTAAAGGTAGTTTTCCTTATTTTCCAATAATTTGTAGCATAAAAAAATGAGTCAAAGAAAAACTATCTTTGGTTAATATAAAAAGTATGGCTTATTTTTAGAGATTGTTTTCCATTAATTTTTTTTAGAAAACAACTCTATCTCACATCAAGGTAAATAAAAGAAGTTAAGAGATTGTTTTTCAACTTATTTAAAGTTACTACCAAATATTAAAAAATGAAATAATTTTATAAAAAATACATTTTAAAAAATGACTTATTTTTTAAAAAATATTATTATCGGAACAAACAGAGCCTTAATTTCATTCTATTATATTCCTGTGTGGTCTACTCTCGTTCTATTTCTATTAAATACCTTTCTTCCCACTTTCCAGCATTAATAGCATTGGACAGAAGCATCCATTTTGCCAAAAATGGATGATAATCGTGGTCACACGCTTGAAGCTTTTGTATTTTTGTTTGATGTCAAAAATTTTCATTTATCACAATTTGGGATTATTTTTGTTGGAGGTCAAAAAATTTCATTGATCACAATATGGGAATTACATTTGCAATGAGATTTGCGGGAAAGAAGAGGAGCGTTTCTCATTTTTGTCGTGTTCCTTATTCGTAACCCACCGTCTAAAACTGTAAAACCCTAAATCCCCAACTATATATTTCATCCCTTCTTAGATCTGAATGTGATATGACAAGCCGCCAAGCCGCAAGTAAAGTGTTGTGTTTGTCGAGATGTGTTGTCCTCGTGGTCGTGGGCTAGGAGAGAATGAGAACAGTCGATTGTGGATTTGGACCAGGATACGCTTCGCAACGTGTTGGAGCGTGTGGATGCGTTACGTTACTACGAGCGGAGGGTGTGAACAAGCTGTGGCGCAAGGTGGCTCGGGACGACCGGCTCTGGGAGCCGATCGCTTTAAGGCTCTGGGCTGGCAGTGGCAAGCTTGAGTGCATAGATGAAATGACACATTATATCCGCTTCCGTGCGGTGGGCTTCCGTACGGCCGTCCGCCACTGGATTTACTCATATGTAGGAAAGCCCAACTTAAATACACCATCGGATTACAATTCGATTCCGGATTTTTATTCGATCGATCCGCAGGTCTTCTCGAGTCAGATAGGACCCTGGGTTCAGAATTAAAGACAAAATCTCTTTTTCATTCCCCACACCGAGGAAGTGACGCATAACCGTGGCTGATGATTTCGGGAAGCTTTGCAGGTTTTTGATGATTAGATCTGTTCTCAGCTTGTTGTGTTGTGGGTATTACCAATTACTATGTTTTAGTTAATGTAGTGGTTTGTGAATTGTGGATTTATATCAACTATTAGAGCATCCACTGACTAAATTTGCATAAATGAAAAAAAATCACTAATTTTACACATTTTGATGGCAGTACAATGCCTTAAAAGCATATTATGGATAATGACCTCATTTCTGAACTTTGTATCACAAATTAAATTATATAAGCATGGTATTTTTGCTATCTATTTTGCCAAAGTATCGCCACTTTTTTGGTTTCCTATGTCCAGTATATCATCTTGTTAACACCTGAGTGAATAGCAGAACATTGTCAATTAGGCACCAAAAAATGCACAGAAGAGCTTACAACTTTAACTTATAAAACCACCAACAAAAGTTAGGTTTGATATTCTTTTTTACCATTACTCAATAACATGAACTCTAGAATCCATGCCTTGACAGTTGGAAGTTGGAGCATTCTCAACTGTAACTCTTTTAAGACTGCTTCTTGCGGATTATCAGTTCTTTTGTGCTGCAAATTAAGCTTTCTTTCTTTAATCTTAAAATAAAGCTTTGCTCTTACAATTGTTGGCAGCATACTGGGTTTTTTTTATGCATCTTTATTCCCTGTGGTTGATTGTCATGCTTATCATTTGTGCAAGAAATTAGGCTATACATTGAGATCCTTACCAATATATCTTGGACATGTGCTTACTCTTAACTCCCTAAATTTTATGCCCTATATGAGCTTTACAGCAAAAGGTCATAGATGGAATTGATGGCTACTTCAGTGCAGTTGAAATTGTTGTTTGCAAATAGATAGATTATTAGTGCCATCTATTGTGGATTTTTTTGTTCTTCCCAGAGATGGCGTATTTTAGCCATGGAGTGGGAGAATGCTGTAGATGCTATCCTCTGCAATATTATTACTATTATTCTAATTCTCTGGGCCAGCCCTGCTCAATATCAATTACTTGGAATATAGGAATGCTGATTGCTAATTTATTTGTTTGCTGTGCTTTTTTATTTTAGTGTAAGGTCACAATGTAATCAAGAGAGAATGCATTACGAATAATGAATGAGAGTCTGAGGTATCAGATTGGAAGTGTACGTACCATCTATTGTTATATTCTTTAATCAATGTCTCATTAATATACCTTGTTTAGATTTTTTTTTTTTTTGGTGACCCTAGATCAACTTCAAGAATATAAAGTTATAGATGATGAATTGGATCTGAAACTTCCTTATATACAAATGTCTTAATTCTTTCCCCAGTTAACGTTGGGTTTTGCTATATGCCCACACACACCTGCGCACAGAAGTGGTATAGCTCTTAATGCCACATCTTGTTCAAGACCTAGGCACATTATCATGAACGGCTTGTTGCATACCCTGATTACTACTGTCCCTCTTTTCGTAGCCTTGAATCCTCCACAGGTACCAATGGAGGACCAAGAAAAATTACCCTACCTGATCCATCTGTAACATTCACTATGATGTTGTTGAAACTTGCTAGAACCTGAATCACTCCTTTTGGTATTCTGCATGCACTCTTATGTAAATATCGTCTCAATAAGTTAGAATATCTGTATAGTGTACTCAAGATATGTGTAAGAAAAAAAATTGGTTGCTGATGCTTCCCTTTCTACCAGTGTGTGCTGCCCCATTGATGCATGTGTTTAGTTTCTCATCTTTCAAGTGAGATGACTTTATTTTTCAACTTCTGTGCCGAGGACAAGCTGATTGATGTATCATGTAGTATGGCAGATTTCTGTTTACTGTGCATGGCATTGCCTGGTTTAAACACACCCCCCCCCCCCAAGGATATATTTGATTCAATCATTTCCCGAACCTGTACTGTTTATTATTTCTAAGCTAATCTTCATGAGTTTCTCATGTCAGTTTCAACTTTAAGAATTATCTTGCTTTTTTGGTTTCTATATACTTGCTACTTTTTTACATTTATCCGTAATTTGGTGATTTAATTGCAGAAGTTCTTTTGCACTGTTGGGGCAATAGGATTACACATGGGCTTTTACTGCTCTTGAGTTGAAATATTGTTCAGATATTGTTTTTCTACTTTGTTTTGTCTTTAAATGAGCAAATATCAATGCACACATTAGATCTCTTTAAATCAAAATTAGGATGTTATAAATTGTCCAAAGAAACTGTGTGCGTACTACTGCGTACTTATTCTGCTTGGCCCTTAATTATGATTTTTATATTTTTTTGCTTAAACAATATGTATTTGTACTAGAAAACAATGGTAGCATATGCTTGCTTGTGATCTTGCTTTTGTGTGTGTTGGTGTGTGTGTGCTTATTCCTCCTGGCCCTTAATTACATTTATCTATCTTGCTTGCCAAGGGCCTTGTAGTTCAATGCCATTGCTTGGTCCCCTTTATGAGGAGAAATAGGGTTTGAAACCCCTCCCCACTTGTTACATTGAATTATCAACCAAAAAAAAAATCCTTTTTGCTTGTCCATACACCTTGTGTATATGTATATTAGGAAAACAAGGTAGTATATACTTGTTTGTGATCTTGCTTCGGGTGTCATGCCATTGCAATATGTGGCATATATTTAGTCCTCTTAATTGAATGAGATTGCTTTGGAGTCAATCATTCTTTTCACTGTGATCAGTATGATTCCTTCCTCATAAATTGTATGAAATATGGTAATGAGACTGAGACATTTACTAAAAAGAAAGAAATCTTGCAATGGAAGGTTACTGTATTGAAGGTTATGCTTTTGAAGCTCTTATATTTCTGATAATCTATTTGATGATCCTTACAAGAAAAAAAGAACCTTTTCCTTTCTGCTACTACATCACTCTTTTATGAGGCTGAAATTTTCTTTTCTGTGTTACATTTAAGAAATATTCTTATCAAATGTTCCTTTTTGTCAAATTGAGCATGATATCACAATGGAATTAGCTAATCTTGCACAGATCTTTCTTGTCAAGATATGATAGCAGTACAAGCATTTTATAATTTATATTACATTTGGAAGTTTATAAAATAGTGGAATGGAATCGATTGAGCAGATCATAAAAGAATTTAATGGAATTGAAAGGAATATGGTTTATTTTCTCTACTGTGCTTAAGAAGAAAGCATATAGCACAGATCTTGCTTACCTATGTGTTAGTTACAGGATGCAATTTGATGCAACATCTTGCTTAATGTTTGTGCTGAAAGGATCTTGTTGAGCTTTTGTCAGGTTGGTATTGATGGTTCATCATATCTCTAGGGGCTCTGATGTCTTATCATGTAAATCATGTCTTACCTTAGACCTCACCTTTTTCAAATATGTTTAGTTTGTAGCTTTCTTTCCTCTGTTATTTTGATAATAGTTTATAATTATGGACAAATATGGGTCTGTTCTCAACTTGCTGTCTTACCTGTGCCCCTCTTTGTCTTGGCATGGAGTTGCACACCATCTGCTGTCTGCATATTTTACCTCCTTGTTGCTTGTTGGTATTCCAGTAAAGATCTATCATCTATGTGGATGTTGCCATTTATCTTTTAATTGGTGAAATGATTTCTGAAATTCCCTGTCATCCATGTGGTATATGCCTCAATGGGTAGCTTGTTTGCATTTTTTTACTTTGTAAAACTTGGTCTCTCTCTAACATGATTCCACACTTCTTGAACATCCATCTGTCTAACTGGATGTGGCATTTTATTAAGAAAACATGGGTTTTACCTTTTTTCCATTGGATACAATTCTCATCACATGCTACCGAAATGAGGTATTTTTGCTATATGTTTCCCGTTAGTATTGCTACTTTTTAGTTTCCTATGTCTAGTACTGATCACACTGTTAACCTGTGTGAATAATGGAACGCTTTCAATTAGGCACCAGAAATACATAGCCTACATCTTTAAGTTAAAACCACCACCAAAGGTAGCCCACATCTTCAAGTAAAAACCACCACCAAAGGTGAGGTTTGATATTCTAAAGATTGAGGACGAGGCTCCTGATTTCTCAAGCTCCTCAAGTTAAGGTGACCCACTGCTATTGGGAAACCAACACCTGTGCTGATGCTCTCGCTAGAATAGGAACCTAGCAAAGCTGTATTCCCCCCCCCCCCCCCCCCCACCCCCCCCCCCCCCCAAGCAAGTCTTTTGAACTCCTTTCTTTCAGACCTCTATGGCCTTTATCATTTCAGGCTTTGTCCTGCTCCTGATGGAGTTCCCTTTTTTTTCTTACTTGAATGTATTTTCCAGTTTACCCAAAAAAAACATAGACTCCAGATTGGGCTTGTTCATGCAAAATTATGTGGATATGTTTAGCAGCTTGTGAATATGGGCCTAGGAAGTTGGAACATTGCCAACTGCCACTGTTTAACAGTGTCCTTCTTGCGGGTTATCTTCTTTGAGGATTGTTCGTTCTTTTTAGCTGGAAATCAAACTTTCTGTTTCTGATTTATATTTGGCAACATACTAAGGTTTTTATGTATATCTTTATTGCCAATGGTTGATCCTCGTGCTTATAATTTGTGCAAGAAATTAGGCTATACAATTGTGATCTTAGCCTTATTCTTCCCAGAGAAGGCACGTGGCTTGCAAAAAGTGGATTTTATTTGTGTTTGTTTTTTGTGAAACCCATTTTAGCCATGAACTGGGAGAATGCTGCGATTTTACCTACTGCAATATTATTACATTATTCTAATTCTTTGGGCTAGCTCAGTATCAATTTTCAAATGTTTTAACTATAGGAAAGTTGATCGCCAATTTATTTGTTTGATGTTTTTGTTAAGGAGAAGAAAGATAATGATGGGGTTGGATATGCAGAAAGTTCTGTTTAAACGAACCTTTGACTTGCACAAAAATATTCACATGACAATCGATGTACTTTCAGTGTGCTTGTTTTTATGATGGTTTAAAAAACAGTTTGATGAGATGACAAGTTGTGACACATTTTTTCATATACCCATCACAACTAGTCATCTCAGCGAATTGTGTTGAAGGTTATTTTATGTTTTTGGAACTATTATATTTCTGATAATCTAATTGATGCTCCTTAAATATTGAAGAACCTTTTCCTTTGTATTACTACATCACTCTTTTATGGAGCTGTAACATTCATTTCTGTGTAGATGATTCTAGGACAGACATGAGTTTTTTGGAATAAAGATCCCCCCCATTTGAATCTTCCAATTCCCTCCAATTTTTATTTAGATGTAAGATGTGGCATTTACAAATTAAATAAATGCCATGTGTCGCACATCTGGATAAAAATGGGAGGGAAGTGTAGGCTTCTGTTGGAGGGATCCTTTCTCGGGTATTTTCTGTTTAGTGGATGTACATCCTGATTCACCTGAAGCACTGCTTTGTGTTGTATACATAGGTGAAAATTGAGCAGGCACCACACCTCCTGTGTGGGGATAGGATCTGCTTACAAGTGGTGTTGTGATAGAATGTGATCTATATAGGGCAAGATGTGACTTTTTGTTTCTGTGTTTACATCTCGAATTAATATTTTTGTGCTTTTTATGATGTTGTTATTTAGATACTGCGTGGTTCAATCTGCTTAGGTGAATGTCATCATAATTCTGAGTTCTCTAACTGATGATGTTATTTGTTTCTCATCCAATCTCTCTCTCCCTCTCTCCATCTCACATGGATGATTGTGCTATAAACCTCTTTTTATGCTCTTCACAATGGATGAAAATCTCTGTGCTATTGGTCACCGAGCTGAAATAGAATCTTTACTATCATCTCGGCGAATACTGTCATCTGTTGTTTCTCCTTTTGAGGTTCTGGGCAAATGTACTTAAATCCTCAACACATACATATTCAAATATGCAGGAGCGTTGTCAGCACATTATAAATACACACATTTATGTAGATACTTCTAATAGTCCTCTTAATTTGACTTACCAAAGACAAAAGAAAAAGTCCTGATGTTAATGGGAAGAAGAGAAGTAGGTGGTCTCTCTTTGCAAATTGACCTCTGTTAGATACAAGAGAAACTAACAAAGGAGTCAGAGATACTATTTGGAGCAGTGCTAGGAACCCATAAAATGACACAACTTTGATTAACACTTTTATAATCATGGACAATATTTGAATATGTTCTCAGCTTGTTGTCTTACCAGTGCCACTGTATTGGCATGGAGTAGCACACCATCTGATGTCTGCACCTTTTACCTCCATGTTGATTGATGGTATTCCATTACGGTCTTTACAGATATATGTGGATGTTGCTAGTTAACGAAACGGTTTGTGTATTTCCATGGTATTTATGTGGTATACGTATATCCCTCAACGTTTTTGACTTTGTAAAACTTGGTCTCTCTCTAGCATGATTCCACATCTCTGAACATCCATTGTCTGAGGATAAGTTTAAAGCTGTCATTTTTTATTTAGACCGAAATGTTTACATTGGACAAAACCCAGTTTCCAATAAATGAATTGGGTTTTTAAATATCAAAATTGAGACATACAACAACAGTTTCTTTTGCATTTTGCAGAAGCTGGGAAAAAAATCAGACTTTTAAGGAGCACTAGCAACAGTGGTTCTAAATAGCAATATAGCTATTTTATTAAGCTCTCTCTTCTCTCGTTAAAGAAATATTTTATCTTTTCTTTCTTTTTCTCTCACTCTCCGGCTTCTTTTCTCTCCATTTTTTTTTCTTTTTTCCTCTCTCTCTCTCTCTCTCTCATCGGCAGTTCTTCCACCACAACCTAGAGGTTTGTCACACTACTTTTAAGTTTTAACTTCATCTGCGTTTTTCGTTTTTAATTTTTTGTTTTCTATTTGATTGTGGATTTTATTGGTTGATGGTGTATGGATTCATGTAGGCTTTGATTTCTTTTTACTATCTTTATTGTAAATTTTGTGGATTTGCAAATGGGTTTAGTTCTTTTTAGTTTCTTTTATTAATTATTGCTATGATAATCTCATGTGGGTTTTCTTGATTGACTGTTTGTAAATTTGTATTCATATAAATCTGGTTGCTTTTGTTACTTTTTATTGTATAGTTTGTGTTCTTTTGGAACTGGGTTTGTTCTGATTATTGTATACAACATTACTTTTTTCAAGATTGGGTTTTGCATATTATCAAAAACAAAAACAAAAAAAAGATTTGAGTTTTGCAACTGGGATTTTTTTTTTTTTTTTTTTGGTCGGTGTTATTTATTTCTTCAAACTGATGGGTTAGGGTGCTTCATAGACATTTGGAGGCTTGGATCCATTGATTTTCATTTGGAGGCTTTGTGGTTTTCCTTAATTTTTAATTGATGGATTGTGGGTCCTTGTAATCCAACACTTTCTACTGATTTTGATCAAGTAGGAAGAGAAGTTCATGCAGTCTGCAGATATGATTGTTACATTCTTTCTTCATATTATTGAAATTTGGATGTATTGGATTTTTGGCTGTAGTTGTGGGTTGTTGTTCTTGGCTTGCTAGTTGTTGGGTGGTTGTGTGTCACAGGGTCAATTTTTCTTTTAAATTTTCTACCTGTGATGGCACTAAGTTCCCCCCTTAGTCTCAGTCAATACACCACACGCACATTGCAGGAATACTTAGAACAGAATTATTAAGAGAATGCGCACACACACAGTGTTTACAAGGCACCAACCCCAACTTTTATTACTCAATATACAAGTACAAAGGAAGTTTGGAAAATACACACGAAATTCTCTAAGCAAAATACACTCTTTTCTGCTGTTGACAGCCCCAACAACCTAGGCTATATTTATAGAAATAACTGTCGCGGCAGTTACTACCAAGTAACTGCCCCCTGTTCTGGATTTGCTGCCACATATGGTCTGATTTAGGACACTTGCATCTGATGCTGTCTTGGCCTGCTCTCCACAAATCCAGCCCCTAGACAGTAAGTCTGCATGTCCAGCAAGCTTGGAACTGCTGATAATTGCCGATAACTGCTGCTGCACACTCTGCACATGCCAGCCCATTACTCAGCACTTCATGAGGCCTCTGGCCATGTTTTAGCAACCCACACATGATTGTTCCATTATGTTCTAAAAGTCTGGCCCTTGCCCAAGCATTTTTCATCAACATCATAGCTCACATAACATGTCCATACACAGCCCACCAAGCAACTACCATCAGCCCACACATACAAGTCCTTGCACTCAGCCAGCACCAACCAGCCCAATGCATTTCATACCCTATTTTCATCATAGCAGCCCAACACTGCCTTGCACCTAAGCCACCAGCCTATTCACAAAGCAACCCAACCAAGCCACTGTGCTATTAGGCATCATCAAGGGTCAGCACCACCTACTGCTGCCCATCATCGCTGAACCATCTCTGCCCACCATGGCTCACCACTGCCATAGCCTTGGGGCATCATGTGGAGCAAGGTGCCTCCACATGCTGCCCTCATCACTCTCATCAATCTACATGCAGTAGGGAGACTGGGCTTGTCCCCCTTAATGAGTGCTTAAGAGCTTCACTAGATGGGCATGAGGAGTCATTGGTGTCTTGAGATAACATTGAGCCATGTGACTGGCTTGATGTTGTCCAACACTCTAAGTCCCCATGCCATCATCAGCAACGCAAAGCTCCTAACATTGTGGGTGGTTGTTCTTGGTTGGTAGTGGTATGGATTGTGGCGTTGATCAATTTGTGGTGTTTTTTTGATAGTAAGATGTATTATTTTATCTGTTTGTGGATTGTGGCATTGATAAGTTTTTTTGTGTTTTCTTTGTGGGTTGCTATCGGGAAATTTCTAATGTTGAGGATACATGGGGGAAAGAAAAATATATACATTTATGGAACTTTGAGCAGTGGTCAAGAGGTTAATAGCTGCGATTTGAGTTATGTACTTTCTTTCTTTTTTATTATTTTTTATTTTTTATGGAAGAGTTAATTATGTTGTAACATGTAAAAGAATGATAGAACTGAAATCAGGTGATACAAAAGTTCTTTCTCAAAAAAAAAAAAAAAAAAAACAGATACAGAAGTTCAAAATACTAGAAGCAAGGAAAAATCATTAGTAGTCAAAATTTTAATGTAACAATCAATTGGAAAATTCCCCAACTCAAAAATAATGTGTTATAATGAAAATACTAAATTAATAAGTACATATAAATATGTATAACAATTGAAGCAAACCAAAAAGGAGAGCTAAACAATTTGTATTTATCTACATGTTTGTAAGCCGAGTTATATTTTATGTGTTTTTCAGTCACCGAAGTTGCATTAAAGTCAATTTTGTTTGGGTGTGGGTGAGCTTCTTTAATAGATCACCATTTCATTAAAAAACTCACATCTATTTAAAAATTTACTGACTCCATTTATAATAAAAATAAAAGTAAAAGATAGAAGAATTTAAACGTTATCTGTTTTTAAAAAATTAAAAATTAAAAGAGCAGTGCAAATAGTAAAAAAATTAAGAGGGAAAACCTATTTAAGTACTCAGAAAAGAAAAAGAAAAAGGAAAATTTCTTTCTTTAACTGCACTTGTTAAGGTGAAAAAGTTGTTTGTGTTTCATTTTATCATAAGTTCATAACTGAATATAGTTTTTTTTTAATTCTTTGTTCTTACTACACTACATCGATAGACACTCAAATGACTGATGTGAGTATGTTTTTGTCAATACCTCAACGACTGATGAAGGTATGCTTTTTCTTTGACACTGTCATCTCAGTTTTATTTTTTCTTTTCTAATTTTTAGTCAAAAAGTGTTTGCCATTATTTGGGACTAGAGCCTATGGATATAATTTACATCCTTAATATTTGTAGATAGTGCAGCTAGATCTCACATCTAATAATTTTTAGGAGATGTTGATAAGATCTAGTAGGTATTCAAGGCTATGATTTTATTATAATAATATCTTGATGTGAAAAATGTAAAAAAAAAAAAAAAAATTTGAATAGATAGCATTTAAATATTTTTATCTTTTACTTTTATTTTTATCATAAATTAAGTCAGTAAAATTTTAAATGATTGAGGGTCTTTTAATAAAATAATGGACTATTATGCAAAAATAATGCAATGCTTCATGAGAATTTTATAATTTCTCAATGGGAGAAGAAAATGAAATTAAAAGAATAATAGAATATTTATTCTATTATTTTGTTTGGATACGAGAGTATATTTATTTTTCTTTTCTTTTTATCCCTTAAATCCTTGAACTTTTGTTTTTCTCAAGGTTGACAAGTATAAAAAGAAATAGAATTAAGTTTAATGAAATTTTCATTAAAACTCTCAAAATATTTTTATACATTCAAATTTTTATATTAAAATAAAAATATATTATTGATATTATCATAAAATAATTTTATTTTCATTCTCCAATATTACTCTTAATTCCCTTATTTTAAAACATTCAACAAAATTACTTAATTTCATTATATTATATTCATTTATATTTCTTTATAATCTACACTCATTCTATTGCCGTTCAATTCCTTTCTTCCCACTTTCCAGCGTTAATAGCATTGGACAGAAGCATCCATTTTGCCAAAAATGGATGATACTTGTGGTCACATGCTTGAAGCTTTTCTATTTTTGTTAAATGTCAAAAGAAGAGGAGCGTTTCTCATTTCGTAATCCGCCGTCTAAAACAGTAAAACCTAAACCCCCAAATATAGATCTGAATATGATATGAGAAGCCCCCAAGGCCCAAGTAAAGTATTGTCTTTGTCAAGATGTGTCCTCGTGGTCGTGGGCTAGTTGAGAATGAAGAACAGTACGAGAACAAGAAGATGAAGTCGATTGTAGTCGAGGAACAAGAAGAAGAAGAAGAAGAAGAGGGAAGTGGAAGTGAAAGGGAAACTGGGTTTGTGGATTTGAACCAGGATATGCTTCACAACGTGTTGAAGTTCGTGGATATGGCTACGTTAGGACGAGCGGCGTGTGTGAACAAGCTGTGGAGCAAGGTGGCTTTGGACGACCGGCTCTGGGCGCCGTTCATTATATATCGCAGGCGGGGCCTCCCTTGGGCCTTCCACCGCATGATCCTCCGTCCCCCACCGATCGATCCGCAGGTCTTCTCGAGACAGATAGAACCCTGGGTTTAGAATAAAGACAAAATCTCTTTTTCATTCCCCATACCCAGGGCTGATGATTTCGGGGAGGTTTGCAGGTTTTAATGATTATATCTGTTCTCAGCTTGTTGTATTGTGAGTATTACCAATTACTATGTTTTAGTTAATGAAATGTGGATTTATATAAACTATTAGCTTGTTTGCGTTTTTTATTTTGTGTAAGATAGCAGCACAATGCCTTAAAAGCATATTATGGATCATAACCTCATTTATGAACTTCGTATCACAAATCAAATTATAAAAGCATGGTATTTTTGCTATCTATTTTTCCAAAGTATCGATCATCTTGTTAACACCTGAATGAATAGCATACATTTTCAGTTAGGCACCAAAAAATGCACAGAAGAGCTTACAACCTTAACTTAAAACCACCAACAAAAGTTAGGTTTTGATATTCTTTTTAGTTTTTACCATTACTCAATAACATAAACTCTAGATTGGGCTTGTTGATGCAAAATTATGTGCCAATCTTTGGCAGCTTGTGAATCCATTCCATGACAGTTGGAAGATGGAACATTCTCAACTGCAACTCTTTTAAGACTCTGCTTCTTGTGGATTATCAGTTCTTTTGTGCTGCAAATTTAGCCTTCTTTCTTTAATCTTAACATAAAGCTTTGCTTTTACAATTGTGGCAGTATACTGAGTTTTTTATATGTATCTTTATTCCCTGTGGTTGATTGTCATGCTTATCATTTGTGCAAGAAATTAGGCTATACATTGAGATCCTTGCCAATATATCTTGGACATGTGCTTATATTACTCTTAACTCCCTAAACTTTATGCCCTATATGAGCTTTACAGCAAAAGGCCATAGATGGAATTGATGGCTACTTCAGTGCAGTTGAAATTGTTATTTGCAAATAGATAGATTATAAATGCCATCTATTGTGGATTTTGTTGTTCTTCCCAGAGAATGCTGCGGTGCTATCCTCTGCAATATTATTACTATTATTCTAATTCTCTGGGCCAGCTTGCTCAATATCAATTATTTGGAATATAGGAATGTTGATTGCGAATTTGTTTGTTTGCTGTGCTTTCTTATTTTAGTGTACAGTCACAATGTAATCAAGAGAGAATGCATTACGAATAATGAATGAGAGTCTGACGTATCAGATCAGAAGTGTAGGTACCACCTATTGTTATATTCTTTAATCAATGTTTCATTAATATTCCTTGTTTATAATTTTTTTTTTTTGGTGATCCTAGATCAACTTCAAGAATATAAAGTTATAGGTGATGAATTGGATCTGAAACTTCCTAATTTACAAATGTCTTAATTCTTTCCGCAATTAAGGATGGGTTTTGCTATATATCCCCACACACTTACAGTCCTGCGCACAGAAGTGGTATAGCTCTTAATGCCACATCTTGTTCAAGACCTAGGCACATTATCATGAACAGCTTGTTGGTAATATTCACTATGATGTTGTTGAAACTTGCTAGAACCTGAATCACTCCTTTTAGTATTCTACATGCACTCTTATGTAAACCAATAAGCCCATTCATATCTGAGCCAATTCTTGGTCCAGGTTTGGCCATATTATATCGTCTCAATAAGTTAGAATATCTATTTAGTCTACTCAAGATATATGTAAGAAAAAAAAATTGGTTGCTGATGCTTCCCTTTCTACCAGTGTGTGCTGCCCCATTGATGCATGTGTTTAGTTTCTCATCTTTCAAGTGAGATGACTTTATTTTTCAACTTCTGTGCCGAGGACAAGCTGATTGATGTATCATGTAGTATGGCATATTTCTGTTTACTGTATGCATGGCATTGCCTGGTTTAAACCATCACCCCCCACCCCCAAAGGCTATAGTTTGATTCAATCATTTCCCAACAACCTGTACTGTTTATTATTTCTAAGCTAATCTTCATGAGTTTCTCATGTCAGTTTCAACTTTAAGAATTATCTTGCTTTTTTGGTTTCCATTATACTTGCTACTTTTTTACGTTTATCTGTAATTTGTTGATTTAATTGCAGAAGTTCTTCTGTACTGTTGGGCCAATAGGATTACACATGGGCTTTTTTCTGCTCTTGAGTTAAAATATTGTTCAAACATTGTTTTTCTACTTTTGTTTTGTCTTTAAATGTGCAAATATCAATGCACACGTTAGATCTCTTTAAATAAAAATTAGGATGTTTTGAAATTTGTCCAATGAAACTGTGTGCATACTACTGAGTCCTTATTCTGCTTGGCCCTTAATTATGATTGTTTATATTGTTTTTGCTCAAACCATATCTGTATTTGTACTAGAAAACAATGGTAGCATATGCTTGTTTGTGATCTTGCTTTTGTGTGTGTTTGTGTGGTGTGTGCACTTATTCATTCTGGCCCTTAATTACATTTATCTATTTTCCTTGCCAAGGGCCTTGTAGTTTAGTGCCATTGCTTGGTTCCCTTTATGAGGAGAACCAGGGTTTGAAACCCCTCCCCACTTGTTACATTGAATTATCAACCAAAAAAAAATCCTTTTTGATTGTCCTTATACCTTGTCTATATGTGTATTAGGAAAGCATGGTAGTATATACTTGTATGTGATCTTGCTTCAGGTGTCATTCCATTGCAATATGCGGCATATATTTAGTCCTCTTAATTGAATGAGGTTTCATTGGTGTCAATCATTCTTTTCACTGTGATCAGTATGATTCCTTTCTCATAAATTTTTTAAAATATTGTAATGAGATTGAGACACTTTCTAAAAAGAAAAAAATCTTGCAATGAAAGGTTACTGTATTGAAGGCTATGCTTTTGAAGCTCTTATATTTCTGATAATCTAGTTGATGCTCCTTACAAGAAAAAAAGAACCTTTTCCTTTGTGCTACTACATCACTCTTTTATGAGGCTGAGACGTTCTTTTCTGTGCTATATTTAAGAAATATTCTTATCAAATGTTCCTTTTTGTCAAATTGAGCATGATATCACAATGGAATTAGCTAATCTTGCACGGATCTTTCTTGTCAAGATATGATAGCAGTACAAGCATTTTATAATTTATATTACATTTGGAAGTTTATAAAAGAGTGGAATGGAATGGATTGAGCAGATCATAAAAGAAGTTAATGGAATTGAAAGGAATATGGTTTATTTTCTCTACTGTGCTTAAGAAGAAAGCATATAGCACAGATCTTGCTGACCTATGCGTTAGTTACAGGATGCAATTTGATGCAAGATCTTGCTTCCTGTTTGTGCTGAAAGGATCTTGTTGAGCTTTTGTCAGGTTGGTATTCATGGTTCATCATATCTCTAGGGGCTATGATGTCTTATCATGTAAATCATGTCTTACCTTAGACCTCACAGCTTTCTTTCCTTTGGTATTTTGATAATAGTTTATAATTATGGACAAATATGTGTCTGTTCTCAACTTGTTGTCTTACCTGTGCCCCTCCTTGTCTTGGCATGGAGTTGCACACCATCTGCTGTCTGCATATTTTACTTCCTTGTTGCTTGTTGGTATTCCAGTAAAGATCTATCATCTATGTGGATGTTACCGTTTATCTTTAATTAGTGAAATGGTTGTGTAATTCCCTGTCATCCAAGTGGTATATGCTTCAATGGTTAGCTTGTTTGCATTTTTTTACTTTGTAAAACTTGGTCTCTCTCTAACATGATTCCACACTTCTTGAACATCCATTGTCTGAGTAGAACTGGATGTGGCATTTATAAGAAAACATGGGTTTTACTTTTTTGCATGGATACAATTCTCATCACATGCTACTGAAATGAGGTATTTTTGCTATGTATTTTCCCTTAGTATTGCTACTTTAGTTTCCTATGTCTAGTACTGATCACAATTTTACCTGTGTGAATATAGAACACTTTCAATTAGGCACCAGCAATACATAGTCTACATCTTTAAGTTAAAACTACCACCAAAGGTAGCCCACATCTTTAAGTAAAAACCACCACCAAAGGTGAGGTTTGATATTCTATAGATTGAGGACAAGGCTCCTGATTTCCCAAGCTCCTCAAGTTAAGGTGACCCACTGCTATTGGGAAACCAACACCTGTGCTGATGCTCTCACTAGAATAGGAACCAAGCAAACTGCTATTTTTATTTTTTAAACCCCCCCCCCCCCCCCCCAACAAGTCTTTTGAACTCCTTTCTTTCAGACCTCTATGGCCTTTATCATTTCAGGCTTTGTCCTGCTCTGATGGAGCTCCCTTTGTTTCTTAGTTATGTAGTTTTTCCAGTTTACCCCAAAAAAAAAACACAAACTCCAGATTGGGCTTGTTCATGCAAAATTATGTGGATATGTTTAGCGGCTTGTGAATATGGGCCTAGGAAGTAGGAACATTGCCAACTGCCACTGTTTAACAGAGTGTCCTTCTTGCGGGTTATTTTCTTTGAGGATTGTTGGTTCTTTTTAGCTGGAATTAAGCTTTCTGTTTCTGATTTATATTTGGCAACATACTCAGGTTTTTATGTATATCTTTATTGCCCATGGTTGATCCTCGTGCTTATAATTTGTGCAAGAAATTAGGCTATACAACTGTGATCTTAGCCTTATTCTTCCCAGAGAAGGCATGTGGCTTGCAAAAAGTGGATTTTGTTTGTGTTTGTTTTTTGAGAAACCGATTTTAGCCGTGAACTGGGAGAATGCTGCAGATTTTACCTACTGCAATATTATTACATTATTCTAATTCTTTGGGCCAGCTCAGTATCAATTTTCAATTGTTTTAACTATAGGGAAGTTGATCACCAATTTATTTGTTTGATGTTTTTGTTAAGGAGAAGAAAGATAATGATGGGGTTGGACATGCAGAAAGTTCTGTTTAAACGCACCTTTTTGACTTGCACAAAAATATTCACATGACAATCGATGTACTTTCAGTGTGCTTGTTTTTATGATGGTTTAAAAAACAGTTTGATGAGATGACAAGTTGTGACACATTTTTTCATATACCCATCACAACTTGTCATCTCAGCGAATTGTATTGAAGGTTATTTTATGATTTGGAACTATTATATTTCTGATAATCTAATTGATGCTCCTTAAATATTGAAGAACCTTTTCCTTTGTGTTACTACATCACTCTTTTATAGAGCTGTAACATTCATTTGTGTAGATGATTCTAGGACAGACATGAGTTTTTTGGAATAAAGATCCCCCCCATTTGAATCTTCCAATTCCCTCCAATTTTTATTTAGATGTAAGATGTGGCATTTACAAATTAAATTAATGTCATGTGTCGCACATCTGGATAAAATGGGAGGGAATTGTAGGCTTCAATTGGAGGGATCCTTTCTTAGGTATTTTCTGGTTAGTGGATGTACATCCTGTTGCACCTGAAGCACTGTTTTGTGTTGTATACATAGGTGAAAATTGAGCAGGCACCACACCTCCTGTGTGGGGACAGGATCTGCTTACAAGTGTTGTTGTGATAGAATGTGATCTGTTATGGGGCAAGATGTGACTTTTAGTTTCTGTGTTTAATCTCGAATTAATATTTTTGTGCTTTTTATCAAGTTGATTTTGCTATTTTGATACTGCATGGTTCAGTCTGCATTAGGTGATGTCATCATAATTCTGAGTTCTCTAATTGATGATGTTATTTGTTTCTCATCCAATCTCTCTCTCCCTCTCTCCATCTCATATGGATGATTGTGCTATAAACCTCTTTTGATGCTCTTCGCAATGGATGAAAATCTCTGAGCTATTGGTCGCCAAGCTGAAATAGAATCTTTACTATCATCTCAGCGAATACTGTCATCTGTTGTTTCTCCTTTTGAGGTTCTGGGCAAATGTACTTAAATCCTCAACACATACATATTCAAATATGCAGGAGCGTTGTCAGCACATTATTAATACACACATTTATGTAGATACTTCTAATAGTCCTCTTAATTTGACTTACCAAAGACACAAGAAAAAGTCCTGATGTTAATGGGAAAAAGAGAAGTAGGTAGTCTCTCTTTGCAAACTGACCTGTGTCTGTCTGTCTGATACAAGAGAAACTAACAAAGGAGTCAGAGATGCTATTTGGAGTAGTGCTAGGAACCCTAAAATGACACAACTTTGATTACACTTTTATAATCATGGACAATATTTGAATCTGTTCTCAGCTTGTTGTCTTACCAATGCCACTTTTTTGGCATGGAGTTGTACACCATCTGATGTCTGCACCTTTTACCTTCCTGTTGATTGATGGTATTCCATTACAGTCTTTACAGATATATGCGGATGTTGCTAGTTAACGAAACGGTTTGTGTACTTCCATGGCATTTATGTGGTATACGTATATGCCTCAACGATTAGCTTGATTGCGTTTTTGACTTTTTAAAACTTGGTCTCTCTCTAGGATGATTCCACATCTCTGAACATCCATTGTCTGATGATAAGTTTACGAAGAGTTAAAGCTGTCATTTTTTATTTTGACCGAAATGTTTACATTGGACAAAACCCAGTTTCCAATAAATGAATTGGGTTTTTAAATATCAAAATTGAGACATACAGCAACAGCTCCTTTTGCATTTCGCAGAAGTTGGGAAAAAAATCAAAGACTTTTGAGAGCATTAAGAGTATCCACAGTAGTGGAGCTAAAAATTTAGCAATTTAGCTCCACCAAAAGTTACTTTATCTATTTTACCTATACAAATATGGATCTATTTTAACTTTCAACACAATAAAATAATATAAATATCACAATAAAATAATATATCTACTATAATAAAATAATACATCTTACTACAATAAAAACACCACAAACCGATCCACTACCACGACAACAACCGCCCACAACCACCCATCAACAACTAGCAAGCCAAGAAATCCAGCCACAACCACGAAATCCAACCCAAAGAAACCCACAAGAAACCCAATGAAACCCAGAGAAACCCACAAAGGCAGAGCCGGTGGAGCTTGGATCGAAGATGAAGCTTTGGTCGACAATGGAGCTTGGATCGCCTGATTTCGCCGCCAACGACGTGGCTTGGTCCAAGGCATGACTGAGAGGGCTGGATCGCCCGATTTCGCCGCCAACAGAATGCTTCGATTTGAGGCGGGTTGAGAAGTGAGAGAGGAAAAGTGGGGAGAGAGGGGTCTGTGGCGGCTGGGTAGATCGACGACGGGTCTATGGAGAAAGAAAGAAGGGTCTGTGGATGAAGAAAGAAGAGATGGAGAGACACTAAGGAGAGAGAGACAGGAGAGTGATATACAAAAAGATAATAAAATAAAAAAATAAAAAAAAGGTAATGTGAACACAAAATAAATTTTTTTTTTTTTTTTTTAGCTCTCATGAACATTGCACATCTATCTATAGAGGTGCACTGTAGCAATGAGCTAAAAAAAAAAAAAGAATTAGCTCCACTACTACATGCTTCTTTTTGGTGTTTTGGTGGAGCTAAAATAGCTATATAGCTATTTAACCCTACTGCTACAAGTGCTCTTGTGGTGCTAAATAGTTATATAAATATTTTTAACACCACTAATACTTAAAATGTATGTTGTAATTAAATTTTTTTAGCTTTTTACTACAGTGCACAGCTAGGAAGAAGCTAAAAGAAATAATAATATTTTATTAAACTCTCTCTCTTCTCTCGTTAAAGAAATTTTTTTTTTCTTTTTTTTTTCTCACTCTCCGGCTTCTCTTCTCTCCTTTTTTTATTATTATTTTTCTCTCTCTCATCGGCAGTTCTTCTGCCACAACCCGGAGGTTCGTCACACTACTTTTAAGTTTTTACTTCATCTGCGTTTTTCGTTTTTAATTTTTTGTTTTCTATTTGATTGTCGATTTTATTGGTTGATGGTGTATGGATTCATGTAGGCTTTGATTTCTTTTTACTATCTTTATTGTAAATTTTGAGGATTTGCAAATGGGTTTAGTTCTTTTTAGTTTCTTTTATTTATTATTGCTATGATAATCTCATGTGGGTTTTCTTGATTGACTGTTTGTAAATTTATATTCATATAAATCTAGTTGCTTTTGTTACTTTTTATTGTATATTTTGTGTTCTTTTGCAACTGGGTTTGTTTTGATTATTGTATACAACATTACTTTTTTCAAGATTGGGTTTTGCATATTATCAAAAACAAAAACAAAAAAAAGACTGAGTTTTGCAACTGGGTTTTTTTTTTGTCGGTGTTATTTGTTTCTCCAAACTGATGGGTTAGGGTGCTTCATAGACGTTTGGAGGCTTGGATCCATTGATTTTCATTTGGAGGCTGTGTGGTTTTCCTTAATTTTTAATTGATGGATTGTGGGTCCTTGTAATCCAGCCCTTTCTATCGGTTTTGATCAAAGTGGGCAGGGAAGTTCATGCAGATATGATTGTTACATTCTTTCTTCATATTATTGAAATCTGGATGTATTGGATTTTGGGCTGTAGGTGTGGTATGTTGTTCTTGGCTTGATAGTTGTTGTTAGGTGGTTGTGGATGGTTGTTCTTGGTTGGCGGATTGTTAAAGGCGGAGCTAGGAGTTTTTGTTGGGGGCCAAGTTGCGGCACTAATATATTTATCAAAACAACCCTAAAAAACATATATATATATATATAGACACACATTTCTTTTTATAAATATACACACTTTTTTATTTGATAAGTTATATATATATATACACCAAAAAAAAAAAAAAAACCTTAGTATTTATAATCAAAGTTATGTTTGATGAAGATCTTTATAAAATAAAATTCATTTTTTTCATTTTCATAGTGAAATTCTTAAAAAGTTTCATTTTAAATACAAATTATCAAATTTTATACTAAAATAAAAAAAATTTCAATTGAACTAATGAAAATTTCAAAAACATGCAACTAAAAACATTAAAATAAGTTAGGTTTCAAACATATTTAAAGTTATCTTACTCTAACTTATTATGTGTCAACTAAAGACACATTTCATGTGTAGTTTTAGTGACAAGATTTTTTTAATGAGTCGATGACTTATTTGATGCCAAATTTTATCAAATATTTAATAGATGTAAGAGCACGTTTACAATAAAAAATAGAATTGCAAAAAATAAAGTTATATCTCTATAACTATTCAACCAATAATTTTTTTTAAAAGCATCATTGGACTAATTCAAATATTTAGGAGGCCAATTCTTATTTTTATAAACTAAACTTTGAAAATACTAAAATAATTATATATATAATTTAAAAATTGGGGGGGGGGGGGGGGGGGGGCCATGGCCCCCAACCTTCAACACAGCTCCGCCTCTGTGGATTGTGGCATTGATCAGTTTGTGGTGTTTTTTTGGTAGTGGGATGTATTATTTTATTGTAGTATATATATTATTTTATTATAGTAAATATATTATTTTATTGTGTTGAAAGCTAAAATAAATTTACTATGCTGGATGTTTTGTAAAATGAGTAGATAAAATAAATTAAGTAGTTTTTTTACGGTGCTAAATAGCTAAAAATCTAGCTCTAGTGTAGAAGCTCTTACGAGTAAAATGTCAGCAGTGAAAACATTTCTCATAAGTCTTTCAAAGACTGATCCAGCCAAAGCTAGTATGGCAAAGTTTGTTTTTTTGTGTTTTTTTTTTTTTTTTGGGTTGATATCAGGGAATTTCTAATGTTGAGGATACATGGGGGAAAGAAAAATATATACATATATGGAACTTTGAGCAGTGGCCGGGAGGTTAATAGCTGCGATTTGAGTTATGTACTTTCTTTCTTTTTTATTATTATTTTTATTTTTTATGGAAGAGTTAATTATGTTGTAACGTGAAAAAGAATGATAGAACTGAAATTAGGTGATACAAAAATTCTTTCTCAAAAAAAAAAAAAAAATGATACAGAAGTTCAAAATATTAGAAGCAAGGAAAAATCATTAGTAGTCGAAATTTTAATGTAACAATCAATTGGAAAATTTCCCAACTCAAAAATAATGTGTTATAATGAAAAAACTAAATTAATAAGTACATATAAATATGTATAACAGATTAAAGTAAACCAAAAAGGAGTGCTAACAATTTGTATTTATCTACATGTTTGTAAGCTGAGTTATATTTTATGTGTTTTTTAGTCACCGAAGTTGCATTAAAGTCAATTTCTAATGTTTGGGGGGTGTGGGTGAGCTTCATTAATGGATCAATATTTCATTAAAAAACTCACAACTATTTAAAAATTTGCTAACTCAGTTTACGATAAAAATAAAAGTAAAAAATAGAATAAATTAAACGTTATTTGTTTAAAAAAATTAAGTGTAATTAGTAAAAAAATTAAGAGGGAAAACCTCTTTAAGTGCTCAGAAAAAAACAAAAAAAAAAAAAAAAAAAAAAAAAAAAGAGAGAGGAAAATTTCCTTCTTTAATGGCAGTTGTTAAGGTAAAAAAATTCTGTGTGTTTCATAATATCATAACAGAACATAGTTTTTTAATTCTTTGTTCTTAGTGCACTACATCGATATACACTCAAATGACTGATGGGGTTATGTTTTTGTCGATGTCTCAATGACTAATGAAGGTATGCTTTTCCTTTGACACTGTCATTTCAGTTTTATTTTTCCTTTTCTATTTACTTTTATTTTTATCATAAAATTTTAGACAAGTGAGAGTCTTTTAGTAAAGTTTTAAACAAAAATGATGTGATCCTCCATAATAACCTTATAATTTCTCGATGATAGAAGAGAATGAAATTAAAAGAATAATAAAATATTCATTCTATTATTTTGTTTGGATGTGAGAGAATATTTATTTCTATTTTTTCCTCTTAAATTCTTGAATCTTTGATTTTCTCAAAATTAGGAAGAATAGAAAGAAATATAATTAAGTTTAATAAAATTTTCATTAAAACTCTCAAAATACCTCTATACACTCAACTCTTTATATTAAGACAAGAGTATATTAGTGTTGTTGTCATAAAATAATTTTATTTCCTTCCTTTTGTATTACTCTTAATCTTAGACAAAATTACTTATATATCATTCTTTATTTTAAAACGTTCAAACAAATTACTTAATTTCATTCTATTAAGTTCCTTTGTGAATTACTCTCATTCTATTACTATTCAATTCCTTTCTTCCCACTTTCCAGCATTAATAGCATTGGACAGAAGCATCCATTTTGCCAAAAATGGATGATAATTGTGGTCACACGCTTGATGCTTTTGTATTTTGGTTAGATGTCAAAAATTTTCATTTATCACAATTTGGGACTATTTTTGTTGGAGGCCAAAAAATTTCATTGGTCACAATATGGGAATTACATTTGCAATGAGATTTGCGGGCAAGAAGAGGAGCGTTTCTCATTTTTGTCGTGTTCCGTATTCGTAATCCACCGCCTAAAACTGCAAAACCCTAAACCCCCAACCATATATTTCATCCCTTCTTAGATCTGAAATATGATATGACAAGCCGCCAAGCCGCAAGTAAAGTGTTGTCTTTGTCGAGATGTGTTATCCTCGTGGTCGTGGGCTAGTAGAGAATGAAGAACAGGACGAGAACGAGAAGATGAAGTCGATTGTAGTCGAGGAACAAGAACAAGAAGGGGGAAGTGAAGGTGAAAGTGAAACTGGGTTTGTGGATTTGGATCAGGATACGTTTTTCAACGTGTTGGAGCGCCTGGATATGGCTACGTTAGCACGAGCGCAGTGTGTGAACAAGCTGTGGCGCAAGGTGGCTTCGGACGACCGGATCTGGGAGCCGATTGCTGTGAAGTTTTGGGTTGGCATTGGCGGGCGTGAGTCCTTAGATAAAATGATACATTTTAGCCGTGGGACGGGCTTCGGTCCGGCCGTCTGCTACTGGATGCACTTATATGTAGGAGAGTCCAACTTTAATACACCATCGGATTACAATTCGATTCCGGATTTCAATTCGATCGATCCGCAGGTCTTCTCGAGGAAGATAAGACCCTGGGTTCAGAATTAAAGGCAAAATCTCTTTTTCATTCCCCACACCGAGGAAGTGAGGCATAACAGTGGCTGATGATTTCGGGAAGGTTTGCAGGTTTTGATGATTAGATCTGTTCTCAGCTTGTTGTATAGTGGGTATTACCAAGTATTATGTTTTAGTTAATGAAATGGTGTGTGAATTGTGGATTTATATAAACTATTAGCTTGTTTGCGTTTTTTATTTTCTGTAAGATAGCAGCACAATGCCTTAAAAGCATATTATGGATCATGACCCCATTTATGAACTTTGTATCACAAATCAAATTATAAAAGCATGGTATTTTAGTGTACGGTCACAATGTAATGAAGAGAGAATGCATTATGAATAATGAATGAGAGTCTGAGGTACCACCTATTGTTATATTCTTTAATCAGTGTTTCATTAATATACCTTGTTTAGATTTTTTTTTTTTTTTGGGTGACCCTAGGTCAACTTCAAGAATATAAGTTATAGATGATAAATTGGATCTGAAACTTCCTAATTTACAAATGTCTTAATTCTTTCCACAATTAACGATGGGTTTTGCTATATGTCCCCACACACCTGCACACAGAAGTGGTATAGCTCTTAATGCCACATCTTGTTCAAGACCTAGGCACATTATCATGAATGGCTTGTTGCATACCCTGATCCACTACTGTCCCTCTTTTCGTAGCCTTGAATCCTCCACAAGTACCAATGGAGGACCAAGAAATCACGCTACCTGATACATCTGTAACATTCACTATGATGTTGTTGAAACTTGCTAGAACCAGAATCACTCCTTTTGGTATTCTACATGCACTCTTATGTAAACCAATAAGCCCATTCATATCTGAACCAATTCTTGGTACAGGTTTGGCCATATTATATCGTCTCAATAAGTTAGAATATCTATATAGTGTACTCAAGATATGTGTAAGAAAAAAAAAAATTGGTTGCTGATGCTTCCCTTTCTACCAGTGTGTGCTGCCCCATTGATGCATGTGTATAGTTTCTCATCTTTCAAGTGACGTGACTTTATTTTTCAACTTCTGTTCTGAGGACAAGCTGATTGATGTATCATGTACTATGGCATATTTCTGTTTACTGTATGCATGGCATTGCCTGGTTAACCATCCCCCCCCCCCCCCCCCCCCCCCCCCCCCAAAAGACTATAATTTGATTCAATCATTTCCCAACAACCTGTACTTTTTATTATTTCTTAGCTAATCTTCATGAGTTTCTCATGTCAGTTTCAACTTTAAGAATTGTCTTACTTTTTTGGTTTCCATTATACTTACTACTTTTTAAATTTATCTGTAATTTGGTGATTTAATTGCAGAAGTTCTTCTGTACTGTTGGGCTAGGATTACACATGGGCTTTGTACTGCTCTTGAGTTGAAATATTGTTCAGACATTGTTTTCTACTTTTGTTTTGTCTTTAAATGAGCAAATATCAATGCACACGTAAGATCTGTTTAAATCAAAATTAGGATGTTATAAATTTGTCCAATGAAACTGTGTGCATACTACTGAGTCCTTATTCTGCTTGGCCTTTAATTATGATTGTTTGTATTGTTTTTGCTCAAACCATATCTGTATTTGTACTAGAAAACAATGGTAGCATATGCTTGCTTGTGATCTTGCGTTTGTGTGTGTTTGTGTGGTGTGTGCACCTATTCATTCTGGCCCTTAATTACATCTATCTATTTTGCTTGCCAAGGGCCTTGTAGTTCAGTGACATTGCTTGGTCCCCTTTATGAGGAGAACCAGGGTTTGAAACCCCTCCCCACTTGTTACATTAAATTATCAACCAAAAAAAATAATTTTTGCTTGTCCTTATACCTTGTCTATATGTGTATTAGGAAAGCAAGGTAGTATATGCTTGTATGTGATCTTGCTTCAGGTGTCATTCCATTGCAATTTGCGACATATATTTAGTCCTTCTAATTAAATGAGATTTCATTGGAGTCAATCATTCTTTTCACTGTGATCAGTATGATTCCTTCCTTATAAATTTTATGAAAAATGGTAATGAGACTGAGACACTTACTAAAAAGAAAGAAATCTTGCAATGAAAGGTTACTATATTGAAGGTTATGCTTTTGAAGCTCTTATATTTCTGATAATCTAGTTGATGATCCTTACAAGGAAAAAAGCACCTTTTCCTTTGTGCTACTACATCACTCTTTTATGAGGCTGAAATTTTCTTTTATGTATTATATTTAAGAAATATTCTTATCAAATGTTCCTTTTTGTCAAATTGAGCATGATATCACAATGGAATTAGCTAATCTTGCACGGATCTTTCTTGTCAAGATATGATAGCAGTACAAGCATTTTATAATTTATATTGCATTTGGAAGTTTATAAAAGAGTGGAATGGAATGGATTGAGCAGATCTTAAAAGAATTTAGTGGAATTGAAAGGAATATGGTTTATTTTCTCTACTGTGCTTAAGAAGAAAAGCATATAGCACAGATCTTGCTGCCTTTGTGTTAGTTACAGGATGCAATTTGATGCAAGATCTTGCTTCATGTTTGTGCTGAAAGCCTGAAAGGATCTTGTTGAGCTTTTGTCAGGTTGGTATTCACAGTTCATCATATCTCTAGGGGCTATGATGTCTTATCATGTAAATCATGTCTTACCTTAGACCTCACCTTTTTCAAAATGTTTAGTTTGTAGCTTTCTTTCCTTTGGTATTTTCATAATAGTTTATAATTATGGGCAAATATGGATCTGTTCTCAACTTGTTGTCTTACTTGTGCCCCTCCTTGTCTTGGCATGGAGTTGCACACCATCTGCTGTCTGCATATTTTACCTCCTTGTTGCTTGTTGGTATTCCAGTACAGATCTATCATCTATGTGGATGTTACCGTATCTCTTAATTAGTGAAATGATTTGTGTAATTCCTTGTCATCTAAGTGGTATATGCCTGAATGGTCAGCCTGTTTGCATTTTTTAATTTGTAAAACTTGGTCTCTCTCTAACATGATTCCACACTTCTTGAACATCCATTTGTCTGAGTATAACTGGATGTGGCATTTGATTAAGAAAACATGGGCTTTACTTTTTGCATTTGATACAATTCTCATCACATGCTACTGAAATGAGGTATTATTGCTATGTGTTTCCCCTTAGTATTGCTACTTTTTAGTTTCCTATGTCTAGTATCGATCACACTGTTAACCTGTGTGAATAATAGAACACTTTCAATTAGGCACCAGAAATACATAGCCTACATCTTTAAGTTAAAACCACCACCAAAGGTGAGGTTTGATATTCTAAAGATTGCAGACGAGGCTCCTGATTTCCCAAGCTCCTCAAGTTAAGGTGACCCACTGCCATCGGGAAACCAACACCTGTGCTGATGCTCTCACTAGAATAGGAACCATTTTTTTTTTGTTGTTTTTATTTTATAACTCCCCCCCTCCCCACCCCCCCCCCCCCCCCCCCCCCCCCCCCCACCCCCCCCCCCCCCCACCCCCCCCCCCCCCCCCCCCCCAAGTTTTTGAACTCCTTTCTTTCAGACCTCTATGGCCTTTATGATTTCAGGCTTTGTCCTACTCCTGATGGAGCTCCCTTTGTTTCTTAGTTGAATGTATTTTCCAGTTTACCCCCCAAAAAAAAACATTAACTCCAGATTGGGCTTGTTCAAGCAAAATTATGTGGATATGTTTAGCAGCTTGTGAATATGGGCCTAGGAAGTTGGAACATTGCCAACTGCCACTGTTTAACAGAGTGTCCTTGCGGGTTATCTTCTTTGAGGATTGTTGGTTCTTTTTAGCTGGAAATTAAGCTTTCTTTTTCTTCTTTTAACATAAGCTTTTCTTTTATGATAGTTGGCAACATACTAAGGTTTTTATGTATATCTTTATTCCTCATGGTCGATCCTCATGCTTATAATTCGTGCAAGAAATTAGGCTATATGATTGTGATCTTAGCCTTATCCTTCCCAGAGAAGGCACATGGCTTGCAAAAAGTGGATTTTGTTTGTGTTTGTTTTTTGTGAAACCCATTTTAGCCATGAACTGGGAGAATGCTGCAGATTTTACCTACTGTTATATTATTACATTATTCTAATTCTTTGGGCCAGCTCAGTATCAATTTTCAACTGTTTTAACTATAGGAAAGTTGATCACCGATTTATTTGTTTGATGTTTTTGTTAGGGAGAAGAAAGATAATGATGGGGTTGGATATGCAGAAAGTTCTGTTTAAACGAACCTTTTTGACTTACACAAAAATGTTCACATGACAATCGATTTTCTTTCAGTGTGCTTGTTTTTATGATGGTTTGAAAAACAGTTTGATGAGATGACAAGTTGTGACACATTTTTTCACATACCCATCACAACTTGTCATCTCAGCGAATTGCAAAAGTATGTATGATGCTGTGGTTTTTTCATTTTTTGGTGACGAAAATAAAATTACCAACATTCCATTGTTCTAAAATTAGATGAAGCGGTTATGGATCATATTTTGTGATAATGATAATGTTCCCAATGGTTGATTATTCTTTGGAACACCAAACTCAAACATCTGGCATGGGAACCAACCAATCATGAATAATTTTGAGAGTAGTGGCTTTTCTCATCAATAAAAAATAATAGTGGCTGAGCTCTCCTTTAGGCAACATTGTTTTTAACTGGCGCAATATATGTTGGTGCATTGGGGACATGAGTTTTTGGTAGAGCTTGAGTTTAGGGGCATGAACAATTGTTTTCATGCTATAAGTTGGTGAAATTTTTAGGACAAAGTTTGTGAGTTTTTCAACTTTCAATCCCACTCCTTAGAAGACAATTACACTGTGCAATAGTTTTAGCTATTGCATGGTATCTCAATCCCTACTTTCCTGCTTACAACTTTCCCATGCCTTAACCTGTTGGTTTTGGATGAATGGCCATTGCTAGTTCTGAATAAATTAGTGTTTCTTTTACATTTTGAGTTCCTTTTATTTTTCTTGCATATTTACTTCTTTTTCGATGAATGTCAAGTTACAAGCTGCATAGTTCCTACCATTTACAGTCAATATATCATCATCTTATAAGCAGGTGATGACTTGTGACTGGAGTTCCTTTCTTGTTTATTTTGTTGGTAGCAGTGACATGAATTCATTCATGCATTTTTGAAGTGGCTTTGATTGGAGCTATAATTATTTAAACTTTTTGACTTTCACAAACACTTTAATTGATTTTCATGTTAGGTTGCCCATAGTCTGATCACGCAAATCCAATAGCATTTCTGTTAGTTGAATTCATTCTTTATGCCAGCAATTAGAAGGTCCACATAGATAGTCCCAAAACGGAACACTTACCTAATTAATCAACGAATATGCAGATTTTCTAGTACTTGTAGATTGAGCATACAGAAATAAGAATACTTGAAGAAGTAACCGTGTCTGTATTTGTATTAGAAAACAGTTGTAGCGTATGCTTACATCAGTTACATGTGATCTTGCTTTAGTGTGTGTGCGCAATGTGTGGGCCCTTATTCTTTCTGGCCCCTAATTACAGTTTCCAATTTTTTGTGTCGAGAGCCTTTTAATTTAGTGGAATTGCCTGGTCTCCTTTATGAGGAGAGCCAGGGTTTGAATCTCCCCCCCCAACACCCCCTGTAACATTGAATTATCAACCCAAAAAAAGAAAAAAGAAATCCATTTTGGTTGGCCTTATACCTTGCCCTTCATATGCTTGTATGTGATCGTGCTTGAGGTGTCATGCCATTGCAATATGTGGCATATATTTAGTCCTCTTAATTGGATGAGGCTTCACTGGCGTCACTCATTCTTTTCACTATGATCAGCATGATTCCTGCATCACAACATTGTTGAAATATGGCAGTGAGAGACTTACTAAAAAGAAAGAAATCTTGCAATGAGACATTTCAGGACCATTTTGTGGTGTATTTTAAGTTTTTAACCGAAGTACCAGAAGCAATTGTATTGAAGGTTATATTATGCTTTTGGAACTCTTATATTTCTGATAATCTAGTTGATGCTCCTTACAAATTGAAGAATCTTTTCCTTTGTGTTTCTACATCACTCATTTATAGGGCTGCAATGTTCATTTCTGTGTAGATGATTCTAGGACAGACATGAGTGTTTTCTGGTTAGTGGATTCACATCCTGATGCACCTGTTGCAGCGGTACTTTGTGCCTTGTATACATGGGTGACACTTGAGCAGGCACCACACCTCCTGTTTGTGGTTAGGATCTATTGTTGTTGTGATAGAATGTGATCTGTTATGGGGGAGATGTGACTTCAAGTTTGTGTGTTTACACCTTGAATTAATTATTTTGTGCTTTCATGAAGTTGATGTTGTTTTGTATATACTGTGTGGTTCAATCTGCTTTAGGTGAATGTCATCATAATTCTAAGTTCTCTAATTGATGGTGTTATTTTTCTGTCTGTCTCTCTCTTGGATGATTGTTCTATAGCTCTCTTTTGATGCTCTTCAAAATGGATGAAATCTATCTCTGTGCTAACTTATCTTTGCCTAAGCACCGCCTTGATTGTCACCTAGCCAAAATACAATCTTTTCTGCCACCATGGAGAATCCTGTCATCTGTATGTTTTTCCAATTGAGGTCCTGGGTAAATGAACCTAATCCTCAACACATACATACACTAGAACACGTGCAGGAGCGTGCAGGCACATCATACATACATAAATACATTTGTGTAGGTGCTTCTGAAAGTCCTTTCTATTTTGAAAGTCTTTGAGCATTGTCAGTTCTTTCATGCTGGAAATAAAGCCGTCTTTCTTTGATCTTAACATAAAGCTTTGTTGGGCAAGAGCTTTGTAGCTCAACTGATTGACATTTCTTGGTGTTTTTAACGAAGACATCCAAGATTCAAATTCTCACTCTCCCAACTATCAAATTATATATATATATATATATATATATATATATAGAGAGAGAGAGAGAGAGAGAGAGAGAGAGAGGCTTGGAAAAAGTGGACTTTATTGTTTGTGATTGTTTTTTGTCAAACCCATTTTTTAGCTATGAACTGGGAGGATGCTAGCAATGCTACCTACTGCAATATTATTACAAATTATTCTAATTCTTTGGGCCAGCTCAGTATCAATTGTTTTGAACATAGGTAAGTTGATCGCTAAAATTTGTTTGCTGTGCTTTTTTATTTTAGTGTATAGCCTAATGTTTTTGTTTAGGAGAAAGATACTGACGGGGGTTGGATACGCAGAAAATTCTGTTTGAATGTATTTTTTTGACTTGCAGACAATATTCACATGACAATCGATGTACTTTCAGCGTACTTGTTTTTATAGTGGTTTTAAAAAAAGTTTGATGAAATGACAAGTTGTTACACATTTTTTCATATATCCATCGTAACTTTTTATCTCAGTTAACTTTGGATCATATCTATGATAATGATGATTAATTCTCTAGGAACGCCAAACTCAAACATCTGGCATGGAGAACCAACCAATCGTGAATAATTCTGAGAAGGACTGAGCTCTCTTTTATGCAAAATCGTTTTTTGACTGGCGCAGTATGTGTAGGCACACTAGGGACATGAGTTTTAGAGTTTGTGATTGAGCTCGAGTCCTAGGTTATGAACAACAGCTTTCATGCTATAGTAGGTGGTACTTTTTTAGGACATGAGTTTGTGAGCTATTGGGTTCGATAAATGGGATGCCCTGAGGATATGTGTTAATTAATTATTTTAGAAAAATTTTGACACATTTTTATGAGAAGTATAAAAAGTAGTCAATTTTTTTTATAAAAAATTTTGAAAATATTTCTTAAACAAATGTCTCATTAACTTTTCTTCATTACTTTAAAATCTCACTTCTTGAAAGACAATTACACGGTGCAATAGTTTTACTTATTTGCAACAAACACCTTTTAATGCAAATCCAATAGCATTTCTGTTAGTTGAATTCATTCTTTATGCCGACAATTAGAAGGTCCACATAGATAGTCCCAAAACGGAACACTTGCTCAATTAATCAACGAATATGCAGATTTTCTAGTACTTGTAGATTGAGCATACAGGGAAAAAAAAAAAAAGAATTAATCCTAGAAGTAATTTTACACTAATAACTTAGTGAGATTTGGTTATTGTAATTTGTAAGAGTAAGTCTACTACCACAACAGTTTTTACAATTTTTGCCACAACTTACTTACGTGGCAAGTTGTAAGTGGTGAAAATAAAATAATAGGTCTATATGGGTTTATGATTCTATCACTCATAAATCGTCACGTGACAAAGTTGTAAATTAGTTGTGGTACTAGATTTATTCTTATTGTAATGACTTATTATTATATGAAATCATGATTTTAGTGCAAAAAGTATGTGTGCATACCTTTTACAGAAAATTGATATTGGGTTTGTAACTTTGGTTTGCATTAAAGATTGTATTGGTTGCCCATAACATGAAAAGGAAGCACACCCTGAACAAAGAAAATAGCAATCGCGTTTTATTATAAGGTGGTCAGCTTAGAGGAGCTAATGATGCACACTAAGTCAAAATTAACAGGTAGGCGAATACCTGTTCCTCTGTCCTTTGTGATCTTCTCTTGACTTCAATGGAGAAGTTGTTGACATTTTAACTTAAATTTTTCTTTATCTCAGGACCCTTTTTGCCATTTACTAATTAAGCTCATGTGTAATTTTTAAAATTTGATTTTTTCTGAGTAAAGCTGTACTACTTTTACCCAATTTATTTTTAAATTCAAATAAATCAATAAATAAATAAAGAAAAAGGATGGTAAAAAAGGTTCAATAATAATTTGGGGACATTATTTGTCTATTTCGTAATGGGTTATTAAACTTCACCTTTTTAAAATACATTGTGTTTTTTAAAGCTTCACTCTTTCTTTTAATTACAACTCTATAAGTATCCTGTATTCAAAAGACTAAAAAATAAGGTGTACCAAATGGACATTAGATCCTCCACATTATGTAAAGATTTTTGTGATTATTCAGTTATCATTGATGACTAATATGAATTCATTTTACCTCCCCCCCCCCCCCAAAAAAAAAAAACCAAATCTTGACTTTTCTTTTTATAGTATCTTTATCATGATCGATTGATCATATTGGACAGTTACATATTTCAAAAAGAAATCTCTTCAATAAAGAATCCCGAGGACAAATGGATTTTAAAAAAATACCAAGATGAGAGAGACTGAAGAGATGGAATTGATTTGTAGGTCATCTCATTAACATATTTAAATGGTCTTGATGCCAAGATTTAGAAAATACGCCTAGTTGATCTAGTGTATGGTTTCAACAATTTCATAGTAATCGGAGATAAACTCAAACAAACTTAACACATGTATTTAGAAGTATCTAATATATCAACCAGGATTACAATCTTTGAGTATAAGTCTCGACTTTTCGAGTTAAACATATAAAAAAATATATTAAAACAAAATCCTTTACAGATTAAAAAATCTAAGTCACAGTCTTTGTGCAACAAGTACATAAACGAAAGCAAAATCAAAGAATGAGTAGTGCTAATGACCAGGGCCTCTTTTGCTGGGCCCAGAAGTCAATCTATTCTGAAAGCTCCTCATCGAAGAATGACTACTAGTGCTTGAGTTTTTAGTAGAAGAAACCCCAAACGAAGCCACCCCATGACCAGACTCAGCTCCATCCACTTCTTCACGAGCCCTCTTGGCTCGAAGAGCTCTGCACTCACCAACACTAAACTGTGTCGATACAACCAATATGGTCATACCCAACACAAGCAAAAGGGTCTTCATAGTAGGTGCTGTGGAGCTCTTCTTCATTGACATCTCTCTATCTTTCACTTTCAAAAAGGCCTTTCAAGCTTGTTTTTGGTATGTTTTTTTAGATGACTAAGCTTTGTTGTTGGTATGCTTTGCTAGCACATGATACTATACCTATATATGTATACATGGTCTTGCTTGCAGAGGACGGTGCAGCCATTGCACAACGCTTAAAGTGGGACCTTTACACTGTTGACAGGATTTATTTGACTTGGCCTATTTTTTTTTTATTTTTTTTTTCTCTCTGTAAGGTGAGGTGGGAATTTAATTGGGAGGAATGTTCGTGGGCTTTTACTTTGAAATTCTTTATGCCGTGTTCGAAATTGACTTCACACTAACACGTAGTATATGTTACGTAGGTTATGAAGTCACGAGGGAAGAAAATGAGAATGTTAGAATTGGAAAGAATGCAAGAAAAAGCTCTGTACACTTGCATTGCATATCTGGTTTTTAATTAATTATGGGTGTGCTTTTGCTTGGTGATGTTGTGCCTAGATGTTCACTCGGTTTCTGAATTCTGATCCAACACGTGTACCGCGTATGTACATACATGATACTGCATAGAATTTTAGATGCATTTGTCTTTGTGCTTTCTTTTTCTGGTTGTAAAGACTAAAGACGGTGCATAGATAGGGAAAATGTTGAAAAGCTTTGACATACATAAATGTTTAAAATTCAGGTCTCCATTTTTTTTTTTATACAAGTCTCCATTTTACTAATATTAATGCACGCATTAGATCTCTTTAAATAAAAATTAGGGTGTTATCAATTTGTCTAATGAACCTGTATGTGTGCTTATTTTGCTAGGCCCTTAATTATGATTGTTAATATTGTTTGTGCTTAACCCGTCTGCGTTTGTATTAGAAAACAATTGTAGCATATGCTTGCATGTGATCTTCCTTTCGTGTGTGTGCACTTACTCTTTTTGGCCCTTAATTACAATTACCATTTTTGCTTGCCAATAGCCTTTTAATTTAGTGGCATTGAATTGTCTCCTTTATGAGGAGAGTCAGGGTTTGAATTCCCCATCTAACATTGAATTAATTATTAACCCAAAAATAAAATCCATTTTGGTTGTCCTTTTACCTTGCCCTTTATTAGAAAACAAGGATACTTGTATGTGATCTTGCTTGAGGTGTCATGCCATTGCAATATGTGGCATACATTTAGTCCTCTTAATTGGACGAGGCTTCACTAGCATCACTCATTCTTTTCACTATCATCCGCTTGATTCCTGCATCACAGCACTATTGCAATCTGCCAATGAGAGACTTACTTAAAAGAAAGAAATCTTGCAATGAGAGATTTCAGGACCATTTTATGGGGTATTTTAATAGGCCCAAAGTACCAGAAGCAATTGTATTGAAGGTTATATTATGCCTTGGGAACTCTTATATTTCTGATAATCTAGTTGATGCTCTTTACAAATTGAAGAATCTTTTCCTTTTTGTTTCTACAGCACTCTTTTATAGGGCTGCAATGTTCATTTCTGTGTAGATGATTCTAGGACAGACATGAGCGTTTTCTGGTTAGTGGATGTACATCCTGATCATGCACCCATTGCAGTAGTGCTTTGTGTGTTGTATACATAGGTGACACTTGAGCAGGCGTCACACCTCCTGTTTAGGGTTAGGATCAATTGTTGTTGTGATAGAATGTGATCTATTATGAGGCAAGATGTGACCTTTAAGTTTGTGATTACACCTTGAATTGATTATTTTGTGCTTTCATGAAGTTGATGTTGTTTTGTAGATACTGTGGTTCAATCTGCTTTAGGTAAATGCCATCATAATTCTAAGTTCTCTAATTGAATTGATCAGGGGCTCAAGTTAAGATAATCGCCGTATACATGCGTAAATACACATACACAAATACAAATATTAATATTTTGATACTAGAGTAGGTCATAATTTATAAATATATTATATATAAAATTAAAAACTTTCAAATATGTATATTCGCAAGATAAATTTTTAGGGAACTTATTATTTTTTAAATTCCAATGAGTATACAAAAACTGTTTAGTTTGATATTAAACAGGTAAAAAAAAAAAAAAAACAAAAACTACATTGTCTTTATAACTACTAGACCAATTGACAAATTCTATTGGTTTTTAAGAGTATTATTGGACTAACTCAAACATTTGGGGGCCAATTTCTATTTTTTAACTAAATATTTAAAGTTTTTAATATTTATACATAATATAAATTTTTCTTTTTAATTTGGGGGCGATGGCCACCCAAGCCATGCTATAGCTACACCCCTAAATTGATGATGTTATCTCTCTCTCGGACGATTGTGCTGTAACTCTCTTTTGATGCTCTCAATGATTAGATTGTTTGTGTTTGAAAATCCATTTGTTTGAGTATAAATGGATGTGGCATTTAAAGAAAACATATGAGTTACCACCTCACATCCTTGGTGCAATGGTCACTTTACAAGTATAAGTGCTTGTGGGTTGTGGAGGGCAAAGTTCGGGGTTCAAGCCTCTAGGAGGGAGCTTCACACACATATATACTTAGATTAAGCTAGAGTATAATTCTATCTTATATAAAAAAATAATAATAATAAATAATAAAAAAACATGAGTTATTTCTTTTTACCTTTAATACAATTCTCGTCACATGGTACTGACCTTTTTAGTTGCTTCTTTTTGCCTTAGAGCATTAGCAATGAGGATTGTAAAAAAGTTCTATTTTACACCCTAAAAACCTATTTTATCTATTTTATCATATCATTTTACAACATTTAAGTTTCTATTTTTACAAACAACTCATTAAAATAATATAAAACATACCAACAAATAATATTAAAAATTATTATCTCTTCCATCACTTCATCTTTGTCTCTATTCTCAACAACCATTGGAGAGAGAATTTAAAATGATACAACCTTGCTATATACAACCTTACTCTAGCAGGTTGCAAAAAAAATTAGGTTCCTATACCCAATTGGAGCTTCATTTTATGAGTTTGGTGGGTAAAATAGCAACTGGGGGTGTTTACACCCTACTGCTAGTGCTCTTGGATGGCTATCCACAAAAGCATATATGGATCATGACCACATTCTTAACTTTGCTCATATCATTATCGTCTGATTCGTGATATTAGAGATTTGGATTCGTTGGTTATGTCTTCAACATACTTTACGCATGCTTTGGATACGTTTGGTGTTCTTATCACTATATGTACACTCCAGTTTTTTTTTTTTTTTAATATAAAAAAAAATAGTAATCTTCCGAGGTTATTAAATTAGATGAAGCGGTTATGGGAATCAACTAATCATGATTACCCCCTCAATAATAATAATAATAATAATCATGAATAATTTTGACAGTGGCTGAGCCCTCCTTACTAGGGCGTTAAATAAGCCAAATTTTGTCGAATATTGCATCTATAGTTCTTTTTCGACGACTGTCAAAAGTTACGAGCTTCCTAGTTCCTACCATTTACGTACGGTCAATTAATATGTCATCATCTTATAGGTAGGTGATGACTTGTGAGTTGTGACTGGAGTTCCTTTCTTGTTTATTTTGTGGGTAGCTATGACTGGAATTCATTCATGCTTTTTCGAAGTGGCTTCGATTGAAGCTATATTTATTTATACTTTTTGACTGTCACCAAACACTTTCGTTGATTTTCATGTTAGGTTGCCCGTATCCTTGACCAGTAATAGTATGAATTATGTAGCGGATCAAAGTAGTCTGATCACGCTAATCCAATAGCATTTCTGTTAGTTGAGTACTTGAATTTATTCTTTATGCTGACAATTACAAGGTATACTTACCTAATTAATCAACGAAATTGGCAGATTTTTTAGTACTTGTAGAATATTAAAAAAAGAATCCTTGAAGTAATTTTAATTTACACGAATAGTTTACGGAAGATTGGTGATTGTAACGACTTTGTTCTAACGTTAAGTCACGATTTTAGCGTAAAAAATGTGTATATATATTATATATACACACAATTGTGTATACTAGCATTTTCCCTTTTAAGTAAAATTGATATTGGGTTTGTAACTTTGATTTGCATTAACCGATTGTATTGGTTGCCCATAATATGAAAAGGAAGCACACCCTGAACAAGAAAAGAGCAATCGTGTTTTATTACAACTTTACAAGGTGGTTAGAGGAGCTAAAGGCAACAGCATCAGTTTGTGCAAAAATTTTGTCTATTTTATAAGAAAAAACTTTTTTTTTTTTTACACATCCACTTCTATTCTATCATCTATTTTATTTAAATAATAATATTTCTTTACTTTTTTATTATATCAAACAAACTACTACCCATATGGCTCCACCTATCTCTTTCTTTCTTTGTTGTGAGAAGAAGACATATGAGAGAGCAAGATAAAGGAGGGAGAGAAAAAAGGATAAAAAAATCATTTGCACATCAACAGTAATCGTGCATGGTTATTGTTCATGTTTTGTGTATTTATACATTTTTACAAGTACTAGTGTAAATGTTTTTTGAGTTAAAATATGCGAAATTGAGCACGTTTTGTATTTTGTAAATTTTTGCAAATGTGGTTGCTCTGATGCATACTAAGTCAAAATTAACAGGTAGCCGAATACCTGTTCCTCTGTCCTTTGTGATCAATTCTCTTGACTTCAATGGAGAAGTAGTTGACAATTTAACTTAAATTTTCTGTCTTAGGAGCCTTTTGGCCATTAACTTATTAAGCTCATATTTAATTTTTTAAATTTAATTTTTCTGAGTAAAGCTGTACTACTTTTACCCAATTTAATAAAGAAATGTCTAACAATAAATAAATAAAGAAAAAACTACAGTAAAAAAAGAAGTCCAACAATAATTTGGGGACATTACTTGTCTATTTCAATAATGTGTTATCAAATCACACATTTTCAAAGTACAGTATTTTTAAATATCAAGTTTTTCTTTTAAGTAGAACTTCGTCATGATAATCCCATTTTTAAAAATTTGAAAAATAAGTTGTGCCTAATGCACTCTAAATCCTTGTCTTCTGTGCTATATAGAGATTTTTGTGATTATCAAATCATTGAACACTAATATGAATTCATTTTACCCCATAAAAGTATCATTTTTCATCCAAAATCTTGACTTTTCTTTTCATGGTATTTATATCATGATCGTTTGATCATATTGGACATACAGTTATTGATCTCAAATAAAATCTCTCCAACTGAACTCTAATAAAGAATCCCATCTAAGTGGAAGGACAAATAGATTAAAAAAAAAATTACCAAGATGAAGAGATAGAATTGATTTGTAGGTGATTTCATTAACATATTTAAATGGTCTTGATGCCAAGATTTAGAAAATACCGAGTTGATATATATTGTGGATGGTTTCTACAATTTCATAGTAATCGGAGCATAAACTCAGACAAACTTAGTACATGTATTTAGAAGTATCTAATATACCAACTAGGATTACAATCTGCTTAGCAAAAAAAAAAAAACTAGGATTACAATCTTCGTATATAAGACTCAACTTTTCAAGTTAAATACATATATAAAAAAAAATCCTTGACGGATTAAAAAATAATCTAAGTCACAGTTTTTGTGCAACAAGAACACAAACGAAAGCAAAATCAATGAATGAGTAGTGCTAATGACCAGGGCCACCTTTGCTGGGTCCAGAAGTCAATCTATACCGAAAGCTCCTCACCGAAGAATGACTACGAGTGCTTGAGTTTTTAGTTGAAGAAGAAACTCCAAACGAAGCCACCCCATGACCAGACTGAGCTCCATCCACTTCTTCACAATCCCTCATGGCTCGAACTGCTCTGCACTCACCAACACTAAACTGTGTCGATACAACCAATATGGTCATACCTAACACAAGCAAAAGGGTCTTCATTGTTGGTGCTGTTGAGCTCTTCTTCATTGACATCTCTCTATCTTTCACTTTCAAAAAGGCCTTTTAAGCTTGTTTTTGGTATGTTTTTTTTTTTATTTTTATGAATAAGCTTGTTTTTGGTTTTTTTTTTTTTTATGAATAAGCTTGTTGTTGGTATGTGATGCTAGTATATGCTACTATATCTATATATACGCAAGGTCTTGCTTGCAGAGGACGGTGCTGCATAGCGCTTAAAGTGGGACCTTTACAGGGTTTATTTGACTTGGCCTCCTTTTCTTTTTAATTTTAATTTTTTCTTTTTTCAAAGAAATTAGAAGGTGAGGTGGGAATCTAATTGGGAGGAATGTACTTTGAAATTCTTTATGTTGGTTAGAAATTGACTTTACACAAACACGTTAGTGTATGTTACATTCATAGTCATGAAGTCACGAGGGAAGAAAATAAGAATGTTGGAATTGGAAAGAAAGCAAGAAAGGCCAGTTCACTTGCATTGAATTGCATATTATCTGGTTTGTAATTAATTATATGGGTGTGCGTTTGCACGGTCCCGTTGTGCCTAGATGTTCACACGGTTTCTGATCCAACACGTGTACCGCGTTTGTACATTTATGATATATGGTCCTGCATGTTTAGAATTTTAGATGCATTTGTCTTTGTTCTTTCATTTTTTTTTTTTTTTGTTAAAGAGTAAAGACGGTGCATATATTAGGAAAATGTTGAAAACATTTTTTTTTCTCTTTTTTTGATATGAATATGTTGAAAACCTTGACATAAATGTCTTAATTTTAGGTCTCCATTGAATTTTGGCTCAACAAATTTTATTTTTTCTCAAAAGATCACTTCAACATCTTCGTAATTGGGTATCTACTAATGTATAATGAAAAATTCTTAGGTGCTCTCGGAGCACGGAGAAATTGTGTTCCCTCCTCTCACATTCATGATAGACTCTACCATGAATTTAATGAGTGAACCTCACCATAAATGTGAGAGGAGAGGGAGCACCATTTTTCGTACTTCAAGAGTACCTAAAAATTACTCATGTATAATTATTATACTGTGTCTATCTTTTTTGTTGTCTAATTCATTCACAACCAATCTCAATCCAGGAAAAAAAAAAGAGAGAGAGGAGGGTTTTGGTAGATTAACCTACAACCAGTAAAAAATTTAATCTCTTTATTATGAATAGATCCGCTATAGATACACATTGAAGCATCCCTACTAATGATGTGCTATATTGAAAATATATATTAGTCGATCCAGATTAATATGTTGAGAAAGCATAATCAATACTAGAAATTTTAAAATTAAGACTTCCTACTTATTATTGTTGTTGTTAGATAAGATACTATTCTATGTAATGGGTCACATTGTTGTGCACCTCATAAAGACATATCTGGCTTATGCAGCGGGCAAATGTAACAAGCTCGATTGTTGAAAATTGATATCAAAAGTAACACTCGGCCAGGTCTTTTTCCTTTTTCTCTTAAATTTTGCTCAAAGCAGAGGTCTGCTAATTAGCTTAAGGTTTTGACCGGTTTTACTGGGTAAAAGTGAGACTCGGCCGGGCCTTTCTCCCATTTCTTTTTTAATTTTACTCAAAGCAGAGAGCTGCCTAGCAAAAGACTTATTCGTTTTGGACTAGTTTTACTGGGGAAAGCCTAAAATATTTCTCTTTCGGCGTCTCTCAAAGTATACTTAAATTAGTTCATAGTGACGGGATCTTGTCGAAGTGAGTCATTAGTATGTTCAATTTTCAACATGATGATGACAACATGCACTTTGGATGTGGAAGAATATTGAGAATTTGCTGCCTTTCTTATTTACAGATAAGAGGTTGGTGTAAAGTAGAGATCGACTAGGTCTAGCCCAATTTGGATATTGCAAACCTAGAAATTGACATTTGAAAGCCACACCCAATACCACTAGTTCACATTATAGTACTATATAGTTGCTATTATTATATACTACAGACACGCTCCCGTATTCATAGTGTAATAACTAATAAGCCTTACAAATTAGTATTTTGAATCTGAAGGGTTGAAATTTTTAAGTTGAAGTTCAGTTTTCTACAGTACAAACAAAAATTCATATTAAAAATTAAATTGTATTATTTAACATAGAAATATTTGAATAGAAAAAACTTAGCTATGATAACATGCTAGAAAAATCGAGATGTAGTTACCATACAATGATAAAGTGTTTGAAAAAACACGAAGAAAAGGAGCATGGAATTAACATACATATTAACAACAAACAAATTAGGATTACAATTTCTTCCAATTTTGATCAATATTGTAAGACAAGTGACCAACCTTTTAAGAGCAATGCCCACGAGTAATATGTGATGTCACTCCCTCAAAATTACATTCTATTATATACTATATAATTATATTTGTGATCTTGTTTGTCCTATATGAACCAGTCAAAAGTTTAAAGGATATATTATATATCCTTTGACCTGAATGATTCATACCAAAAGATTCGGATGAAAACATTCACACTCTCAGATCTATCAAATCTGAAATGGGTTGACACCAGTTTGAAACTTTTGTCGAAATTAGCTTTGATTTTGAGGAGTTCCCTACCCAACTATTTCAACCAAATGGCACTCTTCCTCTCCCAACTTGGCAAGATATGTAGAGCTTAAGATTTTTTTTCTCTTCATTTTGTAGTAGATCACATAGCAATTGGATATAAAATTCTTGGTTTCTTAGCTGTATATATTTGACAAAAAGGTGTAGCACATTGCTTCTAAAGAATCTAAACACTAAAAGTCTTCATTCATTCCATTTTTTCTCTATATATGATTTGTTTTATGTTAGGCCAATTATCTCCATAGTACAATACGCAATCAATTTTTTTTGTGATCTTTGCCTGACAATTGTCATTACATCGGTGCCCGTGGTCATCTCATCTCCTCGTGAGCCATGAGTTGGTTAACTGTAATTGAATCTTATACGGTGCTAAACGTTTATATTCATAAATCGTGGGGCATGTGCCTCATATAATAATGGCATTGTAAACAGCTCATAAAACAATAAGTTGAAGGACATAATTCTTTGACATGGCTTGTTTGGTTGATATTTAATAAAATACGTAGCGAGTGATAGCCTGATGGGTTCACGTAATCACAACTTGTTACTTTAGCAATCTTTTGAGAACTGGCCTAGTGAGTCCCAATACCCCATAAGATTCATCAGAACATAAATTTAAAACACTAAACTAGCAATTTAATTAGATCATCTCTGATGTAAAAATTACACACACCAAAAGATTAGTCACGTGCGAGTTATGAACACTCTTAATTAGCCATGACAAAAAAGTTGACACTTTAGCTAATTGTGTAAAAGGAAAATGTTAGTAAACACGTCACATTCTTACACACACTTAAAATGCACGTGTACAAGATTACGTGTAATAGGGTCATTAGGGTGTGTACGTATAATAAACACTATTTTCGTGTAAAATGATGTGTCTTTTTTTTGATGAATAAGATAGAAGATGTGTCCTAATCAATATTGCTTTTCATAATTTTTTTTATAAATCTAGAAACATTCTAAATGATACTTGTGAGCTTAGATCTCCATTCTTATATTTAGTGTGACACCAACAAGAAATCCAGCAAGGATAAGGGTGATCATAATAGAGAACCAAAGAGTACCATCCGGCAAGAGCCGATAAATAAGCCGGCATTTGCCACTTCGGTTTGTGCTGTTGACATCTCTCATTCACGGGCTCAAATAATAATACAAACTGAAATCCTTTATAAATTTATAATGCAAAATCTCACTTCTTCTTTTAAAAAAAAATATTTGTAACAATCTATGTGGTATTTTAACCTTGAATCGAATTCTATTAGGAGTCTAAATTAATGTTTAATGATGGATTAGATGCTATATAAAATGTTACCCAAACATTCTCTAATCTTGACAGGAACTTGCATGAAAACTATTATAAAATTCGCAAGAATGATTAGTTGTTAGAACGAAAGGCAACATTTATTTATTTGTATATTTGGTGCAAAGTAAATATTCACAAGATGATAGCATAGTCCGTAGAGGGATGTATATAATAAATAATAATTAATCATCTCCCAAAAGACAAAAATGAAGTATGAGTACTCACTCTATTTTGCTTCAAGATTAGGAAGATCCTTAACAATTTCAAATGAACTTCTTCTGCGCCAAGTATTGGTTTAGGGATTCCTCCGAAGGTCCATTGGCCTTGGACTCCAATTGGAAGCCCCCACTTTTCCTTTTTTTTTTTTTTTTTAATAGATAAGATATAATTTTAACCAATGCCCATTTCCAATGATTGTTTTTTCTCATCAGACCAAATTATAACTAATTTTTGGAATAATTCGAACCCTAAATTACTTATTTGACGATAAAAATTTTTATTAGTTGAACTAACTAAAACTCACTTTACCCCATTAAGAAACCAAGTTCTCCTTATATAAAGAACCAGATCTATTAAATGTTTGGTTCATTTAAAGAAATGATTGCCCTTTATCCTAAAATTTCATTCCATGTTCTTAAAAGTGTATTTTCTTCACTCGTTGGACTTACAATTTGTATTCTATTCATCTTCTTGAATACAAATTTTTATCTCACTTTTTATGTTTAACTTTATACTCCATCATTTAATGGTGTGTCACGTAGTTTATTTCTTTTAATTTTAAACAACAGTTATATTATAAAGAAAGTCAAATGAATACATGATGTTGTAATTAGTGTTGGTGAAGTAAAAAGTATGAGAAAGAATTTGAATTAATATACCCACTCCAAAAGTTGAAGAATAAATAAATCTAGGAGATAGAATATTAGGGTAATTTGCCCCCACAAAAGTCCAAAAGTCTTCATTTTAATTACTTGCATCACAAAATCTCATACCATGTTCTTAAAAGTGTATTTTCTTCACTCGTCAGACTTACAATTTTTATTCAATTTATTTTATTGAATACAAATTTTTGTCTCATTTTTTATGTTCAACTTTATACTCCACCAATATCTCAAAAAAAAAATATATATACTCCACCATTTAGTGATGTGCCACATAGTTTATTTCTTTTAATTTTGAACAATGGTTATTTTATAAGAAAAGCCAAATAAATACATGACATGTTGTAATTTGTGTTAACGAAGCAAAAAGTATGACAAAGATTTTGAATTAATATTCCCACTCCAAAATTGAAGAATAAATAAATCTAGGAGATAATTTAGTAGGGGTAGTTTGCCCCCACAAGAGTCCAAAAGTCTTCATTTTAATTACTTCTATCACAAAACCATGTCCCCCACTGCCTCTTCACCTATAAATACACGTAAAAGATTGCAGTATCCCTCCAATTAACTTGCATCTTTTTGAGGCGTAGAACAAGGAACTAGCCTAGCCACACCCACACCAACAACTAAAACTCAGGTCGAACAAAACAACATTACTAATCATGATGAAGCATCATCCTCGTTGCATCATTGTCTTTGCTCTCAACTCCATCTTCATTGTCATCTTCATCATCCTCCTTTCATGTTCCATGGATGTTCAGGGCTTCAGGGCTCTCAAGTATCAGCCTCCTCCTTCTAAATCAGTGAACAAGTCGTTCGAAGCTGAAGCATATTCTGGCCCCAGTTATGGAGGAATTGGCCACAAATGATTCAAGGAATCCAAGAGTTTCTGTATTTTTTTTTTTTTTTTTCAAATTCCTTTAAGCCTTAGTGGCAATTTTCATCAATTGCTGTTGTTTTCCCTTTTCCTTTTATTTATTTTTCTACATTTATTATTATTATTAATACAATTTTTATTTTTATTTTTTGCTGAGAAAGATGACAGTTGTTGTGGGGGCAGAACTGCATTCTAGTAATTCCAAATAGTACAAGTAATGCATCAAGTGTACGCTTCTCTTATGCTTGCTCAAAGTGTGGGCATTATATATGTATAAAAGAGTAATTTATTCTGAAAATAAGACTTGAAAGCATGGGTTGTGAGGAACTGAGATACATAGAGGGTGTTGTAGAATATTTCAGCTTTTCTAGCATAGAAAGGAATAATCGAAATATACAATAGAATTGTATTTAGTTTTGTTGTCATTAGGACTACAACTCTTTTTTTTTGGTCTTTAATTTTGAGTGAGGTTTTCAGGTATTGCTCTCAATTTACAAGGTAGATGCCAAATGGATCATAGAGCTAGTTTATCTATTTACTACAAAGCATCATGGCCACTTCAAATTCTTGTAATCTGTGTGAGTGTATATATATGTGTGTGTTTATCAAATAACAAAAAATTATTTTTTTTTTTTTTTCAGAATCATCATTTAAGTAATGTCATTTTAACATTGTTTCTTAGCCTATGAGTCCAAACTCCACAATAAATAAATCCTAACATCTGGAAATAATCGTTGCAAATAGCCCAAAACATGGTCCAATGGGTAGTCTAGATGTTCGTACAGAAAAGGGAAAAAAAAAACGTAAACCAAGCTGAGAGAAGCCATTGCAAAGGCCCAACAAATGGCCCACTGGACATCTTCCCGAAAAAGCAACTAGAAAAGAACAAAATAAAGCTGAGAGAAGGCATTGAAAAGGCCCAAAAAATGGCCCAGGAGACGTCTTCCAAAAGAAAGAACAGAATATCAACATCTGGCCCATGCAGGTCTCGAACCTGCGACCTTCGCGTTATTAGCACGACGCTCTAACCAGCTGAGCTAATAGGCCAGTTGACTTTTAGTTTATTTTCTTTTTATATTATTTAATATTTTTCTCGGTAAGTGTTGTTTTACTCAATCCACAATAACCTTTTACGGCCCTCCAAATCAAACCTATTTCTTCAAATTTCGAACAAAAAAAAATGTCATGGAAGAGGAAGAGGGTCGAGAGTGATTTTTTTTTTTTATTAATAATTTTTTGTGCTCCATAAATAAAGTTTGTTAATTTGCCCAATAGACAAGGGCTCTTGATTCTTGAAGAAACCAACGTGTGTAACTTTTTTTTTTTTTTTTTTTTTTTAAGTTTCATGCCTAGTATGCGATATTATTACGAATGAAGTTTTTTGCAAACGCAATCCACTGTAGTTTTGCAAAAAGAACAGCAAAGAGGAGGTGGATGCCATGGAAATCTTTTCCTATTTTCAAGGATGTGTTTATTGGGTATCATCAGAACAACTAGTGAACTGCTTTTATATGTTACTAGTATTATGCCAATGCAATGCACGTTTTAATAAAAAAACTATATATAAATTTTAAAAAAAATTATTTTTTGATAATATAATCAAATCTGATAACAAATAAAATAGCAAAAATATTTTTAAAAATTAAGCTACATGGAAAATGTATATTATGTAAGTTTTTTTTGCAAAAAAATATATTATAAAATATATTAAAAATTATGGCAAGTTTTAAATTTCTAAAAGCTAATTTTATTATATATTTTAAATATTCTATAAATATTGTTGCAATTTAAGATGCATTAGATTTTTTTTTTTAGTGTAGTATACATTTGCTACAATTTAACATTGATTAGACCTTTTGATTTAGTATAGTATACATTGCTGCAATTTAAGATGCATTAGACCTCTTTTTTTTAGTGTAGTATACGACTGCAGCAATTTAAGATGCATTATACTTTTTTTTAGGGGAGTAATTAAAAATTAAAAAAGAATTAGATTAAACTATGTCTACTTTACTGCAATTTAAGATGCATTAAACTTTTTTTATGTAAATGTTTTCTTTTTAAAATCTAAAAATTTTTAAAAAAATTTGCAATTCAATGTCGTCACAACTAAAACGTTTAAAACTAACTCCTATTATATAGCATATGATATGAAATTGTAGCACCTAAAATTGAGCAAGAATCAGCGAACCGCCCACTTTGCTGTCAGTTTCAACTTTCAACACAAGTTTTTCATAATCATTTGCATTGATTATTGGAGAGAAGTGGATGAGACAGTCACAAGGTTATAACCATTAAGAACAACTTCCCTAGGAGGATATATATATATATAATATATATATATATATATTTTTTTTTCCCAATTTGTTATGCTGCCATTCTTACCAAGTATGCGAAATCAACAGCGTGATTGATGTAGACAAGGTGTTCAAGGGAATGGGAGGAATTCACACTCATGAACTGAAATGCAATGATTGATGGTCATTCCGGTAATGTCGGAATTGATGATGAGCTTTCATGATTTTTATGGATAGCTTGTGCAAATCTAAAGCTCAAGTTGGGCCTAGCAAGCCCGTTGAGCCCTAAAGTCTTATAGGCTCGATGTCAGTGGCAGCCCACAAGCCCTCAAGGTTGGATCTAGTAGGTTGCGTCACTGGAGGGCAGCCCCACCGGGGCATCAATCTGATTTCCCCAGTTACTTTTACAATAGGATATTATTAACAGCATATATTTGTAGAGAAATTTTTTATGAAAAAATGAAAATGTAATTAACTGATTTGATAGTTTTTTTAATTTTTTAAAAAAGTTTCTTTAAATAGATGGACCATACATTAATTGGACCTTCTATAATATATGGTTTCCAACACTTTTCTTGACCAATTGGCCGCACCATCA